>OV121078.1:12950060-14150060 GCA_921293005.1 Nemoura dubitans | reverse complement strand
GCTTCCGCTCCACCTTGCGGGCAGCCTCCTCTGCTGGCCTCCGCTCCACCTTCCCAGCGGCACAAGCCAAGGCCTCGACCACTGGCTTCCGATCCACCTTGCGGGCAGCCTTCTCTGCTGGCCTCCGCTCCACCTTCCCAGCGGCACAAGCCAAGGCCTCGACCACTGGCCACCGCTCCACCTTGCGGGCAGCCTCCTCTGCTAGCCTCCGCACAACCTTCCCAGTGGCACTAGCCAAGGCATCGACCACTGGCTTCCGCTCCACCTTGCGGGCAGCCTCCTCTGCTGGCCTCCGCACAACCTTTCCAGTGTCACAAGCCAAGGCCTCGACCACAGGCTTCCGCTCCACCTTGCGGGCAGCCTTCTCTGCTGGCCTCCGCACAACCTTCCCAGTGGCACAAGCCAAGGCCTCGACCACTGGCTTCCGCTCCACCTTGCTGGCAGCCTTCTCTGCTGGCCTCCGCTCCACCTTCCCAGCGGCACAAGCCAAGGCCTCGACCACTGGCTTACGCTCCACCTTGCGGGCAGCCTTCTCTGCTGGCCTCCGCTCCACCTTTCCAGCGGCACAAGCCAATGCCTCGACCACTGGGTTCCGCTCCACCTTGCGGGCAGCCTCCTCTGCTGGCCTCCGCACAACCTTCCCAGCGGCACAAGCCAAGGCCTCGACCACTGGCTTCCGCTCCACCTTGCGGGCAGCCTTCTCTGCTGGCCTCCGCACAACCTTCCCAGCGGCACAAGCCAAGGCCTCGACCACTGGCTTCCGCTCCACCTTGCGGGCAGCCTTCTCTGCTGGCCTCCGCACAACCTTCCCAGCGGCACAAGCCAAGGCATCGACCACTGGCTTCCGCTCCACCTTGCGGGCAGCCTTCTCTGCTGGCCTCCGCACAACCTTCCCAGCGGCACAAGCCAAGGCCTCGACCACTGGCTTCCGCTCCACCTTGCGGGCAGCCTTCCCTGCTGGCCTCCGTTCCACCTTCCCAGCGGCACAAGCCAAAGCCTCGACCACTGGCTTCCGCTTCACCTTGCGGGCAGCATTCTCTGCTGGCCTCCGCCCCACCTTCCCAGCGGCACAAGCCAAGGCCTCGACCACTGGCTTTCGCTCCATCTTGCGGGCAGCCTTCTCTGCTGGCCTCCGCACAACCTTCCCAGTGGCACAAGCCAAGGCCTCGTCCACTGGCTTCCGATCCACCTTGCGGGCAGCCTTCTCTGCTGGCCTCCGCTCCACCTTCCCAGCGGCACAAGCCAAGGCCTCGACCACTGGCCTCCGCTCCACCTTGCGGGCAGCCTCCTCTGCTGGCCTCCGCACAA
Organism: Nemoura dubitans; assembly: GCA_921293005.1. Taxonomy (NCBI): domain Eukaryota; kingdom Metazoa; phylum Arthropoda; class Insecta; order Plecoptera; family Nemouridae; genus Nemoura; species Nemoura dubitans. The sequence goes on along the minus strand of OV121078.1, from coordinate 14,148,752 downwards.
CCTCCCCAGCGGCACAACCAAGGCCTCGACCACTGGCTTCCACTCCACCGTGCGGGCAGCCTTCTCTGCTGGCCTCCGCACAACCTTCCCAGCGGCACAAGCCAAGGCCTCGACCACAGGCTTCCGCTCCACCTTGCGGGCAGCCTTCTCTGCTGGCCTCCGCACAACCTTCCCAGTGGCACAAGCCAAGGCCTCGACCACTGGCTTCCGCTCCACCTTGCGGGCAGCCTCCTCTGCTGGCCTCCGCACAACCTTCCCAGTGGCACAAGCCAAGGCCTTGACCACTGGCTTCCGCTCTACCTTGCGGGCAGCCTCCTCTGCTGGCCTCCGCTCCACCTTGCGGGCAGCCTTCTCTGCTGGCCTCCGCACAACCTTCCCAGCGGCCCAAGCCAAGGCCTCGACCACAGGCTTCCGCTCCGACTTGCGGGCAGCCTTCTCTGCTGGCCTCCGCACAACCTTCCCAGTGGCACAAGCCAAGGCCTAGACCACAGGCCTCCGCTTCCTTGCGGGCAGCCTTCTCTGCTGGCCTCCGCACAACGTTCCCAGTGGCACAAGCCAAGGCATCGACCACTGGCTTCCGCTCCACCTTGCGGGCAGCCTCCTTTGCTGGCCTCCGCTCCACCTTCCCAGCGGCACAAGCTAAGGCCTCGACCACTGGCTTCCGCTCCACCTTGCGGGCAGCCTTCTCTGCTGGCCCCCGCACAACCTTCCCAGCGGCACAAGCCAAGGCCTCGAACACTGGATTCCGCTCCACCTTGCGGGCAGCCTTCTCTGATGGCCTCCGCACAACCTTCCCAGTGGCACAAGCCAAGGCCTCGACCACTGGCTTCTGCTCCACCTTGCGGGCAGCCTCCTCTGCTGGCCTCCGTTCCACCTTCCCAGCGGCACAAGCCAAGGCCTCGACCACTGGCTTCCGCTCCACCTTGCGGGCAGCCTTCTCTGCTGGCCTCCGCTCCACCTTCCCAGCGGCACAAGCTAAGGCCTCGACCACTGGCTTCCGCTCCACCTTGCGGGCAGCCTTCTCTGCTGGCCCCCGCACAACCTTCCCAGCGGCACAAGCCAAGGCCTCGACCACTGGCTTCCGCTCCACCTTGCGGGCAGCCTTCTCTGATGGCCTCCGCACAACCTTCCCAGTGGCACAAGCCAAGGCCTCGACCACTAGCTTTCGCTCCACCTTGCGGGCAGCCTTCTCTGCTGGCCTCCGCTCCACCTTCCCAGCGGCACAAGCCAAGGCCTCGACCACTGGCTTCCGCTCCACCTTGCGGGCAGCCTTTCTCTGCTGGCCTCCGCTCCACCTTCCCAGCGGCACAAGCCAATGCCTCGACCACTGGGTTCCGCTCCACCTTGCGGGCAGCCTCCTCTGCTGGCCTCCGCACAACCTTCCCAGCGGCACAAGCCAAGGCCTCGACCACTGGCTTCCGCTCCACCTTACGGGCAGCCTTCTCTGCTGGCCTCCGCACAACCTTCCCAGCGGCACAAGCCAAGGCATCGACCATTGGCTTCCGCTCCACCTTGCGGGCAGCCTTCTCTGCTGGCCTCCGCACAACCTTCCCAGCGGCACAAGCCAAATCCTCGACCACTGGCTTCCGCTCCACCTTGCGGTCAGCCTTCTCTGCTGGCCTCCGTTCCACCTTCCCAGCGGCACAAGCCAAAGCCTCGACCACTGGCTTCCGCTTCACCTTGCGGGCAGCATTCTCTGCTGGCCTCCGCACAACCTCCCCAGCGGCACAACCAAGGCCTCGACCACTGGCTTCCGCTCCACCGTGCGGGCAGCCTTCTCTGCTGGCCTCCGCACAACCTTCCCAGCGGCACAAGCCAAGGCCTCGACCACAGGCTTCCGCTCCACCTTGCGGGCAGCCTTCTCTGCTGGCCTCCGCACAACCTTCCCAGTGGCACAAGCCAAGGCCTCGACCACTGGCTTCCGCTCCACCTTGCGGGCAGCCTTCTCTGCTGGCCTCCGCACAACCTTCCCAGTGGCACAAGCCAAGGCCTTGACCACTGGCTTCCGCTCTACCTTGCGGGCAGCCTCCTCTGCTGGCCTCCGCTCCACCTTGCGGGCAGCCTTCTCTGCTGGCCTCCGCACAACCTTCCCAGCGGCACAAGCCAAGGCCTCGAACACTGGATTCCGCTCCACCTTGCGGGCAGCCTTCTCTGATGGCCTCCGCACAACCTTCCCAGTGGCACAAGCCAAGGCATCGACCACTAGCTTCCGCTCCACCTTGCGGGCAGCCTCCTCTGCTGGCCTCCGCTCCACCTTCCCAGCGGCACAAGCCAAGGCCTCGACCACTGGCTTCCGCTCCACCTTGCGGGCAGCCTTCTCTGCTGGCCCCCGCACAACCTTCCCAGCGGCACAAGCCAAAGCCTCGAACACTGGATTCCGCTCCACCTTGCGGGCAGCCTTCTCTGATGGCCTCCGCACAACCTTCCCAGTGGCACAAGCCAAGGCCTCGACCACTGGCTTCTGCTCCACCTTGCGGGCAGCCTTCTCTGCTGGCCTCCGCACAACCTTCCCAGCGGCACAAGCCAAGGCATCGACCACTGGCTTCCGCTCCACCTTGCGGGCAGCCTTCTCTGCTGGCCTCCGCACAACCTTCCCAGCGGCACAAGCCAAATCCTCGACCACTGGCTTCCGCTCCACCTTGCGGTCAGCCTTCTCTGCTGGCCTCCGTTCCACCTTCCCAGCGGCACAAGCCAAAGCCTCGACCACTGGCTTCCGCTTCACCTTGCGGGCAGCATTCTCTGCTGGCCTCCGCACAACCTCCCCAGCGGCACAACCAAGGCCTCGACCACTGGCTTCCGCTCCACCGTGCGGGCAGCCTTCTCTGCTGGCCTCCGCACAACCTTCCCAGTGGCACAAGCCAAGGCCTCGACCACTGGCTTCCGCTCCACCTTGCGGGCAGCCTTCTCTGCTGGCCTCCGCACAACCTTCCCAGTGGCACAAGCCAAGGCCTTGACCACTGGCTTCCGCTCTACCTTGCGGGCAGCCTCCTCTGCTGGCCTCCGCTCCACCTTGCGGGCAGCCTTCTCTGCTGGCCTCCGCACAACCTTCCCAGCGGCACAAGCCAAGGCCTGGACCACAGGCTTCCGCTCCACCTTGCGGGCAGCCTCCTCTGCTGGCCTCCGCACAACCTTCCCAGCGGCACAAGCCAAGGCCTCGACCACTGGCTTCCGCTCCACCTTGCGGGCAGCCTTCTCTGCTGGCCTCCGCACAACCTTCCCAGTGGCACAAGCCAAGGCCTCGACCACTGGCTTCCGCTCCACCTTGCGGGCAGCCTCCTCTGCTGGCCTCCGCACAACGTACCCAGTGGCACAAGCCAAGGCATCGACCACTGGCTTCCGCTCCACCTTGCGGGCAGCCTCCTCTGCTGGCCTCCGCTCCACCTTCCCAGCGGCACAAGCCAAGGCCTCGACCACAGGCCTCCGCTTCCTTGCGGGCAGCCTTCTCTGCTGGCCTCCGCACAACGTTCCCAGTGGCACAAGCCAAGGCATCGACCACTGGCTTCCGCTCCACCTTGCGGGCAGCCTCCTCTGCTGGCCTCCGCTCCACCTTCCCAGCGGCACAAGCCAAGGCCTCGACCACTGGCTTCCGCTCCACCTTGCGGGCAGCCTTCTCTGCTGGCCCCCGCACAACCTTCCCAGCGGCACAAGCCAAGGCCTCGAACACTGGATTCCGCTCCACCTTGCGGGCAGCCTTCTCTGATGGCCTCCGCACAACCTTCCCAGTGGCACAAGCCAAGGCATCGACCACTAGCTTCCGCTCCACCTTGCGGGCAGCCTCCTCTGCTGGCCTCCGCTCCACCTTCCCAGCGGCACAAGCCAAGGCCTCGACCACTGGCTTCCGCTCCACCTTGCGGGCAGCCTTCTCTGCTGGCCCCCGCACAACCTTCCCAGCGGCACAAGCCAAAGCCTCGAACACTGGATTCCGCTCCACCTTGCGGGCAGCCTTCTCTGATGGCCTCCGCACAACCTTCCCAGTGGCACAAGCCAAGGCCTCGACCACTGGCTTCTGCTCCACCTTGCGGGCAGCCTCCTCTGCTGGCCTCCGTTCCACCTTCCCAGCGGCACAAGCCAAGGCCTCGACCACTGGCTTCCGCTCCACCTTGCGGGCAGCCTTCTCTGCTGGCCTCCGCTCCACCTTCCCAGCGGCACAAGCTAAGGCCTCGACCACTGGCTTCCGCTCCACCTTGCGGGCAGCCTGCTCTGCTGGCCCCCGCACAACCTTCCCAGCGGCACAAGCCAAGGCCTCGACCACTGGCTTCCGCTCCACCTTGCGGGCAGCCTTCTCTGATGGCCTCCGCACAACCTTCCCAGAGGCACAAGCCAAGGCCTCGACCACTGGCTTTCGCTCCACCTTGCGGGCAGCCTTCTCTGCTGGCCTCCGCTCCACCTTCCCAGCGGCACAAGCCAAGGCCTCGACCACTGGCTTCCGCTCCACCTTGCGGGCAGCCTTCTCTGCTGGCCTCCGCTCCACCTTCCCAGCGGCACAAGCCAATGCCTCGACCACTGGGTTCCGCTCCACCTTGCGGGCAGCCTCCTCTGCTGGCCTCCGCACAACCTTCCCAGCGGCACAAGCCAAGGCCTCGACCACTGGCTTCCGCTCCACCTTGCGGGCAGCCTTCTCTGCTGGCCTCCGCACAACCTTCCCAGCGGCACAAGCCAAATCCTCGACCACTGGCTTCCGCTCCACCTTGCGGTCAGCCTTCTCTGCTGGCCTCCGCACAACCTTCCCAGCGGCACAAGCCAAATCCTCGACCACTGGCTTCCGCTCCACCTTGCGGGCAGCCTTCTCTGCTGGCCTCCGCACAACCTTCCCAGCGGCACAAGCCAAATCCTCGACCACTGGCTTCCGCTCCACCTTGCGGTCAGCCTTCTCTGCTGGCCTCCGCACAACCTTCCCAGCGGCACAAGCCAAATCCTCGACCACTGGCTTCCGCTCCACCTTGCGGTCAGCCTTCTCTGCTGGCCTCCGTTCCACCTTCCCAGCGGCACAAGCCAAAGCCTCGACCACTGGCTTCCGCTTCACCTTGCGGGCAGCATTCTCTGCTGGCCTCCGCACAACCTCCCCAGCGGCACAACCAAGGCCTCGACCACTGGCTTCCGCTCCACCGTGCGGGCAGCCTTCTCTGCTGGCCTCCGCACAACCTTCCCAGCGGCACAAGCCAAGGCCTCGACCACAGGCTTCCGCTCCACCTTGCGGGCAGCCTTCTCTGCTGGCCTCCGCACAACCTTCCCAGTGGCACAAGCCAAGGCCTCGACCACTGGCTTCCGCTCCACCTTGCGGGCAGCCTTCTCTGCTGGCCTCCGCACAACCTTCCCAGTGGCACAAGCCAAGGCCTCGACCACTGGCTTCCGCTCCACCTTGCGGGCAGCCTCCTCTGCTGGCCTCCGCACAACGTACCCAGTGGCACAAGCCAAGGCATCGACCACTGGCTTCCGCTCCACCTTGCGGGCAGCCTCCTCTGCTGGCCTCCGCTCCACCTTCCCAGCGGCACAAGCCAAGGCCTCGACCACAGGCCTCCGCTTCCTTGCGGGCAGCCTTCTCTGCTGGCCTCCGCACAACGTTCCCAGTGGCACAAGCCAAGGCATCGACCACTGGCTTCCGCTCCACCTTGCGGGCAGCCTCCTCTGCTGGCCTCCGCTCCACCTTCCCAGCGGCACAAGCCAAGGCCTCGACCACTGGCTTCCGCTCCACCTTGCGGGCAGCCTTCTCTGCTGGCCCCCGCACAACCTTCCCAGCGGCACAAGCCAAGGCCTCGAACACTGGATTCCGCTCCACCTTGCGGGCAGCCTTCTCTGATGGCCTCCGCACAACCTTCCCAGTGGCACAAGCCAAGGCATCGACCACTAGCTTCCGCTCCACCTTGCGGGCAGCCTCCTCTGCTGGCCTCCGCTCCACCTTCCCAGCGGCACAAGCCAAGGCCTCGACCACTGGCTTCCGCTCCACCTTGCGGGCAGCCTTCTCTGCTGGCCCCCGCACAACCTTCCCAGCGGCACAAGCCAAAGCCTCGAACACTGGATTCCGCTCCACCTTGCGGGCAGCCTTCTCTGATGGCCTCCGCACAACCTTCCCAGTGGCACAAGCCAAGGCCTCGACCACTGGCTTCTGCTCCACCTTGCGGGCAGCCTCCTCTGCTGGCCTCCGTTCCACCTTCCCAGCGGCACAAGCCAAGGCCTCGACCACAGGCTTCCGCTCCACCTTGCGGGCAGCCTTCTCTGCTGGCCTCCGCTCCACCTTCCCAGCGGCACAAGCTAAGGCCTCGACCACTGGCTTCCGCTCCACCTTGCGGGCAGCCTGCTCTGCTGGCCCCCGCACAACCTTCCCAGCGGCACAAGCCAAGGCCTCGACCACTGGCTTCCGCTCCACCTTGCGGGCAGCCTTCTCTGATGGCCTCCGCACAACCTTCCCAGTGGCACAAGCCAAGGCCTCGACCACTGGCTTTCGCTCCACCTTGCGGGCAGCCTTCTCTGCTGGCCTCCGCTCCACCTTCCCAGCGGCACAAGCCAAGGCCTCGACCACTGGCTTCCGCTCCACCTTGCGGGCAGCCTTCTCTGCTGGCCTCCGCTCCACCTTCCCAGCGGCACAAGCCAATGCCTCGACCACTGGGTTCCGCTCCACCTTGCGGGCAGCCTCCTCTGCTGGCCTCCGCACAACCTTCCCAGCGGCACAAGCCAAGGCCTCGACCACTGGCTTCCGCTCCACCTTGCGGGCAGCCTTCTCTGCTGGCCTCCGCACAACCTTCCCAGCGGCACAAGCCAAGGCCTCGATTACTGGCTTCCGCTCCACCTTGCGGGCAGCCTTCTCTGCTGGCCTCCGCACAACCTTCCCAGCGGCACAAGCCAAGGCATCGACCACTGGCTTCCGCTCCACCTTGCGGGCAGCCTTCTCTGCTGGCCTCCGCACAACCTTCCCAGCGGCACAAGCCAAATCCTCGACCACTGGCTTCCGCTCCACCTTGCGGTCAGCCTTCTCTGCTGGCCTCCGTTCCACCTTCCCAGCGGCACAAGCCAAAGCCTCGACCACTGGCTTCCGCTTCACCTTGCGGGCAGCATTCTCTGCTGGCCTCCGCACAACCTCCCCAGCGGCACAACCAAGGCCTCGACCACTGGCTTCCGCTCCACCGTGCGGGCAGCCTTCTCTGCTGGCCTCCGCACAACCTTCCCAGCGGCACAAGCCAAGGCCTCGACCACAGGCTTCCGCTCCACCTTGCGGGCAGCCTTCTCTGCTGGCCTCCGCACAACCTTCCCAGTGGCACAAGCCAAGGCCTCGACCACTGGCTTCCGCTCCACCTTGCGGGCAGCCTTCTCTGCTGGCCTCCGCACAACCTTCCCAGTGGCACAAGCCAAGGCCTTGACCACTGGCTTCCGCTCTACCTTGCGGGCAGCCTCCTCTGCTGGCCTCCGCTCCACCTTGCGGGCAGCCTTCTCTGCTGGCCTCCGCACAACCTTCCCAGCGGCACAAGCCAAGGCCTGGACCACAGGCTTCCGCTCCGACTTGCGGGCAGCCTTCTCTGCTGGCCTCCGCACAACCTTCCCAGTGGCACAAGCCAAGGCCTAGACCACAGGCTTCCGCTCCACCTTGCGGGCAGCCTTCTCTGCTGGCCTCCGCACAACCTTCCCAGTGGCACAAGCCAAGGCCTCGACCACTGGCTTCCGCTCCACCTTGCGGGCAGCCTTCTCTGCTGGCCTCCGCACAACCTTCCCAGTGGCACAAGCCAAGGCCTCGACCACTGGCTTCCGCTCCACCTTGCGGGCAGCCTCCTCTGCTGGCCTCCGCACAACGTACCCAGTGGCACAAGCCAAGGCATCGACCACTGGCTTCCGCTCCACCTTGCGGGCAGCCTCCTCTGCTGGCCTCCGCTCCACCTTCCCAGCGGCACAAGCCAAGGCCTCGACCACTGGCTTCCGCTCCACCTTGCGGGCAGCCTTCTCTGCTGGCCTCCGCACAACCTTTCCAGCGGCACAAGCCAAGGCCTCGACCACTGGCTTCCGCTCCACCTTGCGGGCAGCCTTCTCTGATGGCCTCCGCACAACCTTCCCAGTGGCACAAGCCAAGGCCTTGACCACTGGCTTCTGCTTCACCTTGCGGGCAGCCTTCTCTGCTGGCCTCCGTTCCACCTTCCCAGCGGCACAAGCCAAGGCCTCGACCACTGGCTTCCGCTCCACCTTGCGGGCAGCCTCCTCTGCTGGCCTCCGCTCCACCTTCCCAGCGGCACAAGCCAAGGCCTCGACCACTGGCTACCGCTCCACCTTGCGGGCAGCCTTCTCTGCTGGCCTCCGCACAACCTTCCCAGCGGCACAAGCCAAGGCCTCGACCACAGGCTTCCGATCCACCTTGCGGGCAGCCTTCTCTGCTGGCCTCCGCTCCACCTTCCCAGCGGCACAAGCCAAGGCCTCGACCACTGGCTTTCGCTCCATCTTGCGGGCAGCCTTCTCTGCTGGCCTCCGCACAACCTTCCCAGTGGCACAAGCCAAGGCCTCGACCACTGGCTTCCGATCCACCTTGCGGGCAGCCTTCTCTGCTGGCCTCCGCTCCACCTTCCCAGCGGCACAAGCCAAGGCCTCGACCTCTGGCCTCCGCTCCACCTTGCGGGCAGCCTCCTCTGCTGGCCTCCGCACAACCTTCCCAGTGGCACAAGCCAAGGCCTCGACCACTGGCTTCCGCTCCACCTTGCGGGCAGCCTTCTCTTCTGGCCTCCGCACAACCTTCCCAGTGGCACAAGCCAAGGCAGCGACCACTGGCTTCCGCTCCACCTTGCGGGCAGCCTTCTCTGCTGGCCTCCGCACAACCTTTCCAGTGTCACAAGCCAAGGCCTTGACCACAGGCTTCCGCTCCACCTTGCGGGCAGCCTTCTCTGCTGGCCTCCGCACAACCTTCCCTGTGGCACAAGCCAAGGCCTCGACCACTGGCTTCCGCTCCACCTTGCGGGCAGCCTTCTCTGCTGGCCTCCGCACAACCTACCCAGTGGCACAAGCCAAGGCCTCGACCACTGGCTTCCGCTCCACCTTGCGGGCAGCCTTCTCTGCTGGCCTCCGCACAACCTTCCCAGCGGCACAAGCCAAGGCCTCGACCACTGGCTTCCGCTCCACCTTGCGGGCAGCCTTCTCTGCTGGCCTCCGCACAACCTTCCCAGCGGCACAAGCCAAGGCCTCGACCACTGGCTTCCGCTCCACCTTGCGGGCAGCCTCCTCTGCTGGCCTCCGCACCACCTTCCCAGCGGCACAAGCCAAGGCCTCGACCACTGGCTTCCGATCCACCTTGCGGGCAGCCTTCTCTGCTGGCCTCCGCTCCACCTTCCCAGCGGCACAAGCCAAGGCCTCGACCACTGGCCACCGCTCCACCTTGCGGGCAGCCTCCTCTGCTAGCCTCCGCACAACCTTCCCAGTGGCACTAGCCAAGGCATCGACCACTGGCTTCCGCTCCACCTTGCGGGCAGCCTCCTCTGCTGGCCTCCGCACAACCTTTCCAGTGTCACAAGCCAAGGCCTCGACCACAGGCTTCCGCTCCACCTTGCGGGCAGCCTTCTCTGCTGGCCTCCGCACAACCTTCCCAGTGGCACAAGCCAAGGCCTCGACCACTGGCTTCCGCTCCACCTTGCTGGCAGCCTTCTCTGCTGGCCTCCGCTCCACCTTCCCAGCGGCACAAGCCAAGGCCTCGACCACTGGCTTCCGCTCCACCTTGCGGGCAGCCTTCTCTGCTGGCCTCCGCTCCACCTTTCCAGCGGCACAAGCCAATGCCTCGACCACTGGGTTCCGCTCCACCTTGCGGGCAGCCTCCTCTGCTGGCCTCCGCACAACCTTCCCAGCGGCACAAGCCAAGGCCTCGACCACTGGCTTCCGCTCCACCTTGCGGGCAGCCTTCTCTGCTGGCCTCCGCACAACCTTCCCAGCGGCACAAGCCAAGGCCTCGACCACTGGCTTCCGCTCCACCTTGCGGGCAGCCTTCTCTGCTGGCCTCCGCACAACCTTCCCAGCGGCACAAGCCAAGGCATCGACCACTGGCTTCCGCTCCACCTTGCGGGCAGCCTTCTCTGCTGGCCTCCGCACAACCTTCCCAGCGGCACAAGCCAAGGCCTCGACCACTGGCTTCCGCTCCACCTTGCGGGCAGCCTTCCCTGCTGGCCTCCGTTCCACCTTCCCAGCGGCACAAGCCAAAGCCTCGACCACTGGCTTCCGCTTCACCTTGCGGGCAGCATTCTCTGCTGGCCTCCGCACAACCTCCCCAGCGGCACAACCAAGGCCTCGACCACTGGCTTCCGCTTCACCGTGCGGGCAGCCTTCTCTGCTGGCCTCCGCACAACCTTCCCAGCGGCACAAGCCACGGCCTCGACCACAGGCTTCCGCTCCACCTTGCGGGCAGCCTTCTCTGCTGGCCTCCGCACAACCTTCCCAGTGGCCGAGCCAAGGCCTCGACCACTGGCTTCCGCTCCACCTTGCGGGCAGCCTCCTCTGCTGGCCTCCGCACAACCTTCCCAGTGGCACAAGCCAAGGCCTTGACCACTGGCTTCCGCTCTACCTTGCGGGCAGCCTCCTCTGCTGGCCTCCGCTCCACCTTGCGGGCAGCCTTCTCTGCTGGCCTCCGCACAACCTTCCCAGCGGCACAAGCCAAGGCCTCGACCACAGGCTTCCGCTCCGACTTGCGGGCAGCCTTCTCTGCTGGCCTCCGCACAACCTTCCCAGTGGCACAAGCCAAGGCCTAGACCACAGGCTTCCGCTCCACCTTGCGGGCAGCCTTCTCTGCTGGCCTCCGCACAACCTTCCCAGTGGCACAAGCCAAGGCCTCGACCACTGGCTTCCGCTCCACCTTGCGGGCAGCCTTCTCTGCTGGCCTCCGCACAACCTTCCCAGTGGCACAAGCCAAGGCCTCGACCACTGGCTTCCGCTCCACCTTGCGGGCAGCCTCCTCTGCTGGCCTCCGCACAACGTTCCTAGTGGCACAAGCCAAGGCATCGACCACTGGCTTCCGCTCCACCTTGCGGGCAGCCTCCTCTGCTGGCCTTCGCTCCACCTTCCCAGCGGCACAAGCCAAGGCCTCGACCACTGGCTTCCGCTCCACCTTGCGGGCAGCCTTCTCTGCTGGCCTCCGCACAACCATCCCAGCGGCACAAGCCAAGGCCTCGACCACTGGCTTCCGCTCCACCTTGCGGGCAGCCTTCTCTGATGGCCTCCGCACAACCTTCCCAGTGGCACAAGCCAAGGCCTCGACCACTGGCTTCTGCTTCACCTTGCGGGCAGCCTTCTCTGCTGGCCTCCGTTCCACCTTTCCAGCGGCACAAGCCAAGGCCTCGACCACTGGCTTCCGCTCCACCTTGCGGGCAGCCTTCTCTGCTGGCCTCCGCTCCACCTTCCCAGCGGCACAAGCCAAGGCCTCGACCACTGGCTACCGCTCCACCTTGCGGGCAGCCTTCTCTGCTGGCCTCCGCACAACCTTCCCAGCGGCACAAGCCAAGGCCTCGACCACTGGCTTCCGATCCACCTTGCGGGCAGCCTTCTCTGCTGGCCTCCGCTCCACCTTCCCAGCGGCACAAGCCAAGGCCTCGACCACTGGCTTTCGCTCCACCTTGCGGGCAGCCTTCTCTGCTGGCCTCCGCACAACCTTCCCAGTGGCACAAGCCAAGGCCTCGACCACTGGCTTCCGATCCACCTTGCGGGCAGCCTTCTCTGCTGGCCTCCGCTCCACCTTCCCAGCGGCACAAGCTAAGGCCTCGACCACTGGCCTCCGCTCCACCTTGCGGGCAGCCTCCTCTGCTGGCCTCCGCACAACCTTCCCAGTGGCACAAGCCAAGGCCTCGACCACTGGCTTCCGCTCCACCTTGCGGGCAGCCTCCTCTTCTGGCCTCCGCACAACCTTCCCAGTGGCACAAGCTAAGGCATCGACCACTGGCTTCCGCTCCACCTTGCGGGCAGCCTCCTCTGCTGGCCTCCGCACAACCTTTCCAGTGTCACAAGCCAAGGCCTCGACCACAGGCTTCCGCTCCACCTTGCGGGCAGCCTTCTCTGCTGGCCTCCGCACAACCTTCCCAGTGGCACAAGCCAAGGCCTCGACCACTGGCTTCCGCTCCACCTTGCGGGCAGCCTTCTCTGCTGGCCTCCGCACAACCTTCCCAGCGGCACAAGCCAAGGCCTCGACCACTGGCTTCCGCTCCACCTTGCGGGCAGCCTTCTCTGCTGGCCTCCGCACAACCTTCCCAGCGGCACAAGCCAAGGCCTCGACCACAGGCTTCCGCTCCACCTTGCGGGCAGCCTTCTCTGCTGGCCTCCGCACAACCTTCCCAGTGGCACAAGCCAAGGCCTCGACCACTGGCTTCCGCTCCACCTTGCGGGCAGCCTCCTCTGCTGGCCTCCGCACAACCTTCCCAGCGGCACAAGCCAAGGCCTTGACCACTGGCTTCCGCTCTTCCTTGCGGGCAGCCTCCTCTGCTGGCCTCCGCTCCACCTTGCGGGCAGCCTTCTCTGCTGGCCTCCGCACAACCTTCCCAGCGGCCCAAGCCAAGGCCTCGACCACAGGCTTCCGCTCCGACTTGCGGGCAGCCATCTCTGCTGGCCACCGCACAACCTTCCCAGTGGCACAAGCCAAGGCCTAGACCACAGGCCTCCGCTTCCTTGCGGGCAGCCTTCTCTGCTGGCCTCCGCACAACGTTCCCAGTGGCACAAGCCAAGGCATCGACCACTGGCTTCCGCTCCACCTTGCGGGCAGCCTCCTCTGCTGGCCTCCGCTCCACCTTCCCAGCGGCACAAGCCAAGGCCTCGACCACTGGCTTCCGCTCCACCTTGCGGGCAGCCTTCTCTGCTGGCCCCCGCACAACCTTCCCAGCGGCACAAGCCAAGGCCCCGAACACTGGATTCCGCTCCACCTTGCGGGCAGCCTTCTCTGATGGCCTCCGCACAACCTTCCCAGTGGCACAAGCCAAGGCCTCGACCACTGGCTTCTGCTCCACCTTGCGGGCAGCCTCCTCTGCTGGCCTCCGTTCCACCTTCCCAGCGGCACAAGCCAAGGCCTCGACCACTGGCTTCCGCTCCACCTTGCGGGCAGCCTTCTCTGCTGGCCTCCGCTCCACCTTCCCAGCGGCACAAGCTAAGGCCTCGACCACTGGCTTCCGCTCCACCTTGCGGGCAGCCTTCACTGCTGGCCCCCGCACAACCTTCCCAGCGGCACAAGCCAAGGCCTCGACCACTGGCTTCCGCTCCACCTTGCGGGCAGCCTTCTCTGCTGGCCTCCGCACAACCTTCCCAGTGGCACAAGCCAAGGCCTCGACCACTGGCTTTCGCTCCACCTTGCGGGCAGCCTTCTCTGCTGGCCTCCGCTCCACCTTCCCAGCGGCACAAGCCAAGGCCTCGACCACTGGCTTCCGCTCCACCTTGCGGGCAGCCTTCTCTGCTGGCCTCCGCTCCACCTTCCCAGCGGCACAAGCCAATGCCTCGACCACTGGGTTCCGCTCCACCTTGCGGGCAGCCTCCTCTGCTGGCCTCCGCACAACCTTCCCAGCGGCACAAGCCAAGGCCTCGACCACTGGCTTCCGCTCCACCTTGCGGGCAGCCTTCTCTGCTGGCCTCCGCACAACCTTCCCAGCGGCACAAGCCAAGGCCTCGACCACTGGCTTCCGCTCCACCTTGCGGGCAGCCTTCTCTGCTGGCCTCCGCACAACCTTCCCAGCGGCACAAGCCAAGGCATCGACCACTGGCTTCCGCTCCACCTTGCGGGCAGCCTTCTCTGCTGGCCTCCGCACAACCTTCCCAGCGGCACAAGCCAAATCCTCGACCACTGGCTTCCGCTCCACCTTGCGGTCAGCCTTCTCTGCTGGCCTCCGTTCCACCTTCCCAGCGGCACAAGCCAAAGCCTCGACCACTGGCTTCCGCTTCACCTTGCGGGCAGCATTCTCTGCTGGCCTCCGCACAACCTCCCCAGCGGCACAACCAAGGCCTCGACCACTGGCTTCCGCTCCACCGTGCGGGCAGCCTTCTCTGCTGGCCTCCGCACAACCTTCCCAGCGGCACAAGCCAAGGCCTCGACCACAGGCTTCCGCTCCACCTTGCGGGCAGCCTTCTCTGCTGGCCTCCGCACAACCTTCCCAGTGGCACAAGCCAAGGCCTCGACCACTGGCTTCCGCTCCACCTTGCGGGCAGCCTTCTCTGCTGGCCTCCGCACAACCTTCCCAGTGGCACAAGCCAAGGCCTTGACCACTGGCTTCCGCTCTACCTTGCGGGCAGCCTCCTCTGCTGGCCTCCGCTCCACCTTGCGGGCAGCCTTCTCTGCTGGCCTCCGCACAACCTTCCCAGCGGCACAAGCCAAGGCCTGGAGCAACAGGCTTCCGCTCCGACTTGCGGGCAGCCTTCTCTGCTGGCCTCCGCACAACCTTCCCAGTGGCACAAGCCAAGGCCTAGACCACAGGCTTCCGCTCCACCTTGCGGGCAGCCTTCTCTGCTGGCCTCCGCACAACCTTCCCAGTAGCACAAGCCAAGGCCTCGACCACTGGCTTCCGCTCCACCTTGCGGGCAGCATTCTCTGCTGGCCTCCGCACAACCTCCCCAGCGGCACAACCAAGGCCTCGACCACTGGCTTCCGCTCCACCGTGCGGGCAGCCTTCTCTGCTGGCCTCCGCACAACCTTCCCAGTGGCACAAGCCAAGGCCTAGACCACAGGCCTCCGCTTCCTTGCGGGCAGCCTTCTCTGCTGGCCTCCGCACAACGTTCCCAGTGGCACAAGCCAAGGCATCGACCACTGGCTTCCGCTCCACCTTGCGGGCAGCCTCCTCTGCTGGCCTCCGCTCCACCTTCCCAGCGGCACAAGCCAAGGCCTCGACCACTGGCTTCCGCTCCACCTTGCGGGCAGCCTTCTCTGCTGGCCCCCGCACAACCTTCCCAGCGGCACAAGCCAAGGCCCCGAACACTGGATTCCGCTCCACCTTGCGGGCAGCCTTCTCTGATGGCCTCCGCACAACCTTCCCAGTGGCACAAGCCAAGGCCTCGACCACTGGCTTCTGCTCCACCTTGCGGGCAGCCTCCTCTGCTGGCCTCCGTTCCACCTTCCCAGCGGCACAAGCCAAGGCCTCGACCACTGGCTTCCGCTCCACCTTGCGGGCAGCCTTCTCTGCTGGCCTCCGCTCCACCTTCCCAGCGGCACAAGCTAAGGCCTCGACCACTGGCTTCCGCTCCACCTTGCGGGCAGCCTTCTCTGATGGCCTCCGCACAACCTTCCCAGTGGCACAAGCCAAGGCCTCGACCACTGGCTTCTGCTCCACCTTGCGGGCAGCCTCCTCTGCTGGCCTCCGTTCCACCTTCCCAGCGGCACAAGCCAAGGCCTCGACCACTGGCTTCCGCTCCACCTTGCGGGCAGCCTTCTCTGCTGGCCTCCGCTCCACCTTCCCAGCGGCACAAGCCAAGGCCTCGACCACTGGCTTCCGCTCCACCTTGCGGGCAGCCTTCTCTGCTGGCCTCCGCTCCACCTTCCCAGCGGCACAAGCCAATGCCTCGACCACTGGGTTCCGCTCCACCTTGCGGGCAGCCTCCTCTGCTGGCCTCCGCACAACCTTCCCAGCGGCACAAGCCAAGGCCTCGACCACTGGCTTCCGCTCCACCTTGCGGGCAGCCTTCTCTGCTGGCCTCCGCACAACCTTCCCAGCGGCACAAGCCAAGGCCTCGACCACTGGCTTCCGCTCCACCTTGCGGGCAGCCTTCTCTGCTGGCCTCCGCACAACCTTCCCAGCGGCACAAGCCAAATCCTCGACCACTGGCTTCCGCTCCACCTTGCGGTCAGCCTTCTCTGCTGGCCTCCGTTCCACCTTCCCAGCGGCACAAGCCAAAGCCTCGACCACTGGCTTCCGCTTCACCTTGCGGGCAGCATTCTCTGCTGGCCTCCGCACAACCTCCCCAGCGGCACAACCAAGGCCTCGACCACTGGCTTCCGCTCCACCGTGCGGGCAGCCTTCTCTGCTGGCCTCCGCACAACCTTCCCAGCGGCACAAGCCAAGGCCTCGACCACAGGCTTCCGCTCCACCTTGCGGGCAGCCTTCTCTGCTGGCCTCCGCACAACCTTCCCAGTGGCACAAGCCAAGGCCTCGACCACTGGCTTCCGCTCCACCTTGCGGGCAGCCTTCTCTGCTGGCCTCCGCACAACCTTCCCAGTGGCACAAGCCAAGGCCTTGACCACTGGCTTCCGCTCTACCTTGCGGGCAGCCTCCTCTGCTGGCCTCCGCTCCACCTTGCGGGCAGCCTTCTCTGCTGGCCTCCGCACAACCTTCCCAGCGGCACAAGCCAAGGCCTGGAGCAACAGGCTTCCGCTCCGACTTGCGGGCAGCCTTCTCTGCTGGCCTCCGCACAACCTTCCCAGTGGCACAAGCCAAGGCCTAGACCACAGGCTTCCGCTCCACCTTGCGGGCAGCCTTCTCTGCTGGCCTCCGCACAACCTTCCCAGTAGCACAAGCCAAGGCCTCGACCACTGGCTTCCGCTCCACCTTGCGGGCAGCCTTCTCTGCTGGCCTCCGCACAACCTTCCCAGTGGCACAAGCCAAGTCCTCGACGACTGGCTTCCGCTCCACCTTGCGGGCAGCCTCCTCTGCTGGCCTCCGCACAACGTACCCAGTGGCACAAGCCAAGGCATCGACCACTGGCTTCCGCTCCACCTTGCGGGCAGCCTCCTCTGCTGGCCTCCGCTCCACCTTCCCAGCGGCACAAGCCAAGGCCTCGACCACTGGCTTCCGCTCCACCTTGCGGGCAGCCTTCTCTGCTGGCCTCCGCACAACCTTCCCAGCGGCACAAGCCAAGGCCTCGACCACTGGCTTCCGCTCCACCTTGCGGGCAGCCTTCTCTGATGGCCTCCGCACAACCTTCCCAGTGGCACAAGCCAAGGCCTTGACCACTGGCTTCTGCTTCACCTTGCGGGCAGCCTTCTCTGCTGGCCTCCGTTCCACCTTCCCAGCGGCACAAGCCAAGGCCTCGACCACTGGCTTCCGCTCCACCTTGCGGGCAGCCTTCTCTGCTGGCCTCCGCTCCACCTTCCCAGCGGCACAAGCCAAGGCCTCGACCACTGGCTACCGCTCCACCTTGCGGGCAGCCTTCTCTGCTGGCCTCCGCACAACCTTCCCAGTGGCACAAGCCAAGGCCTCGACCACAGGCTTCCGATCCACCTTGCGGGCAGCCTTCTCTGCTGGCCTCCGCCCCACCTTCCCAGCGGCACAAGCCAAGGCCTCGACCACTGGCTTTCGCTCCATCTTGCGGGCAGCCTTCTCTGCTGGCCTCCGCACAACCTTCCCAGTGGCACAAGCCAAGGCCTCGACCACTGGCTTCCGCTCCACCTTGCGGGCAGCCTCCTCTGCTGGCCTCCGCACAACCTTCCCAGTGGCACAAGCCAAGGCCTTGACCACTGGCTTCCGCTCTACCTTGCGGGCAGCCTCCTCTGCTGGCCTCCGCTCCACCTTGCGGGCAGCCTTCTCTGCTGGCCTCCGCACAACCTTCCCAGCGGCCCAAGCCAAGGCCTCGACCACAGGCTTCCGCTCCGACTTGCGGGCAGCCTTCTCTGCTGGCCTCCGCACAACCTTCCCAGTGGCACAAGCCAAGGCCTAGACCACAGGCCTCCGCTTCCTTGCGGGCAGCCTTCTCTGCTGGCCTCCGCACAACGTTCCCAGTGGCACAAGCCAAGGCATCGACCACTGGCTTCCGCTCCACCTTGCGGGCAGCCTCCTTTGCTGGCCTCCGCTCCACCTTCCCAGCGGCACAAGCCAAGGCCTCGACCACTGGCTTCCGCTCCACCTTGCGGGCAGCCTTCTCTGCTGGCCCCCGCACAACCTTCCCAGCGGCACAAGCCAAGGCCTCGAACACTGGATTCCGCTCCACCTTGCGGGCAGCCTTCTCTGATGGCCTCCGCACAACCTTCCCAGTGGCACAAGCCAAGGCCTCGACCACTGGCTTCTGCTCCACCTTGCGGGCAGCCTCCTCTGCTGGCCTCCGTTCCACCTTCCCAGCGGCACAAGCCAAGGCCTCGACCACTGGCTTCCGCTCCACCTTGCGGGCAGCCTTCTCTGCTGGCCTCCGCTCCACCTTCCCAGCGGCACAAGCTAAGGCCTCGACCACTGGCTTCCGCTCCACCTTGCGGGCAGCCTTCTCTGCTGGCCCCCGCACAACCTTCCCAGCGGCACAAGCCAAGGCCTCGACCACTGGCTTCCGCTCCACCTTGCGGGCAGCCTTCTCTGATGGCCTCCGCACAACCTTCCCAGTGGCACAAGCCAAGGCCTCGACCACTAGCTTTCGCTCCACCTTGCGGGCAGCCTTCTCTGCTGGCCTCCGCTCCACCTTCCCAGCGGCACAAGCCAAGGCCTCGACCACTGGCTTCCGCTCCACCTTGCGGGCAGCCTTCTCTGCTGGCCTCCGCTCCACCTTCCCAGCGGCACAAGCCAATGCCTCGACCACTGGGTTCCGCTCCACCTTGCGGGCAGCCTCCTCTGCTGGCCTCCGCACAACCTTCCCAGCGGCACAAGCCAAGGCCTCGACCACTGGCTTCCGCTCCACCTTACGGGCAGCCTTCTCTGCTGGCCTCCGCACAACCTTCCCAGCGGCACAAGCCAAGGCATCGACCACTGGCTTCCGCTCCACCTTGCGGGCAGCCTTCTCTGCTGGCCTCCGCTCAACCTTCCCAGCGGCACAAGCCAAATCCTCGACCACTGGCTTCCGCTCCACCTTGCGGTCAGCCTTCTCTGCTGGCCTCCGTTCCACCTTCCCAGCGGCACAAGCCAAAGCCTCGACCACTGGCTTCCGCTTCACCTTGCGGGCAGCATTCTCTGCTGGCCTCCGCACAACCTCCCCAGCGGCACAAGCCAAGGCCTCGACCACTGGCTTCCGCTCCACCGTGCGGGCAGCCTTCTCTGCTGGCCTCCGCACAACCTTCCCAGCGGCACAAGCCAAGGCCTCGACCACAGGCTTCCGCTCCACCTTGCGGGCAGCCTTCTCTGCTGGCCTCCGCACAACCTTCCCAGCGGCACAAGCCAAGGCCTCGACCACTGGCTTCCGCTCCACCTTGCGGGCAGCCTTCTCTGCTGGCCTCCGCACAACCTTCCCAGCGGCACAAGCCAAGGCCTGGACCACAGGCTTCCGCTCCGACTTGCGGGCAGCCTTCTCTGCTGGCCTCCGCACAACCTTCCCAGTGGCACAAGCCAAGGCCTAGACCACAGGCTTCCGCTCCACCTTGCGGGCAGCCTTCTCTGCTGGCCTCCGCACAACCTTCCCAGTGGCACAAGCCAAGGCCTCGACCACTGGCTTCCGCTCCACCTTGCGGGCAGCCTTCTCTGCTGGCCTCCGCACAACCTTCCCAGTGGCACAAGCCAAGGCCTCGACCACTGGCTTCCGCTCCACCTTGCGGGCAGCCTCCTCTGCTGGCCTCCGCACAACGTACCCAGTGGCACAAGCCAAGGCATCGACCACTGGCTTCCGCTCCACCTTGCGGGCAGCCTCCTCTGCTGGCCTCCGCTCCACCTTCCCAGCGGCACAAGCCAAGGCCTCGACCACAGGCCTCCGCTTCCTTGCGGGCAGCCTTCTCTGCTGGCCTCCGCACAACGTTCCCAGTGGCACAAGCCAAGGCATCGACCACTGGCTTCCGCTCCACCTTGCGGGCAGCCTCCTCTGCTGGCCTCCGCTCCACCTTCCCAGCGGCACAAGCCAAGGCCTCGACCACTGGCTTCCGCTCCACCTTGCGGGCAGCCTTCTCTGCTGGCCCCCGCACAACCTTCCCAGCGGCACAAGCCAAGGCCTCGAACACTGGATTCCGCTCCACCTTGCGGGCAGCCTTCTCTGATGGCCTCCGCACAACCTTCCCAGTGGCACAAGCCAAGGCATCGACCACTAGCTTCCGCTCCACCTTGCGGGCAGCCTCCTCTGCTGGCCTCCGCTCCACCTTCCCAGCGGCACAAGCCAAGGCCTCGACCACTGGCTTCCGCTCCACCTTGCGGGCAGCCTTCTCTGCTGGCCCCCGCACAACCTTCCCAGCGGCACAAGCCAAAGCCTCGAACACTGGATTCCGCTCCACCTTGCGGGCAGCCTTCTCTGATGGCCTCCGCACAACCTTCCCAGTGGCACAAGCCAAGGCCTCGACCACTGGCTTCTGCTCCACCTTGCGGGCAGCCTCCTCTGCTGGCCTCCGTTCCACCTTCCCAGCGGCACAAGCCAAGGCCTCGACCACTGGCTTCCGCTCCACCTTGCGGGCAGCCTTCTCTGCTGGCCTCCGCTCCACCTTCCCAGCGGCACAAGCCAAGGCCTCGACCACTGGCTTCCGCTCCACCTTGCGGGCAGCCTGCTCTGCTGGCCCCCGCACAACCTTCCCAGCGGCACAAGCCAAGGCCTCGACCACTGGCTTCCGCTCCACCTTGCGGGCAGCCTTCTCTGATGGCCTCCGCACAACCTTCCCAGTGGCACAAGCCAAGGCCTCGACCACTGGCTTTCGCTCCACCTTGCGGGCAGCCTTCTCTGCTGGCCTCTGCTCCACCTTCCCAGCGGCACAAGCCAAGGCCTCGACCACTGGCTTCCGCTCCACCTTGCGGGCAGCCTTCTCTGCTGGCCTCCGCTCCACCTTCCCAGCGGCACAAGCCAATGCCTCGACCACTGGGTTCCGCTCCACCTTGCGGGCAGCCTCCTCTGCTGGCCTCCGCACAACCTTCCCAGCGGCACAAGCCAAGGCCTCGACCACTGGCTTCCGCTCCACCTTGCGGGCAGCCTTCTCTGCTGGCCTCCGCACAACCTTCCCAGCGGCACAAGCCAAGGCCTCGACCACTGGCTTCCGCTCCACCTTGCGGGCAGCCTTCTCTGCTGGCCTCCGCACAACCTTCCCAGCGGCACAAGCCAAGGCATCGACCACTGGCTTCCGCTCCACCTTGCGGGCAGCCTTCTCTGCTGGCCTCCGCACAACCTTCCCAGCGGCACAAGCCAAAGCCTCGACCACTGGCTTCCGCTCCACCTTGCGGTCAGCCTTCTCTGCTGGCCTCCGTTCCACCTTCCCAGCGGCACAAGCCAAAGCCTCGACCACTGGCTTCCGCTTCACCTTGCGGGCAGCATTCTCTGCTGGCCTCCGCACAACCTCCCCAGCGGCACAACCAAGGCCTCGACCACTGGCTTCCGCTCCACCGTGCGGGCAGCCTTCTCTGCTGGCCTCCGCACAACCTTCCCAGCGGCACAAGCCAAGGCCTCGACCACAGGCTTCCGCTCCACCTTGCGGGCAGCCTTCTCTGCTGGCCTCCGCACAACCTTCCCAGTGGCACAAGCCAAGGCCTCGACCACTGGCTTCCGCTCCACCTTGCGGGCAGCCTTCTCTGCTGGCCTCCGCACAACCTTCCCAGTGGCACAAGCCAAGGCCTTGACCACTGGCTTCCGCTCTACCTTGCGGGCAGCCTCCTCTGCTGGCCTCCGCTCCACCTTGCGGGCAGCCTTCTCTGCTGGCCTCCGCACAACCTTCCCAGCGGCACAAGCCAAGGCCTGGACCACAGGCTTCCGCTCCGACTTGCGGGCAGCCTTCTCTGCTGGCCTCCGCACAACCTTCCCAGTGGCACAAGCCAAGGCCTAGACCACAGGCTTCCGCTCCACCTTGCGGGCAGCCTTCTCTGCTGGCCTCCGCACAACCTTCCCAGTGGCACAAGCCAAGGCCTCGACCACTGGCTTCCGCTCCACCTTGCGGGCAGCCTTCTCTGCTGGCCTCCGCACAACCTTCCCAGTGGCACAAGCCAAGGCCTCGACCACTGGCTTCCGCTCCACCTTGCGGGCAGCCTCCTCTGCTGGCCTCCGCACAACGTACCCAGTGGCACAAGCCAAGGCATCGACCACTGGCTTCCGCTCCACCTTGCGGGCAGCCTCCTCTGCTGGCCTCCGCTCCACCTTCCCAGCGGCACAAGCCAAGGCCTCGACCACTGGCTTCCGCTCCACCTTGCGGGCAGCCTTCTCTGCTGGCCTCCGCACAACCTTTCCAGCGGCACAAGCCAAGGCCTCGACCACTGGCTTCCGCTCCACCTTGCGGGCAGCCTTCTCTGATGGCCTCCGCACAACCTTCCCAGTGGCACAAGCCAAGGCCTTGACCACTGGCTTCTGCTTCACCTTGCGGGCAGCCTTCTCTGCTGGCCTCCGTTCCACCTTCCCAGCGGCACAAGCCAAGGCCTCGACCACTGGCTTCCGCTCCACCTTGCGGGCAGCCTTCTCTGCTGGCCTCCGCTCCACCTTCCCAGCGGCACAAGCCAAGGCCTCGACCACTGGCTACCGCTCCACCTTGCGGGCAGCCTTCTCTGCTGGCCTCCGCACAACCTTCCCAGCGGCACAAGCCAAGGCCTCGACCACAGGCTTCCGATCCACCTTGCGGGCAGCCTTCTCTGCTGGCCTCCGCTCCACCTTCCCAGCGGCACAAGCCAAGGCCTCGACCACTGGCTTTCGCTCCATCTTGCGGGCAGCCTTCTCTGCTGGCCTCCGCACAACCTTCCCAGTGGCACAAGCCAAGGCCTTGACCACTGGCTTCCGCTCTACCTTGCGGGCAGCCTCCTCTGCTGGCCTCCGCTCCACCTTGCGGGCAGCCTTCTCTGCTGGCCTCCGCACAACCTTCCCAGCGGCACAAGCCTAGGCCTGGACCACAGGCTTCCGCTCCGACTTGCGGGCAGCCTTCTCTGCTGGCCTCCGCACAACCTTCCCAGTGGCACAAGCCAAGGCCTAGACCACAGGCTTCCGCTCCACCTTGCGGGCAGCCTTCTCTGCTGGCCTCCGCACAACCTTCCCAGTGGCACAAGCCAAGGCCTCGACCACTGGCTTCCGCTCCACCTTGCGGGCAGCCTTCTCTGCTGGCCTCCGCACAACCTTCCCAGTGGCACAAGCCAAGGCCTCGACCACTGGCTTCCGCTCCACCTTGCGGGCAGCCTCCTCTGCTGGCCTCCGCACAACGTACCCAGTGGCACAAGCCAAGGCATCGACCACTGGCTTCCGCTCCACCTTGCGGGCAGCCTCCTCTGCTGGCCTCCGCTCCACCTTCCCAGCGGCACAAGCCAAGGCCTCGACCACTGGCTTCCGCTCCACCTTGCGGGCAGCCTTCTCTGCTGGCCTCCGCACAACCTTTCCAGCGGCACAAGCCAAGGCCTCGACCACTGGCTTCCGCTCCACCTTGCGGGCAGCCTTCTCTGATGGCCTCCGCACAACCTTCCCAGTGGCACAAGCCAAGGCCTTGACCACTGGCTTCTGCTTCACCTTGCGGGCAGCCTTCTCTGCTGGCCTCCGTTCCACCTTCCCAGCGGCACAAGCCAAGGCCTCGACCACTGGCTTCCGCTCCACCTTGCGGGCAGCCTTCTCTGCTGGCCTCCGCTCCACCTTCCCAGCGGCACAAGCCAAGGCCTCGACCACTGGCTACCGCTCCACCTTGCGGGCAGCCTTCTCTGCTGGCCTCCGCACAACCTTCCCAGCGGCACAAGCCAAGGCCTCGACCACAGGCTTCCGATCCACCTTGCGGGCAGCCTTCTCTGCTGGCCTCCGCTCCACCTTCCCAGCGGCACAAGCCAAGGCCTCGACCACTGGCTTTCGCTCCATCTTGCGGGCAGCCTTCTCTGCTGGCCTCCGCACAACCTTCCCAGTGGCACAAGCCAAGGCCTCGACCACTGGCTTCCGATCCACCTTGCGGGCAGCCTTCTCTGCTGGCCTCCGCTCCACCTTCCCAGCGGCACAAGCCAAGGCCTCGACCTCTGGCCTCCGCTCCACCTTGCGGGCAGCCTCCTCTGCTGGCCTCCGCACAACCTTCCCAGTGGCACAAGCCAAGGCCTCGACCACTGGCTTCCGCTCCACCTTGCGGGCAGCCTTCTCTGCTGGCCTCCGCACAACCTTCCCAGCGGCACAAGCCAAGGCCTCGACCACTGGCTTCCGCTCCACCTTGCGGGCAGCCTTCTCTGCTGGCCTCCGCACAACCTTCCCAGCGGCACAAGCCAAGGCCTCGACCACTGGCTTCCGCTCCACCTTGCGGGCAGCCTCCTCTGCTGGCCTCCGCTCCACCTTCCCAGCGGCACAAGCCAAGGCCTCGACCACTGGCTTCCGATCCACCTTGCGGGCAGCCTTCTCTGCTGGCCTCCGCTCCACCTTCCCAGCGGCACAAGCCAAGGCCTCGACCACTGGCCACCGCTCCACCTTGCGGGCAGCCTCCTCTGCTAGCCTCCGCACAACCTTCCCAGTGGCACTAGCCAAGGCATCGACCACTGGCTTCCGCTCCACCTTGCGGGCAGCCTCCTCTGCTGGCCTCCGCACAACCTTTCCAGTGTCACAAGCCAAGGCCTCGACCACAGGCTTCCGCTCCACCTTGCGGGCAGCCTTCTCTGCTGGCCTCCGCACAACCTTCCCAGTGGCACAAGCCAAGGCCTCGACCACTGGCTTCCGCTCCACCTTGCTGGCAGCCTTCTCTGCTGGCCTCCGCTCCACCTTCCCAGCGGCACAAGCCAAGGCCTCGACCACTGGCTTCCGCTCCACCTTGCGGGCAGCCTTCTCTGCTGGCCTCCGCTCCACCTTTCCAGCGGCACAAGCCAATGCCTCGACCACTGGGTTCCGCTCCACCTTGCGGGCAGCCTCCTCTGCTGGCCTCCGCACAACCTTCCCAGCGGCACAAGCCAAGGCCTCGACCACTGGCTTCCGCTCCACCTTGCGGGCAGCCTTCTCTGCTGGTCTCCGCACAACCTTCCCAGCGGCACAAGCCAAGGCCTCGACCACTGGCTTCCGCTCCACCTTGCGGGCAGCCTTCTCTGCTGGCCTCCGCACAACCTTCCCAGCGGCACAAGCCAAAGCCTCGACCACTGGCTTCCGCTTCACCTTGCGGGCAGCATTCTCTGCTGGCCTCCGCACAACCTCCCCAGCGGCACAACCAAGGCCTCGACCACTGGCTTCCGCTCCACCGTGCGGGCAGCCTTCTCTGCTGGCCTCCGCACAACCTTCCCAGCGGCACAAGCCAAGGCCTCGACCACAGGCTTCCGCTCCACCTTGCGGGCAGCCTTCTCTGCTGGCCTCCGCACAACCTTCCCAGTGGCACAAGCCAAGGCCTCGACCACTGGCTTCCGCTCCACCTTGCGGGCAGCCTTCTCTGCTGGCCTCCGCACAACCTTCCCAGCGGCACAAGCCAAGGCCTGGACCACAGGCTTCCGCTCCGACTTGCGGGCAGCCTTCTCTGCTGGCCTCCGCACAACCTTCCCAGTGGCACAAGCCAAGGCCTAGACCACAGGCTTCCGCTCCACCTTGCGGGCAGCCTTCTCTGCTGGCCTCCGCACAACCTTCCCAGTGGCACAAGCCAAGGCCTCGACCACTGGCTTCCGCTCCACCTTGCGGGCAGCCTTCTCTGCTGGCCTCCGCACAACCTTCCCAGTGGCACAAGCCAAGGCCTCGACCACTGGCTTCCGCTCCACCTTGCGGGCAGCCTCCTCTGCTGGCCTCCGCACAACGTACCCAGTGGCACAAGCCAAGGCATCGACCACTGGCTTCCGCTCCACCTTGCGGGCAGCCTCCTCTGCTGGCCTCCGCTCCACCTTCCCAGCGGCACAAGCCAAGGCCTCGACCACAGGCCTCCGCTTCCTTGCGGGCAGCCTTCTCTGCTGGCCTCCGCACAACGTTCCCAGTGGCACAAGCCAAGGCATCGACCACTGGCTTCCGCTCCACCTTGCGGGCAGCCTCCTCTGCTGGCCTCCGCTCCACCTTCCCAGCGGCACAAGCCAAGGCCTCGACCACTGGCTTCCGCTCCACCTTGCGGGCAGCCTTCTCTGCTGGCCCCCGCACAACCTTCCCAGCGGCACAAGCCAAGGCCTCGAACACTGGATTCCGCTCCACCTTGCGGGCAGCCTTCTCTGATGGCCTCCGCACAACCTTCCCAGTGGCACAAGCCAAGGCATCGACCACTAGCTTCCGCTCCACCTTGCGGGCAGCCTCCTCTGCTGGCCTCCGCTCCACCTTCCCAGCGGCACAAGCCAAGGCCTCGACCACTGGCTTCCGCTCCACCTTGCGGGCAGCCTTCTCTGCTGGCCCCCGCACAACCTTCCCAGCGGCACAAGCCAAAGCCTCGAACACTGGATTCCGCTCCACCTTGCGGGCAGCCTTCTCTGATGGCCTCCGCACAACCTTCCCAGTGGCACAAGCCAAGGCCTCGACCACTGGCTTCTGCTCCACCTTGCGGGCAGCCTCCTCTGCTGGCCTCCGTTCCACCTTCCCAGCGGCACAAGCCAAGGCCTCGACCACTGGCTTCCGCTCCACCTTGCGGGCAGCCTTCTCTGCTGGCCTCCGCTCCACCTTTCCAGCGGCACAAGCTAAGGCCTCGACCACTGGCTTCCGCTCCACCTTGCGGGCAGCCTGCTCTGCTGGCCCCCGCACAACCTTCCCAGCGGCACAAGCCAAGGCCTCGACCACTGGCTTCCGCTCCACCTTGCGGGCAGCCTTCTCTGATGGCCTCCGCACAACCTTCCCAGTGGCACAAGCCAAGGCCTCGACCACTGGCTTTCGCTCCACCTTGCGGGCAGCCTTCTCTGCTGGCCTCCGCTCCACCTTCCCAGCGGCACAAGCCAAGGCCTCGACCACTGGCTTCCGCTCCACCTTGCGGGCAGCCTTCTCTGCTGGCCTCCGCTCCACCTTCCCAGCGGCACAAGCCAATGCCTCGACCACTGGGTTCCGCTCCACCTTGCGGGCAGCCTCCTCTGCTGGCCTCCGCACAACCTTCCCAGCGGCACAAGCCAAGGCCTCGACCACTGGCTTCCGCTCCACCTTGCGGGCAGCCTTCTCTGCTGGCCTCCGCACAACCTTCCCAGCGGCACAAGCCAAGGCCTCGACCACAGGCTTCCGCTCCACCTTGCGGGCAGCCTTCTCTGCTGGCCTCCGCACAACCTTCCCAGCGGCACAAGCCAAGGCATCGACCACTGGCTTCCGCTCCACCTTGCGGGCAGCCTTCTCTGCTGGCCTCCGCACAACCTTCCCAGCGGCACAAGCCAAATCCTCGACCACTGGCTTCCGCTCCACCTTGCGGTCAGCCTTCTCTGCTGGCCTCCGTTCCACCTTCCCAGCGGCACAAGCCAAAGCCTCGACCACTGGCTTCCGCTTCACCTTGCGGGCAGCATTCTCTGCTGGCCTCCGCACAACCTCCCCAGCGGCACAACCAAGGCCTCGACCACTGGCTTCCGCTCCACCGTGCGGGCAGCCTTCTCTGCTGGCCTCCGCACAACCTTCCCAGCGGCACAAGCCAAGGCCTCGACCACAGGCTTCCGCTCCACCTTGCGGGCAGCCTTCTCTGCTGGCCTCCGCACAACCTTCCCAGTGGCACAAGCCAAGGCCTCGACCACTGGCTTCCGCTCCACCTTGCGGGCAGCCTTCTCTGCTGGCCTCCGCACAACCTTCCCAGTGGCACAAGCCAAGGCCTTGACCACTGGCTTCCGCTCTACCTTGCGGGCAGCCTCCTCTGCTGGCCTCCGCTCCACCTTGCGGGCAGCCTTCTCTGCTGGCCTCCGCACAACCTTCCCAGCGGCACAAGCCAAGGCCTGGACCACAGGCTTCCGCTCCGACTTGCGGGCAGCCTTCTCTGCTGGCCTCCGCACAACCTTCCCAGTGGCACAAGCCAAGGCCTAGACCACAGGCTTCCGCTCCACCTTGCGGGCAGCCTTCTCTGCTGGCCTCCGCACAACCTTCCCAGTGGCACAAGCCAAGGCCTCGACCACTGGCTTCCGCTCCACCTTGCGGGCAGCCTTCTCTGCTGGCCTCCGCACAACCTTCCCAGTGGCACAAGCCAAGGCCTCGACCACTGGCTTCCACTCCACCTTGCGGGCAGCCTCCTCTGCTGGCCTCCGCACAACGTACCCAGTGGCACAAGCCAAGGCATCGACCACTGGCTTCCGCTCCACCTTGCGGGCAGCCTCCTCTGCTGGCCTCCGCTCCACCTTCCCAGCGGCACAAGCCAAGGCCTCGACCACTGGCTTCCGCTCCACCTTGCGGGCAGCCTTCTCTGCTGGCCTCCGCACAACCTTTCCAGCGGCACAAGCCAAGGCCTCGACCACTGGCTTCCGCTCCACCTTGCGGGCAGCCTTCTCTGATGGCCTCCGCACAACCTTCCCAGTGGCACAAGCCAAGGCCTTGACCACTGGCTTCTGCTTCACCTTGCGGGCAGCCTTCTCTGCTGGCCTCCGTTCCACCTTCCCAGCGGCACAAGCCAAGGCCTCGACCACTGGCTTCCGCTCCACCTTGCGGGCAGCCTTCTCTGCTGGCCTCCGCTCCACCTTCCCAGCGGCACAAGCCAAGGCCTCGACCACTGGCTACCGCTCCACCTTGCGGGCAGCCTTCTCTGCTGGCCTCCGCACAACCTTCCCAGCGGCACAAGCCAAGGCCTCGACCACAGGCTTCCGATCCACCTTGCGGGCAGCCTTCTCTGCTGGCCTCCGCTCCACCTTCCCAGCGGCACAAGCCAAGGCCTCGACCACTGGCTTTCGCTCCATCTTGCGGGCAGCCTTCTCTGCTGGCCTCCGCACAACCTTCCCAGTGGCACAAGCCAAGGCCTCGACCACTGGCTTCCGATCCACCTTGCGGGCAGCCTTCTCTGCTGGCCTCCGCTCCACCTTCCCAGCGGCACAAGCCAAGGCCTCGACCTCTGGCCTCCGCTCCACCTTGCGGGCAGCCTCCTCTGCTGGCCTCCGCACAACCTTCCCAGTGGCACAAGCCAAGGCCTCGACCACTGGCTTCCGCTCCACCTTGCGGGCAGCCTTCTCTTCTGGCCTCCGCACAACCTTCCCAGTGGCACAAGCCAAGGCAGCGACCACTGGCTTCCGCTCCACCTTGCGGGCAGCCTTCTCTGCTGGCCTCCGCACAACCTTTCCAGTGTCACAAGCCAAGGCCTTGACCACAGGCTTCCGCTCCACCTTGCGGGCAGCCTTCTCTGCTGGCCTCCGCACAACCTTCCCTGTGGCACAAGCCAAGGCCTCGACCACTGGCTTCCGCTCCACCTTGCGGGCAGCCTTCTCTGCTGGCCTCCGCACAACCTACCCAGTGGCACAAGCCAAGGCCTCGACCACTGGCTTCCGCTCCACCTTGCGGGCAGCCTTCTCTGCTGGCCTCCGCACAACCTTCCCAGCGGCACAAGCCAAGGCCTCGACCACTGGCTTCCGCTCCACCTTGCGGGCAGCCTTCTCTGCTGGCCTCCGCACAACCTTCCCAGCGGCACAAGCCAAGGCCTCGACCACTGGCTTCCGCTCCACCTTGCGGGCAGCCTCCTCTGCTGGCCTCCGCTCCACCTTCCCAGCGGCACAAGCCAAGGCCTCGACCACTGGCCTCCGCTCCACCTTGCGGGCAGCCTTCTCTGCTGGCCTCCGCTCCACCTTCCCAGCGGCACAAGCCAAGGCCTCGACCACTGGCTACCGCTCCACCTTGCGGGCAGCCTTCTCTGCTGGCCTCCGCACAACCTTCCCAGCGGCACAAGCCAAGGCCTCGACCACAGGCTTCCGATCCACCTTGCGGGCAGCCTTCTCTGCTGGCCTCCGCTCCACCTTCCCAGCGGCACAAGCCAAGGCCTCGACCACTGGCTTTCGCTCCATCTTGCGGGCAGCCTTCTCTGCTGGCCTCCGCACAACCTTCCCAGTGGCACAAGCCAAGGCCTCGACCACTGGCTTCCGATCCACCTTGCGGGCAGCCTTCTCTGCTGGCCTCCGCTCCACCTTCCCAGCGGCACAAGCCAAGGCCTCGACCTCTGGCCTCCGCTCCACCTTGCGGGCAGCCTCCTCTGCTGGCCTCCGCACAACCTTCCCAGTGGCACAAGCCAAGGCCTCGACCACTGGCTTCCGCTCCACCTTGCGGGCAGCCTTCTCTTCTGGCCTCCGCACAACCTTCCCAGTGGCACAAGCCAAGGCAGCGACCACTGGCTTCCGCTCCACCTTGCGGGCAGCCTTCTCTGCTGGCCTCCGCACAACCTTTCCAGTGTCACAAGCCAAGGCCTTGACCACAGGCTTCCGCTCCACCTTGCGGGCAGCCTTCTCTGCTGGCCTCCGCACAACCTACCCTGTGGCACAAGCCAAGGCCTCGACCACTGGCTTCCGCTCCACCTTGCGGGCAGCCTTCTCTGCTGGCCTCCGCACAACCTACCCAGTGGCACAAGCCAAGGCCTCGACCACTGGCTTCCGCTCCACCTTGCTGGCAGCCTTCTCTGCTGGCCTCCGCTCCACCTTCCCAGCGGCACAAGCCAAGGCCTCGACCACTGGCTTCCGCTCCACCTTGCGGGCAGCCTTCTCTGCTGGCCTCCGCTCCACCTTTCCAGCGGCACAAGCCAATGCCTCGACCACTGGGTTCCGCTCCACCTTGCGGGCAGCCTCCTCTGCTGGCCTCCGCACAACCTTCCCAGTGGCACAAGCCAAGGCCTCGACCACTGGCTTCCGCTCCACCTTGCGGGCAGCCTTCTCTGCTGGCCTCCGCACAACCTTCCCAGCGGCACAAGCCAAGGCCTCGACCACTGGCTTCCGCTCCACCTTGCGGGCAGCCTTCTCTGCTGGCCTCCGCACAACCTTCCCAGCGGCACAAGCCAAGGCATCGACCACTGGCTTCCGCTCCACCTTGCGGGCAGCCTTCTCTGCTGGCCTCCGCACAACCTTCCCAGCGGCACAAGCCAAGGCCTCGACCACTGGCTTCCGCTCCACCTTGCGGGCAGCCTTCCCTGCTGGCCTCCGTTCCACCTTCCCAGCGGCACAAGCCAAAGCCTCGACCACTGGCTTCCGCTTCACCTTGCGGGCAGCATTCTCTGCTGGCCTCCGCACAACCTCCCCAGCGGCACAACCAAGGCCTCGACCACTGGCTTCCGCTTCACCGTGCGGGCAGCCTTCTCTGCTGGCCTCCGCACAACCTTCCCAGCGGCACAAGCCACGGCCTCGACCACAGGCTTCCGCTCCACCTTGCGGGCAGCCTTCTCTGCTGGCCTCCGCACAACCTTCCCAGTGGACGAGCCAAGGCCTCGACCACTGGCTTCCGCTCCACCTTGCGGGCAGCCTCCTCTGCTGGCCTCCGCACAACCTTCCCAGTGGCACAAGCCAAGGCCTTGACCACTGGCTTCCGCTCTACCTTGCGGGCAGCCTCCTCTGCTGGCCTCCGCTCCACCTTGCGGGCAGCCTTCTCTGCTGGCCTCCGCACAACCTTCCCAGCGGCACAAGCCAAGGCCTCGACCACAGGCTTCCGCTCCGACTTGCGGGCAGCCTTCTCTGCTGGCCTCCGCACAACCTTCCCAGTGGCACAAGCCAAGGCCTAGACCACAGGCTTCCGCTCCACCTTGCGGGCAGCCTTCTCTGCTGGCCTCCGCACAACCTTCCCAGTGGCACAAGCCAAGGCCTCGACCACTGGCTTCCGCTCCACCTTGCGGGCAGCCTTCTCTGCTGGCCTCCGCACAACCTTCCCAGTGGCACAAGCCAAGGCCTCGACCACTGGCTTCCGCTCCACCTTGCGGGCAGCCTCCTCTGCTGGCCTCCGCACAACGTTCCTAGTGGCACAAGCCAAGGCATCGACCACTGGCTTCCGCTCCACCTTGCGGGCAGCCTACTCTGCTGGCCTTCGCTCCACCTTCCCAGCGGCACAAGCCAAGGCCTCGACCACTGGCTTCCGCTCCACCTTGCGGGCAGCCTTCTCTGCTGGCCTCCGCACAACCTTCCCAGCGGCACAAGCCAAGGCCTCGACCACTGGCTTCCGCTCCACCTTGCGGGCAGCCTTCTCTGATGGCCTCCGCACAACCTTCCCAGTGGCACAAGCCAAGGCCTCGACCACTGGCTTCTGCTTCACCTTGCGGGCAGCCTTCTCTGCTGGCCTCCGTTCCACCTTTCCAGCGGCACAAGCCAAGGCCTCGACCACTGGCTTCCGCTCCACCTTGCGGGCAGCCTTCTCTGCTGGCCTCCGCTCCACCTTCCCAGCGGCACAAGCCAAGGCCTCGACCACTGGCTACCGCTCCACCTTGCGGGCAGCCTTCTCTGCTGGCCTCCGCACAACCTTCCCAGCGGCACAAGCCAAGGCCTCGACCACTGGCTTCCGATCCACCTTGCGAGCAGCCTTCTCTGCTGGCCTCCGCTCCACCTTCCCAGCGGCACAAGCCAAGGCCTCGACCACTGGCTTTCGCTCCACCTTGCGGGCAGCCTTCTCTGCTGGCCTCCGCACAACCTTCCCAGTGGCACAAGCCAAGGCCTCGACCACTGGCTTCCGATCCACCTTGCGGGCAGCCTTCTCTGCTGGCCTCCGCTCCACCTTCCCAGCGGCACAAGCTAAGGCCTCGACCACTGGCCTCCGCTCCACCTTGCGGGCAGCCTCCTCTGCTGGCCTCCGCACAACCTTCCCAGTGGCACAAGCCAAGGCCTCGACCACTGGCTTCCGCTCCACCTTGCGGGCAGCCTCCTCTTCTGGCCTCCGCACAACCTTCCCAGTGGCACAAGCTAAGGCATCGACCACTGGCTTCCGCTCCACCTTGCGGGCAGCCTCCTCTGCTGGCCTCCGCACAACCTTTCCAGTGTCACAAGCCAAGGCCTCGACCACAGGCTTCCGCTCCACCTTGCGGGCAGCCTTCTCTGCTGGCCTCCGCACAACCTTCCCAGTGGCACAAGCCAAGGCCTCGACCACTGGCTTCCGCTCCACCTTGCGGGCAGCCTTCTCTGCTGGCCTCCGCACAACCTTC
This sequence comes from Nemoura dubitans, assembly GCA_921293005.1. Taxonomy (NCBI): domain Eukaryota; kingdom Metazoa; phylum Arthropoda; class Insecta; order Plecoptera; family Nemouridae; genus Nemoura; species Nemoura dubitans. Next base: position 14,116,135 of record OV121078.1, on the reverse strand, counting down.
CCAGTGGCACAAGCCAAGGCCTCGACCACTGGCTTCCGCTCCACCTTGCGGGCAGCCTTCTCTGCTGGCCTCCGTTCCACCTTCCCAGCGGCACAAGCCAAAGCCTCGACCACTGGCTTCCGCTTCACCTTGCGGGCAGCATTCTCTGCTGGCCTCCGCACAACCTCCCCAGCGGCACAACCAAGGCCTCGACCACTGGCTTCCGCTCCACCGTGCGGGCAGCCTTCTCTGCTGGCCTCCGCACAACCTTCCCAGCGGCACAAGCCAAGGCCTCGACCACAGGCTTCCGCTCCACCTTGCGGGCAGCCTTCTCTGCTGGCCTCCGCACAACCTTCCCAGTGGCACTAGCCAAGGCCTCGACCACTGGCTTCCGCTCCACCTTGCGGGCAGCCTCCTGCTGGCCTCCGCACAACCTTCCCAGTGGCACAAGCCAAGGCCTTGACCACTGGCTTCCGCTCTACCTTGCGGGCAGCCTCCTCTGCTGGCCTCCGCTCCACCTTGCGGGCAGCCTTCTCTGCTGGCCTCCGCACAACCTTCCCAGCGGCACAAGCCAAGGCCTCGACCACAGGCTTCCGCTCCACCTTGCGGGCAGCCTTCTCTGCTGGCCTCCGCACAACCTTCCCAGTGGCACAAGCCAAGGCCTCGACCACTGGCTTCCGCTCCACCTTGCGGGCAGCCTTCTCTGCTGGCCTCCGCACAACCTTCCCAGTGGCACAAGCCAAGGCCTCGACCACTGGCTTCCGCTCCACCTTGCGGGCAGCCTTCTCTGCTGGCCTCCGCACAACCTTCCCAGTGGCACAAGCCAAGGCCTCGACCACTGGCTTCCGCTCCACCTTGCGGGCAGCCTCCTCTGCTGGCCTCCGCACAACGTTCCAAGTGGCACAAGCCAAGGCATCGACCACTGGCTTCCGCTCCACCTTGCGGGCAGCCTCCTCTGCTGGCCTCCGCTCCACCTTCCCAGCGGCACAAGCCAAGGCCTCGACCACTGGCTTCCGCTCCACCTTGCGGGCAGCCTTCTCTGCTGGCCTCCGCACAACCTTCCCAGCGGCACAAGCCAAGGCCTCGACCACTGGCTTCCGCTTCACCTTGCGGGCAGCCTTCTCTGATGGCCTCCGCACAACCTTCCCAGTGGCACAAGCCAAGGCCTCGACCACTGGCTTCAGCTACACCTTGCGGGCAGCCTTCTCTGCTGGCCTCCGTTCCACCTTCCCAGCGGCACAAGCCAAGGCCTCGACCACTGGCTTCCGCTCCACCTTGCGGGCAGCCTTCTCTGCTGGCCTCCGTTCCACCTTCCCAGCGGCACAAGCCAAGGCCTCGACCACTGGCTACCGCTCCACCTTGCGGGCAGCCTTCTCTGCTGGCCTCCGCACAACCTTCCCAGCGGCACAAGCCAAGGCCTCGACCACTGGCTTCCGCTCCACCTTGCGGGCAGCCTTCTCTGCTGGCCTCCGCTCCACCTTCCCAGCGGCACAAGCCAAGGCCTCGACCACTGGCTTTCGCTCCACCTTGCGGGCAGCCTTCTCTGCTGGCCTCCACACAACCTTCCCAGTGGCACAAGCCAAGGCCTCGACCACTGGCTTCCGCTCCACCTTGCGGGCAGCCTCCTCTTCTGGCCTCCGCACAACCTTCCCAGTGGCACAAGCCAAGGCATCGACCACTGGCTTCCGCTCCACCTTGCGGGCAGCCTCCTCTGCTGGCCTCCGCACAACCTTTCCAGTGTCACAAGCCAAGGCCTCGACCACAGGCTTCCGCTCCACCTTGCGGGCAGCCTTCTCTGCTGGCCTCCGCACAACCTTCCCAGTGGCACAAGCCAAGGCCTCGACCACTGGCTTCCGCTCCACCTTGCGGGCAGCCTCCTCTGCTGGCCTCCGCACAACCTTCCCAGTGGCACAAGCCAAGGCCTCGACCACTGGCTTCTGCTCCACCTTGCGGGCAGCCTTCCTTGCTGGCCTCCGCTCCACCTTCCCAGCGGCACAAGCCAAGGCCTCGACCACTGGCTTCCGCACCACCTTGCGGGCAGCCTTCTCTGCTGGCCTCCGCACAACCTTCCCAGCGGCACAAGCCAAGGCCTCGACCACTGGCTTCCGCTCCACCTTGCGGGCAGCCTCCTCTGCTGGCCTCCGCTCCACCTTCCCAGCGGCACAAGCCAAGGCCTCGACCACTGGCTTCCGCTCCACCTTGCGGGCAGCCTCCTCTGCTGGCCTCCGCTCCACCTTCCCAGCGGCACAAGCCCAGGCCTCGACCACTGGCTTCCGCTCCACCTTGCGGGCAGCCTTCTCTGCTGGCCTCCGCTCCACCTTCCCAGCGGCACAAGCCAAGGCCTCGACCACTGGCTTCCGCTCCACCTTGCGGGCAGCCTTCTCTGCTGGCCTCCGCTCCACCTTCCCAGCGGCACAAGCCAAGGCCTCGACCACTGGCTTCCGCTCCACCTTGCGGGCAGCCTTCTCTGCTGGCCTCCGCACAACCTTCCCAGTGGCACAAGCCAAGGCCTCGACCACTGGCTTCCGCTCCACCTTGCGGGCAGCCTCCTCTGCTGGCCTCCGCTCCACCTTCCCAGCGGCACAAGCCAAGGCCTCGACCACTGGCTTCCGCTCCACCTTGCGGGCAGCCTTCTCTGCTGGCCTCCGCACAACCTTCCCAGTGGCACAAGCCAAGGCCTCGACCTCTGGCTTCCGCTCCACCTTGCGGGCAGCCTCCTCTGCTGGCCTCCGCACAACGTTCCCAGTGGCACAAGCCAAGGCCTCGACCACTGGCTTCCGCTCCACCTTGCGGGCAGCCTTCTCTGCTGGCCTCCGCACAACCTTCCCAGCGGCACAAGCCAAGGCCTCGACCACTGGCTTCCGCTCCACCTTGCGGGCAGCCTTCTCTGCTGGCCTCCGTTCCACCTTCCCAGCGGCACAAGCCAAAGCCTCGACCACTGGCTTTCGCTCCACCTTGCGGGCAGCCTTCTCTGCTGGCCTCCGCACAACCTTCCCAGCGGCACAAGCCAAGGCCTCGACCACTGGCTTCCGCTCCACCTTGCGGGCAGCCTCCTCTGCTGGCCTCCGCTCCACCTTCCCAGCGGCACGAGCCAAGGTCTCGACCACTGGCTTCCGCTCCACCTTGCGGGCAGCATTCTCTGCTGGCCTCCGCACAACCTCCCCAGCGGCACAACCAAGGCCTCGACCACTGGCTTCCGCTCCACCGTGCGGGCAGCCTTCTCTGCTGGCCTCCGCACAACCTTCCCAGCGGCACAAGCCAAGGCCTCGACCACAGGCTTCCGCTCCACCTTGCGGGCAGCCTTCTCTGCTGGCCTCCGCACAACCTTCCCAGCGGCACAAGCCAAGGCCTCGACCACTGGCTTCCGATCCACCTTGCGGGCAGCCTTCTCTGCTGGCCTCCGCTCCACCTTCCCAGCGGCACAAGCCAAGGCCTCGACCACTGGCTTCCGCTCCACCTAGCGGGCAGCCTCCTCTGCTGGCCTCCGCTCCACCTTCCCAGCGGCACAAGCCAAGGCCTCGACCACTGGCTTCCGCTCCACCTTGCGGGCAGCCTTCTCTGCTGGCCTCCGCACAACCTTCCCAGCGGCACAAGCCAAGGCCTCGACCACTGGCTTCCGATCCACCTTGCGGGCAGCCTTCTCTGCTGGCCTCCGCTCCACCTTCCCAGCGGCACAAGCCAAGGCCTCGACCACTGGCTTTCGCTCCACCTTGCGGGCAGCCTTCTCTGCTGGCCTCCGCACAACCTTCCCAGTGGCACAAGCCAAGGCCTCGACCACTGGCTTCCGATCCACCTTGCGGGCAGCCTTCTCTGCTGGCCTCCGCTCCACTTTCCCAGCGGCACAAGCCAAGGCCTCGACCACTGGCTTTCGCTCCACCTTGCGGGCAGCCTTCTCTGCTGGCCTCCGCACAACCTTCCCAGCGGCACAAGCCAAGGCCTCGACCACTGGCTTCCGCTCCACCTTGCGGGAAGCCTCCTCTGCTGGCCTCCGCTCCACCTTCCCAGCGGCACGAGCCAAGGTCTCGACCACTGGCTTCCGCTCCACCTTGCGGGCAGCATTCTCTGCTGGCCTCCGCACAACCTCCCCAGCGGCACAACCAAGGCCTCGACCACTGGCTTCCGCTCCACCGTGCGGGAAGCCTTCTCTGCTGGCCTCCGCACAACCTTCCCAGCGGCACAAGCCAAGGCCTCGACCACAGGCTTCCGCTCCACCTTGCGGGCAGCCTTCTCTGCTGGCCTCCGCACAACCTTCCCAGTGGCACAAGCCAAGGCCTCGACCACTGGCTTCCGCTCCACCTTGCGGGCAGCCTCCTCTGCTGGCCTCCGCACAACCTTCCCAGTGGCACAAGCCAAGGCCTTGACCACTGGCTTCCGCTCTACCTTGCGGGCAGCCTCCTCTGCTGGCCTCCGCTCCACCTTGCGGGCAGCCTTCTCTGCTGGCCTCCGCACAACCTTCCCAGCGGCCCAAGCCAAGGCCTCGACCACAGGCTTCCGCTCCGACTTGCGGGCAGCCTTCTCTGCTGGCCTCCGCACAACCTTCCCAGTGGCACAAGCCAAGGCCTAGACCACAGGCCTCCGCTTCCTTGCGGGCAGCCTTCTCTGCTGGCCTCCGCACAACGTTCCCAGTGGTACAAGCCAAGGCATCGACCACTGGCTTCCGCTCCACCTTGCGGGCAGCCTCCTCTGCTGGCCTCCGCTCCACCTTCCCAGCGGCACAAGCCAAGGCCTCGACCACTGGCTTCCGCTCCACCTTGCGGGCAGCCTTCTCTGCTGGCCCCCGCACAACCTTCCCAGCGGCACAAGCCAAGGCCCCGAACACTGGATTCCGCTCCACCTTGCGGGCAGCCTTCTCTGATGGCCTCCGCACAACCTTCCCAGTGGCACAAGCCAAGGCCTCGACCACTGGCTTCTGCTCCACCTTGCGGGCAGCCTCCTCTGCTGGCCTCCGTTCCACCTTCCCAGCGGCACAAGCCAAGGCCTCGACCACTGGCTTCCGCTCCACCTTGCGGGCAGCCTTCTCTGCTGGCCTCCGCTCCACCTTCCCAGCGGCACAAGCCAAGGCCTCGACCACTGGCTTCCGCTCCACCTTGCGGGCAGCCTTCACTGCTGGCCCCCGCACAACCTTCCCAGCGGCACAAGCCAAGGCCTCGACCACTGGCTTCCGCTCCACCTTGCGGGCAGCCTTCTCTGATGGCCTCCGCACAACCTTCCCAGTGGCACAAGCCAAGGCCTCGACCACTGGCTTTCGCTCCACCTTGCGGGCAGCCTTCTCTGCTGGCCTCCGCTCCACCTTCCCAGCGGCACAAGCCAAGGCCTCGACCACTGGCTTCCGCTCCACCTTGCGGGCAGCCTTCTCTGCTGGCCTCCGCTCCACCTTCCCAGCGGCACAAGCCAATGCCTCGACCACTGGGTTCCGCTCCACCTTGCGGGCAGCCTCCTCTGCTGGCCTCCGCACAACCTTCCCAGCGGCACAAGCCAAGGCCTCGACCACTGGCTTCCGCTCCACCTTGCGGGCAGCCTTCTCTGCTGGCCTCCGCACAACCTTCCCAGCGGCACAAGCCAAGGCCTCGACCACTGGCTTCCGCTCCACCTTGCGGGCAGCCTTCTCTGCTGGCCTCCGCACAACCTTCCCAGCGGCACAAGCCAAGGCATCGACCACTGGCTTCCGCTCCACCTTGCGGGCAGCCTTCTCTGCTGGCCTCCGCACAACCTTCCCAGCGGCACAAGCCAAATCCTCGACCACTGGCTTCCGCTCCACCTTGCGGTCAGCCTTCTCTGCTGGCCTCCGTTCCACCTTCCCAGCGGCACAAGCCAAAGCCTCGACCACTGGCTTCCGCTTCACCTTGCGGGCAGCATTCTCTGCTGGCCTCCGCACAACCTCCCCAGCGGCACAACCAAGGCCTCGACCACTGGCTTCCGCTCCACCGTGCGGGCAGCCTTCTCTGCTGGCCTCCGCACAACCTTCCCAGCGGCACAAGCCAAGGCCTAGACCACAGGCTTCCGCTCCACCTTGCGGGCAGCCTTCTCTGCTGGCCTCCGCACAACCTTCCCAGTGGCACAAGCCAAGGCCTCGACCACTGGCTTCCGCTCCACCTTGCGGGCAGCCTTCTCTGCTGGCCTCCGCACAACCTTCCCAGTGGCACAAGCCAAGGCCTTGACCACTGGCTTCCGCTCTACCTTGCGGGCAGCCTCCTCTGCTGGCCTCCGCTCCACCTTGCGGGCAGCCTTCTCTGCTGGCCTCCGCACAACCTTCCCAGCGGCACAAGCCAAGGCCTGGACCACAGGCTTCCGCTCCGACTTGCGGGCAGCCTTCTCTGCTGGCCTCCGCACAACCTTCCCAGTGGCACAAGCCAAGGCCTAGACAACAGGCTTCCGCTCCACCTTGCGGGCAGCCTTCTCTGCTGGCCTCCGCACAACCTTCCCAGTGGCACAAGCCAAGGCCTCGACCACTGGCTTCCGCTCCACCTTGCGGGCAGCCTTCTCTGCTGGCCTCCGCACAACCTTCCCAGTGGCACAAGCCAAGTCCTCGACGACTGGCTTCCGCTCCACCTTGCGGGCAGCCTCCTCTGCTGGCCTCCGCACAACGTACCCAGTGGCACAAGCCAAGGCATCGACCACTGGCTTCCGCTCCACCTTGCGGGCAGCCTCCTCTGCTGGCCTCCGCACAACCTTCCCAGTGGCACAAGCCAAGGCCTCGACCACTGGCTTCCGCTCCACCTTGCGGGCAGCCTTCTCTGCTGGCCTCCGCACAACCTTCCCAGTGGCACAAGCCAAGTCCTCGACGACTGGCTTCCGCTCCACCTTGCGGGCAGCCTCCTCTGCTGGCCTCCGCACAACCTTCCCAGTGGCACAAGCCAAGGCCTCGACCACAGGCTTCCGATCCACCTTGCGGGCAGCCTTCTCTGCTGGCCTCCGCCCCACCTTCCCAGCGGCACAAGCCAAGGCCTCGACCACTGGCTTTCGCTCCATCTTGCGGGCAGCCTTCTCTGCTGGCCTCCGCACAACCTTCCCAGTGGCACAAGCCAAGGCCTCGACCACTGGCTTCCGATCCACCTTGCGGGCAGCCTTCTCTGCTGGCCTCCGCTCCACCTTCCCAGCGGCACAAGCCAAGGCCTCGACCACTGGCTTCCGCTCCACCTTGCGGGCAGCCTCCTCTGCTGGCCTCCGCACAACCTCCCCAGCGGCACAACCAAGGCCTCGACCACTGGCTTCCACTCCACCGTGCGGGCAGCCTTCTCTGCTGGCCTCCGCACAACCTTCCCAGCGGCACAAGCCAAGGCCTCGACCACAGGCTTCCGCTCCACCTTGCGGGCAGCCTTCTCTGCTGGCCTCCGCACAACCTTCCCAGTGGCACAAGCCAAGGCCTCGACCACTGGCTTCCGCTCCACCTTGCGGGCAGCCTCCTCTGCTGGCCTCCGCACAACCTTCCCAGTGGCACAAGCCAAGGCCTTGACCACTGGCTTCCGCTCTACCTTGCGGGCAGCCTCCTCTGCTGGCCTCCGCTCCACCTTGCGGGCAGCCTTCTCTGCTGGCCTCCGCACAACCTTCCCAGCGGCCCAAGCCAAGGCCTCGACCACAGGCTTCCGCTCCGACTTGCGGGCAGCCTTCTCTGCTGGCCTCCGCACAACCTTCCCAGTGGCACAAGCCAAGGCCTAGACCACAGGCCTCCGCTTCCTTGCGGGCAGCCTTCTCTGCTGGCCTCCGCACAACGTTCCCAGTGGCACAAGCCAAGGCATCGACCACTGGCTTCCGCTCCACCTTGCGGGCAGCCTCCTTTGCTGGCCTCCGCTCCACCTTCCCAGCGGCACAAGCCAAGGCCTCGACCACTGGCTTCCGCTCCACCTTGCGGGCAGCCTTCTCTGCTGGCCCCCGCACAACCTTCCCAGCGGCACAAGCCAAGGCCTCGAACACTGGATTCCGCTCCACCTTGCGGGCAGCCTTCTCTGATGGCCTCCGCACAACCTTCCCAGTGGCACAAGCCAAGGCCTCGACCACTGGCTTCTGCTCCACCTTGCGGGCAGCCTCCTCTGCTGGCCTCCGTTCCACCTTCCCAGCGGCACAAGCCAAGGCCTCGACCACTGGCTTCCGCTCCACCTTGCGGGCAGCCTTCTCTGCTGGCCTCCGCTCCACCTTCCCAGCGGCACAAGCTAAGGCCTCGACCACTGGCTTCCGCTCCACCTTGCGGGCAGCCTTCTCTGCTGGCCCCCGCACAACCTTCCCAGCGGCACAAGCCAAGGCCTCGACCACTGGCTTCCGCTCCACCTTGCGGGAGGCCTTCTCTGATGGCCTCCGCACAACCTTCCCAGTGGCACAAGCCAAGGCCTCGACCACTAGCTTTCGCTCCACCTTGCGGGCAGCCTTCTCTGCTGGCCTCCGCTCCACCTTCCCAGCGGCACAAGCCAAGGCCTCGACCACTGGCTTCCGCTCCACCTTGCGGGCAGCCTTCTCTGCTGGCCTCCGCTCCACCTTCCCAGCGGCACAAGCCAATGCCTCGACCACTGGGTTCCGCTCCACCTTGCGGGCAGCCTCCTCTGCTGGCCTCCGCACAACCTTCCCAGCGGCACAAGCCAAGGCCTCGACCACTGGCTTCCGCTCCACCTTGCGGGCAGCCTTCTCTGCTGGCCTCCGCACAACCTTCCCAGCGGCACAAGCCAAAGCCTCGACCACTGGCTTCCGCTCCACCTTGCGGTCAGCCTTCTCTGCTGGCCTCCGTTCCACCTTCCCAGCGGCACAAGCCAAAGCCTCGACCACTGGCTTCCGCTTCACCTTGCGGGCAGCATTCTCTGCTGGCCTCCGCACAACCTCCCCAGCGGCACAACCAAGGCCTCGACCACTGGCTTCCGCTCCACCGTGCGGGCAGCCTTCTCTGCTGGCCTCCGCACAACCTTCCCAGCGGCACAAGCCAAGGCCTCGACCACAGGCTTCCGCTCCACCTTGCGGGCAGCCTTCTCTGCTGGCCTCCGCACAACCTTCCCAGTGGCACAAGCCAAGGCCTCGACCACTGGCTTCCGCTCCTCCTTGCGGGCAGCCTTCTCTGCTGGCCTCCGCACAACCTTCCCAGTGGCACAAGCCAAGGCCTTGACCACTGGCTTCCGCTCTACCTTGCGGGCAGCCTCCTCTGCTGGCCTCCGCTCCACCTTGCGGGCAGCCTTCTCTGCTGGCCTCCGCACAACCTTCCCAGCGGCACAAGCCAAGGCCTGGACCACAGGCTTCCGCTCCGACTTGCGGGCAGCCTTCTCTGCTGGCCTCCGCACAACCTTCCCAGTGGCACAAGCCAAGGCCTAGACCACTGGCTTCCGCTCCACCTTGCGGGCAGCCTTCTCTGCTGGCCTCCGCACAACCTTCCCAGCGGCACAAGCCAAGGCCTCGACCACTGGCTTCCGCTCCACCTTGCGGGCAGCCTTCTCTGCTGGCCTCCGCACAACCTTCCCAGTGGCACAAGCCAAGGCCTCGACCACTGGCTTCCGCTCCACCTTGCGGGCAGCCTCCTCTGCTGGCCTCCGCACAACGTACCCAGTGGCACAAGCCAAGGCATCGACCACTGGCTTCCGCTCCACCTTGCGGGCAGCCTCCTCTGCTGGCCTCCGCTCCACCTTCCCAGCGGCACAAGCCAAGGCCTCGACCACAGGCCTCCGCTTCCTTGCGGGCAGCCTTCTCTGCTGGCCTCCGCACAACGTTCCCAGTGGCACAAGCCAAGGCATCGACCACTGGCTTCCGCTCCACCTTGCGGGCAGCCTCCTCTGCTGGCCTCCGCTCCACCTTCCCAGCGGCACAAGCCAAGGCCTCGACCACTGGCTTCCGCTCCACCTTGCGGGCAGCCTTCTCTGCTGGCCACCGCACAACCTTCCCAGCGGCACAAGCCAAGGCCTCGAACACTGGATTCCGCTCCACCTTGCGGGCAGCCTTCTCTGATGGCCTCCGCACAACCTTCCCAGTGGCACAAGCCAAGGCATCGACCACTAGCTTCCGCTCCACCTTGCGGGCAGCCTCCTCTGCTGGCCTCCGCTCCACCTTCCCAGCGGCACAAGCCAAGGCCTCGACCACTGGCTTCCGCTCCACCTTGCGGGCAGCCTTCTCTGCTGGCCCCCGCACAACCTTCCCAGCGGCACAAGCCAAAGCCTCGAACACTGGATTCCGCTCCACCTTGCGGGCAGCCTTCTCTGATGGCCTCCGCACAACCTTCCCAGTGGCACAAGCCAAGGCCTCGACCACTGGCTTCTGCTCCACCTTGCGGGCAGCCTCCTCTGCTGGCCTCCGTTCCACCTTCCCAGCGGCACAAGCCAAGGCCTCGACCACTGGCTTCCGCTCCACCTTGCGGGCAGCCTTCTCTGCTGGCCTCCGCTCCACCTTCCCAGCGGCACAAGCTAAGGCCTCGACCACTGGCTTCCGCTCCACCTTGCGGGCAGCCTGCTCTGCTGGCCCCCGCACAACCTTCCCAGCGGCACAAGCCAAGGCCTCGACCACTGGCTTCCGCTCCACCTTGCGGGCAGCCTTCTCTGATGGCCTCCGCACAACCTTCCCAGAGGCACAAGCCAAGGCCTCGACCACTGGCTTCCGCTCCACCTTGCGGGCAGCCTTCTCTGCTGGCCTCCGCTCCACCTTCCCAGCGGCACAAGCCAAGGCCTCGACCACTGGCTTCCGCTCCACCTTGCGGGCAGCCTTCTCTGCTGGCCTCCGCTCCACCTTCCCAGCGGCACAAGCCAATGCCTCGACCACTGGGTTCCGCTCCACCTTGCGGGCAGCCTCCTCTGCTGGCCTCCGCACAACCTTCCCAGCGGCACAAGCCAAGGCCTCGACCACTGGCTTCCGCTCCACCTTGCGGGCAGCCTTCTCTGCTGGCCTCCGCACAACCTTCCCAGCGGCACAAGCCAAGGCCTCGACCACTGGCTTCCGCTCCACCTTGCGGGCAGCCTTCTCTGCTGGCCTCCGCACAACCTTCCCAGCGGCACAAGCCAAGGCATCGACCACTGGCTTCCGCTCCACCTTGCGGGCAGCCTTCTCTGCTGGCCTCCGCACAACCTTCCCAGCGGCACAAGCCAAATCCTCGACCACTGGCTTCCGCTCCACCTTGCGGTCAGCCTTCTCTGCTGGCCTCCGTTCCACCTTCCCAGCGGCACAAGCCAAAGCCTCGACCACTGGCTTCCGCTTCACCTTGCGGGCAGCATTCTCTGCTGGCCTCCGCACAACCTCCCCAGCGGCACAACCAAGGCCTCGACCACTGGCTTCCGCTCCACCTTGCGGGCAGCCTTCTCTGCTGGCCTCCGCACAACCTTCCCAGCGGCACAAGCCAAGGCCTCGACCACAGGCTTCCGCTCCACCTTGCGGGCAGCCTTCTCTGCTGGCCTCCGCACAACCTTCCCAGTGGCACAAGCCAAGGCCTCGACCACTGGCTTCCGCTCCACCTTGCGGGCAGCCTTCTCTGCTGGCCTCCGCACAACCTTCCCAGTGGCACAAGCCAAGGCCTTGACCACTGGCTTCCGCTCTACCTTGCGGGCAGCCTCCTCTGCTGGCCTCCGCTCCACCTTGCGGGCAGCCTTCTCTGCTGGCCTCCGCACAACCTTCCCAGCGGCACAAGCCAAGGCCTGGACCACAGGCTTCCGCTCCGACTTGCGGGCAGCCTTCTCTGCTGGCCTCCGCACAACCTTCCCAGTGGCACAAGCCAAGGCCTAGACCACAGGCTTCCGCTCCACCTTGCGGGCAGCCTTCTCTGCTGGCCTCCGCACAACCTTCCCAGTGGCACAAGCCAAGGCCTCGACCACTAGCTTTCGCTCCACCTTGCGGGCAGCCTTCTCTGCTGGCCTCCGCTCCACCTTCCCAGCGGCACAAGCCAAGGCCTCGACCACTGGCTTCCGCTCCACCTTGCGGGCAGCCTTCTCTGCTGGCCTCCGCTCCACCTTCCCAGCGGCACAAGCCAATGCCTCGACCACTGGGTTCCGCTCCACCTTGCGGGCAGCCTCCTCTGCTGGCCTCCGCACAACCTTCCCAGCGGCACAAGCCAAGGCCTCGACCACTGGCTTCCGCTCCACCTTGCGGGCAGCCTTCTCTGCTGGCCTCCGCACAACCTTCCCAGCGGCACAAGCCAAATCCTCGACCACTGGCTTCCGCTCCACCTTGCGGTCAGCCTTCTCTGCTGGCCTCCGTTCCACCTTCCCAGCGGCACAAGCCAAGGCCTCGACCACTGGCTTCCGCTTCACCTTGCGGGCAGCATTCTCTGCTGGCCTCCGCACAACCTCCCCAGCGGCACAACCAAGGCCTCGACCACTGGCTTCCGCTCCACCGTGCGGGCAGCCTTCTCTGCTGGCCTCCGCACAACCTTCCCAGCGGCACAAGCCAAGGCCTCGACCACTGGCTTCCGCTCCACCTTGCGGGCAGCCTTCTCTGCTGGCCTCCGCACAACCTTCCCAGTGGCACAAGCCAAGGCCTCGACCACTGGCTTCCGCTCCTCCTTGCGGGCAGCCTTCTCTGCTGGCCTCCGCACAACCTTCCCAGTGGCACAAGCCAAGGCCTTGACCACTGGCTTCCGCTCTACCTTGCGGGCAGCCTCCTCTGCTGGCCTCCGCTCCACCTTGCGGGCAGCCTTCTCTGCTGGCCTCCGCACAACCTTCCCAGCGGCACAAGCCAAGGCCTGGACCACAGGCTTCCGCTCCAACTTGCGGGCAGCCTTCTCTGCTGGCCTCCGCACAACCTTCCCAGTGGCACAAGCCAAGGCCTAGACCACAGGCTTCCGCTCCACCTTGCGGGCAGCCTTCTCTGCTGGCCTCCGCACAACCTTCCCAGTGGCACAAGCCAAGGCCTCGACCACTGGCTTCCGCTCCACCTTGCGGGCAGCCTTCTCTGCTGGCCTCCGCACAACCTTCCCAGTGGCACAAGCCAAGGCCTCGACCACTGGCTTCCGCTCCACCTTGCGGGCAGCCTCCTCTGCTGGCCTCCGCACAACGTACCCAGTGGCACAAGCCAAGGCATCGACCACTGGCTTCCGCTCCACCTTGCGGGCAGCCTCCTCTGCTGGCCTCCGCTCCACCTTCCCAGCGGCACAAGCCAAGGCCTCGACCACAGGCCTCCGCTTCCTTGCGGGCAGCCTTCTCTGCTGGCCTCCGCACAACGTTCCCAGTGGCACAAGCCAAGGCATCGACCACTGGCTTCCGCTCCACCTTGCGGGCAGCCTCCTCTGCTGGCCTCCGCTCCACCTTCCCAGCGGCACAAGCCAAGGCCTCGACCACTGGCTTCCGCTCCACCTTGCGGGCAGCCTTCTCTGCTGGCCCCCGCACAACCTTCCCAGCGGCACAAGCCAAGGCCTCGAACACTGGATTCCGCTCCACCTTGCGGGCAGCCTTCTCTGATGGCCTCCGCACAACCTTCCCAGTGGCACAAGCCAAGGCATCGACCACTAGCTTCCGCTCCACCTTGCGGGCAGCCTCCTCTGCTGGCCTCCGCTCCACCTTCCCAGCGGCACAAGCCAAGGCCTCGACCACTGGCTTCCGCTCCACCTTGCGGGCAGCCTTCTCTGCTGGCCCCCGCACAACCTTCCCAGCGGCACAAGCCAAAGCCTCGAACACTGGATTCCGCTCCACCTTGCGGGCAGCCTTCTCTGATGGCCTCCGCACAACCTTCCCAGTGGCACAAGCCAAGGCCTCGACCACTGGCTTCTGCTCCACCTTGCGGGCAGCCTCCTCTGCTGGCCTCCGTTCCACCTTCCCAGCGGCACAAGCCAAGGCCTCGACCACTGGCTTCCGCTCCACCTTGCGGGCAGCCTTCTCTGCTGGCCTCCGCTCCACCTTCCCAGCGGCACAAGCTAAGGCCTCGACCACTGGCTTCCGCTCCACCTTGCGGGCAGCCTGCTCTGCTGGCCCCCGCACAACCTTCCCAGCGGCACAAGCCAAGGCCTCGACCACTGGCTTCCGCTCCACCTTGCGGGCAGCCTTCTCTGATGGCCTCCGCACAACCTTCCCAGTGGCACAAGCCAAGGCCTCGACCACTGGCTTTCGCTCCACCTTGCGGGCAGCCTTCTCTGCTGGCCTCCGCTCCACCTTCCCAGCGGCACAAGCCAAGGCCTCGACCACTGGCTTCCGCTCCACCTTGCGGGCAGCCTTCTCTGCTGGCCTCCGCTCCACCTTCCCAGCGGCACAAGCCAATGCCTCGACCACTGGGTTCCGCTCCACCTTGCGGGCAGCCTCCTCTGCTGGCCTCCGCACAACCTTCCCAGCGGCACAAGCCAAGGCCTCGACCACTGGCTTCCGCTCCACCTTGCGGGCAGCCTTCTCTGCTGGCCTCCGCACAACCTTCCCAGCGGCACAAGCCAAGGCCTCGACCACTGGCTTCCGCTCCACCTTGCGGGCAGCCTTCTCTGCTGGCCTCCGCACAACCTTCCCAGCGGCACAAGCCAAGGCAACGACCACTGGCTTCCGCTCCACCTTGCGGGCAGCCTTCTCTGCTGGCCTCCGCACAACCTTCCCAGCGGCACAAGCCAAATCCTCGACCACTGGCTTCCGCTCCACCTTGCGGTCAGCCTTCTCTGCTGGCCTCCGTTCCACCTTCCCAGCGGCACAAGCCAAAGCCTCGACCACTGGCTTCCGCTTCACCTTGCGGGCAGCATTCTCTGCTGGCCTCCGCACAACCTCCCCAGCGGCACAACCAAGGCCTCGACCACTGGCTTCCGCTCCACCTTGCGGGCAGCCTTCTCTGCTGGCCTCCGCACAACCTTCCCAGAGGCACAAGCCAAGGCCTCGACCACAGGCTTCCGCTCCACCTTGCGGGCAGCCTCCTCTGCTGGCCTCCGCACAACCTTCCCAGTGGCACAAGCCAAGGCCTCGACCACTGGCTTCCGCTCCACCTTGCGGGCAGCCTTCTCTGCTGGCCTCCGCACAACCTTCCCAGTGGCACAAGCCAAGGCCTTGACCACTGGCTTCCGCTCTACCTTGCGGGCAGCCTCCTCTGCTGGCCTCCGCTCCACCTTGCGGGCAGCCTTCTCTGCTGGCCTCCGCACAACCTTCCCAGCGGCACAAGCCAAGGCCTGGACCACAGGCTTCCGCTCCGACTTGCGGGCAGCCTTCTCTGCTGGCCTCCGCACAACCTTCCCAGTGGCACAAGCCAAGGCCTAGACCACAGGCTTCCGCTCCACCTTGCGGGCAGCCTTCTCTGCTGGCCTCCGCACAACCTTCCCAGTGGCACAAGCCAAGGCCTCGACCACTGGCTTCCGCTCCACCTTGCGGGCAGCCTTCTCTGCTGGCCTCCGCACAACCTTCCCAGTGGCACAAGCCAAGGCATCGACCACTAGCTTCCGCTCCACCTTGCGGGCAGCCTCCTCTGCTGGCCTCCGCTCCACCTTCCCAGCGGCACAAGCCAAGGCCTCGACCACTGGCTTCCGCTCCACCTTGCGGGCAGCCTTCTCTGCTGGCCCCCGCACAACCTTCCCAGCGGCACAAGCCAAAGCCTCGAACACTGGATTCCGCTCCACCTTGCGGGCAGCCTTCTCTGATGGCCTCCGCACAACCTTCCCAGTGGCACAAGCCAAGGCCTCGACCACTGGCTTCTGCTCCACCTTGCGGGCAGCCTCCTCTGCTGGCCTCCGTTCCACCTTCCCAGCGGCACAAGCCAAGGCCTCGACCACTGGCTTCCGCTCCACCTTGCGGGCAGCCTTCTCTGCTGGCCTCCGCTCCACCTTCCCAGCGGCACAAGCTAAGGCCTCGACCACTGGCTTCCGCTCCACCTTGCGGGCAGCCTGCTCTGCTGGCCCCCGCACAACCTTCCCAGCGGCACAAGCCAAGGCCTCGACCACTGGCTTCCGCTCCACCTTGCGGGCAGCCTTCTCTGATGGCCTCCGCACAACCTTCCCAGTGGCACAAGCCAAGGCCTCGACCACTGGCTTTCGCTCCACCTTGCGGGCAGCCTTCTCTGCTGGCCTCCGCTCCACCTTCCCAGCGGCACAAGCCAAGGCCTCGACCACTGGCTTCCGCTCCACCTTGCGGGCAGCCTTCTCTGCTGGCCTCCGCTCCACCTTCCCAGCGGCACAAGCCAATGCCTCGACCACTGGCTTCCGCTCCACCTTGCGGGCAGCCTCCTCTGCTGGCCTCCGCACAACCTTCCCAGCGGCACAAGCCAAGGCCTCGACCACTGGCTTCCGCTCCACCTTGCGGGCAGCCTTCTCTGCTGGCCTCCGCACAACCTTCCCAGCGGCACAAGCCAAGGCCTCGACCACTGGCTTCCGCTCCACCTTGCGGGCAGCCTTCTCTGCTGGCCTCCGCACAACCTTCCCAGCGGCACAAGCCAAGGCATCGACCACAGGCTACCGCTCCACCTTGCGGGCAGCCTTCTCTGCTGGCCTCCGCACAACCTTCCCAGCGGCACAAGCCAAATCCTCGACCACTGGCTTCCGCTCCACCTTGCGGTCAGCCTTCTCTGCTGGCCTCCGCTCCACCTTCCCAGCGGCACAAGCCAAAGCCTCGACCACTGGCTTCCGCTTCACCTTGCGGGCAGCATTCTCTGCTGGCCTCCGCACAACCTCCCCAGCGGCACAACCAAGGCCTCGACCACTGGCTTCCGCTCCACCTTGCGGGCAGCCTTCTCTGCTGGCCTCCGCACAACCTTCCCAGCGGCACAAGCCAAGGCCTCGACCACAGGCTTCCGCTCCACCTTGCGGGCAGCCTTCTCTGCTGGCCTCCGCACAACCTTCCCAGTGGCACAAGCCAAGGCCTCGACCACTGGCTTCCGCTCCACCTTGCGGGCAGCCTTCTCTGCTGGCCTCCGCACAACCTTCCCAGTGGCACAAGCCAAGGCCTTGACCACTGGCTTCCGCTCTACCTTGCGGGCAGCCTCCTCTGCTGGCCTCCGCTCCACCTTGCGGGCAGCCTTCTCTGCTGGCCTCCGCACAACCTTCCCAGCGGCACAAGCCAAGGCCTGGACCACAGGCTTCCGCTCCGACTTGCGGGCAGCCTTCTCTGCTGGCCTCCGCACAACCTTCCCAGTGGCACAAGCCAAGGCCTAGACCACTGGCTTCCGCTCCACCTTGCGGGCAGCCTTCTCTGCTGGCCTCCGCACAACCTTCCCAGTGGCACAAGCCAAGGCCTCGACCACTGGCTTCCGCTCCACCTTGCGGGCAGCCTTCTCTGCTGGCCTCCGCACAACCTTCCCAGTGGCACAAGCCAAGGCCTCGACCACTGGCTTCCGCTCCACCTTGCGGGCAGCCTCCTCTGCTGGCCTCCGCACAACGTACCCAGTGGCACAAGCCAAGGCATCGACCACTGGCTTCCGCTCCACCTTGCGGGCAGCCTCCTCTGCTGGCCTCCGCTCCACCTTCCCAGCGGCACAAGCCAAGGCCTCGACCACTGGCTTCCGCTCCACCTTGCGGGCAGCCTTCTCTGCTGGCCTCCGCACAACCTTTCCAGCGGCACAAGCCAAGGCCTCGACCACTGGCTTCCGCTCCACCTTGCGGGCAGCCTTCTCTGATGGCCTCCGCACAACCTTCCCAGTGGAACAAGCCAAGGCCTTGACCACTGGCTTCTGCTTCACCTTGCGGGCAGCCTTCTCTGCTGGCCTCCGTTCCACCTTCCCAGCGGCACAAGCCAAGGCCTCGACCACTGGCTTCCGCTCCACCTTGCGGGCAGCCTTCTCTGCTGGCCTCCGCTCCACCTTCCCAGCGGCACAAGCCAAGGCCTCGACCACTGGCTACCGCTCCACCTTGCGGGCAGCCTTCTCTGCTGGCCTCCGCACAACCTTCCCAGCGGCACAAGCCAAGGCCTCGACCACAGGCTTCCGATCCACCTTGCGGGCAGCCTTCTCTGCTGGCCTCCGCTCCACCTTCCCAGCGGCACAAGCCAAGGCCTCGACCACTGGCTTTCGCTCCATCTTGCGGGCAGCCTTCTCTGCTGGCCTCCGCACAACCTTCCCAGTGGCACAAGCCAAGGCCTCGACCACTGGCTTCCGATCCACCTTGCGGGCAGCCTTCTCTGCTGGCCTCCGCTCCACCTTCCCAGCGGCACAAGCCAAGGCCTCGACCTCTGGCCTCCGCTCCACCTTGCGGGCAGCCTCCTCTGCTGGCCTCCGCACAACCTTCCCAGTGGCACAAGCCAAGGCCTCGACCACTGGCTTCCGCTCCACCTTGCGGGCAGCCTTCTCTTCTGGCCTCCGCACAACCTTCCCAGTGGCACAAGCCAAGGCAGCGACCACTGGCTTCCGCTCCACCTTGCGGGCAGCCTTCTCTGCTGGCCTCCGCACAACCTTTCCAGTGTCACAAGCCAAGGCCTTGACCACAGGCTTCCGCTCCACCTTGCGGGCAGCCTTCTCTGCTGGCCTCCGCACAACCTTCCCTGTGGCACAAGCCAAGGCCTCGACCACTGGCTTCCGCTCCACCTTGCGGGCAGCCTTCTCTGCTGGCCTCCGCACAACCTACCCAGTGGCACAAGCCAAGGCCTCGACCACTGGCTTCCGCTCCACCTTGCGGGCAGCCTTCTCTGCTGGCCTCCGCACAACCTTCCCAGCGGCACAAGCCAAGGCCTCGACCACTGGCTTCCGCTCCACCTTGCGGGCAGCCTTCTCTGCTGGCCTCCGCACAACCTTCCCAGCGGCACAAGCCAAGGCCTCGACCACTGGCTTCCGCTCCACCTTGCGGGCAGCCTCCTCTGCTGGCCTCCGCTCCACCGTCCCAGCGGCACAAGCCAAGGCCTCGACCACTGGCTTCCGATCCACCTTGCGGGCAGCCTTCTCTGCTGGCCTCCGCTCCACCTTCCCAGCGGCACAAGCCAAGGCCTCGACCACTGGCCACCGCTCCACCTTGCGGGCAGCCTCCTCTGCTAGCCTCCGCACAACCCTCCCAGTGGCACTAGCCAAGGCATCGACCACTGGCTTCCGCTCCACCTTGCGGGCAGCCTCCTCTGCTGGCCTCCGCACAACCTTTCCAGTGTCACAAGCCAAGGCCTCGACCACAGGCTTCCGCTCCACCTTGCAGGCAGCCTTCTCTGCTGGCCTCCGCACAACCTTCCCAGTGGCACAAGCCAAGGCCTCGACCACTGGCTTCCGCTCCACCTTGCTGGCAGCCTTCTCTGCTGGCCTCCGCTCCACCTTCCCAGCGGCACAAGCCAAGGCCTCGACCACTGGCTTCCGCTCCACCTTGCGGGCAGCCTTCTCTGCTGGCCTCCGCTCCACCTTTCCTGCGGCACAAGCCAATGCCTCGACCACTGGGTTCCGCTCCACCTTGCGGGCAGCCTCCTCTGCTGGCCTCCACACAACCTTCCCAGCGGCACAAGCCAAGGCCTCGACCACTGGCTTCCGCTCCACCTTGCGGGCAGCCTTCTCTGCTGGCCTCCGCACAACCTTCCCAGCGGCACAAGCCAAGGCCTCGACCACTGGCTTCCGCTCCACCTTGCGGGCAGCCTTCTCTGCTGGCCTCCGCACAACCTTCCCAGCGGCACAAGCCAAGGCATCGACCACTGGCTTCCGCTCCACCTTGCGGGCAGCCTTCTCTGCTGGCCTCCGCACAACCTTCCCAGCGGCACAAGCCAAGGCCTCGACCACTGGCTTCCGCTCCACCTTGCGGGCAGCCTTCCCTGCTGGCCTCCGTTCCACCTTCCCAGCGGCACAAGCCAAAGCCTCGACCACTGGCTTCCGCTTCACCTTGCGGGCAGCATTCTCTGCTGGCCTCCGCACAACCTCCCCAGCGGCACAACCAAGGCCTCGACCACTGGCTTCCGCTTCACCGTGCGGGCAGCCTTCTCTGCTGGCCTCCGCACAACCTTCCCAGCGGCACAAGCCACGGCCTCGACCACAGGCTTCCGCTCCACCTTGCGGGCAGCCTTCTCTGCTGGCCTCCGCACAACCTTCCCAGTGGCCGAGCCAAGGCCTCGACCACTGGCTTCCGCTCCACCTTGCGGGCAGCCTCCTCTGCTGGCCTCCGCACAACCTTCCCAGTGGCACAAGCCAAGGCCTTGACCACTGGCTTCCGCTCTACCTTGCGGGCAGCCTCCTCTGCTGGCCTCCGCTCCACCTTGCGGGCAGCCTTCTCTGCTGGCCTCCGCACAACCTTCCCAGCGGCACAAGCCAAGGCCTCGACCACAGGCTTCCGCTCCGACTTGCGGGCAGCCTTCTCTGCTGGCCTCCGCACAACCTTCCCAGTGGCACAAGCCAAGGCCTAGACCACAGGCTTCCGCTCCACCTTGCGGGCAGCCTTCTCTGCTGGCCTCCGCACAACCTTCCCAGTGGCACAAGCCAAGGCCTCGACCACTGGCTTCCGCTCCACCTTGCGGGCAGCCTTCTCTGCTGGCCTCCGCACAACCTTCCCAGTGGCACAAGCCAAGGCCTCGACCACTGGCTTCCGCTCCACCTTGCGGGCAGCCTCCTCTGCTGGCCTCCGCACAACGTTCCTAGTGGCACAAGCCAAGGCATCGACCACTGGCTTCCGCTCCACCTTGCGGGCAGCCTCCTCTGCTGGCCTTCGCTCCACCTTCCCAGCGGCACAAGCCAAGGCCTCGACCACTGGCTTCCGCTCCACCTTGCGGGCAGCCTTCTCTGCTGGCCTCCGCACAACCTTCCCAGCGGCACAAGCCAAGGCCTCGACCACTGGCTTCCGCTCCACCTTGCGGGCAGCCTTCTCTGATGGCCTCCGCACAACCTTCCCAGTGGCACAAGCCAAGGCCTCGACCACTGGCTTCTGCTTCACCTTGCGGGCAGCCTTCTCTGCTGGCCTCCGTTCCACCTTTCCAGCGGCACAAGCCAAGGCCTCGACCACTGGCTTCCGCTCCACCTTGCGGGCAGCCTTCTCTGCTGGCCTCCGCTCCACCTTCCCAGCGGCACAAGCCAAGGCCTCGACCACTGGCTACCGCTCCACCTTGCGGGCAGCCTTCTCTGCTGGCCTCCGCACAACCTTCCCAGCGGCACAAGCCAAGGCCTCGACCACTGGCTTCCGATCCACCTTGCGGGCAGCCTTCTCTGCTGGCCTCCGCTCCACCTTCCCAGCGGCACAAGCCAAGGCCTCGACCACTGGCTTCTGCTCCACCTTGCGGGCAGCCTCCTCTGCTGGCCTCCGTTCCACCTTCCCAGCGGCACAAGCCAAGGCCTCGACCACTGGCTTCCGCTCCACCTTGCGGGCAGCCTTCTCTGCTGGCCTCCGCTCCACCTTCCCAGCGGCACAAGCTAAGGCCTCGACCACTGGCTTCCGCTCCACCTTGCGGGCAGCCTTCTCTGCTGGCCCCCGCACAACCTTCCCAGCGGCACAAGCCAAGGCCTCGACCACTGGCTTCCGTTCACCTTGCGGGCAGCCTTCTCTGATGGCCTCCGCACAACCTTCCCAGTGGCACAAGCCAAGGCCTCGACCACTAGCTTTCGCTCCACCTTGCGGGCAGCCTTCTCTGCTGGCCTCCGCTCCACCTTCCCAGCGGCACAAGCCAAGGCCTCGACCACTGGCTTCCGCTCCACCTTGCGGGCAGCCTTCTCTGCTGGCCTCCGCTCCACCTTCCCAGCGGCACAAGCCAATGCCTCGACCACTGGGTTCCGCTCCACCTTGCGGGCAGCCTCCTCTGCTGGCCTCCGCACAACCTTCCCAGCGGCACAAGCCAAGGCCTCGACCACTGGCTTCCGCTCCACCTTGCGGGCAGCCTTCTCTGCTGGCCTCCGCACAACCTTCCCAGCGGCACAAGCCAAATCCTCGACCACTGGCTTCCGCTCCACCTTGCGGTCAGCCTTCTCTGCTGGCCTCCGTTCCACCTTCCCAGCGGCACAAGCCAAAGCCTCGACCACTGGCTTCCGCTTCACCTTGCGGGCAGCATTCTCTGCTGGCCTCCGCACAACCTCCCCAGCGGCACAACCAAGGCCTCGACCACTGGCTTCCGCTCCACCGTGCGGGCAGCCTTCTCTGCTGGCCTCCGCACAACCTTCCCAGCGGCACAAGCCAAGGCCTCGACCACAGGCTTCCGCTCCACCTTGCGGGCAGCCTTCTCTGCTGGCCTCCGCACAACCTTCCCAGTGGCACAAGCCAAGGCCTCGACCACTGGCTTCCGCTCCACCTTGCGGGCAGCCTTCTCTGCTGGCCTCCGCACAACCTTCCCAGTGGCACAAGCCAAGGCCTTGACCACTGGCTTCCGCTCTACCTTGCGGGCAGCCTCCTCTGCTGGCCTCCGCTCCACCTTGCGGGCAGCCTTCTCTGCTGGCCTCCGCACAACCTTCCCAGCGGCACAAGCCAAGGCCTGGACCACAGGCTTCCGCTCCGACTTGCGGGCAGCCTTCTCTGCTGGCCTCCGCACAACCTTCCCAGTGGCACAAGCCAAGGCCTAGACCACAGGCTTCCGCTCCACCTTGCGGGCAGCCTTCTCTGCTGGCCTCCGCACAACCTTCCCAGTGGCACAAGCCAAGGCCTCGACCACTGGCTTCCGCTCCACCTTGCGGGCAGCCTTCTCTGCTGGCCTCCGCACAACCTTCCCAGTGGCACAAGCCAAGGCCTCGACCACTGGCTTCCGCTCCACCTTGCGGGCAGCCTCCTCTGCTGGCCTCCGCACAACGTACCCAGTGGCACAAGCCAAGGCATCGACCACTGGCTTCCGCTCCACCTTGCGGGCAGCCTCCTCTGCTGGCCTCCGCTCCACCTTCCCAGCGGCACAAGCCAAGGCCTCGACCACAGGCCTCCGCTTCCTTGCGGGCAGCCTTCTCTGCTGGCCTCCGCACAACGTTCCCAGTGGCACAAGCCAAGGCATCGACCACTGGCTTCCGCTCCACCTTGCGGGCAGCCTCCTCTGCTGGCCTCCGCTCCACCTTCCCAGCGGCACAAGCCAAGGCCTCGACCACTGGCTTCCGCTCCACCTTGCGGGCAGCCTTCTCTGCTGGCCCCCGCACAACCTTCCCAGCGGCACAAGCCAAGGCCTCGAACACTGGATTCCGCTCCACCTTGCGGGCAGCCTTCTCTGATGGCCTCCGCACAACCTTCCCAGTGGCACAAGCCAAGGCATCGACCACTAGCTTCCGCTCCACCTTGCGGGCAGCCTCCTCTGCTGGCCTCCGCTCCACCTTCCCAGCGGCACAAGCCAAGGCCTCGACCACTGGCTTCCGCTCCACCTTGCGGGCAGCCTTCTCTGCTGGCCCCCGCACAACCTTCCCAGCGGCACAAGCCAAAGCCTCGAACACTGGATTCCGCTCCACCTTGCGGGCAGCCTTCTCTGATGGCCTCCGCACAACCTTCCCAGTGGCACAAGCCAAGGCCTCGACCACTGGCTTCTGCTCCACCTTGCGGGCAGCCTCCTCTGCTGGCCTCCGTTCCACCTTCCCAGCGGCACAAGCCAAGGCCTCGACCACTGGCTTCCGCTCCACCTTGCGGGCAGCCTTCTCTGCTGGCCTCCGCTCCACCTTCCCAGCGGCACAAGCTAAGGCCTCGACCACTGGCTTCCGCTCCACCTTGCGGGCAGCCTGCTCTGCTGGCCCCCGCACAACCTTCCCAGCGGCACAAGCCAAGGCCTCGACCACTGGCTTCCGCTCCACCTTGCGGGCAGCCTTCTCTGATGGCCTCCGCACAACCTTCCCAGTGGCACAAGCCAAGGCCTCGACCACTGGCTTTCGCTCCACCTTGCGGGCAGCCTTCTCTGCTGGCCTCCGCTCCACCTTCCCAGCGGCACAAGCCAAGGCCTCGACCACTGGCTTCCGCTCCACCTTGCGGGCAGCCTTCTCTGCTGGCCTCCGCTCCACCTTCCCAGCGGCACAAGCCAATGCCTCGACCACTGGGTTCCGCTCCACCTTGCGGGCAGCCTCCTCTGCTGGCCTCCGCACAACCTTCCCAGCGGCACAAGCCAAGGCCTCGACCACTGGCTTCCGCTCCACCTTGCGGGCAGCCTTCTCTGCTGGCCTCCGCACAACCTTCCCAGCGGCACAAGCCAAGGCCTCGACCACTGGCTTCCGCTCCACCTTGCGGGCAGCCTTCTCTGCTGGCCTCCGCACAACCTTCCCAGCGGCACAAGCCAAGGCAACGACCACTGGCTTCCGCTCCACCTTGCGGGCAGCCTTCTCTGCTGGCCTCCGCACAACCTTCCCAGCGGCACAAGCCAAATCCTCGACCACTGGCTTCCGCTCCACCTTGCGGTCAGCCTTCTCTGCTGGCCTCCGTTCCACCTTCCCAGCGGCACAAGCCAAAGCCTCGACCACTGGCTTCCGCTTCACCTTGCGGGCAGCATTCTCTGCTGGCCTCCGCACAACCTCCCCAGCGGCACAACCAAGGCCTCGACCACTGGCTTCCGCTCCACCGTGCGGGCAGCCTTCTCTGCTGGCCTCCGCACAACCTTCCCAGCGGCACAAGCCAAGGCCTCGACCACAGGCTTCCGCTCCACCTTGCGGGCAGCCTTCTCTGCTGGCCTCCGCACAACCTTCCCAGTGGCACAAGCCAAGGCCTCGACCACTGGCTTCCGCTCCACCTTGCGGGCAGCCTTCTCTGCTGGCCTCCGCACAACCTTCCCAGTGGCACAAGCCAAGGCCTTGACCACTGGCTTCCGCTCTACCTTGCGGGCAGCCTCCTCTGCTGGCCTCCGCTCCACCTTGCGGGCAGCCTTCTCTGCTGGCCTCCGCACAACCTTCCCAGCGGCACAAGCCAAGGCCTGGACCACAGGCTTCCGCTCCGACTTGCGGGCAGCCTTCTCTGCTGGCCTCCGCACAACCTTCCCAGTGGCACAAGCCAAGGCCTAGACCACAGGCTTCCGCTCCACCTTGCGGGCAGCCTTCTCTGCTGGCCTCCGCACAACCTTCCCAGCGGCACAAGCCAAGGCCTCGACCACTGGCTTCCGCTCCACCTTGCGGGCAGCCTTCTCTGCTGGCCTCCGCACAACCTTCCCAGTGGCACAAGCCAAGGCCTCGACCACTGGCTTCCGCTCCACCTTGCGGGCAGCCTCCTCTGCTGGCCTCCGCACAACGTACCCAGTGGCACAAGCCAAGGCATCGACCACTGGCTTCCGCTCCACCTTGCGGGCAGCCTCCTCTGCTGGCCTCCGCTCCACCTTCCCAGCGGCACAAGCCAAGGCCTCGACCACTGGCTTCCGCTCCACCTTGCGGGCAGCCTTCTCTGCTGGCCTCCGCACAACCTTTCCAGCGGCACAAGCCAAGGCCTCGACCACTGGCTTCCGCTCCACCTTGCGGGCAGCCTTCTCTGATGGCCTCCGCACAACCTTCCCAGTGGCACAAGCCAAGGCCTTGACCACTGGCTTCTGCTTCACCTTGCGGGCAGCCTTCTCTGCTGGCCTCCGTTCCACCTTCCCAGCGGCACAAGCCAAGGCCTCGACCACTGGCTTCCGCTCCACCTTGCGGGCAGCCTTCTCTGCTGGCCTCCGCTCCACCTTCCCAGCGGCACAAGCCAAGGCCTCGACCACTGGCTACCGCTCCACCTTGCGGGCAGCCTTCTCTGCTGGCCTCCGCACAACCTTCCCAGCGGCACAAGCCAAGGCCTCGACCACAGGCTTCCGATCCACCTTGCGGGCAGCCTTCTCTGCTGGCCTCCGCTCCACCTTCCCAGCGGCACAAGCCAAGGCCTCGACCACTGGCTTTCGCTCCATCTTGCGGGCAGCCTTCTCTGCTGGCCTCCGCACAACCTTCCCAGTGGCACAAGCCAAGGCCTC
The DNA here is from genome assembly GCA_921293005.1 of Nemoura dubitans. Taxonomy (NCBI): domain Eukaryota; kingdom Metazoa; phylum Arthropoda; class Insecta; order Plecoptera; family Nemouridae; genus Nemoura; species Nemoura dubitans. The sequence continues at coordinate 14,090,591 of OV121078.1, read as the reverse complement.
GACCACTGGCTTCCGATCCACCTTGCGGGCAGCCTTCTCTGCTGGCCTCCGCTCCACCTTCCCAGCGGCACAAGCCAAGGCCTCGACCTCTGGCCTCCGCTCCACCTTGCGGGCAGCCTCCTCTGCTGGCCTCCGCACAACCTTCCCAGTGGCACAAGCCAAGGCCTCGACCACTGGCTTCCGCTCCACCTTGCGGGCAGCCTTCTCTTCTGGCCTCCGCACAACCTTCCCAGTGGCACAAGCCAAGGCCTCGACCACTGGCTTCCGCTCCACCTTGCGGGCAGCCTTCTCTGCTGGCCTCCGCACAACCTTTCCAGTGTCACAAGCCAAGGCCTTGACCACAGGCTTCCGCTCCACCTTGCGGGCAGCCTTCTCTGCTGGCCTCCGCACAACCTTCCCTGTGGCACAAGCCAAGGCCTCGACCACTGGCTTCCGCTCCACCTTGCGGGCAGCCTTCTCTGCTGGCCTCCGCACAACGTACCCAGTGGCACAAGCCAAGGCCTCGACCACTGGCTTCCGCTCCACCTTGCGGGCAGCCTTCTCTGCTGGCCTCCGCACAACCTTCCCAGCGGCACAAGCCAAGGCCTCGACCACTGGCTTCCGCTCCACCTTGCGGGCAGCCTTCTCTGCTGGCCTCCGCACAACCTTCCCAGCGGCACAAGCCAAGGCCTCGACCACTGGCTTCCGCTCCACCTTGCGGGCAGCCTCCTCTGCTGGCCTCCGCTCCACCTTCCCAGCGGCACAAGCCAAGGCCTCGACCACTGGCTTCCGATCCACCTTGCGGGCAGCCTTCTCTGCTGGCCTCCGCTCCACCTTCCCAGCGGCACAAGCCAAGGCCTCGACCACTGGCCACCGCTCCACCTTGCGGGCAGCCTCCTCTGCTAGCCTCCGCACAACCTTCCCAGTGGCACTAGCCAAGGCATCGACCACTGGCTTCCGCTCCACCTTGCGGGCAGCCTCCTCTGCTGGCCTCCGCACAACCTTTCCAGTGTCACAAGCCAAGGCCTCGACCACAGGCTTCCGCTCCACCTTGCGGGCAGCCTTCTCTGCTGGCCTCCGCACAACCTTCCCAGTGGCACAAGCCAAGGCCTCGACCACTGGCTTCCGCTCCACCTTGCTGGCAGCCTTCTCTGCTGGCCTCCGCTCCACCTTCCCAGCGGCACAAGCCAAGGCCTCGACCACTGGCTTCCGCTCCACCTTGCGGGCAGCCTTCTCTGCTGGCCTCCGCTCCACCTTTCCTGCGGCACAAGCCAATGCCTCGACCACTGGGTTCCGCTCCACCTTGCGGGCAGCCTCCTCTGCTGGCCTCCACACAACCTTCCCAGCGGCACAAGCCAAGGCCTCGACCACTGGCTTCCGCTCCACCTTGCGGGCAGCCTTCTCTGCTGGCCTCCGCACAACGTACCCAGTGGCACAAGCCAAGGCATCGACCACTGGCTTCCGCTCCACCTTGCGGGCAGCCTCCTCTGCTGGCCTCCGCTCCACCTTCCCAGCGGCACAAGCCAAGGCCTCGACCACTGGCTTCCGCTCCACCTTGCGGGCAGCCTTCTCTGCTGGCCTCCGCACAACCTTTCCAGCGGCACAAGCCAAGGCCTCGACCACTGGCTTCCGCTCCACCTTGCGGGCAGCCTTCTCTGATGGCCTCCGCACAACCTTCCCAGTGGCACAAGCCAAGGCCTTGACCACTGGCTTCTGCTTCACCTTGCGGGCAGCCTTCTCTGCTGGCCTCCGTTCCACCTTCCCAGCGGCACAAGCCAAGGCCTCGACCACTGGCTTCCGCTCCACCTTGCGGGCAGCCTTCTCTGCTGGCCTCCGCTCCACCTTCCCAGCGGCACAAGCCAAGGCCTCGACCACTGGCTACCGCTCCACCTTGCGGGCAGCCTTCTCTGCTGGCCTCCGCACAACCTTCCCAGCGGCACAAGCCAAGGCCTCGACCACAGGCTTCCGATCCACCTTGCGGGCAGCCTTCTCTGCTGGCCTCCGCTCCACCTTCCCAGCGGCACAAGCCAAGGCCTCGACCACTGGCTTTCGCTCCATCTTGCGGGCAGCCTTCTCTGCTGGCCTCCGCACAACCTTCCCAGTGGCACAAGCCAAGGCCTCGACCACTGGCTTCCGATCCACCTTGCGGGCAGCCTTCTCTGCTGGCCTCCGCTCCACCTTCCCAGCGGCACAAGCCAAGGCCTCGACCTCTGGCCTCCGCTCCACCTTGCGGGCAGCCTCCTCTGCTGGCCTCCGCACAACCTTCCCAGTGGCACAAGCCAAGGCCTCGACCACTGGCTTCCGCTCCACCTTGCGGGCAGCCTTCTCTTCTGGCCTCCGCACAACCTTCCCAGTGGCACAAGCCAAGGCAGCGACCACTGGCTTCCGCTCCACCTTGCGGGCAGCCTTCTCTGCTGGCCTCCGCACAACCTTTCCAGTGTCACAAGCCAAGGCCTTGACCACAGGCTTCCGCTCCACCTTGCGGGCAGCCTTCTCTGCTGGCCTCCGCACAACCTTCCCTGTGGCACAAGCCAAGGCCTCGACCACTGGCTTCCGCTCCACCTTGCGGGCAGCCTTCTCTGCTGGCCTCCGCACAACCTACCCAGTGGCACAAGCCAAGGCCTCGACCACTGGCTTCCGCTCCACCTTGCGGGCAGCCTTCACTGCTGGCCTCCGCACAACCTTCCCAGAGGCACAAGCCAAGGCCTCGACCACTGGCTTCCGCTCCACCTTGCGGGCAGCCTTCTCTGCTGGCCTCCGCACAACCTTCCCAGCGGCACAAGCCAAGGCCTCGACCACTGGCTTCCGCTCCACCTTGCGGGCAGCCTCCTCTGCTGGCCTCCGCTCCACCTTCCCAGCGGCACAAGCCAAGGCCTCGACCACTGGCTTCCGATCCACCTTGCGGGCAGCCTTCTCTGCTGGCCTCCGCTCCACCTTCCCAGCGGCACAAGCCAAGGCCTCGACCACTGGCCACCGCTCCACCTTGCGGGCAGCCTCCTCTGCTAGCCTCCGCACAACCTTCCCAGTGGCACTAGCCAAGGCATCGACCACTGGCTTCCGCTCCACCTTGCGGGCAGCCTACTCTGCTGGCCTCCGCACAACCTTTCCAGTGTCACAAGCCAAGGCCTCGACCACAGGCTTCCGCTCCACCTTGCGGGCAGCCTTCTCTGCTGGCCTCCGCACAACCTTCCCAGAGGCACAAGCCAAGGCCTCGACCACTGGCTTCCGCTCCACCTTGCTGGCAGCCTTCTCTGCTGGCCTCCGCTCCACCTTCCCAGCGGCACAAGCCAAGGCCTCGACCACTGGCTTCCGCTCCACCTTGCGGGCAGCCTTCTCTGCTGGCCTCCGCTCCACCTTTCCTGCGGCACAAGCCAATGCCTCGACCACTGGGTTCCGCTCCACCTTGCGGGCAGCCTCCTCTGCTGGCCTCCACACAACCTTCCCAGCGGCACAAGCCAAGGCCTCGACCACTGGCTTCCGCTCCACCTTGCGGGCAGCCTTCTCTGCTGGCCTCCGCACAACCTTCCCAGCGGCACAAGCCAAGGCCTCGACCACTGGCTTCCGCTCCACCTTGCGGGCAGCCTTCTCTGCTGGCCTCCGCACAACCTTCCCAGCGGCACAAGCCAAGGCATCGACCACTGGCTTCCGCTCCACCTTGCGGGCAGCCTTCTCTGCTGGCCTCCGCACAACCTTCCCAGCGGCACAAGCCAAGGCCTCGACCACTGGCTTCCGCTCCACCTTGCGGGCAGCCTTCCCTGCTGGCCTCCGTTCCACCTTCCCAGCGGCACAAGCCAAAGCCTCGACCACTGGCTTCCGCTTCACCTTGCGGGCAGCATTCTCTGCTGGCCTCCGCACAACCTCCCCAGCGGCACAACCAAGGCCTCGACCACTGGCTTCCGCTTCACCGTGCGGGCAGCCTTCTCTGCTGGCCTCCGCACAACCTTCCCAGCGGCACAAGCCAAGGCCTCGACCACAGGCTTCCGCTCCACCTTGCGGGCAGCCTTCTCTGCTGGCCTCCGCACAACCTTCCCAGTGGCCGAGCCAAGGCCTCGACCACTGGCTTCCGCTCCACCTTGCGGGCAGCCTCCTCTGCTGGCCTCCGCACAACCTTCCCAGTGGCACAAGCCAAGGCCTTGACCACTGGCTTCCGCTCTACCTTGCGGGCAGCCTCCTCTGCTGGCCTCCGCTCCACCTTGCGGGCAGCCTTCTCTGCTGGCCTCCGCACAACCTTCCCAGCGGCACAAGCCAAGGCCTCGACCACAGGCTTCCGCTCCGACTTGCGGGCAGCCTTCTCTGCTGGCCTCCGCACAACCTTCCCAGTGGCACAAGCCAAGGCCTAGACCACAGGCTTCCGCTCCACCTTGCGGGCAGCCTTCTCTGCTGGCCTCCGCACAACCTTCCCAGTGGCACAAGCCAAGGCCTCGACCACTGGCTTCCGCTCCACCTTGCGGGCAGCCTTCTCTGCTGGCCTCCGCACAACCTTCCCAGTGGCACAAGCCAAGGCCTCGACCACTGGCTTCCGCTCCACCTTGCGGGCAGCCTCCTCTGCTGGCCTCCGCACAACGTTCCTAGTGGCACAAGCCAAGGCATCGACCACTGGCTTCCGCTCCACCTTGCGGGCAGCCTCCTCTGCTGGCCTTCGCTCCACCTTCCCAGCGGCACAAGCCAAGGCCTCGACCACTGGCTTCCGCTCCACCTTGCGGGCAGCCTTCTCTGCTGGCCTCCGCACAACCTTCCCAGCGGCACAAGCCAAGGCCTCGACCACTGGCTTCCGCTCCACCTTGCGGGCAGCCTTCTCTGATGGCCTCCGCACAACCTTCCCAGTGGCACAAGCCAAGGCCTCGACCACTGGCTTCTGCTCCACCTTGCGGGCAGCCTTCTCTGCTGGCCTCCGTTCCACCTTTCCAGCGGCACAAGCCAAGGCCTCGACCACTGGCTTCCGCTCCACCTTGCGGGCAGCCTTCTCTGCTGGCCTCCGCTCCACCTTCCCAGCGGCACAAGCCAAGGCCTCGACCACTGGCTACCGCTCCACCTTGCGGGCAGCCTTCTCTGCTGGCCTCCGCACAACCTTCCCAGCGGCACAAGCCAAGGCCTCGACCACTGGCTTCCGATCCACCTTGCGGGCAGCCTTCTCTGCTGGCCTCCGCTCCACCTTCCCAGCGGCACAAGCCAAGGCCTCGACCACTGGCTTTCGCTCCACCTTGCGGGCAGCCTTCTCTGCTGGCCTCCGCACAACCTTCCCAGTGGCACAAGCCAAGGCCTCGACCACTGGCTTCCGATCCACCTTGCGGGCAGCCTTCTCTGCTGGCCTCCGCTCCACCTTCCCAGCGGCACAAGCTAAGGCCTCGACCACTGGCCTCCGCTCCACCTTGCGGGCAGCCTCCTCTGCTGGCCTCCGCACAACCTTCCCAGTGGCACAAGCCAAGGCCTCGACCACTGGCTTCCGCTCCACCTTGCGGGCAGCCTCCTCTTCTGGCCTCCGCACAACCTTCCCAGTGGCACAAGCTAAGGCATCGACCACTGGCTTCCGCTCCACCTTGCGGGCAGCCTCCTCTGCTGGCCTCCGCACAACCTTTCCAGTGTCACAAGCCAAGGCCTCGACCACAGGCTTCCGCTCCACCTTGCGGGCAGCCTTCTCTGCTGGCCTCCGCACAACCTTCCCAGTGGCACAAGCCAAGGCCTCGACCACTGGCTTCCGCTCCACCTTGCGGGCAGCCTTCTCTGCTGGCCTCCGCACAACCTTCCCAGCGGCACAAGCCAAGGCCTCGACCACTGGCTTCCGCTCCACCTTGCGGGCAGCCTTCTCTGCTGGCCTCCGCACAACCTTCCCAGCGGCACAAGCCAAGGCCTCGACCACAGGCTTCCGCTCCACCTTGCGGGCAGCCTTCTCTGCTGGCCTCCGCACAACCTTCCCAGTGGCACAAGCCAAGGCCTCGACCACTGGCTTCCGCTCCACCTTGCGGGCAGCCTCCTCTGCTGGCCTCCGCACAACCTTCCCAGTGGCACAAGCCAAGGCCTTGACCACTGGCTTCCGCTCTACCTTGCGGGCAGCCTCCTCTGCTGGCCTCCGCTCCACCTTGCGGGCAGCCTTCTCTGCTGGCCTCCGCACAACCTTCCCAGCGGCCCAAGCCAAGGCCTCGACCACAGGCTTCCGCTCCGACTTGCGGGCAGCCTTCTCTGCTGGCCTCCGCACAACCTTCCCAGTGGCACAAGCCAAGGCCTAGACCACAGGCCTCCGCTTCCTTGCGGGCAGCCTTCTCTGCTGGCCTCCGCACAACGTTCCCAGTGGCACAAGCCATGCATCGACCACTGGCTTCCGCTCCACCTTGCGGGCAGCCTCCTCTGCTGGCCTCCGCTCCACCTTCCCAGCGGCACAAGCCAAGGCCTCGACCACTGGCTTCCGCTCCACCTTGCGGGCAGCCTTCTCTGCTGGCCTCCGCACAACGTTCCTAGTGGCACAAGCCAAGGCATCGACCACTGGCTTCCGCTCCACCTTGCGGGCAGCCTCCTCTGCTGGCCTTCGCTCCACCTTCCCAGCGGCACAAGCCAAGGCCTCGACCACTGGCTTCCGCTCCACCTTGCGGGCAGCCTTCTCTGCTGGCCTCCGCACAACCTTCCCAGCGGCACAAGCCAAGGCCTCGACCACTGGCTTCCGCTCCACCTTGCGGGCAGCCTTCTCTGATGGCCTCCGCACAACCTTCCCAGTGGCACAAGCCAAGGCCTCGACCACTGGCTTCTGCTTCACCTTGCGGGCAGCCTTCTCTGCTGGCCTCCGTTCCACCTTTCCAGCGGCACAAGCCAAGGCCTCGACCACTGGCTTCCGCTCCACCTTGCGGGCAGCCTTCTCTGCTGGCCTCCGCTCCACCTTCCCAGCGGCACAAGCCAAGGCCTCGACCACTGGCTACCGCTCCACCTTGCGGGCAGCCTTCTCTGCTGGCCTCCGCACAACCTTCCCAGCGGCACAAGCCAAGGCCTCGACCACTGGCTTCCGATCCACCTTGCGGGCAGCCTTCTCTGCTGGCCTCCGCTCCACCTTCCCAGCGGCACAAGCCAAGGCCTCGACCACTGGCTTTCGCTCCACCTTGCGGGCAGCCTTCTCTGCTGGCCTCCGCACAACCTTCCCAGTGGCACAAGCCAAGGCCTCGACCACTGGCTTCCGATCCACCTTGCGGGCAGCCTTCTCTGCTGGCCTCCGCTCCACCTTCCCAGCGGCACAAGCCAAGGCCTCGACCACTGGCCTCCGCTCCACCTTGCGGGCAGCCTCCTCTGCTGGCCTCCGCACAACCTTCCCAGAGGCACAAGCCAAGGCCTCGACCACTGGCTTCCGCTCCACCTTGCGGGCAGCCTACTCTTCTGGCCTCCGCACAACCTTCCCAGTGGCACAAGCCAAGGCATCGACCACTGGCTTCCGCTCCACCTTGCGGGCAGCCTCCTCTGCTGGCCTCCGCACAACCTTTCCAGTGTCACAAGCCAAGGCCTCGACCACAGGCTTCCGCTCCACCTTGCGGGCAGCCTTCTCTGCTGGCCTCCGCACAACCTTCCCAGTGGCACAAGCCAAGGCCTCGACCACTGGCTTCCGCTCCACCTTGCGGGCAGCCTTCTCTGCTGGCCTCCGCACAACCTTCCCAGCGGCACAAGCCAAGGCCTCGACCACTGGCTTCCGCTCCACCTTGCGGGCAGCCTTCTCTGCTGGCCTCCGCACAACCTTCCCAGCGGCACAAGCCAAGGCCTCGACCACAGGCTTCCGCTCCACCTTGCGGGCAGCCTTCTCTGCTGGCCTCCGCACAACCTTCCCAGTGGCACAAGCCAAGGCCTCGACCACTGGCTTCCGCTCCACCTTGCGGGCAGCCTCCTCTGCTGGCCTCCGCACAACCTTCCCAGTGGCACAAGCCAAGGCCTTGACCACTGGCTTCCGCTCTACCTTGCGGGCAGCCTCCTCTGCTGGCCTCCGCTCCACCTTGCGGGCAGCCTTCTCTGCTGGCCTCCGCACAACCTTCCCAGCGGCCCAAGCCAAGGCCTCGACCACAGGCTTCCGCTCCGACTTGCGGGCAGCCTTCTCTGCTGGCCTCCGCACAACCTTCCCAGTGGCACAAGCCAAGGCCTAGACCACAGGCCTCCGCTTCCTTGCGGGCAGCCTTCTCTGCTGGCCTCCGCACAACGTTCCCAGTGGCACAAGCCATGCATCGACCACTGGCTTCCGCTCCACCTTGCGGGCAGCCTCCTCTGCTGGCCTCCGCTCCACCTTCCCAGCGGCACAAGCCAAGGCCTCGACCACTGGCTTCCGCTCCACCTTGCGGGCAGCCTTCTCTGCTGGCCCCCGCACAACCTTCCCAGCGGCACAAGCCAAGGCCCCGAACACTGGATTCCGCTCCACCTTGCGGGCAGCCTTCTCTGATGGCCTCCGCACAACCTTCCCAGTGGCACAAGCCAAGGCCTCGACCACTGGCTTCTGCTCCACCTTGCGGGCAGCCTCCTCTGCTGGCCTCCGTTCCACCTTCCCAGCGGCACAAGCCAAGGCCTCGACCACTGGCTTCCGCTCCACCTTGCGGGCAGCCTTCTCTGCTGGCCTCCGCTCCACCTTCCCAGCGGCACAAGCTAAGGCCTCGACCACTGGCTTCCGCTCCACCTTGCGGGCAGCCTTCACTGCTGGCCCCCGCACAACCTTCCCAGCGGCACAAGCCAAGGCCTCGACCACTGGCTTCCGCTCCACCTTGCGGGCAGCCTTCTCTGATGGCCTCCGCACAACCTTCCCAGTGGCACAAGCCAAGGCCTCGACCACTGGCTTCTGCTCCACCTTGCGGGCAGCCTTCTCTGCTGGCCTCCGCTCCACCTTCCCAGCGGCACAAGCCAAGGCCTCGACCACTGGCTTCCGCTCCACCTTGCGGGCAGCCTTCTCTGCTGGCCTCCGCTCAACCTTCCCAGCGGCACAAGCCAATGCCTCGACCACTGGGTTCCGCTCCACCTTGCGGGCAGCCTCCTCTGCTGGCCTCCGCACAACCTTCCCAGCGGCACAAGCCAAGGCCTCGACCACTGGCTTCCGCTCCACCTTGCGGGCAGCCTTCTCTGCTGGCCTCCGCACAACCTTCCCAGCGGCACAAGCCAAGGCCTCGACCACTGGCTTCCGCTCCACCTTGCGGGCAGCCTTCTCTGCTGGCCTCCGCACAACCTTCCCAGCGGCACAAGCCAAGGCATCGACCACTGGCTTCCGCTCCACCTTGCGGGCAGCCTTCTCTGCTGGCCTCCGCACAACCTTCCCAGCGGCACAAGCCAAATCCTCGACCACTGGCTTCCGCTCCACCTTGCGGTCAGCCTTCTCTGCTGGCCTCCGTTCCACCTTCCCAGCGGCACAAGCCAAAGCCTCGACCACTGGCTTCCGCTTCACCTTGCGGGCAGCATTCTCTGCTGGCCTCCGCACAACCTCCCCAGCGGCACAACCAAGGCCTCGACCACTGGCTTCCGCTCCACCGTGCGGGCAGCCTTCTCTGCTGGCCTCCGCACAACCTTCCCAGCGGCACAAGCCAAGGCCTCGACCACAGGCTTCCGCTCCACCTTGCGGGCAGCCTTCTCTGCTGGCCTCCGCACAACCTTCCCAGTGGCACAAGCCAAGGCCTCGACCACTGGCTTCCGCTCCACCTTGCGGGCAGCCTTCTCTGCTGGCCTCCGCACAACCTTCCCAGTGGCACAAGCCAAGGCCTAGACCACTGGCTTCCGCTCTACCTTGCGGGCAGCCTCCTCTGCTGGCCTCCGCTCCACCTTGCGGGCAGCCTTCTCTGCTGGCCTCCGCACAACCTTCCCAGCGGCACAAGCCAAGGCCTGGACCACAGGCTTCCGCTCCGACTTGCGGGCAGCCTTCTCTGCTGGCCTCCGCACAACCTTCCCAGTGGCACAAGCCAAGGCCTAGACCACAGGCTTCCGCTCCACCTTGCGGGCAGCCTTCTCTGCTGGCCTCCGCACAACCTTCCCAGCGGCACAAGCCAAGGCCTCGACCACTGGCTTCCGCTCCACCTTGCGGGCAGCCTTCTCTGCTGGCCTCCGCACAACCTTCCCAGTGGCACAAGCCAAGTCCTCGACGACTGGCTTCCGCTCCACCTTGCGGGCAGCCTCCTCTGCTGGCCTCCGCACAACGTACCCAGTGGCACAAGCCAAGGCATCGACCACTGGCTTCCGCTCCACCTTGCGGGCAGCCTCCTCTGCTGGCCTCCGCTCCACCTTCCCAGCGGCACAAGCCAAGGCCTCGACCACTGGCTTCCGCTCCACCTTGCGGGCAGCCTTCTCTGCTGGCCTCCGCACAACCTTCCCAGCGGCACAAGCCAAGGCCTCGACCACTGGCTTCCGCTCCACCTTGCGGGCAGCCTTCTCTGATGGCCTCCGCACAACCTTCCCAGTGGCACAAGCCAAGGCCTTGACCACTGGCTTCTGCTTCACCTTGCGGGCAGCCTTCTCTGCTGGCCTCCGTTCCACCTTCCCAGCGGCACAAGCCAAGGCCTCGACCACTGGCTTCCGCTCCACCTTGCGGGCAGCCTTCTCTGCTGGCCTCCGCTCCACCTTCCCAGCGGCACAAGCCAAGGCCTCGACCACTGGCTACCGCTCCACCTTGCGGGCAGCCTTCTCTGCTGGCCTCCGCACAACCTTCCCAGTGGCACAAGCCAAGGCCTCGACCACAGGCTTCCGATCCACCTTGCGGGCAGCCTTCTCTGCTGGCCTCCGCCCCACCTTCCCAGCGGCACAAGCCAAGGCCTCGACCACTGGCTTTCGCTCCATCTTGCGGGCAGCCTTCTCTGCTGGCCTCCGCACAACCTTCCCAGTGGCACAAGCCAAGGCCTCGACCACTGGCTTCCGATCCACCTTGCGGGCAGCCTTCTCTGCTGGCCTCCGCTCCACCTTCCCAGCGGCACAAGCCAAGGCCTCGACCACTGGCCTCCGCTCCACCTTGCGGGCAGCCTCCTCTGCTGGCCTCCGCACAACCTCCCCAGCGGCACAACCAAGGCCTCGACCACTGGCTTCCACTCCACCGTGCGGGCAGCCATCTCTGCTGGCCTCCGCACAACCTTCCCAGCGGCACAAGCCAAGGCCTCGACCACAGGCTTCCGCTCCACCTTGCGGGCAGCCTTCTCTGCTGGCCTCCGCACAACCTTCCCAGTGGCACAAGCCAAGGCCTCGACCACTGGCTTCCGCTCCACCTTGCGGGCAGCCTCCTCTGCTGGCCTCCGCACAACCTTCCCATTGGCACAAGCCAAGGCCTTGACCACTGGCTTCCGCTCTACCTTGCGGGCAGCCTCCTCTGCTGGCCTCCGCTCCACCTTGCGGGCAGCCTTCTCTGCTGGCCTCCGCACAACCTTCCCAGCGGCCCAAGCCAAGGCCTCGACCACAGGCTTCCGCTCCGACTTGCGGGCAGCCTTCTCTGCTGGCCTCCGCACAACCTTCCCAGTGGCACAAGCCAAGGCCTAGACCACAGGCCTCCGCTTCCTTGCGGGCAGCCTTCTCTGCTGGCCTCCGCACAACGTTCCCAGTGGCACAAGCCAAGGCATCGACCACTGGCTTCCGCTCCACCTTGCGGGCAGCCTCCATTGCTGGCCTCCGCTCCACCTTCCCAGCGGCACAAGCCAAGGCCTCGACCACTGGCTTCCGCTCCACCTTGCGGGCAGCCTTCTCTGCTGGCCCCCGCACAACCTTCCCAGCGGCACAAGCCAAGGCCTCGAACACTGGATTCCGCTCCACCTTGCGGGCAGCCTTCTCTGATGGCCTCCGCACAACCTTCCCAGTGGCACAAGCCAAGGCCTCGACCACTGGCTTCTGCTCCACCTTGCGGGCAGCCTCCTCTGCTGGCCTCCGTTCCACCTTCCCAGCGGCACAAGCCAAGGCCTCGACCACTGGCTTCCGCTCCACCTTGCGGGCAGCCTTCTCTGCTGGCCTCCGCTCCACCTTCCCAGCGGCACAAGCTAAGGCCTCGACCACTGGCTTCCGCTCCACCTTGCGGGCAGCCTTCTCTGCTGGCCCCCGCACAACCTTCCCAGCGGCACAAGCCAAGGCCTCGACCACTGGCTTCCGCTCCACCTTGCGGGCAGCCTTCTCTGATGGCCTCCGCACAACCTTCCCAGTGGCACAAGCCAAGGCCTCGACCACTAGCTTTCGCTCCACCTTGCGGGCAGCCTTCTCTGCTGGCCTCCGCTCCACCTTCCCAGCGGCACAAGCCAAGGCCTCGACCACTGGCTTCCGCTCCACCTTGCGGGCAGCCTTCTCTGCTGGCCTCCGCTCCACCTTCCCAGCGGCACAAGCCAATGCCTCGACCACTGGGTTCCGCTCCACCTTGCGGGCAGCCTCCTCTGCTGGCCTCCGCACAACCTTCCCAGCGGCACAAGCCAAGGCCTCGACCACTGGCTTCCGCTCCACCTTACGGGCAGCCTTCTCTGCTGGCCTCCGCACAACCTTCCCAGCGGCACAAGCCAAGGCATCGACCACTGGCTTCCGCTCCACCTTGCGGGCAGCCTTCTCTGCTGGCCTCCGCACAACCTTCCCAGCGGCACAAGCCAAATCCTCGACCACTGGCTTCCGCTCCACCTTGCGGTCAGCCTTCTCTGCTGGCCTCCGTTCCACCTTCCCAGCGGCACAAGCCAAAGCCTCGACCACTGGCTTCCGCTTCACCTTGCGGGCAGCATTCTCTGCTGGCCTCCGCACAACCTCCCCAGCGGCACAACCAAGGCCTCGACCACTGGCTTCCGCTCCACCGTGCGGGCAGCCTTCTCTGCTGGCCTCCGCACAACCTTCCCAGCGGCACAAGCCAAGGCCTCGACCACAGGCTTCCGCTCCACCTTGCGGGCAGCCTTCTCTGCTGGCCTCCGCACAACCTTCCCAGTGGCACAAGCCAAGGCCTTGACCACTGGCTTCCGCTCTACCTTGCGGGCAGCCTCCTCTGCTGGCCTCCGCTCCACCTTGCGGGCAGCCTTCTCTGCTGGCCTCCGCACAACCTTCCCAGCGGCACAAGCCAAGGCCTGGACCACAGGCTTCCGCTCCGACTTGCGGGCAGCCCTCTCTGCTGGCCTCCGCACAACCTTCCCAGTGGCACAAGCCAAGGCCTAGACCACAGGCTTCCGCTCCACCTTGCGGGCAGCCTTCTCTGCTGGCCTCCGCACAACCTTCCCAGTGGCACAAGCCAAGGCCTCGACCACTGGCTTCCGCTCCACCTTGCGGGCAGCCTTCTCTGCTGGCCTCCGCACAACCTTCCCAGTGGCACAAGCCAAGGCCTCGACCACTGGCTTCCGCTCCACCTTGCGGGCAGCCTCCTCTGCTGGCCTCCGCACAACGTACCCAGTGGCACAAGCCAAGGCATCGACCACTGGCTTCCGCTCCACCTTGCGGGCAGCCTCCTCTGCTGGCCTCCGCTCCACCTTCCCAGCGGCACAAGCCAAGGCCTCGACCACAGGCCTCCGCTTCCTTGCGGGCAGCCTTCTCTGCTGGCCTCCGCACAACGTTCCCAGTGGCACAAGCCAAGGCATCGACCACTGGCTTCCGCTCCACCTTGCGGGCAGCCTCCTCTGCTGGCCTCCGCTCCACCTTCCCAGCGGCACAAGCCAAGGCCTCGACCACTGGCTTCCGCTCCACCTTGCGGGCAGCCTTCTCTGCTGGCCCCCGCACAACCTTCCCAGCGGCACAAGCCAAGGCCTCGAACACTGGATTCCGCTCCACCTTGCGGGCAGCCTTCTCTGATGGCCTCCGCACAACCTTCCCAGTGGCACAAGCCAAGGCATCGACCACTAGCTTCCGCTCCACCTTGCGGGCAGCCTCCTCTGCTGGCCTCCGCTCCACCTTCCCAGCGGCACAAGCCAAGGCCTCGACCACTGGCTTCCGCTCCACCTTGCGGGCAGCCTTCTCTGCTGGCCCCCGCACAACCTTCCCAGCGGCACAAGCCAAAGCCTCGAACACTGGATTCCGCTCCACCTTGCGGGCAGCCTTCTCTGATGGCCTCCGCACAACCTTCCCAGTGGCACAAGCCAAGGCCTCGACCACTGGCTTCTGCTCCACCTTGCGGGCAGCCTCCTCTGCTGGCCTCCGTTCCACCTTCCCAGCGGCACAAGCCAAGGCCTCGACCACTGGCTTCCGCTCCACCTTGCGGGCAGCCTTCTCTGCTGGCCTCCGCTCCACCTTCCCAGCGGCACAAGCTAAGGCCTCGACCACTGGCTTCCGCTCCACCTTGCGGGCAGCCTGCTCTGCTGGCCCCCGCACAACCTTCCCAGCGGCACAAGCCAAGGCCTCGACCACTGGCTTCCGCTCCACCTTGCGGGCAGCCTTCTCTGATGGCCTCCGCACAACCTTCCCAGTGGCACAAGCCAAGGCCTCGACCACTGGCTTTCGCTCCACCTTGCGGGCAGCCTTCTCTGCTGGCCTCCGCTCCACCTTCCCAGCGGCACAAGCCAAGGCCTCGACCACTGGCTTCCGCTCCACCTTGCGGGCAGCCTTCTCTGCTGGCCTCCGCTCCACCTTCCCAGCGGCACAAGCCAATGCCTCGACCACTGGGTTCCGCTCCACCTTGCGGGCAGCCTCCTCTGCTGGCCTCCGCACAACCTTCCCAGCGGCACAAGCCAAGGCCTCGACCACTGGCTTCCGCTCCACCTTGCGGGCAGCCTTCTCTGCTGGCCTCCGCACAACCTTCCCAGCGGCACAAGCCAAGGCCTCGACCACTGGCTTCCGCTCCACCTTGCGGGCAGCCTTCTCTGCTGGCCTCCGCACAACCGTCCCAGCGGCACAAGCCAAGGCATCGACCACTGGCTTCCGCTCCACCTTGCGGGCAGCCTTCTCTGCTGGCCTCCGCACAACCTTCCCAGCGGCACAAGCCAAATCCTCGACCACTGGCTTCCGCTCCACCTTGCGGTCAGCCTTCTCTGCTGGCCTCCGTTCCACCTTCCCAGCGGCACAAGCCAAAGCCTCGACCACTGGCTTCCGCTTCACCTTGCGGGCAGCATTCTCTGCTGGCCTCCGCACAACCTCCCCAGCGGCACAACCAAGGCCTCGACCACTGGCTTCCGCTCCACCGTGCGGGCAGCCTTCTCTGCTGGCCTCCGCACAACCTTCCCAGCGGCACAAGCCAAGGCCTCGACCACAGGCTTCCGCTCCACCTTGCGGGCAGCCTTCTCTGCTGGCCTCCGCACAACCTTCCCAGTGGCACAAGCCAAGGCCTCGACCACTGGCTTCCGCTCCACCTTGCGGGCAGCCTTCTCTGCTGGCCTCCGCACAACCTTCCCAGTGGCACAAGCCAAGGCCTTGACCACTGGCTTCCGCTCTACCTTGCGGGCAGCCTCCTCTGCTGGCCTCCGCTCCACCTTGCGGGCAGCCTTCTCTGCTGGCCTCCGCACAACCTTCCCAGCGGCACAAGCCAAGGCCTGGACCACAGGCTTCCGCTCCGACTTGCGGGCAGCCTTCTCTGCTGGCCTCCGCACAACCTTCCCAGTGGCACAAGCCAAGGCCTAGACCACAGGCTTCCGCTCCACCTTGCGGGCAGCCTTCTCTGCTGGCCTCCGCACAACCTTCCCAGTGGCACAAGCCAAGGCCTCGACCACTGGCTTCCGCTCCACCTTGCGGGCAGCCTTCTCTGCTGGCCTCCGCACAACCTTCCCAGTGGCACAAGCGAAGGCCTCGACCACTGGCTTCCGCTCCACCTTGCGGGCAGCCTCCTCTGCTGGCCTCCGCACAACGTACCCAGTGGCACAAGCCAAGGCATCGACCACTGGCTTCCGCTCCACCTTGCGGGCAGCCTCCTCTGCTGGCCTCCGCTCCACCTTCCCAGCGGCACAAGCCAAGGCCTCGACCACTGGCTTCCGCTCCACCTTGCGGGCAGCCTTCTCTGCTGGCCTCCGCACAACCTTCCCAGTGGCACAAGCCAAGGCCTCGACCACTGGCTTCCGCTCCACCTTGCGGGCAGCCTTCTCTGATGGCCTCCGCACAACCTTCCCAGTGGCACAAGCCAAGGCCTTGACCACTGGCTTCTGCTTCACCTTGCGGGCAGCCTTCTCTGCTGGCCTCCGTTCCACCTTCCCAGCGGCACAAGCCAAGGCCTCGACCACTGGCTTCCGCTCCACCTTGCGGGCAGCCTTCTCTGCTGGCCTCCGCTCCACCTTCCCAGCGGCACAAGCCAAGGCCTCGACCACTGGCTACCGCTCCACCTTGCGGGCAGCCTTCTCTGCTGGCCTCCGCACAACCTTCCCAGCGGCACAAGCCAAGGCCTCGACCACAGGCTTCCGATCCACCTTGCGGGCAGCCTTCTCTGCTGGCCTCCGCTCCACCTTCCCAGCGGCACAAGTTAAGGCCTCGACCACTGGCTTTCGCTCCATCTTGCGGGCAGCCTTCTCTGCTGGCCTCCGCACAACCTTCCCAGTGGCACAAGCCAAGGCCTCGACCACTGGCTTCCGATCCACCTTGCGGGCAGCCTTCTCTGCTGGCCTCCGCTCCACCTTCCCAGCGGCACATGCCAAGGCCTCGACCTCTGGCCTCCGCTCCACCTTGCGGGCAGCCTCCTCTGCTGGCCTCCGCACAACCTTCCCAGTGGCACAAGCCAAGGCCTCGACCACTGGCTTCCGCTCCACCTTGCGGGCAGCCTTCTCTTCTGGCCTCCGCACAACCTTCCCAGTGGCACAAGCCAAGGCAGCGACCACTGGCTTCCGCTCCACCTTGCGGGCAGCCTTCTCTGCTGGCCTCCGCACAACCTTTCCAGTGTCACAAGCCAAGGCCTTGACCACAGGCTTCCGCTCCACCTTGCGGGCAGCCTTCTCTGCTGGCCTCCGCACAACCTTCCCTGTGGCACAAGCCAAGGCCTCGACCACTGGCTTCCGCTCCACCTTGCGGGCAGCCTTCTCTGCTGGCCTCCGCACAACCTACCCAGTGGCACAAGCCAAGGCCTCGACCACTGGCTTCCGCTCCACCTTGCGGGCAGCCTTCTCTGCTGGCCTCCGCACAACCTTCCCAGCGGCACAAGCCAAGGCCTCGACCACTGGCTTCCGCTCCACCTTGCGGGCAGCCTTCTCTGCTGGCCTCCGCACAACCTTCCCAGCGGCACAAGCCAAGGCCTCGACCACTGGCTTCCGCTCCACCTTGCGGGCAGCCTCCTCTGCTGGCCTCCGCTCCACCTTCCCAGCGGCACAAGCCAAGGCCTCGACCACTGGCTTCCGATCCACCTTGCGGGCAGCCTTCTCTGCTGGCCTCCGCTCCACCTTCCCAGCGGCACAAGCCAAGGCCTCGACCACTGGCCACCGCTCCACCTTGCGGGCAGCCTCCTCTGCTAGCCTCCGCACAACCTTCCCAGTGGCACTAGCCAAGGCATCGACCACTGGCTTCCGCTCCACCTTGCGGGCAGCCTCCTCTGCTGGCCTCCGCACAACCTTTCCAGTGTCACAAGCCAAGGCCTCGACCACAGGCTTCCGCTCCACCTTGCGGGCAGCCTTCTCTGCTGGCCTCCGCACAACCTTCCCAGTGGCACAAGCCAAGGCCTCGACCACTGGCTTCCGCTCCACCTTGCTGGCAGCCTTCTCTGCTGGCCTCCGCTCCACCTTCCCAGCGGCACAAGCCAAGGCCTCGACCACTGGCTTCCGCTCCACCTTGCGGGCAGCCTTCTCTGCTGGCCTCCGCTCCACCTTTCCAGCGGCACAAGCCAATGCCTCGACCACTGGGTTCCGCTCCACCTTGCGGGCAGCCTCCTCTGCTGGCCTCCGCACAACCTTCCCAGCGGCACAAGCCAAGGCCTCGACCACTGGCTTCCGCTCCACCTTGCGGGCAGCCTTCTCTGCTGGCCTCCGCACAACCTTCCCAGCGGCACAAGCCAAGGCCTCGACCACTGGCTTCCGCTCCACCTTGCGGGCAGCCTTCTCTGCTGGCCTCCGCACAACCTTCCC
This sequence comes from Nemoura dubitans, assembly GCA_921293005.1. Classification (NCBI taxonomy): domain Eukaryota; kingdom Metazoa; phylum Arthropoda; class Insecta; order Plecoptera; family Nemouridae; genus Nemoura; species Nemoura dubitans. The sequence continues at coordinate 14,072,736 of OV121078.1, read as the reverse complement.
AGCGGCACAAGCCAAGGCATCGACCACTGGCTTCCGCTCCACCTTGCGGGCAGCCTTCTCTGCTGGCCTCCGCACAACCTTCCCAGCGGCACAAGCCAAGGCCTCGACCACTGGCTTCCGCTCCACCTTGCGGGCAGCCTTCCCTGCTGGCCTCCGTTCCACCTTCCCAGCGGCACAAGCCAAAGCCTTGACCACTGGCTTCCGCTTCACCTTGCGGGCAGCATTCTCTGCTGGCCTCCGCACAACCTCCCCAGCGGCACAACCAAGGCCTCGACCACTGGCTTCCGCTTCACCGTGCGGGCAGCCTTCTCTGCTGGCCTCCGCACAACCTTCCCAGCGGCACAAGCCACGGCCTCGACCACAGGCTTCCGCTCCACCTTGCGGGCAGCCTTCTCTGCTGGCCTCCGCAAAACCTTCCCAGTGGCCGAGCCAAGGCCTCGACCACTGGCTTCCGCTCCACCTTGCGGGCAGCCTCCTCTGCTGGCCTCCGCACAACCTTCCCAGTGGCACAAGCCAAGGCCTTGACCACTGGCTTCCGCTCTACCTTGCGGGCAGCCTCCTCTGCTGGCCTCCGCTCCACCTTGCGGGCAGCCTTCTCTGCTGGCCTCCGCACAACCTTCCCAGCGGCACAAGCCAAGGCCTCGACCACAGGCTTCCGCTCCGACTTGCGGGCAGCCTTCTCTGCTGGCCTCCGCACAACCTTCCCAGTGGCACAAGCCAAGGCCTAGACCACAGGCTTCCGCTCCACCTTGCGGGCAGCCTTCTCTGCTGGCCTCCGCACAACCTTCCCAGTGGCACAAGCCAAGGCCTCGACCACTGGCTTCCGCTCCACCTTGCGGGCAGCCTTCTCTGCTGGCCTCCGCACAACCTTCCCAGTGGCACAAGCCAAGGCCTCGACCACTGGCTTCCGCTCCACCTTGCGGGCAGCCTCCTCTGCTGGCCTCCGCACAACGTTCCAAGTGGCACAAGCCAAGGCATCGACCACTGGCTTCCGCTCCACCTTGCGGGCAGCCTCCTCTGCTGGCCTACGCTCCACCTTCCCAGCGGCACAAGCCAAGGCCTCGACCACTGGCTTCCGCTCCACCTTGCGGGCAGCCTTCTCTGCTGGCCTCCGCACAACCTTCCCAGCGGCACAAGCCAAGGCCTCGACCACTGGCTTCCGCTCCACCTTGCGGGCAGCCTTCTCTGATGGCCTCCGCACAACCCTCCCAGTGGCACAAGCCAAGGCCTCGACCACTGGCTTCTGCTTCACCTTGCGGGCAGCCTTCTCTGCTGGCCTCCGTTCCACCTTTCCAGCGGCACAAGCCAAGGCCTCGACCACTGGCTTCCGCTCCACCTTGCGGGCAGCCTTCTCTGCTGGCCTCCGCTCCACCTTCCCAGCGGCACAAGCCAAGGCCTCGACCACTGGCTACCGCTCCACCTTGCGGGCAGCCTTCTCTGCTGGCCTCCGCACAACCTTCCCAGCGGCACAAGCCAAGGCCTCGACCACTGGCTTCCGATCCACCTTGCGGGCAGCCTTCTCTGCTGGCCTCCGCTCCACCTTCCCAGCGGCACAAGCCAAGGCCTCGACCACTGGCTTCCGCTCCACCTTGCGGGCAGCCTTCTCTGCTGGCCTCCGCACAACCTTCCCAGTGGCACAAGCCAAGGCCTCGACCACTGGCTTCCGATCCACCTTGCGGGCAGCCTTCTCTGCTGGCCTCCGCTCCACCTTCCCAGCGGCACAAGCTAAGGCCTCGACCACTGGCCTCCGCTCCACCTTGCGGGCAGCCTCCTCTGCTGGCCTCCGCACAACCTTCCCAGTGGCACAAGCCAAGGCCTCGACCACTGGCTTCCGCTCCACCTTGCGGGCAGCCTCCTCTTCTGGCCTCCGCACAACCTTCCCAGTGGCACAAGCTAAGGCATCGACCACTGGCTTCCGCTCCACCTTGCGGGCAGCCTCCTCTGCTGGCCTCCGCACAACCTTTCCAGTGTCACAAGCCAAGGCCTCGACCACAGGCTTCCGCTCCACCTTGCGGGCAGCCTTCTCTGCTGGCCTCCGCACAACCTTCCCAGTGGCACAAGCCAAGGCCTCGACCACTGGCTTCCGCTCCACCTTGCGGGCAGCCTTCTCTGCTGGCCTCCGCACAACCTTCCCAGCGGCACAAGCCAAGGCCTCGACCACTGGCTTCCGCTCCACCTTGCGGGCAGCCTTCTCTGCTGGCCTCCGCACAACCTTCCCAGCGGCACAAGCCAAGGCATCGACCACTGGCTTCCGCTCCACCTTGCGGGCAGCCTTCTCTGCTGGCCTCCGCACAACCTTCCCAGCGGCACAAGCCAAGGCCTCGACCACTGGCTTCCGCTCCACCTTGCGGGCAGCCTTCTCTGCTGGCCTCCGATCCACCTTCCCAGCGGCACAAGCCAAAGCCTCGACCACTGGCTTCCGCTTCACCTTGCGGGCAGCATTCTCTGCTGGCCTCCGCACAACCTCCCCAGCGGCACAACCAAGGCCTCGACCACTGGCTTCCGCTCCACCGTGCGGGCAGCCTTCTCTGCTGGCCTCCGCACAACCTTCCCAGCGGCACAAGCCAAGGCCTCGACCACAGGCTTCCGCTCCACCTTGCGGGCAGCCTTCTCTGCTGGCCTCCGCACAACCTTCCCAGTGGCACTAGCCAAGGCCTCGACCACTGGCTTCCGCTCCACCTTGCGGGCAGCCTCCTCTGCTGGCCTCCGCACAACCTTCCCAGTGGCACAAGCCAAGGCCTTGACCACTGGCTTCCGCTCTACCTTGCGGGCAGCCTCCTCTGCTGGCCTCCGCTCCACCTTGCGGGCAGCCTTCTCTGCTGGCCTCCGCACAACCTTCCCAGCGGCACAAGCCAAGGCCTCGACCACTGGCTTCCGCTCCACCTTGCGGGCAGCCTTCTCTGCTGGCCTCCGCACAACCTTCCCAGTGGCACAAGCCAAGGCCTCGACCACTGGCTTCCGCTCCACCTTGCGGGCAGCCTTCTCTGCTGGCCTCCGCACAACCTTCCCAGTGGCACAAGCCAAGGCCTCGACCACTGGCTTCCGCTCCACCTTGCGGGCAGCCTTCTCTGCTGGCCTCCGCACAACCTTCCCAGTGGCACAAGCCAAGGCCTCGACCACTGGCTTCCGCTCCACCTTGCGGGCAGCCTCCTCTGCTGGCCTCCGCACAACGTTCCTAGTGGCACAAGCCAAGGCATCGACCACTGGCTTCCGCTCCACCTTGCGGGCAGCCTTCTCTGCTGGCCTCCGCTCCACCTTCCCAGCGGCACAAGCCAAGGCCTCGACCACTGGCTTCCGCTCCACCTTGCGGGCAGCCTTCTCTGCTGGCCTCCGCACAACCTTCCCAGCGGCACAAGCCAAGGCCTCGACCACTGGCTTCCGCTTCACCTTGCGGGCAGCCTTCTCTGATGGCCTCCGCACAACCTTCCCAGTGGCACAAGCCAAGGCCTCGACCACTGGCTTCTGCTTCACCTTGCGGGCAGCCTTCTCTGCTGGCCTCCGTTCCACCTTCCCAGCGGCACAAGCCAAGGCCTCGACCACTGGCTTCCGCTCCACCTTGCGGGCAGCCTTCTCTGCTGGCCTCCGCTCCACCTTCCCAGCGGCACAAGCCAAGGCCTCGACCACTGGCTACCGCTCCACCTTGCGGGCAGCCTTCTCTGCTGGCCTCCGCACAACCTTCCCAGCGGCACAAGCCAAGGCCTCGACCACTGGCTTCCGCTTCACCTTGCGGGCAGCCTTCTCTGCTGGCCTCCGCACAACCTTCCCAGCGGCACAAGCCAAGGCCTCGACCACTGGCTTCCGCTTCACCTTGCGGGCAGCCTTCTCTGATGGCCTCCGCACAACCTTCCCAGTGGCACAAGCCAAGGCCTCGACCACTGGCTTCTGCTTCACCTTGCGGGCAGCCTTCTCTGCTGGCCTCCGTTCCACCTTCCCAGCGGCACAAGCCAAGGCCTCGACCACTGGCTTCCGCTCCACCTTGCGGGCAGCCTTCTCTGCTGGCCTCCGCTCCACCTTCCCAGCGGCACAAGCCAAGGCCTCGACCACTGGCTACCGCTCCACCTTGCGGGCAGCCTTCTCTGCTGGCCTCCGCACAACCTTCCCAGCGGCACAAGCCAAGGCCTCGACCACTGGCTTCCGATCCACCTTGCGGGCAGCCTTCTCTGCTGGCCTCCGCTCCACCTTCCCAGCGGCACAAGCCAAGGCCTCGACCACTGGCTTTCGCTCCACCTTGCGGGCAGCCTTCTCTGCTGGCCTCCACACAACCTTCCCAGTGGCACAAGCCAAGGCCTCGACCACTGGCTTCCGCTCCACCTTGCGGGCAGCCTCCTCTTCTGGCCTCCGCACAACCTTCCCAGTGGCACAAGCCAAGGCATCGACCACTGGCTTCCGCTCCACCTTGCGGGCAGCCTCCTCTGCTGGCCTCCGCACAACCTTTCCAGTGTCACAAGCCAAGGCCTCGACCACAGGCTTCCGCTCCACCTTGCGGGCAGCCTTCTCTGCTGGCCTCCGCACAACCTTCCCAGTGGCACAAGCCAAGGCCTCGACCACTGGCTTCCGCTCCACCTTGCGGGCAGCCTTCTCTGATGGCCTCCGCTCCACCTTCCCAGCGGCACAAGCCAAGGCCTCGACCACTGACTTCCGCTCCACCTTGCGGGCAGCCTTCCTTGCTGGCCTCCGCTCCACCTTCCCAGCGGCACAAGCCAAGGCCTCGACCACTGGCTTCCGCTCCACCTTGCGGGCAGCCTTCTCTGCTGGCCTCCGCACAACCTTCCCAGCGGCACAAGCCAAGGCCTCGACCACTGGCTTCCGCTCCACCTTGCGGGCAGCCTCCTCTGCTGGCCTCCGCTCCACCTTCCCAGCGGCACAAGCCAAGGCCTCGACCACTGGCTTCCGCTCCACCTTGCGGGCAGCCTCCTCTGCTGGCCTCCGCTCCACCTTCCCAGCGGCACAAGCCAAGGCCTCGACCACTGGCTTCCGCTCCACCTTGCGGGCAGCCTTCTCTGCTGGCCTCCGCACAACCTTCCTAGTGGCACAAGCCAAGGCCTTGACCACTGGCTTCCGCTCCACCTTGCGGGCAGCCTTCTCTGATGGCCTCCGCTCCACCTTCCCAGCGGCACAAGCCAAGGCCTCGACCACTGACTTCCGCTCCACCTTGCGGGCAGCCTCCTCTGCTGGCCTCCGCTCCACCTTCCCAGCGGCACAAGCCAAGGCCTCGACCACTGGCTTCCGCTCCACCTTGCGGGCAGCCTCCTCTGCTGGCCTCCGCTCCACCTTCCCAGCGGCACAAGCCCAGGCCTCGACCACTGGCTTCCGCTCCACCTTGCGGGCAGCCTTCTCTGCTGGCCTCCGCACAACCTTCCCAGTGGCACAAGCCAAGGCCTCGACCACTGGCTTCCGCTCCACCTTGCGGGCAGCCTTCTCTGCTGGCCTCCGCACAACCTTCCCAGTGGCACAAGCCAAGACCTCGACCACAGGCTTCCGCTCCACCTTGCGGGCAGCCTTCTCTGCTTGCCTCCGCACAACCTGCCCAGTGGCACAAGCCAAGGCCTCGACCACTGGCTTCCGCTCCACCTTGCGGGCAGCCTCCTCTGCTGGCCTCCGCTCCACCTTGCGGGCAGCCTTCTCTGCTGGCCTCCGCACAACCTTCCCAGTGGCACAAGCCAAGGCCTCGACCACTGGCTTCCGCTCCACCTTGCGGGCAGCCTCCTCTGCTGGCCTCCGCACAACCTTCCCAGTGGCACAAGCCAAGGCCTTGACCACTGGCTTCCGCTCTACCTTGCGGGCAGCCTCCTCTGCTGGCCTCCGCTCCACCTTGCGGGCAGCCTTCTCTGCTGGCCTCCGCACAACCTTCCCAGCGGCCCAAGCCAAGGCCTCGACCACAGGCTTCCGCTCCGACTTGCGGGCAGCCTTCTCTGCTGGCCTCCGCACAACCTTCCCAGTGGCACAAGCCAAGGCCTAGACCACAGGCCTCCGCTTCCTTGCGGGCAGCCTTCTCTGCTGGCCTCCGCACAACGTTCCCAGTGGCACAAGCCAAGGCATCGACCACTGGCTTCCGCTCCACCTTGCGGGCAGCCTCCTTTGCTGGCCTCCGCTCCACCTTCCCAGCGGCACAAGCCAAGGCCTCGACCACTGGCTTCCGCTCCACCTTGCGGGCAGCCTTCTCTGCTGGCCCCCGCACAACCTTCCCAGCGGCACAAGCCAAGGCCTCGAACACTGGATTCCGCTCCACCTTGCGGGCAGCCTTCTCTGATGGCCTCCGCACAACCTTCCCAGTGGCACAAGCCAAGGCCTCGACCACTGGCTTCTGCTCCACCTTGCGGGCAGCCTCCTCTGCTGGCCTCCGTTCCACCTTCCCAGCGGCACAAGCCAAGGCCTCGACCACTGGCTTCCGCTCCACCTTGCGGGCAGCCTTCTCTGCTGGCCTCCGCTCCACCTTCCCAGCGGCACAAGCCAAGGCCTCGACCACTGGCTTCCGCTCCACCTTGCGGGCAGCCTTCTCTGCTGGCCTCCGCTCCACCTTCCCAGCGGCACAAGCTAAGGCCTCGACCACTGGCTTCCGCTCCACCTTGCGGGCAGCCTCCTCTGCTGGCCTCCGCTCCACCTTGCGGGCAGCCTTCTCTGCTGGCCTCCGCACAACCTTCCCAGCGGCACAAGCCAAGGCCTGGACCACAGGCTTCCGCTCCGACTTGCGGGCAGCCTTCTCTGCTGGCCTCCGCACAACCTTCCCAGTGGCACAAGCCAAGGCCTAGACCACAGGCTTCCGCTCCACCTTGCGGGCAGCCTTCTCTGCTGGCCTCCGCACAACCTTCCCAGTGGCACAAGCCAAGGCCTCGACCACTGGCTTCCGCTCCACCTTGCGGGCAGCCTTCTCTGCTGGCCTCCGCACAACCTTCCCAGTGGCACAAGCCAAGGCCTCGACCACTGGCTTCCGCTCCACCTTGCGGGCAGCCTCCTCTGCTGGCCTCCGCACAACGTACCCAGTGGCACAAGCCAAGGCATCGACCACTGGCTTCCGCTCCACCTTGCGGGCAGCCTCCTCTGCTGGCCTCCGCTCCACCTTCCCAGCGGCACAAGCCAAGGCCTCGACCACAGGCCTCCGCTTCCTTGCGGGCAGCCTTCTCTGCTGGCCTCCGCACAACGTTCCCAGTGGCACAAGCCAAGGCATCGACCACTGGCTTCCGCTCCACCTTGCGGGCAGCCTCCTCTGCTGGCCTCCGCTCCACCTTCCCAGCGGCACAAGCCAAGGCCTCGACCACTGGCTTCCGCTCCACCTTGCGGGCAGCCTTCTCTGCTGGCCCCCGCACAACCTTCCCAGCGGCACAAGCCAAGGCCTCGAACACTGGATTCCGCTCCACCTTGCGGGCAGCCTTCTCTGATGGCCTCCGCACAACCTTCCCAGTGGCACAAGCCAAGGCATCGACCACTAGCTTCCGCTCCACCTTGCGGGCAGCCTCCTCTGCTGGCCTCCGCTCCACCTTCCCAGCGGCACAAGCCAAGGCCTCGACCACTGGCTTCCGCTCCACCTTGCGGGCAGCCTTCTCTGCTGGCCCCCGCACAACCTTCCCAGCGGCACAAGCCAAAGCCTCGAACACTGGATTCCGCTCCACCTTGCGGGCAGCCTTCTCTGATGGCCTCCGCACAACCTTCCCAGTGGCACAAGCCAAGGCCTCGACCACTGGCTTCTGCTCCACCTTGCGGGCAGCCTCCTCTGCTGGCCTCCGTTCCACCTTCCCAGCGGCACAAGCCAAGGCCTCGACCACTGGCTTCCGCTCCACCTTGCGGGCAGCCTTCTCTGCTGGCCTCCGCTCCACCTTCCCAGCGGCACAAGCTAAGGCCTCGACCACTGGCTTCCGCTCCACCTTGCGGGCAGCCTGCTCTGCTGGCCCCCGCACAACCTTCCCAGCGGCACAAGCCAAGGCCTCGACCACTGGCTTCCGCTCCACCTTGCGGGCAGCCTTCTCTGATGGCCTCCGCACAACCTTCCCAGTGGCACAAGCCAAGGCCTCGACCACTGGCTTTCGCTCCACTTTGCGGGCAGCCTTCTCTGCTGGCCTCCGCTCCACCTTCCCAGCGGCACAAGCCAAGGCCTCGACCACTGGCTTCCGCTCCACCTTGCGGGCAGCCTTCTCTGCTGGCCTCCGCTCCACCTTCCCAGCGGCACAAGCCAATGCCTCGACCACTGGGTTCCGCTCCACCTTGCGGGCAGCCTCCTCTGCTGGCCTCCGCACAACCTTCCCAGCAGCACAAGCCAAGGCCTCGACCACTGGCTTCCGCTCCACCTTGCGGGCAGCCTTCTCTGCTGGCCTCCGCACAACCTTCCCAGCGGCACAAGCCAAGGCCTCGACCACTGGCTTCCGCTCCACCTTGCGGGCAGCCTTCTCTGCTGGCCTCCGCACAACCTTCCCAGCGGCACAAGCCAAGGCATCGACCACTGGCTTCCGCTCCACCTTGCGGGCAGCCTTCTCTGCTGGCCTCCGCACAACCTTCCCAGCGGCACAAGCCAAATCCTCGACCACTGGCTTCCGCTCCACCTTGCGGTCAGCCTTCTCTGCTGGCCTCCGTTCCACCTTCCCAGCGGCACAAGCCAAAGCCTCGACCACTGGCTTCCGCTTCACCTTGCGGGCAGCATTCTCTGCTGGCCTCCGCACAACCTCCCCAGCGGCACAACCAAGGCCTCGACCACTGGCTTCCGCTCCACCGTGCGGGCAGCCTTCTCTGCTGGCCTCCGCACAACCTTCCCAGCGGCACAAGCCAAGGCCTCGACCACAGGCTTCCGCTCCACCTTGCGGGCAGCCTTCTCTGCTGGCCTCCGCACAACCTTCCCAGTGGCACAAGCCAAGGCCTCGACCACTGGCTTCCGCTCCACCTTGCGGGCAGCCTTCTCTGCTGGCCTCCGCACAACCTTCCCAGTGGCACAAGCCAAGGCCTTGACCACTGGCTTCCGCTCTACCTTGCGGGCAGCCTCCTCTGCTGGCCTCCGCTCCACCTTGCGGGCAGCCTTCTCTGCTGGCCTCCGCACAACCTTCCCAGCGGCACAAGCCAAGGCCTGGACCACAGGCTTCCGCTCCGACTTGCGGGCAGCCTTCTCTGCTGGCCTCCGCACAACCTTCCCAGTGGCACAAGCCAAGGCCTAGACCACAGGCTTCCGCTCCACCTTGCGGGCAGCCTTCTCTGCTGGCCTCCGCACAACCTTCCCAGTGGCACAAGCCAAGGCCTCGACCACTGGCTTCCGCTCCACCTTGCGGGCAGCCTTCTCTGCTGGCCTCCGCACAACCTTCCCAGTGGCACAAGCCAAGGCCTCGACCACTGGCTTCCGCTCCACCTTGCGGGCAGCCTCCTCTGCTGGCCTCCGCACAACGTACCCAGTGGCACAAGCCAAGGCATCGACCACTGGCTTCCGCTCCACCTTGCGGGCAGCCTCCTCTGCTGGCCTCCGCTCCACCTTCCCAGCGGCACAAGCCAAGGCCTCGACCACTGGCTTCCGCTCCACCTTGCGGGCAGCCTTCTCTGCTGGCCTCCGCACAACCTTTCCAGCGGCACAAGCCAAGGCCTCGACCACTGGCTTCCGCTCCACCTTGCGGGCAGCCTTCTCTGATGGCCTCCGCACAACCTTCCCAGTGGCACAAGCCAAGGCCTTGACCACTGGCTTCCGCTACACCTTGCGGGCAGCCTTCTCTGCTGGCCTCCGTTCCACCTTCCCAGCGGCACAAGCCAAGGCCTCGACCACTGGCTTCCGCTCCACCTTGCGGGCAGCCTTCTCTGCTGGCCTCCGCTCCACCTTCCCAGCGGCACAAGCCAAGGCCTCGACCACTGGCTTCCGCTCCACCTTGCGGGCAGCCTTCTCTGCTGGCCTCCGCACAACCTTCCCAGCGGCACAAGCCAAGGCCTCGACCACAGGCTTCCGATCCACCTTGCGGGCAGCCTTCTCTGCTGGCCTCCGCTCCACCTTCCCAGCGGCACAAGCCAAGGCCTCGACCACTGGCTTTCGCTCCATCTTGCGGGCAGCCTTCTCTGCTGGCCTCCGCACAACCTTCCCAGTGGCACAAGCCAAGGCCTCGACCACTGGCTTCCGATCCACCTTGCGGGCAGCCTTCTCTGCTGGCCTCCGCTCCACCTTCCCAGCGGCACAAGCCAAGGCCTCGACCTCTGGCCTCCGCTCCACCTTGCGGGCAGCCTCCTCTGCTGGCCTCCGCACAACCTTCCCAGTGGCACAAGCCAAGGCCTCGACCACTGGCTTCCGCTCCACCTTGCGGGCAGCCTTCTCTTCTGGCCTCCGCACAACCTTCCCAGTGGCACAAGCCAAGGCAGCGACCACTGGCTTCCGCTCCACCTTGCGGGCAGCCTTCTCTGCTGGCCTCCGCACAACCTTTCCAGTGTCACAAGCCAAGGCCTTGACCACAGGCTTACGCTCCACCTTGCGGGCAGCCTTCTCTGCTGGCCTCCGCACAACCTTCCCTGTGGCACAAGCCAAGGCCTCGACCACTGGCTTCCGCTCCACCTTGCGGGCAGCCTTCTCTGCTGGCCTCCGCACAACCTACCCAGTGGCACAAGCCAAGGCCTCGACCACTGGCTTCCGCTCCACCTTGCGGGCAGCCTTCTCTGCTGGCCTCCGCACAACCTTCCCAGCGGCACAAGCCAAGGCCTCGACCACTGGCTTCCGCTCCACCTTGCGGGCAGCCTTCTCTGCTGGCCTCCGCACAACCTTCCCAGCGGCACAAGCCAAGGCCTCGACCACTGGCTTCCGCTCCACCTTGCGGGCAGCCTCCTCTGCTGGCCTCCGCTCCACCTTCCCAGCGGCACAAGCCAAGGCCTCGACCACTGGCTTCCGATCCACCTTGCGGGCAGCCTTCTCTGCTGGCCTCCGCTCCACCTTCCCAGCGGCACAAGCCAAGGCCTCGACCACTGGCCACCGCTCCACCTTGCGGGCAGCCTCCTCTGCTAGCCTCCGCACAACCTTCCCAGTGGCACTAGCCAAGGCATCGACCACTGGCTTCCGCTCCACCTTGCGGGCAGCCTCCTCTGCTGGCCTCCGCACAACCTTTCCAGTGTCACAAGCCAAGGCCTCGACCACAGGCTTCCGCTCCACCTTGCGGGCAGCCTTCTCTGCTGGCCTCCGCACAACCTTCCCAGTGGCACAAGCCAAGGCCTCGACCACTGGCTTCCGCTCCACCTTGCGGGCAGCCTTCTCTGCTGGCCTCCGCTCCACCTTCCCAGCGGCACAAGCCAAGGCCTCGACCACTGGCTTCCGCTCCACCTTGCGGGCAGCCTTCTCTGCTGGCCTCCGCTCCACCTTTCCAGCGGCACAAGCCAATGCCTCGACCACTGGGTTCCGCTCCACCTTGCGGGCAGCCTCCTCTGCTGGCCTCCGCACAACCTTCCCAGCGGCACAAGCCAAGGCCTCGACCACTGGCTTCCGCTCCACCTTGCGGGCAGCCTCCTCTGCTGGCCTCCGCACAACCTTCCCAGCGGCACAAGCCAAGGCCTCGACCACTGGCTTCCGCTCCACCTTGCGGGCAGCCTTCTCTGCTGGCCTCCGCACAACCTTCCCAGCGGCACAAGCCAAGGCATCGACCACTGGCTTCCGCTCCACCTTGCGGGCAGCCTTCTCTGCTGGCCTCCGCACAACCTTCCCAGCGGCACAAGCCAAGGCCTCGACCACTGGCTTCCGCTCCACCTTGCGGGCAGCCTTCCCTGCTGGCCTCCGTTCCACCTTCCCAGCGGCACAAGCCAAAGCCTCGACCACTGGCTTCCGCTTCACCTTGCGGGCAGCATTCTCTGCTGGCCTCCGCACAACCTCCCCAGCGGCACAACCAAGGCCTCGACCACTGGCTTCCGCTTCACCGTGCGGGCAGCCTTCTCTGCTGGCCTCCGCACAACCTTCCCAGCGGCACAAGCCAAGGCCTCGACCACTGGCTTCCGCTCCACCTTGCGGGCAGCCTTCTCTGCTGGCCTCCGCACAACCTTCCCAGTGGCCGAGCCAAGGCCTCGACCACTGGCTTCCGCTCCACCTTGCGGGCAGCCTCCTCTGCTGGCCTCCGCACAACCTTCCCAGTGGCACAAGCCAAGGCCTTGACCACTGGCTTCCGCTCTACCTTGCGGGCAGCCTCCTCTGCTGGCCTCCGCTCCACCTTGCGGGCAGCCTTCTCTGCTGGCCTCCGCACAACCTTCCCAGCGGCACAAGCCAAGGCCTCGACCACAGGCTTCCGCTCCGACTTGCGGGCAGCCTTCTCTGCTGGCCTCCGCACAACCTTCCCAGTGGCACAAGCCAAGGCCTAGACCACAGGCTTCCGCTCCACCTTGCGGGCAGCCTTCTCTGCTGGCCTCCGCACAACCTTCCCAGTGGCACAAGCCAAGGCCTCGACCACTGGCTTCCGCTCCACCTTGCGGGCAGCCTTCTCTGCTGGCCTCCGCACAACCTTCCCAGTGGCACAAGCCAAGGCCTCGACCACTGGCTTCCGCTCCTCCTTGCGGGCAGCCTCCTCTGCTGGCCTCCGCACAACGTTCCCAGTGGCACAAGCCAAGGCATCGACCACTGGCTTCCGCTCCACCTTGCGGGCAGCCTCCTCTGCTGGCCTTCGCTCCACCTTCCCAGCGGCACAAGCCAAGGCCTCGACCACTGGCTTCCGCTCCACCTTGCGGGCAGCCTTCTCTGCTGGCCTCCGCACAACCTTCCCAGCGGCACAAGCCAAGGCCTCGACCACTGGCTTCCGCTCCACCTTGCGGGCAGCCTTCTCTGATGGCCTCCGCACAACCTTCCCAGTGGCACAAGCCAAGGCCTCGACCACTGGCTTCTGCTTCACCTTGCGGGCAGCCTTCTCTGCTGGCCTCCGTTCCACCTTTCCAGCGGCACAAGCCAAGGCCTCGACCACTGGCTTCCGCTCCACCTTGCGGGCAGCCTTCTCTGCTGGCCTCCGCTCCACCTTCCCAGCGGCACAAGCCAAGGCCTCGACCACTGGCTACCGCTCCACCTTGCGGGCAGCCTTCTCTGCTGGCCTCCGCACAACCTTCCCAGCGGCACAAGCCAAGGCCTCGACCACTGGCTTCCGATCCACCTTGCGGGCAGCCTTCTCTGCTGGCCTCCGCTCCACCTTCCCAGCGGCACAAGCCAAGGCCTCGACCACTGGCTTTCGCTCCACCTTGCGGGCAGCCTTCTCTGCTGGCCTCCGCACAACCTTCCCAGTGGCACAAGCCAAGGCCTCGACCACTGGCTTCCGATCCACCTTGCGGGCAGCCTTCTCTGCTGGCCTCCGCTCCACCTTCCCAGCGGCACAAGCTAAGGCCTCGACCACTGGCCTCCGCTCCACCTTGCGGGCAGCCTCCTCTGCTGGCCTCCGCACAACCTTCCCAGTGGCACAAGCCAAGGCCTCGACCACTGGCTTCCGCTCCACCTTGCGGGCAGCCTCCTCTTCTGGCCTCCGCACAACCTTCCCAGTGGCACAAGCTAAGGCATCGACCACTGGCTTCCGCTCCACCTTGCGGGCAGCCTCCTCTGCTGGCCTCCGCACAACCTTTCCAGTGTCACAAGCCAAGGCCTCGACCACAGGCTTCCGCTCCACCTTGCGGGCAGCCTTCTCTGCTGGCCTCCGCTCAACCTTCCCAGTGGCACAAGCCAAGGCCTCGACCACTGGCTTCCGCTCCACCTTGCGGGCAGCCTTCTCTGCTGGCCTCCGCACAACCTTCCCAGCGGCACAAGCCAAGGCCTCGACCACTGGCTTCCGCTCCACCTTGCGGGCAGCCTTCTCTGCTGGCCTCCGCACAACCTTCCCAGCGGCACAAGCCAAGGCATCGACCACTGGCTTCCGCTCCACCTTGCGGGCAGCCTTCTCTGCTGGCCTCCGCACAACCTTCCCAGCGGCACAAGCCAAGGCCTCGACCACTGGCTTCCGCTCCACCTTGCGGGCAGCCTTCTCTGCTGGCCTCCGTTCCACCTTCCCAGCGGCACAAGCCAAAGCCTCGACCACTGGCTTCCGCTTCACCTTGCGGGCAGCATTCTCTGCTGGCCTCCGCACAACCTCCCCAGCGGCACAACCAAGGCCTCGACCACTGGCTTCCGCTCCACCTTGCGGGCAGCCTCCTCTGCTGGCCTCCGCACAACCTTTCCAGTGTCACAAGCCAAGGCCTCGACCACAGGCTTCCGCTCCACCTTGCGGGCAGCCTTCTCTGCTGGCCTCCGCACAACCTTCCCAGTGGCACAAGCCAAGGCCTCGACCACTGGCTTCCGCTCCACCTTGCTGGCAGCCTTCTCTGCTGGCCTCCGCTCCACCTTCCCAGCGGCACAAGCCAAGGCCTCGACCACTGGCTTCCGCTCCACCTTGCGGGCAGCCTTCTCTGCTGGCCTCCGCTCCACCTTTCCAGCGGCACAAGCCAATGCCTCGACCACTGGGTTCCGCTCCACCTTGCGGGCAGCCTCCTCTGCTGGCCTCCGCACAACCTTCCCAGCGGCACAAGCCAAGGCCTCGACCACTGGCTTCCGCTCCACCTTGCGGGCAGCCTTCTCTGCTGGCCTCCGCACAACCTTCCCAGCGGCACAAGCCAAGGCCTCGACCACTGGCTTCCGCTCCACCTTGCGGGCAGCCTTCTCTGCTGGCCTCCGCACAACCTTCCCAGCGGCACAAGCCAAGGCATCGACCACTGGCTTCCGCTCCACCTTGCGGGCAGCCTTCTCTGCTGGCCTCCGCACAACCTTCCCAGCGGCACAAGCCAAGGCCTCGACCACTGGCTTCCGCTCCACCTTGCGGGCAGCCTTCCCTGCTGGCCTCCGTTCCACCTTCCCAGCGGCACAAGCCAAGGCCTCGACCACTGGCTTCCGCTCCACCTTGCGGGCAGCATTCTCTGCTGGCCTCCGCACAACCTCCCCAGCGGCACAACCAAGGCCTCGACCACTGGCTTCCGCTTCACCGTGCGGGCAGCCTTCTCTGCTGGCCTCCGCACAACCTTCCCAGCGGCACAAGCCACGGCCTCGACCACTGGCTTCCGCTCCACCTTGCGGGCAGCCTTCTCTGCTGGCCTCCGCACAACCTTCCCAGTGGCCGAGCCAAGGCCTCGACCACTGGCTTCCGCTCCACCTTGCGGGCAGCCTCCTCTGCTGGCCTCCGCACAACCTTCCCAGTGGCACAAGCCAAGGCCTTGACCACTGGCTTCCGCTCTACCTTGCGGGCAGCCTCCTCTGCTGGCCTCCGCTCCACCTTGCGGGCAGCCTTCTCTGCTGGCCTCCGCACAACCTTCCCAGCGGCACAAGCCAAGGCCTCGACCACAGGCTTCCGCTCCGACTTGCGGGCAGCCTTCTCTGCTGGCCTCCGCACAACCTTCCCAGTGGCACAAGCCAAGGCCTAGACCACAGGCTTCCGCTCCACCTTGCGGGCAGCCTTCTCTGCTGGCCTCCGCACAACCTTCCCAGTGGCACAAGCCAAGGCCTCGACCACTGGCTTCCGCTCCACCTTGCGGGCAGCCTTCTCTGCTGGCCTCCGCACAACCTTCCCAGTGGCACAAGCCAAGGACTCGACCACTGGCTTCCGCTCCACCTTGCGGGCAGCCTCCTCTGCTGGCCTCCGCACAACGTTCCTAGTGGCACAAGCCAAGGCATCGACCACTGGCTTCCGCTCCACCTTGCGGGCAGCCTCCTCTGCTGGCCTTCGCTCCACCTTCCCAGCGGCACAAGCCAAGGCCTCGACCACTGGCTTCCGCTCCACCTTGCGGGCAGCCTTCTCTGCTGGCCTCCGCACAACCTTCCCAGCGGCACAAGCCAAGGCCTCGACCACTGGCTTCCGCTCCACCTTGCGGGCAGCCTTCTCTGATGGCCTCCGCACAACCTTCCCAGTGGCACAAGCCAAGGCCTCGACCACTGGCTTCTGCTTCACCTTGCGGGCAGCCTTCTCTGCTGGCCTCCGTTCCACCTTTCCAGCGGCACAAGCCAAGGCCTCGACCACTGGCTTCCGCTCCACCTTGCGGGCAGCCTTCTCTGCTGGCCTCCGCTCCACCTTCCCAGCGGCACAAGCCAAGGCCTCGACCACTGGCTACCGCTCCACCTTGCGGGCAGCCTTCTCTGCTGGCCTCCGCACAACCTTCCCAGCGGCACAAGCCAAGGCCTCGACCACTGGCTTCCGATCCACCTTGCGGGCAGCCTTCTCTGCTGGCCTCCGCTCCACCTTCCCAGCGGCACAAGCCAAGGCCTCGACCACTGGCTTCCGCTCCACCTTGCGGGCAGCCTTCTCTGCTGGCCTCCGCACAACCTTCCCAGTGGCACAAGCCAAGGCCTCGACCACTGGCTTCCGATCCACCTTGCGGGCAGCCTTCTCTGCTGGCCTCCGCTCCACCTTCCCAGCGGCACAAGCCAAGGCCTCGACCACTGGCCTCCGCTCCACCTTGCGGGCAGCCTCCTCTGCTGGCCTCCGCACAACCTTCCCAGCGGCACAAGCCAAGGCCTCGACCACTGGCTTCCGCTCCACCTTGCGGGCAGCCTCCTCTTCTGGCCTCCGCACAACCTTCCCAGTGGCACAAGCTAAGGCATCGACCACTGGCTTCCGCTCCACCTTGCGGGCAGCCTCCTCTGCTGGCCTCCGCACAACCTTTCCAGCGGCACAAGCCAAGGCCTCGACCACTGGCTTCCGCTCCACCTTGCGGGCAGCCTTCTCTGCTGGCCTCCGCACAACCTTCCCAGTGGCACAAGCCAAGGCCTCGACCACTGGCTTCCGCTCCACCTTGCGGGCAGCCTTCTCTGCTGGCCTCCGCACAACCTTCCCAGCGGCACAAGCCAAGGCCTCGACCACTGGCTTCCGCTCCACCTTGCGGGCAGCCTTCTCTGCTGGCCTCCGCACAACCTTCCCAGCGGCACAAGCCAAGGCATCGACCACTGGCTTCCGCTCCACCTTGCGGGCAGCCTTCTCTGCTGGCCTCCGCACAACCTTCCCAGCGGCACAAGCCAAGGCCTCGACCACTGGCTTCCGCTCCACCTTGCGGGCAGCCTTCTCTGCTGGCCTCCGTTCCACCTTCCCAGCGGCACAAGCCAAAGCCTCGACCACTGGCTTCCGCTTCACCTTGCGGGCAGCATTCTCTGCTGGCCTCCGCACAACCTCCCCAGCGGCACAACCAAGGCCTCGACCACTGGCTTCCGCTCCACCGTGCGGGCAGCCTTCTCTGCTGGCCTCCGCACAACCTTCCCAGCGGCACAAGCCAAGGCCTCGACCACAGGCTTCCGCTCCACCTTGCGGGCAGCCTTCTCTGCTGGCCTCCGCACAACCTTCCCAGTGGCACTAGCCAAGGCCTCGACCACTGGCTTCCGCTCCACCTTGCGGGCAGCCTCCTCTGCTGGCCTCCGCACAACCTTCCCAGTGGCACAAGCCAAGGCCTTGACCACTGGCTTCCGCTCTACCTTGCGGGCAGCCTCCTCTGCTGGCCTCCGCTCCACCTTGCGGGCAGCCTTCTCTGCTGGCCTCCGCACAACCTTCCCAGCGGCACAAGCCAAGGCCTCGACCACAGGCTTCCGCTCCACCTTGCGGGCAGCCTTCTCTGCTGGCCTCCGCACAACCTTCCCAGTGGCACAAGCCAAGGCCTCGACCACTGGCTTCCGCTCCACCTTGCGGGCAGCCTTCTCTGCTGGCCTCCGCACAACCTTCCCAGTGGCACAAGCCAAGGCCTCGACCACTGGCTTCCGCTCCACCTTGCGGGCAGCCTTCTCTGCTGGCTTTCGCACAACCTTCCCAGTGGCACAAGCCAAGGCCTCGACCACTGGCTTCCGCTCCACCTTGCGGGCAGCCTCCTCTGCTGGCCTCCGCACAACGTTCCTAGTGGCACAAGCCAAGGCATCGACCACTGGCTTCCGCTCCACCTTGCGGGCAGCCTCCTCTGCTGGCCTCCGCTCCACCTTCCCAGCGGCACAAGCCAAGGCCTCGACCACTGGCTTCCGCTCCACCTTGCGGGCAGCCTTCTCTGCTGGCCTCCGCACAACCTTCCCAGCGGCACAAGCCAAGGCCTCGACCACTGGCTTCCGCTTCACCTTGCGGGCAGCCTTCTCTGATGGCCTCCGCACAACCTTCCCAGTGGCACAAGCCAAGGCCTCGACCACTGGCTTCTGCTTCACCTTGCGGGCAGCCTTCTCTGCTGGCCTCCGTTCCACCTTCCCAGCGGCACAAGCCAAGGCCTCGACCACTGGCTTCCGCTCCACCTTGCGGGCAGCCTTCTCTGCTGGCCTCCGCTCCACCTTCCCAGCGGCACAAGCCAAGGCCTCGACCACTGGCTACCGCTCCACCTTGCGGGCAGCCTTCTCTGCTGGCCTCCGCACAACCTTCCCAGCGGCACAAGCCAAGGCCTCGACCACTGGCTTCCGATCCACCTTGCGGGCAGCCTTCTCTGCTGGCCTCCGCTCCACCTTCCCAGCGGCACAAGCCAAGGCCTCGACCACTGGCTTTCGCTCCACCTTGCGGGCAGCCTTCTCTGCTGGCCTCCACACAACCTTCCCAGTGGCACAAGCCAAGGCCTCGACCACTGGCTTCCGCTCTACCTTGCGGGCAGCCTCCTCTGCTGGCCTCCGCTCCACCTTGCGGGCAGCCTTCTCTGCTGGCCTCCGCACAACCTTCCCAGTGGCACAAGCCAAGGCCTAGACCACAGGCTTCCGCTCCACCTTGCGGGCAGCCTTCTCTGCTGGCCTCCGCACAACCTTCCCAGTGGCACAAGCCAAGGCCTCGACCACTGGCTTCCGCTCCACCTTGCGGGCAGCCTTCTCTGCTGGCCTCCGCACAACCTTCCCAGTGGCACAAGCCAAGGCCTCGACCACTGGCTTCCGCTCCACCTTGCGGGCAGCCTCCTCTGCTGGCCTCCGCACAACGTTCCTAGTGGCACAAGCCAAGGCATCGACCACTGGCTTCCGCTCCACCTTGCGGGCAGCCTCCTCTGCTGGCCTTCGCTCCACCTTCCCAGCGGCACAAGCCAAGGCCTCGACCACTGGCTTCCGCTCCACCTTGCGGGCAGCCTTCTCTGCTGGCCTCCGCACAACCTTCCCAGCGGCACAAGCCAAGGCCTCGACCACTGGCTTCCGCTCCACCTTGCGGGCAGCCTTCTCTGATGGCCTCCGCACAACCTTCCCAGTGGCACAAGCCAAGGCCTCGACCACTGGCTTCTGCTTCACCTTGCGGGCAGCCTTCTCTGCTGGCCTCCGTTCCACCTTTCCAGCGGCACAAGCCAAGGCCTCGACCACTGGCTTCCGCTCCACCTTGCGGGCAGCCTTCTCTGCTGGCCTCCGCTCCACCTTCCCAGCGGCACAAGCCAAGGCCTCGACCACTGGCTACCGCTCCACCTTGCGGGCAGCCTTCTCTGCTGGCCTCCGCACAACCTTCCCAGCGGCACAAGCCAAGGCCTCGACCACTGGCTTCCGATCCACCTTGCGGGCAGCCTTCTCTGCTGGCCTCCGCTCCACCTTCCCAGCGGCACAAGCCAAGGCCTCGACCACTGGCTTTCGCTCCACCTTGCGGGCAGCCTTCTCTGCTGGCCTCCGCACAACCTTCCCAGTGGCACAAGCCAAGGCCTCGACCACTGGCTTCCGATCCACCTTGCGGGCAGCCTTCTCTGCTGGCCTCCGCTCCACCTTCCCAGCGGCACAAGCCAAGGCCTCGACCACTGGCCTCCGCTCCACCTTGCGGGCAGCCTCCTCTGCTGGCCTCCGCACAACCTTCCCAGTGGCACAAGCCAAGGCCTCGACCACTGGCTTCCGCTCCACCTTGCGGGCAGCCTCCTCTTCTGGCCTCCGCACAACCTTCCCAGTGGCACAAGCTAAGGCATCGACCACTGGCTTCCGCTCCACCTTGCGGGCAGCCTCCTCTGCTGGCCTCCGCACAACCTTTCCAGTGTCACAAGCCAAGGCCTCGACCACAGGCTTCCGCTCCACCTTGCGGGCAGCCTTCTCTGCTGGCCTCCGCACAACCTTCCCAGTGGCACAAGCCAAGGCCTCGACCACTGGCTTCCGCTCCACCTTACGGGCAGCCTTCTCTGCTGGCCTCCGCACAACCTTCCCAGCGGCACAAGCCAAGGCCTCGACCACTGGCTTCCGCTCCACCTTGCGGGCAGCCTTCTCTGCTGGCCTCCGCACAACCTTCCCAGCGGCACAAGCCAAGGCATCGACCACTGGCTTCCGCTCCACCTTGCGGGCAGCCTTCTCTGCTGGCCTCCGCACAACCTTCCCAGCGGCACAAGCCAAGGCCTCGACCACTGGCTTCCGCTCCACCTTGCGGGCAGCCTTCTCTGCTGGCCTCCGTTCCACCTTCCCAGCGGCACAAGCCAAAGCCTCGACCACTGGCTTCCGCTTCACCTTGCGGGCAGCATTCTCTGCTGGCCTCCGCACAACCTCCCCAGCGGCACAACCAAGGCCTCGACCACTGGCTTCCGCTCCACCGTGCGGGCAGCCTTCTCTGCTGGCCTCCGCACAACCTTCCCAGCGGCACAAGCCAAGGCCTCGACCACTGGCTTCCGCTCCACCTTGCGGGCAGCCTTCTCTGCTGGCCTCCGCACAACCTTCCCAGTGGCACTAGCCAAGGCCTCGACCACTGGCTTCCGCTCCACCTTGCGGGCAGCCTCCTCTGCTGGCCTCCGCACAACCTTCCCAGTGGCACAAGCCAAGGCCTTGACCACTGGCTTCCGCTCTACCTTGCGGGCAGCCTCCTCTGCTGGCCTCCGCTCCACCTTGCGGGCAGCCTTCTCTGCTGGCCTCCGCACAACCTTCCCAGCGGCACAAGCCAAGGCCTCGACCACAGGCTTCCGCTCCACCTTGCGGGCAGCCTTCTCTGCTGGCCTCCGCACAACCTTCCCAGTGGCACAAGCCAAGGCCTCGACCACTGGCTTCCGCTCCACCTTGCGGGCAGCCTTCTCTGCTGGCCTCCGCACAACCTTCCCAGTGGCACAAGCCAAGGCCTCGACCACTGGCTTCCGCTCCACCTTGCGGGCAGCCTTCTCTGCTGGCCTCCGCACAACCTTCCCAGTGGCACAAGCCAAGGCCTCGACCACTGGCTTCCGCTCCACCTTGCGGGCAGCCTCCTCTGCTGGCCTCCGCACAACGTTCCTAGTGGCACAAGCCAAGGCATCGACCACTGGCTTCCGCTCCACCTTGCGGGCAGCCTCCTCTGCTGGCCTCCGCTCCACCTTCCCAGCGGCACAAGCCAAGGCCTCGACCACTGGCTTCCGCTCCACCTTGCGGGCAGCCTTCTCTGCTGGCCTCCGCACAACCTTCCCAGCGGCACAAGCCAAGGCCTCGACCACTGGCTTCCGCTCCACCTTGCGGGCAGCCTTCTCTGATGGCCTCCGCACAACCTTCCCAGTGGCACAAGCCAAGGCCTCGACCACTGGCTTCTGCTTCACCTTGCGGGCAGCCTTCTCTGCTGGCCTCCGTTCCACCTTCCCAGCGGCACAAGCCAAGGCCTCGACCACTGGCTTCCGCTCCACCTTGCGGGCAGCCTTCTCTGCTGGCCTCCGCTCCACCTTCCCAGCGGCACAAGCCAAGGCCTCGACCACTGGCTACCGCTCCACCTTGCGGGCAGCCTTCTCTGCTGGCCTCCGCACAACCTTCCCAGCGGCACAAGCCAAGGCCTCGACCACTGGCTTCCGATCCACCTTGCGGGCAGCCTTCTCTGCTGGCCTCCGCTCCACCTTCCCAGCGGCACAAGCCAAGGCCTCGACCACTGGCTTTCGCTCCACCTTGCGGGCAGCCTTCTCTGCTGGCCTCCGCACAACCTTCCCAGTGGCACAAGCCAAGGCCTCGACCACTGGCTTCCGCTCCACCTTGCGGGCAGCCTCCTCTTCTGGCCTCCGCACAACCTTCCCAGTGGCACAAGCCAAGGCATCGACCACTGGCTTCCGCTCCACCTTGCGGGCAGCCTCCTCTGCTGGCCTCCGCACAACCTTTCCAGTGTCACAAGCCAAGGCCTCGACCACAGGCTTCCGCTCCACCTTGCGGGCAGCCTTCTCTGCTGGCCTCCGCACAACCTTCCCAGTGGCACAAGCCAAGGCCTCGACCACTGGCTTCCGCTCCACCTTGCGGGCAGCCTCCTCTGCTGGCCTCCGCACAACCTTCCCAGTGGCACAAGCCAAGGCCTCGACCACTGGCTTCTGCTCCACCTTGCGGGCAGCCTTCCTTGCTGGCCTCCGCTCCACCTTCCCAGCGGCACAAGCCAAGGCCTCGACCACTGGCTTCCGCTCCACCTTGCGGGCAGCCTTCTCTGCTGGCCTCCGCACAACCTTCCCAGCGGCACAAGCCAAGGCCTCGACCACTGGCTTCCGCTCCACCTTGCGGGCAGCCTCCTCTGCTGGCCTCCGCTCCACCTTCCCAGCGGCACAAGCCAAGGCCTCGACCACTGGCTTCCGCTCCACCTTGCGGGCAGCCTCCTCTGCTGGCCTCCGCTCCACCTTCCCAGCGGCACAAGCCAAGGCCTCGACCACTGGCTTCCGCTCCACCTTGCGGGCAGCCTTCTCTGCTGGCCTCCGCACAACCTTCCTAGTGGCACAAGCCAAGGCCTTGACCACTGGCTTCCGCTCCACCTTGCGGGCAGCCTTCTCTGATGGCCTCCGCTCCACCTTCCCAGCGGCACAAGCCAAGGCCTCGACCACTGACTTCCGCTCCACCTTGCGGGCAGCCTCCTCTGCTGGCCTCCGCTCCACCTTCCCAGCGGCACAAGCCAAGGCCTCGACCACTGGCTTCCGCTCCACCTTGCGGGCAGCCTCCTCTGCTGGCCTCCGCTCCACCTTCCCAGCGGCACAAGCCCAGGCCTCGACCACTGGCTTCCGCTCCACCTTGCGGGCAGCCTTCTCTGCTGGCCTCCGCACAACCTTCCCAGTGGCACAAGCCAAGGCCTCGACCACTGGCTTCCGCTCCACCTTGCGGGCAGCCTTCTCTGCTGGCCTCCGCACAACCTTCCCAGTGGCACAAGCCAAGACCTCGACCACAGGCTTCCGCTCCACCTTGCGGGCAGCCTTCTCTGCTTGCCTCCGCACAACCTGCCCAGTGGCACAAGCCAAGGCCTCGACCACTGGCTTCCGCTCCACCTTGCGGGCAGCCTCCTCTGCTGGCCTCCGCTCCACCTTGCGGGCAGCCTTCTCTGCTGGCCTCCGCACAACCTTTCCAGCGGCACAAGCCAAGGCCTCGACCACAGGCTTCCGCTCCACCTTGCGGGCAGCCTTCTCTGCTGGCCTCCGCACAACCTTCCCAGCGGCACAAGCCAAGGCCTCGACCACAGGCTTCCGCTCCACCTTGCGGGCAGCCTTCTCTGCTGGCCTCCGCACAACCTTCCCAGTGGCACAAGCCAAGGCCTCGACCACTGGCTTCCGCTTCACCTTGCGGGCAGCCTTCTCTGCTGGCCTCCGCACAACCTTCCCAGTGGCACAAGCCAAGGCCTCGACCACTGGCTTCCGCTCCACCTTGCGGGCAGCCTTCTCTGCTGGCCTCCGCTCCACCTTCCCAGCGGCACAATCCAAGGCCTCGACCACTGGCTTCCGCTCCACCTTGCGGGCAGCCTTCTCTGCTGGCCTCCGCTCCACCTTCCCAGCGGCACAAGCCAAGGCCTCGACCACTGGCTTCCGCTCTACCTTTCGGGCAGCCTTCTCTGCTTGCCTCCGCTCCACCTTCCCAGCGGCACAAGCCAAGGCCTCGACCACTGGCTTCCGCTCTACCTTTAGGGCAGCCTTCTCTGCTTGCCTCCGCTCCACCTTCCCAGCGGCACAAGCCAATGCCTCGACCACTGGGTTCCGCTCCACCTTGCGGGCAGCCTTCTCTGCTGGCCTCCGCTCCACCTTCCCAGCGGCACAAGCCAAGGCCTCGACCACTGGCTTCCGCTCTACCTTGCGGGCAGCCTTCTCTGCTGGCCTCCGCTCCACCTTCCCAGCGGCACAAGCCAATGCCTCGACCACTGGGTTCCGCTCCACCTTGCGGGCAGCCTTCTTTGCTGGCCTCCGCTCCACCTTCCCAGCGGCACAAGCCAAGGCCTCGACCACTGGCTTGGTAATGATCCACACTACCAGCTTTGCCTCAGTCTCACCCGTTCCTACCAGACCTGCTGCTAGCTTCCCTGCCCTAGCTCCTGCCTCTGGCCACTCGACTCCCTCCCTCTGCCACTCTACTCGAACTGGTGCCTTAGCAACCACACAAAGGGACCTACAGGGTGCTGGCTGCCTGGCTAAAAAAGCATAGGAAGGCGCAGAAGACATAGCAACAGCAGCAGGCACTTGTTTTAAGTCTGTAGCCACTGCAGTGACAACTGCAGTAGCTGCAGATTCGACAATGGCTACTGGGGCCATATCTACTGCTGTAGCCAGTTCAGAGTACCGGGATTCAAGAACCCGGCTACCTTCAATTGAGAGGAATGAACGCAGTCCAGCGTTCACCGACTGCGCTTTCTCATTTAACCGCGACGGAACACCGGTGCCTGCAAACTTGTCCGCGTGTCGTGGTAACACGGCAGACACAAAAACAGTGGCATTAACGTTTGCCATACGTACAGCGTCAATCAGACACGCATAACGACGGACAATGCTGCTTGGCGACTGATAAACGCTGCTCACATTATTGGTACCTACATGAAGGACAACAACGTCAAAGGATGGTACAAGTCTCGATGCTTCAATCACAAGGTTCTGTACTTGTGAACCAGGAAAAGACCGAACTGTTAAGTTCGTCCTCTTCTGACCCAAATACTTCACCTGCGAGTCGCCAAGCACGAGAATTGTAGCCATAGTTTGATTGGGATTTACCTAGCTAGTAGTAGGTACCAACTTCCTAATCCTACCTAAATATGTATATTAATTACAAAACGTATCTCTTTCTCATAAAATAAATAATTTAGAAATTAGGGTAATAGCAGTTAATGAACGAAGTAATATTAAACCAACTACCCGTAATAGTTGTTAATTAAACGAAATATATAGTTATTAATAAAAAGAAATTGGCCTGATATTGAAGTTTTCGATCAAGCTCGGCTGCGCTTCCAAATTGACGACGATTCGTCGTCCAACCACCTGTTTTTACTCAAACTTTTCTTCGTATGACCAGCGTAGCACAAATCTGCAATAAAAGAATAGAAACAGTAACAATTAGCATACAATTATAGCAATGATTATAGTACCTAAAGTAAATTAAATTGCACACATACTACATAGTGCCTACTAACGGCCGTTATTTGAATTTATAACCCGAGGCTGGCCGGAGTGAGCCGAAGTACCAGTAGAGTGGGAACGGCGGCGTAGGGGAAAGTAGTCTTGCTTGAGCATGAGCCGTGACGTCATAACCTTTGACTAGTGACGTCATATATGTAGTTGATATCGGTTAAACGTCTCTATAGAATACGGCAGAGTGGATATCGCTAACAGCTGTGACGGTTTGGAGTTATAAAATCGCAGTTGTCTGTTACGTTGGTTACGATAACCGACAACGTTATCGCGATGGCCAGAGTTACGAAATCGCAGTGCTGGAACGCTGTCGTCCCCACTTGGTGTGGTCCCACCTAGGGTTGCAAGTATGGCAACCTCCAAATCTGTGAGGGGTTTGGTATCACTCGGCCCACCACCAGTCTGCTTCAAACTTTGCAGGTTCGACATGTTTTTCTTTTTTGCAGAACGACGCATGTCGTTCCATGTCTGAAATGTATACCCCGTCGTATAGGTAAGTAGTTTACTGCTATTTGATGAAGATACATACGGTTAAACACGACCAATCATCCATTGAATGCAAAGGATCTCGAACCTATACCAATCATTGGTGTACTGGACACACAATTGATTGTGTACATTCTGGGTATGAAGGTAAAGCATAAAAAAATAAACATTGTTAATCAATGGCACACATAAGCTCACTGAACATACCTTCTCCCACTTTTCAGCGCTCTTCGGTGGCCCAGACCCTTCTGCATTCACTTCATATCCGCCACCTCCGTCCACAACGTTTTCAAGTCTTCGTTAGTGTAATCACTAGAAAACTTTGTGAAAAGAAGTTTGGGCCTGGCCGTCACAGCTTCGTATAGTGGTCTTCGTTGCGTTTCTCTAATGATACCCCTAATGCACCCCTACCACATCCCTTATCTTCTGACATAATGTTTTGATAACAAATAGGTAATAAGTTTCAGAATTCAGACTGACAGACTGACCAGAAAAACAGCTGATTGAATTCTCTTTTAATCTTGTTTAAATTACGAAAGCTCGTAATTGGCTATTCATTTTATTATTATGTACACAAATTAGCCTCCCAAAAGTGTTGTCCATTCCGGGATTTGAACCCGGGTCCCCAACTTTCGCGGCTGGTGCTCTAACCGCTGAGCTAAATGGCCATTAAATTTGGGAGAAGTAATTTGCATACAGGGTGAGAATTGAATGTCCCCAGGGGGGTATGGTCCAGAGTCTACGAATACTCATAGTGGCTCTGGTACCGCGTGATGCTATACTGCAACCACATTTTTCATTCAACCTCGAGTAACTCCAAATTTGCTAATTTGTGTACATAATAATTTGCTAATTTGTGTACATAATAATAAAATAAAGCTGATTGAATTATTTGTACGCATGTGCTCTGTGATAATACGATACCACGGGTGACAAGTTATGACGAACGATAGTTATATCACTTTCCGTTCGAGGATACCTTTATTGGTAACGTTATCACGAGGTGGTAAAATCGTCGTGATAGTTAAAAAGTTACCATGTCATAAGTTATGATGTGATAACGTCGATATTTGGAGGCGCTGGTTTAAGCGGTTTTAAATTTACACCCAAGGTAAAGTGAGAATTAGCGTTCGAGAATTGACATTTGGTTTAGATCTCCTTAGATCTCACTAATTCATCTTAAACCTTGTACGAGAGTTGCCCCCCCCCCCCCCTGAGGCCACGGAATTAATTATGCTGACAATGTCCAGTATCAGGAACACGAACACAACCATCCCCATCACAGCTAACGCGGCTTCTGAGTACTGACAGTGTGTTATGCCGCGCTATTTACTATTAACTATTATATAATACATTACTGAGAATTAATATCGTGAGGAAAACCTGGAAACCAATGTTACAACGCTTGTTTCTTCGAATCTCATCCTCATGGCCTAGAATTTCCAAGAGAAGACTGATGCTCAACAAAAGTAAAGCAACCGAGGAGCCGGGTAGAACATTGTTGTCGTGTGCCAGCAAAGCCGCACTATTGTCGGAATTGTTCAAATTTGCCGATTCGACGGTTGTATTTTCCTTGAAATGGCTACCGTAGTTCTTAAACCTTTATTATTGTCAAACATTGAATTTCAATAAAACTTGACTGGGTTTTCTGCCCTGTAGAGAACAGTAAAAGATATATATTTTTTTCCTAAAAGTCAAATCTATCTACACCTTAGCGGCGTATTTTCTGCCCCCCCCCCCCCCCCCTCCTCGGACGCGGCTCCCAGAGGCTACAGCCTCGTCAGCCTAGGCGTAAATCTGGCACTGGGGGTCACTGCAAGTGCAGACTTGCAAGTGCAGACCTAGACTTGCAAGTGCAGACTTGCAAGTGCAGACCTAGACTTGCAAGTGCAGACCTAGACTTGCAAGTGCAGACCTAGACTTGCAAGTGCAGACCTAGACTTGCAAGTGCAGACTTGCAAGTGCAGACTTGCAAGTGCAGACCTAGACTTGCAAGTGCAGACTTGCAAGTGCAGACATAGACTTGCAAGTGCAGACTTGCAAGTGCAGACTTGCAAGTGCAGACTTGCAAGTGCAGACTTGCAAGTGCAGACTTGCAAGTGCAGACTTGCAAGTGCAGACTTGCAAGTGCAGACTTGCAAGTGCAGACCTAGACTTGCAAGTGGCTCAAGTCGAATCGCATGAAAGCGCACGAGTCGATAACTGTTGTATTACAGTTGTTTTCTCGATCTAACGATATGTATATTTTCATGTATTTGTTCATAAAATAAAAATTTTTGTGGTGTTCTCCCCAAACCTCTGCAAAAAAACAGTTTTTTCGCGAAAACGGGCCGAAAAACAACAAATTTTTGTATTCGGCATGAAGAGCAGAAAATTTCAAATAAGAAAAGTAAAACAGTCACTTTCTACCCCAAACCGCCGCTTGTTTCTAAATTGAAGCGTCTTTTGAGATTTTTCGTCTAGTCAACAGGTGATTGATGTGCGTAGCGAGCGAAATATTTAATGTCAGTACCCCAAAAAAAAAGGAACTTGTGTATGTTTTTTTTTGTGTTTGCGCGCGCTGTACAGACCAAACACCTGCGTCGATTCCGATGAAAATTTCTGGGAGTCAACTTTTGTTCTCAACTAAGCTCCCCCCCCCCCCCCTCTTCCCGAGTTTTACAAGAAAATCCTCCATACCCATCCTCTTTAAATTATAAAAAAAACACACCTTTGGAAATTGGGTAAATTTGGAAAAATACGAACATTTATCAAAAAACGCGTATTTTTTCAAAATTTTCTCAAAAGTCTATTGTGTCTTTTTGTATTTAATGTATGTGTATATGAAAGTAATTGAAAGTAAATCCGCGTCAGAAATGTATCTCCAAACCAATAAAACCCCTTGAACATGAGTTACATCCATTGTATTTACGGGCACAATGCTCAATGACCTCAAAACGAGCATGTTTTCGCTATCTGACAGCTAAGAGAGAAACAAAGAAAAGTAAAAATCGTCTACATTTTCAAGTGATCAGGATTTTTGAGACGACAATGGGCTGGCTTAGTGCTTCATAGTTTACATTGGTCTTCTGCCTCTACATTTTTATCGACTATATATTGAAACCACTACGCTCAGCTTCAACGCGACACAAATTGCGTTCGCGAAGCCAGGGGTGGACTGGCTCGAAAAAGCCCGGGATGCTGTACAAAATTTAGGCCCGCAAATATTTTTTTGGCATATAGGCGTTGTTGAAGAAGGCGCTATACCTCATCCCGCGAATATGTTTTTCGGTGCTATTTTTACACTTATATTAAGTGCCTTTGTTATCACTATAACCACGATATAACTAAAACTTTCAAACAAATAAAGTCCCATTTACTTATTTATAACAGGCAAATAAATGAACGCGCTTCTAAGTTATTCTGCAGGTCTGCACTGTACGGCAGCTTTGAGAAGTAAATTTGGGATATAAAGAAAATAAATAGTACCTAACTTATTACTTGGGAAAATGGTTAGGTATTGAATGCATAAAAACTATCAAATAGAGTTATGGTATGGAGGTATGGGGTTATGGTTGGAGGTATGGAGTTATGGAGTTATAGAGTTGATAGGTTATGGTCCAAAAGCTTCTTGATATCCAGTTAAATTCGATATACGTACAAGCTCACGTATCGCTCTCCCGTATTATAATCATACTTTAGTATACTATATTGATTTGTAGTAAATTTACGGACAATAGACAAAGTACAATGTACTGATTTCAGTAAAAAGGTAAAGATAAAAAAAGAAAAGTGTCAAAAAACAAACTCAAATATACAGTTTGCGAGTGAACAGTGAGGAACTACGAGCCAGGCTGTCTATAATATTGTCAATGCCAGGGATCATGTCTGACTCAATGCTAATTAGTAACAGTGATTCCAGCAAGTCCTGGCTCATCGTGGATCGAAGACGCGACCTGATGATGTTGAGTTTGGAAAAGGAGCGTTCGCAATTCACTTGCGTGCAGGCCATTGTAAGGAGAAATTTGTACGTCCGGTAAATACACAACTCCTGATGGTCCGCCCCTCTGACGTCACGGCCCTTCGGTCTGACTTGCTGGACGGGTATAGACTGTGGGAAACGGAACACGAATAGCGCAGGAGTGAGGCGGGTTTTAGCCGAGTTTGGAGGCCTGTCAACAATCTCCTGTTGGTCGCATGATGTTGAAATTTAAACTACAAGAATCACTATTATTTCTATTACGTGTAAAAATTTCAAAATTTTTTGATAGATGTCTTCGTTGATGCAAGGTTTAAAATGAGGGCGATTTCAATGCAAAGTCCTTAAGACCTCACAATCTTTCCCACACCCTGGGCCGCAATTCACTAACTTTTTGCGCTGCCAAAGCCGCGGCACGATTCCGAAGCCGCGGCTTTCTGAAACGTTGGTATTCACTAACTTTTTTTGCCTCCGAAAGCCGCGGCAGACACTTCCGACGGCGGCTTTCAAAGCCGGGCCGAACTAGTCGCGGCTTCGGACAAAGTAGGGTTATGTACGACGTAGTACGACGTAAATACGAAGAGTGTAAACTGTGACAGCTACTCTTATTTAATTATTTTCAAGTGATTACGAGGTTCAGATAATCGAGGTAGGTACCACATTTGCTAAATAATAAACTATTATGAATACTGATGCAAAATACTGTGTTTTTGTCTGATAATTTTGAACACATTCGTCTGCTAGTGTCTATTAGGAGCTAGGGCCACATGGGCAAAGTAGTTCATGACTTGGTCTAAAGAACAATTCTCAGTTCGTATGAAAATTTGATAACCTAGCCTGTAGAATAAACACACATGCTACTGACTATAAAATGTAACTTACATTGGGGGGCACACTTTTATCTCCATAACAGGTACTTGCTGCGCTCAGATTTTTTGCCACGGGTTCATACCAGACAGCAGTGGGCAATGACCTTAGCCTTGGCATTAGCCAATCTTCAACCCGTCGCTGCATTCACGAGGTGTGTGATGCAGTGATAGCTCGGGTGGCCCCCAGGATGCTGGTGTTTCCCGAGACACAAGAGCGCCGCAACCAAATTAAACAACGGTTGGTACTACACATACACAGTTTACCTCTATCCCCCGGCACATGACGGTGTCTTTATCTACTTTATTTGTGACAGGTTCTTTGACGCTACGGGCTTTCCGGGAGTGATTGGAGCCATTGACTGCACACACATCTCCATTGTGCGGCCGAAGGAGCGAGCAGATGCCTACATCAATAGGAAGGGAAACCCCACCATTAATGTGCAAGCTGTAAGTGATACATTGGACAAACCAACTTCACTGCATTTTTAGAGATGATATGCAGTACCTAAGTAGGCTTACCTCCTTAGCAATCATTTTGTCGACAGATATGTGACTATGACATGCGCATCGTGGCCATTGATGCAAGTTTTCCCGGCTGCACTGGCGACGCTCACATATGGCGTAACAGCGCGGTGAAATCGGAGCTTGTCCGACGCTATGCAGCAAACGAGAGACAAGAGTATCTTCTTGGTAAGTCTTTCTATCAGTCTATTAGAGTTATCATATTCCTTATCCTATTAGGATTGTACTAGTTAACTGACGATCCAATTCTTTGCAGGAGACTCGGGCTACGCCAGCGAGCCGTGGCTAATGCTGCCTATCCTTCACACCGTTCCCGGCAGTCCAGAGGCCCATTTCACGCAAATGCATTGCAAGACGCGTTGCTGCGTGGAGCGGTGCTTCGGGCTGCTGAAGGCCCGCTTCCGCTGTCTGTTATACAGCACCGCACGCTGCACTATGACCCTGACACGGCGGCCAAAATAATCAATACTTGTGCCGCTCTGCACAACATCGCGCTCGACCTCCGGCTCCCAAACCCAGAACCTCTTCGACCGGCAGAGCTGGCCCAAGAACAGGCGCTAGACGCTGGCGACGTGCTGCCAACGGCCAACTTGCTGGGCGATGTGCTAGTTCCGGCACGGGCTGTGCGGAATGTACTGGTTGGCAGACTGTGGAGGCGCAACGTGTAAACAAAGCGGTCGACAAATCCATTCATAAAAGCAAATCAAACCAACACACTTTGTATTTTCCCATTTTTGTATTTTCGCTTTTTTCTCATTTTTTTTTAAATTTTTTGGCGTTTTCTATAGCAGCAGCGACTAGCTGTTCCAATGCATCGGCAATTCTTTGCATAGCAGTGGCAGCTGCGACCGTACCAGCCGCACTAGCTGCCTGTGATGCCTCCATCCTCTGGAACACCGGGAGGAAGCTGGCAAGTGTCTCTGCTTGGCTCTCAGCTACTGACCTCTTCAAATCTTCCAGGGTGGCAAACTTGGCCGCCGCTTTGTCGTAAGCCGTCACCTCGACACTGCTGCGCCTAGGACGCGAAGGTGTGCTGCTGGTCGGTGCCTTCCTCTTGCCCTTGGATGACCTGGATGTTGATGCACCCTCGTTGATCCCTAAATATGTTTTTTTTTAAATATCGCAGCTCCTCTCACAAGCATTTTATGCTTTTTTTTACAAATATTCAATAATTGCTCAAAGACTTATCCATTTCTGATCTTTGCAGAATTAAAATCTTTAATTTTATATGTTGTTGAACAAATATATACAGAGGTGCGTGTAGGTACCTGTCACGAACGTTTATTTACTGGAAAATTAGCTTTTTTAGAAATGCTCTTCTCTCCTGCTGCATCTATGGAAAAGAAAGCACCAACTAATGCAGGTTGGTGTTTTCTTTTCCATAGATGCATGGGCAGCATGAGAAGAGAACAGATCTAAAAAAGCAAATTTTCCAGTAAATAAACTTTCATGGCACCTCTGTCTGATTTGTGTTAGAGATATTGACTAGTTAGATGTTAATTTAACTTTCCTTACTTTCTGTATCTACATCTACAGGTTCCAGTTGAGCCGCCACTTCGACGCATCGGCGCTTCGGACAGGAAGGTGTGCTGCTGGCCGGTGCCTTCCTCTTGCCCTTAGATGTAGATGCACCCTCGTTGATCCCTAAATATGTGTTATTTAAATGTAACAGGTGGTTCTCTAGACTATAATAGTACCTACTGCCGAGGTACACCTAGCAAATTCTTCTTTTCAGATTATACATTGACCATATATTTATTTAACTTGACTAACCTCCATAGTCCAGATAATCATCCTGAACGATCACTTCATTATCATCACTATCATCTTCAAAATAATGAAGTGATACGTTGGTTACAGCCTCTGGCTGCAGTAAGTACTCCATCGGGTCGTCGGCCTCGCTACTTTCATCGGACTCTGCCTCAGATTGGGCGTTCCGCTGGGCATTGAGAGCTCGCTTCTGAGCTGCAAGTGGACTCTGTGAATAATTCAAACTGTTAGGTTTGTATGTGCCAAATGAAGCAAAATAAATACACGTGCATACTCTAGAAAACGTACTATCTTGTTGGTAACCCCGAACACTGCAACACTTTCCTTCCCGTAAACAATATCCTTCCCCATGAAGTCGACTAATTTTTCTTCCATGGGTGTCAGTGAGACTGGGGAAGGCATCCCCCCGCCAGTTCCACGACAATGTGTTTTTATGCGGATGGCCTTCGCCTTTGGTCTCCAGCCGTTCCATGCCTGTGAAATAAAAATAATTGCAGAATTTAATTGGAGTTGTGTGAGGCAATATTTGGTGAATGAAACAACTTGAGTAGGTTTTCAAACTTACATCTCTCCACTTTCCTGCATCTTTCGTGCAGCCGCCTCCAAGAGAATTGAGACTAGTGGCCAGCTTCGCCCATAGAAAGTCATTCTTTTCGCGGCCGTTTGCTGCCAAATAATTTCCATTTGCGAAGTTTTGATGCGCCACCATATAACTAAGCAATGCCTCTTGTTGGCCCTCACTCATCTGCACACTTTTTGAAGGTGCCATAGTTTACTTTACTGCTAATACCTAATAAGAACTAATATACAATAATAATAATAACCCTGCTATATTATTAATTAAGTATGTAAACCTAAGAGCAAATACCACAAACTAACGCAATAAACTGAAAATATACCACCGAAACCAAAGTAAATTCTTTTCGTGTAGTTTAACACCAAATCTATGTCATAAATCAAAACAACTGAATTTGTGCGCTATTTTCAGGTGCATTCTCATTGGTGCATTTTCTCATCGCCTCTGATTTCCCCTCCTTCGCGCGTGTTTCCCAAATCTCCGTCCGTGTCCATTGCCGCGCAGTTAGTGAATACCAAATATTGCTGCTTTCAAATCTGCGGCTTTGGGATTGGTTTTGGCTGCCGCGTATTTGAAAGCCGTGGCTTTTATGGAGAGTTAGTGAATACCAAATATTGCTGCTTTCAAATCTGCGGCTTTGGGATTGGTTTTGGCTGCCGCGTATTTGAAAGCCGTGGCTTTTATGGAGAGTTAGTGAATACCAAATACTGCGGCTTTCAAATCTGCGGCTTTGGGATTGGGTTTGGCTGCCGCGTTTGAAAGCCGCGGCTTTTATGGAGAGTTAGTGAATACCAAATATTGCTGCTTTCAAATCTGCGGCTTTGGGATTGGGTTTGGCTGCCGCGTTTGAAAGCCGCGGCTTTTATGGAGAGTTAGTGAATACCAAATACTGCGGCTTTCAAATCTGCGGCTTTGGGATTGGGTTTGGCTGCCGCGTCTTTGAAAGCCGCGGCTTTTATGGAGAGTTAGTGAATACCAAATATAGCGGCTTTGAAGTCTGCGGCTTTGGGATTGGGTTTGGCTGCCGCGTCTTTGAAAGCCGCGGCTTTTATGGAGAGTTAGTGAATACCAAATACTGCTGCTTTCAAATCTGCGGCTTTGGGATTGGGTTTGGCTGCCGCGTCTTTGAAAGCTGTGGCTTTTATGGAGAGTTAGTGAATACCAAATACTGCGGCTTTGAAGTCTGCGGCTTTGGGATTGGGTTTGGCTGCCGCGTCTTTGAAAGCCGCGGCTTTTATGGAGAGTTAGTGAATACCAAATACTGCGGCTTTCAAATCTGCGGCTTTGGGATTGGGTTTGGCTGCCGCGTCTTTGAAAGCTGTGGCTTTTATGGAGAGTTAGTGAATACCAAATACTGCGGCTTTGAAGTCTGCGGCTTTGGGATTGGGTTTGGCTGCCGCGTCTTTGAAAGCCGCGGCTTTTATGGAGAGTTAGTGAATCGGGGCCCAGGAGTGAGGCCTTCAACCGAATACTCACGGCTCTAAGGGTCGCTCCTCCTGCCTGCACTTGTCTATTGTCGTGAATGCACTTGAATGAAAATCATATTTGTGCAATAGTCGGAATGCACTAGGAATGCAGTATTTGCAAGCGGAAATAAAAGTTAACTGAAGTTGATGTCGGGTTGGTACACAATACATAATTAATTAATTGCCTCTTGATGAGGACCTAGCCGGCGGACTGCAGAAACTCACTAAATAACACACATTTATTTACGAGATCAATTTAGTGGGTAAGCCGTTCTAATTTTTAACGGGTGAATCTTTGGCCTGGGAAAGTGTGGTTATTTCAAATATGTTAATATCTTTTGTTCGTTAAATAGCATTGTTCCACAATATTATTATACATACTTGGCTTCTGAAAGAGAGGCTGCCTATGAGGCACATGCCAATCTGGAGCGTCGTCATCTTCACTGTGATCGTATTCGTATTAATCGTCAAGAATAGGATTATGCTCCAAATCCGACATCTCCTTCAATTCTGCGTGTAGAGCCAACGACAAACTCTCATAAGAGGTAGCAAATTCTTTGAGCTCTCGAACTAGGCGTTCATAATCTACCTTTGCTAATGACGCAATGCGTAACAGTGCATCCACTGCGTTTTTACCCTGGAGTGACAGTGCACCAGATCTGATATCATTGAAACGCTGAGGGCCCATGAAAGCAAAAAACTTCAGAAGACACTCATTTTCTTCGTATCTATTGCTGAGAGATGCATGTATATTATGGTCCATCACGCTGACGAAAGTGTCAATCCGATATCTTGTTTTGGGAGCATCCCAACTGCGCGTAATCCCAACTGCGCGCTGGGATCTATCAGTCCCTACGTCTTTCACCTAATCGTTAGATAGGTTCTATAACGGATCACAAGCGATCACTGTTCTACCATGTTAATCTATTGTTGGACACTTTGTACCATCGTTTACTAAATGAATCCATTTTCAACCCAACACTACCATGAAATTCCTACGCATGACATAGCGCTACATTCAGCTCTATGATTTTTGGTGCACAAAAACAGCAGGAAAAAATTAGTGGCAATTGGTCTTCGAACCATGTGTAAGTACTCATATCAGAGCAAGCCATTACCATCACTGATACAGATGCCCATGTTTGTACCGCCACATACATGAAGTTTGCCACTGCGCAGCGGCACAGGGGACAAACGACCGATATGTGATTGTACCCACATACCAACTTCTTTTGTACCAGCTGCCTGCAACAGGCACCACAGTAGGCAATATGGCCGCACGGGAGACAAATCAAGAATGGTGGTCCGCGATCGCCAAGCTCGCGAGATCTCTCCAGGGGACTGCGATCCATTTGCTGGTATAATATTGCAGTCTGCTGCCATCGCTGCCGTCTGGTCAGAAGGTTCCCCAGAGTTGCTTCTAGAGTCCATGGCTCATTCCTTTCCTCTAACGACACGTGGAGTTGCTTCTAGAGTCCATGGCTCATTCCTTTCCTCTAACGACACGTGGAGTTGCTTCTAGAGTCCATGGCTCATTCCTTTCCTCTAACGACACGTGGAGTTGCTTCTAGAGTCCATGGCTCATTCCTTTCCTCTAACGACACGTGGAGTTGCTTCTAGAGTCCATGGCGCATTCCTTTCCTCTAACGACACGTGGAGTTGCTTCTAGAGTCCATGGCTCATTCCTTTCCTCTAACGACACGTGGAGTTGCTTCTAGAGTCCATGGCTCATTCCTTTCCTCTAACGACACGTGGAGTTGCTTCTAGAGTCCATGGCTCATTCCTTTCCTCTAACGACACGTGGAGTTGCTTCTAGAGTCCATGGCGCATTCCTTTCCTCTAACGACACGTGGAGTTGCTTCTAGAGTCCATGGCTCATTCCTTTCCTCTAACGACACGTGGAGTTGCTTCTAGAGTCCATGGCTCATTCCTTTCCTCTAACGACACGTGGAGTTGCTTCTAGAGTCCATGGCTCATTCCTTTCCTCTAACGACACGTGGAGTTGCTTCTAGAGTCCATGGCGCATTCCTTTCCTCTAACGACACGTGGAGTTGCTTCTAGAGTCCATGGCTCATTCCTTTCCTCTAACGACACGTGGAGTTGCTTCTAGAGTCCATGGCGCATTCCTTTCCTCTAACGACACGTGGAGTTGCTGCTCAACTGGTCTTAGATAAAAGGTTACCAGCTCGCCAGAAAACTGTGCATCACGGTAGATGTCTCCTTGAGCTGTGGAATGAAAAGTTTATTTTAGTTTTGGTGAACAACAACGTGGCTTTTGACATATTTGGCCCTGCTGTTTAAGTGACTCCTATTAATTATATGTATCGTATTGGTATAGGTATCATATTAAGTTACCTCTATGGAGATCCCGCAGGACCTCATCCACATACACATTCAATCGCTGTGGATTTCGGTCTACAAGCAGCTCAATTTGAGCTGCCTCCTCATCATAAGCCTGTTGCTCTGCGGCAGCAGAAGCAGTAGCCGCTTCAGCTACGGCAGCAGCAGCAGCTGCTTCAGAGGTGGCAACAGCTGCAGCAGCCTCAGCAGCGGCTTCAGCAGCAGCTCCAGCGGCGACAACAGCTGCAGCAGCAGCAGCTGCTTCAGTGGCGGCAACCAGAAGCAGCTTCAGCGGCGGCAACCAGAAGCAGCTTCAGCGGCGACGATAGCAGCAGCTTCAGCGGCGACAACAGCAAATTCAGCAGCTTCAGCGACGGCAAAAATAGCAGCAACTTCAGCAGCAAATTCAGCGGCTTCAGCGACGGCAACAATAGCAGCAGCTTCTGTGGCAGCAGCAGCAAGTTCAGCGGCAAGAGCAGCAGCTGTAGCGGCGACAACACCTGCAGCTTCTGCGGCGACAACACCTGCATCAGCCTCAGCGGCTTCAGCAGCTTCATCTAATGCTTGCTGGACATCTTCGGCTTGCTCGGGTGCGACGTAGAGGCGTAGCTCGACGCCGCGGGGCTAGAGCTGGACAAATAAGTTAAAGATTAAAGTTACAGTTACAGTTAAAATTAAAGATATTTCTCCGTCGTCTTTGATCACCATGATTATTAATAGACAAAACCCTCGCCTCCAATCACTCTATCCTGCCGATTGAGGCGTCTGGTAGCTCGAGCATTTCCCTGCTGCAGTCCAGCTGGAAGCAAAAGCAAAAACAAAATAACTAAGACTAATAGGTACTACAAACATATTAGAAAAAAGGTCATTATCAATAAAAAATTCAACTCACCCAAGGGAGCTACGATAGGTTGCACGTTTTGCCTCCTGACAGTCCGCCTTGCCACCAAACGCCTGCGGTCTGTAGGCCAAAGATCAGAAATAAATTCAGTTGTTCATAAATCAATCCCCCCATAGATTGCCAAATAGGTTTGATATTTGGCTATAGAAATCACATCGTAAACAACTCCCTTTGATAATGAATGGGAAAAAACGGCGCAGAAGTGTCAACTACTGCAGTGACAATTTCATGACTTGTATTATAAAATGGAGTACCAATAATACAATTACAAATACCAAAAATATTGGTATCAGAGAATGATATTTAAAATAAAAACGTAAAAAACTCACCCGCGGGGACGGCAACGGCATTGTCGAAAAGAACTTCGTTGTCGTCCTCGTCATCCTCGTCAGCGTGGTATCCAAACGCATGCTCGAGGTTGGCGGTGGCGTGTGACGTCATGCTCAGAAACTCCATGACCGTCACACGGCCCGATGACAATGCCTCTGCAGCCTGGTTTATTCTTCCATCCTGGTGGATGTGCCGGCGTCCTTTGGGAGATGCACGCTCTCTCCCGCTCTCTATTCTTAAGAACTTAATTCGGAAACTTTCTGCCATGGAAGCCAATGCAACTGTAAAACAGTGAATATAGCAAATTAATATTTAACTACGTGGAAAACAAGATAAAAATGTTATGTTGTAAAAAGAAGATGATCTTACTTGTAAACTCCCATATTCCGCAAGGGATTCGGAAATATCCACGGAAGGCTCTATGGAAAGCCTCCACGTGGTTATTCGTGCGACCCCCCTGGCCGTGGACGGAAAAGCCCTCGGGTTTCACTCTCCCCATCCACTGATCCTTGAAGTAGTCCAGCAGAGGGGAGAGTCTCTAAATCAAGGGGTGACCTGCTGACGGTATT
Organism: Nemoura dubitans; assembly: GCA_921293005.1. Lineage (NCBI taxonomy): Eukaryota > Metazoa > Arthropoda > Insecta > Plecoptera > Nemouridae > Nemoura > Nemoura dubitans. Next base: position 14,033,814 of record OV121078.1, on the reverse strand, counting down.
AACGCTGAAAGTTCATCAAGGCCTGCAGCTATTTGTTCAGCACGAAGGAGAGCAAGGCTGATGAGCATTCGAATGGCCTTGCGGCCAACCCCTTCGCCGGTCACTACGTCTGTCAGCCCCAAAAGCATTGCCTTTCTCAGGATAGCCTGCAACAGTACAAACAAACATTAGTTAATTAACACGAGAAAGATCTCAGTGTTTTTATTAAACTCATCGAAGAAAGAAAAGAAAATAACATAATAGGATTCATTGAACAGCTGTAGACACAAAAAACTAATATTAATTTGACTACTCTGGGTTTCCATAAAAAAGCTAACATAGTAACTTTTAAAATAGGTAATTGCTGACTTTAAAAATATAATATAACATAATAGGTCTATAGGTTTCTTTACATAGTATAAAAATACTGATAGACCAAGATACTAGTATAAAATATTCACACACCGGCGAAAAGTGGAACCAGCACCCCTTTATTTTAGCTTCTGGAAACGTCTCCCGCAGGGCCGCACGGAGCCCAGCCTCGAAATTTGTGATTATAGTTGGCACCAAAGTGTTGGATGCCAGGTGGAGTTTCACGTACTCAAACAGTTGCCGGCCGCCGCAGCTGTGCGCCGTGTCACGAGGGCTACACAACAGGAATAGCCTGTGAAAAAAATAATACAGAAAATTTTGGAAATCTTTGAAGAAAACTAGTAGTAAAACCAACACAGATTTAGCCACGTACTAGGGCCTCAACAATCACAAAACAGATGGCCATGCATTCATTTTGTAAGATTTTTTCCAATGAGCCACGAAAATCTTTATTAAAAATCTTTCAATTAAATTTAAAGTCAGTGATAACGTTATTAATTTTTTTCAACAATTATATTTTCTAGCAGAGCCCCACTTAGACTGCTTTCCTCAGATCAATAAGATAATACATTATATACTGCACCCTCAATAGTGTACAGTATATTACCGACAGTAGATGGGCATATACTGATGCATAGTGCATAGATGCACTCGTTGCACAAATTTATTTACTTCTTCATTTTCAACTTACGTACACTTATACCGGTGGCTAGGAACGTTATAAATACTATTAACTATATTTTATGATAATAATGGTGGTTGGGCTATATTAGTATCGGCACAGTAAGATAAATGTTATAAGTATTTAAATATACCCGGTTTAACCAAATTTTTCAACTCCATAGTTGAGATCCCGTCTAGTAGTTGCAACTGAAATTGCTGCATATGATTGGCTGAATTTAGTTGAAACTCCTAGAGATGGGATCTCGACTTGGAGTTGAAAGATTTGGTAAAACCAGGCATTAAAAACAATAACAGTAACATGTTAACGTTCGAATCAGGTGGTTTCTCGTGTTCCCAGACGGTGAGTTGCCAAGGAGTTTCACATATGAAGCATGTCACTTAAATACTTTCAATTGCTCGTGCATCTCTTTCTGCAGAGGGCTACTAGTTAATGTGTTGAGGGTTTGAAGAGGGGGGGGGGGTGATCAGAGGCACAAAATGTCTCGGGGTTTCGAGTAGGAATTTAGTCTAGTGGCAACCTCAAAAAACCGATTCCCTCATCACCTCTGGTACCACCAACTCATCACGTCTGGTACCACCAACTCATCACGTCTGGTACCACCAACTCATCACGTCTGGTACCACCAACTCATCACCTCTGGTACCACCAACTCATCACGTCTGGTACCACCAACTCATCACGTCTGGTACCACCAACTCATCACCTCTGGTACCACCAACTCATCACGTCTGGTACCACCAACTCATCACGTCTGGTACCACCAACTCATCACCTCTGGTACCACCAACTCATCACGTCTGGTACCACCAACTCATCACGTCTGGTACCACCAACTCATCACCTCTGGTACCACCAACTCATCACGTCTGGTACCACCAACTCATCACCTCTGGTACCACCAACTCATCACGTCTGGTACCACCAACTCATCACCACGCACTAAATCAAAAGCAATGTTTATCTGCGCCATGGTCTTGTTCAAGCTGCTCTAAATGCAACGAAATTAATTTTCCAAAAAAAATGTTCAAACTCACCACTGTTACGTGCATTACATGCCCGGAGAGGAGCTGAGCAGCCGCTGGTTGTCGTGGCACCACCCAGAACGTGCCGTCGATGTGCAGGTCAGCTCCGCCTCTCAGCAGCCGACTGCACAGTTCTTCGTTGGCGAAGAAGACAGTCTCGGCACCGTCGTTTTCGCCAAGGAGGGTGGCTCTAGCAAACGGGTTGTTGCCCGATGTGCCATGTCTTTCGCCCCACTAATCGCCAAGGAGGGTGGCTCTAGCAAGCGGGTTGTTGCCCGATGTGCCATGTCTTTCGCCCCGCTGATCGCCAAGGAGGGTGGCTCTAGCAAGCGGGTTGTTGCCCGATGTGCCATGTCTTTCGCCCCACTAATCGCCAAGGAGGGTGGCTCTAGCAAGCGGGTTGTTGCCCGATGTGCCATGTCTTTCGCCCCACTAATCGCCAAGGAGGGTGGCTCTAGCAAGCGGGTTGTTGCCCGATGTGCCATGTCTTTCGCCCCACTAATCGCCAAGGAGGGTGGCTCTAGCAAGCGGGTTGTTGCCCGATGTGCCATGTCTTTCGCCCCACTAATCGCCAAGGAGGGTGGCTCTAGCAAGCGGGTTGTTGCCCGATGTGCCATGTCTTTCGCCCCACTAATCGCCAAGGAGGGTGGCTCTAGCAAGCGGGTTGTTGCCCGATGTGCCATGTCTTTCGCCCCGCTGATCGCCAAGGAGGGTGGCTCTAGCAAGCGGGTTGTTGCCCGATGTGCCATGTCTTTCGCCCCACTAATCGCCAAGGAGGGTGGCTCTAGCAAGCGGGTTGTTGCCCGATGTGCCATGTCTTTCGCCCCACTAATCGCCAAGGAGGGTGGCTCTAGCAAGCGGGTTGTTGCCCGATGTGCCATGTCTTTCGCCCCACTAATCGCCAAGGAGGGTGGCTCTAGCAAGCGGGTTGTTGCCCGATGTGCCTTGCCTTTCGCCCCACTAATCGCCGAGGATCATCTCCCCATACCCTCGCAATGAGCCCGGCACGGGTGGTTTTGTGCTCCTCCGCAATCTGTAAAGGGTCGACCTCATTTGCGCGTAGTAAGAAGTAGAGCCTCATCAGGATACCTGTGAGAAATTAGCGTGACATTTATAATTAACTATTTTCAGGCACATATTTAATCACCCATACAAGCTAGATGGCAGGGAAACTACTGTCAAACCTTAGAAATTGTACGGCTAGAAAATAAAAAAATTTTGATAGAAATGTTATACTAACAAACTTATTATATTTAAAAAAACTCCAATATTGATATTGATATAATATTGATATGAATAGTCTTTTAGAATGATTTCTTCATCATATCTTCATGATTCATGATATTTGAAAGCATTTAAGGCACCTTTTATTTTTGCGATTAAACGCGATAAACACCATTTTTGCGAAAAAGCAAAATATTTTGGGAATTCCCGCGAATTACGCGCTAATTTCGATTAAAATCTTAATTTCTAAGAGTATTCATGCATTTTCCGCTTGTATCAAAACGATTGATGACCAAACATCAGTCTCAAGCAAACGCACGATCTGCAGATCCCCCCCCCCCCCCCCCCACCTGTCAGACATGAGTTGATTTGTTGCAGCTTATCTTGTGTTACATTCCTCAGTATAAATCATATAGTAATAAGAAGATTAACAATGCCGCATGCTCATTGTAATTCGCCTAAACTTTCCCTTGGTTGTTGATCGCCTATTGTTGATCGCGATTGTTGAGGCCCACATGTACTACACAGATGTAGTACCTACCTGCTGATGTCTGAATTTGCAATAACTATTTTCCCTTTTGTGGCATCCTGGTTCCTAATTATGTCTAGTAGACGTTTACTTGTGGCAGAGACAAGTTAAGTCCCCAGAAATCTGTTACCATTCGCGAGTGTCCCCAGTTTTATTCGGAAGTTTTATGTGAGCGACACAAACATTGTAAAGTGCAGGCGTGTGTAATTTTAGATTACATCGGGGAAAAAAGGATATTTGTATAAACACGTATCAAATCAGCTGGTCATGAAAGATAAATATTTTTAATTTGGATTTAATTACGAAGAAAAATAATGCTAAATAGGTGCTAAAATGTTGACTGATAAATGCGACAAAAAGCTATTTTTGGAAATATGAATGAAAAAATCAAAAAAATTATAATAACATTAACTATGGTTGTTTTCCTATTGTAAATAATTTGCAATAATTCTGACGGTTTGGTACACCAAATCATATTATTTTCGACAAGGAATTTTCAACTGAACACATGAGCTTATTAATTGAATGTTCAATTCCACAAGAAAGATAATATAGCAATGCAAGGGGATAATTGGCAGATTTTCCATTTATATATAGTTTTGTAAATAATACGTGCATTGAACATTCCTAGTTTCTCAGGACAAAGAAAAATGTTTCCCCATACATGGTAGGGGGTGGTGATTATTTACTACTTTACTGTGGGTAGGTACTTACCCCAGACATTCTTCATTAAAGATGGTCTTCGGGTCTCCGTTTTCTCTAACCACCCTCGTAGTGATTGCCTCCATAAGGCGTGCAGTATTTTTTTCGTTTGTTGGCGGGTGATTATGACATTTCTGGCAATGCGCGATAATGTTTGTGGCCTTTGAACAAGTCGTTCGAGCCTTGTACATCTTACTCTTAACTGCCGAGCAACGTAGCGATAGACGGTCTATGTGTGCCTTGTCAACTGTATATGAGTATCCATCGGTGTCGTGGTATTTTAGTTTGCCCCTTTGACCATTATTTATGTACGTTACCATTTTAAATACCAGGTGACCGATTCAAGACTCACGAGATGTAAACAGACGTCCTCTCTCCGTACGACCAGCACTCGAATTGCTAGACTAGACCGATGGCGCTGCGCACTGGCGTAGGAACAGGGGGGGGGGGGGCAAAGGGGGGCAATGCCCCCCCCCCCCAACTTTTAGGCATAGGGGGGCAACTGGGGGGCTTATTTTATAGTTGAAATCATTCATTTTGTCTGCTGCTCAGAGTTGAGTATATACCTAGTGTTTCTGCTTAGCTGATGTTGAACGAAATCTTTTGACTCGTAAAAACAAATCTCCAGGAATATGACTATAGCAGTAGCAGAAATGCAGACTAACACTGTGTATGTTATAGTCTGAGTCATACATGCACCCAGACTGGGAGAGGGAGAGGAAGAATTTTGTATTGCTAGTGTAGAGCTGGAATTCGCCACGGCAAGACGCTCTGCTGTATTCGATGTGCGATATTTACAGGCATCACAGAAAACGTGATAGTAATTTTCGTAATGCGTTAATTTGATATCTTTAAATTAAGTATTCTAAATGTATATTTCTTACCCCCATGTTCCCAGGCTGCAATTTTATCTCAAACCCTCAGATGCTTAAAAAGATATACCCCCCCCCCCCCCCAGTCCGGGTTTCTCCACTGTCTGTCTTGCAGCTTGCCCCCCCCCCCCCCCCCCCCCCCAACTTGAAAAGCGTTCCTACGCGCCTGGCCGCTGCGCAACTAACGTCATTTTCTTGAACCTTACCAGAAGGGACAATTTTGTTCATCCCTATACTCGAGCAATCATTGCACGAAAAATATTCCGATGAAACTGTTGAAACAATCAGAGTTAGTTGCACAAATCGCGGCAATACCCCGCGATGTGATAAAAATACGCCAGTATACCTAATCTAATCCATTCAAGATTACTAATGTCCTGTTTTATCAACGTTTTGTACACTGGGTTAACAGCTGGCAATGCCAGTGACACGATGTCATCAACATTGGTTCTGCCACCAATCAGGTGTATTCGCAGTGCCGTATTTACTATTTATACCACTAGGCAGAGTAGGCCATCGCCTGGGGGCGCTGAGGTTTTAGGGGCGCTGAGGTTTTAGGGGCGCCCGCCAGCAGCCACGTTGTTTTTATTTTTTATTTTTTTAAACATCGTGAATTGCGATGTCGTGTGTTCAGTCAACATCGCATTATATAAGCAACAATACTTCTGAAATCTAAGTGTTAGTTTATGTGCCCATGCATGTAGGTGTATTATGTTCTTTGAATTCACGCAAGGAAATTGAACGGCGAGAATGATTTCTTTCTTGCGTATGTGCGCTTATCCGCATATCCTGTATGAAAGGCAGTTGCAGCCGGGAAGTACATGAACTGAGAGGTATTTTGAACTCATTTTACTATAGGATTTAAATGTACAATTGCGAATTCAGCTCCCGCATTGGCAGCATGGCTAATTCCACTCCTGGAACTATTCATCGCTTTTTTCCTGTTGTCAAATGTTGGGGAAAACATTGAGCATGGAGCACTCCAGTGCGCCTTCGTTAGCGCTGCTATAACAAGTTGGGTATGCAGTCACCCTGGGCGATTTTCGGGCATTTTCTTTATTAATTGTGCATTTGTAAGTTGCGATAGTAAAACAATGGGCGGTCTTATAGAGCTCACAACAAAACAAGATCGCCAAAGAACGCGATATAAGTCAGCCAGATCATGCCCAGCAGCAAGCACAATGCAGGTAAAATCAAAATATTATTATGGTTTACTATTTATTTTGGGTTACTTTACAATACCTGCAAGATATAGGTGCCTACCAAGTACCAATCTATACCAGTCCGTTGTATAATTTAACTTACGAAATCGACGCATCTTTCAAAATTGGTTCCTTATCCTTTACTGATTGGCATTGGCAGCTTATAGGGGCGCCACGAAAAAAACTGCCTAGTGGCGCATATTGTCTAAGTCCGGCCCTGTCTACTCGGTTGGCTACAGTAGTGTTACACCGAGTGCATTTCGCGCATTCTTTTGGGGTGTTCCAATGCACACCACATCACATTCGTGTGGGGTGTTCCAATGCACACCACATCACATTCGTGTGGGGTGTTCCAATGCACACCACATCACATTCGTATGGGGTGTTCCAATGCACACCACATCACATTCGTGTGGGGTGTTCCAATGCACACCACATCACATTCGTTTGGGGTGTTCCAATGCACACCACATCACATTCGTTTGGGGTGTTCCAATGCAAACCACATCACATTCGTATGGGGTGTTCCAATGCACACCACATCACATTCGTGTGGGGTGTTCCAATGCACACCACATCACATTCGTTTGGGGTGTTCCAATGCACACCACATCACATTCGTTTGGGGTGTTCCAATGCACACCACATCACATTCGTATGGGGTGTTCCAATGCACACCACATCACATTCGTTTGGGGTGTTCCAATGCACACCACATCACATTCGTTTTTCTGTACACTTTTCTGTGCTGACAATTTTGATGGTGTTGAAGTGATCCCGGTCACTACAGACCCCGTTCTCAAGAGGCAATAACCTTCTTGTGCCGTGTGCTTCCTTTCTCCAATCTCAGTGCTCCACTCTTTCGAAAGACAAATATTTTATGTTCGCATGTAGGTACTATGCATTGTAATTGATTTGGTTCTTACTATGTATTTTAATTGATTTGGTTTACTCACAATATATTTTAATTTCGTATGAACTACTAAATTTATATGAAGACAATTTGGTTTAATTTGTCTCTTGTGTTGTTACCGATCTTGGTTAGTTTCTACTCTGTCTTGAAATTAGAAATAGTTGTGTCATTTAATAAGTATGCTACTCTTGTCACTCACGATACGCTAAATCGCTCAAAATGAATATTGATAATTGGGATGAGAGTCGGGAAATGATCGGCGGATGCACGTGCATAGGCCGCTGCAATCGCCTCGTTTCACGGATCTCTCGTCATCTGTAATTATTGTCAGTCGCTTGCAGCCCTTACGACTCACTGTATTTTAAATCGAATATCGATAAGAGATAGGATCAAAAGAGATCATAAGAGATAGGATCATAAGAGATAGGATCAAAAGAGATCATAAGAGATAGGATCATAAGAGATAGGATCATAAGAGATAGGATCAAAAGAGATCATAAGAGATAGGATCATAAGAGATCATAAGAGATAGGATCAAAAGAGATCATAAGAGATAGGATCATAAGAGATCATAAGAGATAGGATCAAAAGAGTAACCAAAAAGACGCCGAGAGTCGGGAAGGTCATTGGATGCACGTGCTGCAATCCCGTAATGTCACGGACCGCTCAAGACGTCCCATCATCAAGCCTGTGCAAGTTCCGGCGCCACGAAAAATCACACAATCGTCGGGGCAAATGTCTTCAACGGTCCTTTGTAGAAAATATCTCCAACGACAACAACTCTGGCGTAGGTGTTAGCGACACGCTTGATGAGTGTATAGTCAAAGAATGTTGTCAAGACATAGATTGTGTCAAGAGCTAGACAAACATGTGCAGTCAATCTGTGGAATCGGTGATACATGTGCCAATGGAAAAAAATCTGTATTTTTAAGGGATTTGCAAACCTCTATGTGGTTGATGTCATGTTTTCAATGAGAAAATGGGCTGTTTGAATTTCTCTCACTCTGTCTCCCGCGTATGCTATATTTAGCACGCGTGTATACTTCTCGCCATCTCGTATCCATGGCAGCCGCCAGCCAGGTATGGGGACGCACGACACTCAATTATTTTCAAAGTGGCAAAATGTGCCTAAAAAAGTACGGCATCGAGTTGAAACTTTGAAATCATATTGTTTGAACCTTTTCTACACATTACATGTGTTTTAAAACTTTTTTACCACAAAAAATCAGGCACAAGCGGTTGAAACGTATGTCAATTTGCATTTTTCACAAAAATCGACCTATCGAAGGGTCAAAATAAATGATATTCAAGTTTTGAAAACAGGGTTACACTCGTCAATGTTTCAACTATGACCTGTATGTTTCGCAAATCTTTTATGAAAACTGTGGACGCGGGATGCTAAAAGGCGCGACGCCTTAAAACTACGCCCCACTTCGCCCCAGACGTCGGATTTCGTGGTTCCATATCTGGAATTGAAGTTGAGACCAAGGAGCATAACATATCCAAAATTGGTGCTTCTATCACTATGTGAAAGGTCCGACCACATTTTTGCTCTATCCGTGGAGAATAATCAGGAAAAGCAAGAAAACGAATCAGTTAACACGAAACGGAATCATACTCAGCGACAGTTGAAGATAATTTAAAATTTAATCGGTGAGTTGGATGTGATAAATGGATGTAAAAGGTTGGTTTTCCAATTTTGCGCTCATCTCCATCATTACGCTCATCTTCAACGCAACACAAATTGCGTTCGCGAAGCCCTAGTTAATTATTATACTCTTTAAAAATCGAAAAAGAGTCAAATGATACTTTACTTCAAAGTCCACTAGGCCGTGGTAATTGATGAGCGTAGCGAGCGAAGCGAGCGGAGCGAAATCTTCAATTTCACTTACCCCAGAAAAAAGTCACTTGTGTATGTTTTTTTTTTTTTTTTTTGTTTGTTTGTGCGCGCTCTACATACCAAACGCCTGAACCGACATGGATGAAAATTTCTAAGTATCTACCTCTGTTCTCAACTTAGACCCCCTGCGTTTTTGAAAAAGATCAGTTCAGTAAATTATTTATAAATCAATTTTTACGAAATTTTTCGATTTTTTCAGAATTTTGAACCCCTGTAAATTTCAAAGTTCTGAACATAACTTCACCGAAACTTCTAAACATGTTGACCTTATACATATTTATCATGCCTGCAAATCTTAGAATCCGATATTGAATTCTGTCTGGAAAATGCTGTTAAACAGCCAAAACTTTACTTGCTCTTCTGCCGTTGCAGACTTGTTATAAAATTTCCACAATTGTGTGATGTTCAGGCTAGAGCTTAGGTAAATACGCACACTTTTATTCCGCCCATAGTGGCTTTCCTCACCATGGAGCTGACCCAGAAATTTGCGCACGCTCGCTCTCCGTCCAAGATTCTTGTTAAGTTTCCGGTCGCCGCCTCTTTTTTCGCATACCGCTTCGCCCTTCATGACGAGATTTGCTACGGTCATTACTCGGCGATGAGAGACTCCGAAAAGATGGAGGAAGAACGATTTGCACACCGAAATGTTGCCCTTCTTTGTGTAAACCTGAAACATGACAATGCAATTAGGCATGTTATGTTTATAAGCTTGCCAATGATAATTCCTTACGTTCCTATGTAGGTAAGGAAGGAATGAAGTAGCTACGTAGGTTACCTGGTACGAGACATTGAGGTTTCGAGGTTTTGTTTTCCCTTCATCGACGGCTACCCTCCAGCTACGCTTCGGCGAAGTAACAGAGATGCTCGCTGCTAGTTTTTGGTCTTGAGACACCTTGTTTGGTTCCTTATAAAACCGTTTCCTTGCTTGAATGAGTTCTTCTTTGCAGATTGATTGGCAATTGAAGCGTGTTCCCAAGTGGCTGCAAGGTGCAAGAAAATCATCCATGCTTGCATCTAGATCTGAATGTCTATCAAAGAAAGCAAAATATTGTTAGTTATGCAACAAACCTCTCGCAATTAAAATAAAGATCACTCCCCTTGAGACTAATACATATCAAAACACACAACGCAGAGTATTATCAGAACAAGAAAAACTACAAATAAACAATATAACCTCTAATGTGTCAAACTGCAAGACTCACATTTTCTTTTGCTCGAGACTCCTTTTCCTGCCAATTTTTTTCCTCTTTCGCGATCCCTGATTAGCGGTAGCAACAAGCACCAAACCTTCATCATCCAAACTATCTAATTCCATCGCAAAATTGTATTTTAATAGCCAAACTGACAGGATCATACGACACAAACTCGCATAGGAACTGACAACAGCCTAGAACTCGAAGTAGGTAAACATGGCGCGGAAATACTGAACTCCCATTGGATAAAATGGATTAGTTTCATTTTGAACCAAAGGGATGTGTGTACAAGTTGCGTTTTGAACCGAAGGCACATACTAAACACACCATTCAGACATGACTTATTGCGTTTTGTTCCAATGTGTATTTTTTATACAATAGAGCATGTTTTGAAGAATGCATAGCCATATCTAACTCAAATCGAACATTTTTGGATTAGTTGCGTTTTGTTCCTAAGCTCCTCAAATACTCTTTACATCAACTTTAACTCCCAAGACAAATGCATTTTCACGGTACTTTCCAAACGCCATGCACACAGAGCAATGGATTGCTGTACTGTGGTCTGCATAATAATATGGTAGCCATTTTCTTTGGACAGAATCGCTTCCTGGAACTTCTCTAACGTAAGGTACAATTGAATGGGAAATTGCATATTTTGGGTGGAGGCTGTATAGGATGTTTTTCCAGAAATAAGATCTTCACACCCAGTGAGTCGTCGACATTTGGAGGAATGAAATGTCCTAGTGAAAACACATGCGGCGCTAAGAGTTTCGTTGCACATGCTAAACCGATAGCGGTATCACTACCTTCAACTGAATCATCCTCGTCGAGTTCCACATCTGATTCAGAATCACAGTCGCTATCAGGCTCTACCTATCAGGCTCTACCTAGCAGGCTCTACCTAGCAGGCTCTACCTCGCTGACTGTGTCATTAGCGCAGCTAGCTGCAGCATTGAGTTTATGGCCCACTGCACCAAATTTTAACTTCGTTCGGCCCTTCTCCTCAGCGGCAGATCTAAGCTCTTTCTGCAGTTTAATTTTTAATTAGTCCGAGCCCGACTTATGCTTGTACAGCTGCTGTTTTTTCCCATTTACTTTAGGCATATTTTGTCTCAATCTGCAATCAATAAAGTAATCTGAGCAAGCGCTTACTATTACCAAACGCTGAGTTGCAAGTTTATAATTATTGTTAAACGTTCATTGATTAACAATCAATTAATCCCACGCCACGATTGAAATGTGTCGCTCTTACCTTGAGGGCACCGAACATGCTGGGATGTCCCGAGTAAGAACACACACGCGCTGTTTGCCTCACAAAATACGTATAACCTTAGCGGGCCGTGATTGTCGACTGCAGACATTAGACACCGAGCAGTGTATGGCCGAAATGGAAACAAACGTGCTCATTATTTTCAACTAGATATTCTCATTTATAAGCCGAAATTGAGCCCAAACAAAGCATTGCAAATTCATCGAAACTCTTGTAGTGTACGAGCGGCGGCTTTGGCGGCGAAGCAATAGCTTAAGATAGAGTAGAGGTACCAAGGAGTTAACTTTCAGTTACTAAGAACTCCTTGGTACCTCTTCTCTATCCGCCGACAAAAGCCAGACATTACTCGTATTTATCTTCTCTGGATTACATTATTGTTAGCTCGGTGTTGCAAGAAAAATATATATTCAAATTATTAATAAAACATTTTCCATTTCAATGACCGGCAGGGGCCCGGAAAGACAAAAGCCCGGGGTGCGATCGCACCCCCGCACCCCGGGCCAGTCCTCCACTGCGCGAAGCCTTAGTGAGATAAGAGCCACCATCACGAGGAGTTTGGAGATTTGGCGGGAACTTTGACAGAACATTAAACAATTGAGAAGTAGCTGTTGTTGTTGTTGTTTATTTCGACATGTAAGAACACACACACGCACACGTACTGTGATGACGTCATTATTCAACTGACGCCATCACAGAAATGACGCCATCACACAAATTACGTCATCACAGGAATGACGTCATCCCACGAATTACGTCATCGCGATGGACAGCGATTGGTTAGCAGGCGAGACAGGTGATTGGTCGACGAACGCGGCGAACTAAATTACCGACGAAGGGGAGCGATATTTGCCCAATTCAGGGGTGGCCAACCTCCTTGGATGAGGATCATATATATTTGAGGGTAAAGAGAAACTTTGGTACAACTTTGATCGCATTTCAAACTCGAGGCGCTCTCATTTTCAAATTCATCATTAAAATATCTGAAGACCAGAAGTTGTAGTGAATTTTTTGGGTCATTTTGTATTTGCCAATTTTAGAATACAGATAAAATGGAGCTGGTGGTTTATTTTTACAGGCTGTTTCGTCCACCGTTATAGTCTACAGTCCTGATCATATTGTGAATAAATTGCAAGATTCCTTTTATCAACAATGATTAACTACTGGAAGTCGCCTACAGCTGGGTTTACAGCTGGCAATGTCAGTGACACGATGTCATCAACATTGGCTCTGCACCAATCAAGCTGGGTTTACAGCTGGCAATGTCAGTGCATGACGTCATGTTCGCGACTCTGCCATTGAGTCTCTGATTGGTGCAGAGTCAATGTTGATGACATCGTGTCACTGACATTGCCAGCTCTAAACCCAGCTTTAGACGTAGCAAGGGAGTTTTGAGTTTTGAGATCACTATTCAATATTTTTATGACTAGAAAGCCTAATTTATATTCGCACTACTTTTATCAACAGTTATAAATATCTTTATTTTACACGGGTAACAGAACTGGCGACTTTATCAAAGTCTTCGACTAAGGGGGGAGACTTTATTTACAAGTGTGTCGTCCTACATTTTCTGACGTCATCGCTGCTGGGGGAGGCTGTGATGTTATTGCACACACAGTGTTTATAATTTCTTGACAAAACTTGGTTAATAAGTACAAAATACAACGCCTCATCTTTTTCTCATCGGTATTTAAAATTATTTAACTTTGATTAGTTATGCCTAAAACGTTGCCCGGAAAGAGTGTCTTCTAAATTCTAGATCCAGAATTATATTTCGAATTTTGTCAGGTCTAGAGCTTGGTCAAGTTGGTCAGAAATAGCCGGGAAATCATCCATAGGATCTATGAGATAAAACCAAGAAGAAAGGACCAAGACCAAGACGAAAAATAAAATCATAAATGGCATTGAAACTCAAAGTGAGTGCGGTAGATGGTGAGACATACGAGTGAAACTTTGTTGGCAAGCAAACCGTTTGGCGCGGTGTGAAAAAGCAGGCGGCCTAGGCTCCCATTCGTGACGTAGTTCGCTGCAGTCGGTCAAGAAGCGTGCCACTTTGTCGGCACGATTAGAGAGAGACGGAGATACGGGAGGAAGGGACCACCTGTTGCTCGCTCACGGGCTTTGCACACTTTCACTTCTTTCTAATCTTAACTCTTTGAAAACATGTGATCAAGCTAGGTTTACAGCTGGCAATGTCAGTGACACGATGTCATCAACATTGGCTCTGCACCAATCAAGCTGGGTTTACAGCTGGCAATGTCAGTGACACGATGTCATCAACATTGGCTCTGCACCAATCAAGCTGGGTTTACAGCTGGAAATGTCAGTGACAAGATGGCATCAACATTGGCTCTGCACCAATCACGCTGGGTTTACAGCTGGCAATGTCAGTGACACGTTGTCATCAACATTGGCTCTGCACCAATCAGAGACTCTGGTCATGTGCATGACGTCATGTTCGCGCATCTGCCACGGAGTCTCTGAATAATAATGATTAATAGTTATTATAATGATGGCAATAATAGTTTAACGATACTGGTTTGTTGGTAGATTATGCTCTGGTCCTAAAAGGACTTGTGTCTCCATTTAGCCTTTTTAGGTCCTAGAGGCCATATTGCCTGACAAACGCTGTCTAATTCACGGCCATCAAGTTACCGTCAAGTTGGTCACTCGATTGTTACTTCTGAGTGAAGATAAATGAAGTAAATTCAACACAAAGCGAGCCCGTGTCACTGCATGTCCAGTGGAAGTGCCAACTGGTTAAAATGAAAGTAAACGAATCTGATTGGCTGTGACCTTGGAGATAACAACTTAGCTGGCAGTTAACCGTACTTTGTAAAACCGGCTCTTAGTAAAATAACATTTGTGAAATGTGAACACACATATTATTTTGCATTTCAAAGCCCCGTTCAACAACAGTGGAGTCCCTTCACGAAGCCAAGCTGGGTTTCACATCCACGCTGAGTACTTACAGAAAGAGCAGGTTTCCATAGCAACGCATAGCAACAGGTTGTTTATGTACAATCACAGCAGGAAGTAGGCAACATTGCGGGTGATATGAGGAGATATGTCGGTAAGGGGGCAGACTGTTATATAGACCGAACGACACAGAGCTTCACATGACTGCCAAAAGATGCCGAAGATCTGGGTGACGATTATGTAACTGTTTAGCGGTCGGTATCTAGGGATAACAATCGGTATCTAGGGGCATTTTAATGTCATTTGGTCGAGGTAACGATTGTTATCTCAAACGAAGTTTTACATAATCGCCACCCTGGAGCTGACATATTTCAGAGCACGGCTAGTTGGAAAATTCGAGCCTTCGAAAATGTCCACCGAAGTTAGAATAGGGAAGGTACAGCAGTTACGATATGAGGGAGATTTGGTCGATAATTTAGTCGGCTTGTAACATCGGCAGAACGGGCTTGGTTGTGCGCCAAGCTTCGCCCCATTATTGCTAGATGGCGTTGGTGTCGCGTGCGAGTGGATTATCATCACTCGCGTTCGTTGTAGACGGTCAACCTCGATAGTGCGCTTTGCAAAACATCTTGTTCGCTTTACAACAAAAAATGATGCAAATTCGGAAACATATTTTGAATATTTTCATGCATATTTGCCGATGATAAGTCTTAAACCCGTCGTGGTAAACATCCAGAAAGTCCTATGATAGTTTGAAAACTTTGATCCGAATTTTCAATCTCTTCGTTCTGAGACAAAATTAAAAACTGTCAGCAAAAGCCTATTTTACCCAGCGCGAACTTCAGTATATCTTCAAAAATAGTTAACATTAAATATTATATAATATGCACAGAAAAACCTATGCGCATTCGTAAAATGTTTATAGGTATGTACAATGTCCTGAGGCCTGTCTTTTGCCTTGTTGTCATGGCAACGTGAAACCTGTGCGTTTGATATTATTGGCTAGTGTTTAACAGGTCATCAACATTCTTTAGAATAAAATCTTACAGCCTTAAGCGATTTATTGCAAATTTAAAAGTAATCGCGAGATACGAAAAAGCCGCTGCATTTCAAAGCATAAAGCAGCTTCACTTAAAAGTTAAAAATACGCGTTATTAAAAATATATTTATGAAGCAAGCGCATTTGTGATATTTTGTGGTCACATTCGGGTTCGTTAGCACCTTAAAGTAATAATGATTCTCATGACTTTTTTAACACGAAATCACCATTAGAGACCCTGATAAGTGTTGAATTGTGCAAGGACGTTTAAAAAAATCGCCCATTAGATTTTCTCAATTTCAAAAACTCCACACAAAAATGCAAAATAACTGATATGTTAATAAGGGTATTTGGTACATCAATTGTAAGATATAGGGGCGAACCTGGCGGAAAAACACTAAGCTCGACCACAGAACAAGCTTACACTGACGGTCCATGCCTGTGCTACAAATAGGCTAGGCCTAAATCTCGATTCAAAGAGCCCCCAATTGTGTTCCGGCATTCCACTCGCCTACAAGCGGAGCGAGCAGTCCTTGGACTTATTTCGAGGTATCTTGGTCGACTGACGTCCTTTGCCTTGGTTCCGAATTTCAGGTAACGATTTCTTTTGTGTTTCTTTGTTTGTATGAAAGTGTTTGAGCGCGCTCTACAAACCAAACGCCTGCGTCGATTGCCATGCAATTTTCAGGGTGTTTACCTTTGTTCTCAACTAAGTACCTCTGCGCCCATACGCTCATCTTCAACGCGAACACTTTGGCAGGTTCCCTAGTAACTAATAGTTAGGCTTAACTTTCAGTTGGTACTACCCAGTCTTAGCCCATTTTCGCTACACAGTTCCCTCTCCCCTGACACGTCACATTACCCAAATAGCACCGATCTTACCCAAGTATGGTCGTATGACCGTCGGTGAAAGCTACGTCTGTGATTGGTCCGTCAAGCCGATGTTACAAAGCCTCTTGGGTGGTATTATTATTAGTTTACACACACACAACAAATTTGCACCGATTTTCGCGACATTCACTAGTTTCGTCACCATCGTCTTTTGTCACAAAATTAGGCCTTGACCTTTGTCTCGTCCGGTCGTCCAATGAAAACCACTAACGCCGACACAACGATCTGCGATTGGTTGAAAATTGGCCAGTCACGTGACGCGAAGCCTGCCATTGGCTGCACGCTTTCAAAGTTCGATTTCAGAGGGTCCTCGACAGCTTTCAGGGTTGAAATTCTGTTTAAAACATTGTTTTTAAAAGTTGTTATGTCACTTACTATTACAGGCATTTGCCGTTGCATGCAATGAAATTGCTGCCGCTCAATTAACAGTTGAATACGACTTTACTCCAGAGTCGCTTTAAAATAACCCAAAGTACCGACACGCGTTTGACCCTTGGTTGAAATCGACTCTGACTCAAGCATCATGGACCATGCCTCATTCCTATTGGCCAACGTTTTGCGTTTCGCCTCCCCATTGGTCGATCACAAATCGAACGTCTCTGATTGGTCAAACTCGTCAAGAGGCGTGGCTCACGACACGGATCCCAGCGCTCTGATTGGTCGAAACATCGGAGAGCGAGCGCCGATTGGCCGAGCTAAATCATGCCGAGCTGTGATTGGCTGCGCTTTAGAGGCTCGCCTTCGGATTGGTCCGTCTCGATGAAGGCGTGACGTGACATGCGGATCCCTGTTCGCCGATTGGTCGAGCAGGTCTCGTGCCTCGCGCTCATTGGTCGAGCTGGAGCCATGCCGCGCTGTGATTGGTCGAGCTGGTCTCGTGCCTCACTGTGATTGGTCGAGCTGTCTTGTGCCTGGCGCTGATTGGCCTACGCGTCGACCTCGTGACAGACCTCCATGTAGTCGGGGTCGTGCATGAGGTCCTTGATCATGTCCTTGAGCATCGTGTACCGCGGGAAGATCGGATAGACCTTGCTGTTGGTGTACTCGGCCTGCAGGACACGGACATGCACGAACTAGTTCGGGTCACTTCGTGTGTGGCCTGGCAATTAGGACTTTCAGTGGCTTCTGGGGGACCTACGGTGTTTTTCGAAAAATACATTTTTCATTCCGGGGGTAGGTATTCTAAACGTTAAAAAAATTTGTCTGATCTATGATATCTTTCGGTAAATATTTTTCGGCAACTTTTGGTCCGAAAGGCACTTTCTGGCGAACTCATCTGTCCCCAGACCGAAGTAATTGATGAGCGTCAAAGTTATTGTGAACCTGTCTTCGTTCCCGTACCACCTACGCCCTTCGGGCACAGATATAAGGTTACCCAGATGTTCCACTTCTAAAGTAAAGCAGCTATACGCGGGAGCCCTCCCCCTTGCGATAATGGTTTCTCCAGCAGTCGATGGATGGAGCCGGTCCAGTGAAGTTGAGTGTGTGGCAGTCGATGGTTGGAGCCGGTCTAGTGAAGTTGAGTGTGTGGCAGTCGATGGATGGAGCCGGTCCAGTGAAGTTGAGTGTGTGGCAGTCGATGGATGGAGCCGGTCCAGTGAAGTTGAGTGTGTGGCAGTCGATGGATGGAGCCGGTCCAGTGAAGTTGAGTGTGTGGCAGTCGATGGATGGAGCCGGTCCAGTGAAGTTGAGTGTGTGGCAGTCGATGGATGGAGCCGGTCCAGTGAAGTTGAGTGTGTGGCAGTCGATGGATGGAGCCGGTCCAGTGAAGTTGAGTGTGTGGCAGTCGATGGATGGAGCCGGTCCAGTGAAGTTGAGTGTGTGGCAGTCGATGGATGGAGCCGGTCCAGTGAAGTTGAGTGTGTGGCAGTCGATGGATGGAGCCGGTCCAGTGAAGTTGAGTGTGTGGCAGTCGATGGTTGGAGCCGGTCCAGTGAAGTTGAGTGTGTGGCAGTCGATGGTTGGAGCCGGTCCAGTGAAGTTGAGTGTGTGGCAGTCGATGGATGGAGCCGGTCCAGTGAAGTTGAGTGTGTGGCAGTCGATGGATGGAGCCGGTCCAGTGAAGTTGAGTGTGTGGCAGTCGATGGATGGAGCCGGTCCAGTGAAGTTGAGTGTGTGGCAGTCGATGGATGGAGCCGGTCCAGTGAAGTTGAGTGTGTGGCAGTCGATGGATGGAGCCGGTCCAGTGAAGTTGAGTGTGTGGCAGTCGATGGATGGAGCCGGTCCAGTGAAGTTGAGTGTGTGGCAGTCGATGGATGGAGCCGGTCCAGTGAAGTTGAGTGTGTGGCAGTCGATGGATGGAGCCGGTCCAGTGAAGTTGAGTGTGTGGCAGTCGATGGATGGAGCCGGTCCAGTGAAGTTGAGTGTGTGGCAGTCGATGGATGGAGCCGGTCCAGTGAAGTTGAGTGTGTGGCTGACCTTGAGTTCCCGGATGAGGTTCCTGAGACCCGAGTACTTCTTGAGCAGCCGGTAGAGATCGTTGGTCATCTGCGTGTTCTCCGCCTCGATCTGCATGATGGTCATGTCTGAAACCACGGCAACCAGGCGTTAACACATGTCTGTAACCATGGCAACCAGGCGTTAACACATGTCTGTAACTATGGCAACCAGGCGTTAACACGCGGTGTAACCATGGCAACCAGGCGTTAACACAGGGTGTAACCATGGCAACATTATACCATTGCAACAGTTACCATAGCAACAGTAACCATGGCAACCTTTTTCCATAGAAACAGTATCCTTAGCAACAGTTACCATAGCAACAGTTACATGGCGCCATGACACCGTAACATATAGATCCTCACACAGACTGTAAGTAAGGAACCACTAAAACACAGCAAACAGATCATGAGCCAACGTCGGGAGTGAATCGGTCCAACACATCGCAGCAAAAGGGAGGCGGAAGTTGCCACGTTGTTTAGAAAGAAGTTGTAACTGACGTGTGTGACCTTGAAATCCATGCGACAGAAAACAACCGACACTCGTGACAGACGTGAAATCGGGGAAGGGAGAACCAAATAAGTACTGGGTGGCTCGAAATCACTTGAACTCAAATCACTGCCCCCATCTGAAGCCATGGGGCATATTTATTAAGGGAACAGGTCAGTTCGCCAGAAAGCGGCTTTCAGACCAAAAGTTGCCGACATCGTTTAAGTTGTACATCGTTAAAGATTGTCATTTCAATATTTCAGTATGTTGTAGACAGAAGACGCAAAAAGGGCAATCATGGCCCTTCTATCGAAAATTTTCCCTGGGCTCCGGATTCACAAAAGGAGATGCTGTGAATGCCTCAGGAGTTTTGATACAAAACCCCAAAGCCCCCAAAGCCCCCATTTAGTACCTTTTCACAAAGCGGGATTCTGTATTTTTTGGGATAAAAATTTACTCAATGAAAACCCCTGCAACAGAGCAAATATTGGGGGAAGGGAGGCGAAGCTGGAAAATGTGCACCCGAACCGGGATACGAACCCGGGACCTCCTGCTTGCCGGGCAGGTGCTCTACCAACTGAGCTATTCGGTCACACATTCTCCCTGCTTCGCCGGGTGGGACAAGGGGGATCTCCGGGGAGATGAGAGGTCGAGCGACCCGTACATGGGACGGGTAAACGGACTCGGCCCCAGGACGGCGATGGCACAATCACTAGACCCTTTGTTCCGTTCTCAGATGAAGAGACACGAGGTGGATGAGAGGAAATTTTTACTGGTTTCTCATCGGCCTCTCATCTCCCCGGAGATCCCCCTTGTCCCACCCAGCGAAGCAGGGAGAATGTGTGACCGAATAGCTCAGTTGGTAGAGCACCTGCCCGGCAAGCAGGAGGTCCCGGGTTCGTATCCCGGTTCGGGTGCACATTTTTCCAGCTTCGCCTTCCTTCCATCAATTGCATACTGGTAACTGCTTAAACCAGTAACAATTTCCTCTCAGAGCAAATAGTGAAAACCAAGAAAAGTGACAGGTGAGTCGTCAACTGTCTTATTATTTCGAAATGAGCTCCAAAATTAAAGAACTCTGATTGGTCTGATTCAATTTACCTCCCCTCCAATTACCGGTGTGATACCTCCTTCTGTGAATACGGATAATTTGGGGGAATGTATTTGGTGGTTTTGCAGGGAGAATAAAATCTTCTTTCACTCAAAACCACCATTTCCAAATTCCTTCTTTGTCAATCCGGGCCCTGGAATGCTAGAACATACCCCGAAACTTTTCGTGTTTATACTCTTTTTAGAGCCATTGTGTGCGAAAGTACAAAGAAAATTAGGAAAAAGGGCCCTTATTTACGTCTTTTGACAACAACAGACTGAAATATTGACATGATTGATCGAATGGCGTGGCCTTGAGATATCGGCAAATTTTAGACTGTTTCAAAAATTTTGATTGATAAATTTTCGACTTTTGTCACCCAATGTGAAAGAAATAACACACAAGGACTTGGATCATTTTACACTGATTCCATCTACTGAGGGGTGAAATAAGTTTGTATTAACTCTTCAAAAAATTTACAACCGGACCTGTGCTGGAGCCTTAAAAACAAATTTTCAAAACAGGGTAATTTTAGGCACTTTTAGGCACTTTTAGGCACTTTTTGACAATTCCCTCCGCTGTAGTTTTCAAAATACAACAAAAAATAAAGTATCAGCCATCCAGCAACTCTTTAACAACACGGGTATTTTTTCAAAATTTTACGTTAAAATTTGAAGCCAGGAGAACGTAATTCTATGCGAAAATCGACCAGAACCAGGTTACAGTTTAGTTCTCTCTACAAGACGATAATAAAGTAAAGTGGATTTGAAAGTCACACAACAGGAGGATATGAATGCAGGCGAGAGCAAAGAGAGAGAGAGAGAGAACCGAGAAGAACGGTTCAAATATTGGAATGAAATTGAGGTTAAACCCGACAATAAAGGCAATATACACGGGGATCAGTGAAAGTAAATAAAGTTATTGATTAGGGCAATGCACATCGAAGAAATCGAAATGGAACCACATTAAGAAAAGGTCTACGTCGAGCGAACAGTGATTAAAAGAGACAACAATGAAGTAAACACTAGACGAATAAAGAGATAACCATTTATAGAGGAAGTAAAATGCTTGTTGACAAGACATTAAACACCAAAGAATGATCGTTTATTAAATAAGTGTTCAAAGTGGGGGGAACCCGTTGGCCTACGAATTCAGTAATTTTTGTGTTATGATTAGATTTCCTGAAAACCGAGAATAATTGCCAAAAATTTATTTTAAAAAGTTTTTAATGTTTGTTTTTAATTTCCAGGAAGCCTATCCTTAACAGAACACAAAATTGATTCGTACATTATTTGAAGCTTTATAAATTGCCTAGTGCACTAGCTTAGTTAGTTGTGGGCTGTCACAGATAGTTTGTCTATAAAAAGTTATTTGTAGATATTCGTAGGCCAATGGGTAGGCCCGCTTAAAAGAAGAAGTACTCTTAAAATGAGATAAAATGCCATCGAAGAAATTGAGATAAAACGTTACGTAACGGATAAAAAAGGGTCGACATTTAACACCGAGATGTATCAAAAAACCATGCGCCAAATGCACAGTTTACGGAAGGCATAGTAGGTCTGAAAGAGCCCTGGTGGTGGGACCCTGAACTAGCCTAGCAGCGTCTGCTTGGACAGCATCTTACTGGCCAGGCGTTCCAACCGCTCTTTGCGTCGCTCCTCCTCCTCCACCGCCTTCTTGCCGCCCTCGCCCGCCTTGGCCGTCTTCTCCATGATCGCGCAGGCGCGCAACACGAACGCAGGCACCGTCTCCTGTTTCTCCTGCTTCGGGATGTCCACCAGCGTCCAATAGTCCGTCTCCAGGCGGATCACTTCCTGTGGGAGTTAAGGGAGCGTTTGGTGGTAGCCCATCCAACGCCCGACTCGGCGCGGTGTTGCTTAACTTGGGTCACCCATCCAACGCCTGATTCGGCGCAGTGTTGCTTAACTTGGGTAGCCCATCCAACGACCGACTCGGCGCAGTGTTGCTTAACTTGGGTCACCCATCCAACGCCCGACTCGGCGCAGTTCTGCTTGACTTGGGTCACCAATCCAATTCCTGACCCAGCGCAATGCTTCTTAACTTAAAATGTTATCAAATTTTAAATCTATTACAATGTCGATTTGTTCCAAAACTGTCAAGAAGAATTTTCTGAAATTTGCAGGGGCACTTTCTGATGACTCCACAAAGATCCCCTGCAAGTTTCATCTACATGAAACCAAGCGTTTCCTGCCAAGCGCGTTGTATACAACAGCCAGGTCACCCATCCCAAGGCCGACCCGACCCAATGCTGCTTAACCCACCTTGATCATGGCCTTGAGTAGATTGTGTCGCTGGAAGACGTTCCTGACGGCCTTGCTCTCGGCGTACTTGATCATCAAGGTCACAAGGCTCTGCTTGGCCGTGTCGTACGACTCGGTGAGACGAAGACGCACCGCTTGCAGACGCTCGTTGGTCTCGATCACCTCCTCCTTGGTCTGTCCACCTGTAGCATACGAGGGCAGGTGGCCAAGTGGTCGACATAACCTCCTCCTTGGTCTGTCTTCCTGTAGCATACGAGGGCAGGTGGCCAAGTGGTCGACATAACCTCCTCCTTGGTCTGTCCACCTGTAGCATACGAGGGCAGGTGGCCAAGTGGTCGACATAACCTCCTCCTTGGTATGTCCACCTGTAGCCCACGAGGGCAGGTGGCCAAGTGGTCGACATAACCTCCTCCTTGGTCTGTCTTCCTGTAGCATACGAGGGCAGGTGGCCAAGTGGTCGACATAACCTCCTCCTTGGTCTGTCCACCTGTAGCATACGAGGGCAGGTGGCCAAGTGGTCGACATAACCTCCTCCTTGGTCTGTCCACCTGTAGCATACGAGGGCAGGTGGCCAAGTGGTCGACATAACCACCTCCTTGGTCTGTCCACCTGTAGCATATGAGGGCAGGTGGCCAAGTGGTCGACATAACCACCTCCTTGGTCTGTCCACCTGTAGCATACGAGGGCAGGTGGCCAAGTGGTCGACATAACCTCCTCCTTGGTCTGTCCACCTGTAGCCCACGAGGGCAGGTGGCCAAGTGGTCGACATAACCTTGATGAAGGAGAGGTATGACTTTATGACCTTGACTTATCGGTGGGGAAGGAAGCTTTTAAATGTGGGGAATATTGTTTTTTGTGTTGGGGAATATTTAGTCTTAACAGTTTGGTGGGGATAGCGTTAAACAGTGGAGAATATAGCCTCAATATTTTGCGCGAAATAGAAACTGGGTGGAAAATATGTTTAATCAGGCTGGGGATATACCCTTAACATTTTTGGGGGAAACAGCTTTAAACTCGGAAGGAAAAACACTTCAATCAGAATGGAAAATTGATTGAAAAGTCGGGAAAATAGGTTTAAACTGTGAAAAAGATAGCTTTAATTAGCAGCCAAAATGCTCAAGTCTACAGTTAAACTGAAAGTCAACGTCAAACATTTATGAATGGAGCCACGTTATTTCAGCCAGTGCAAGTGCGGTTTGCCTGCAACTGAGTGTTGCTCGAAGCACCTGTGGCTGCCAAGAAGTGAGCATGAATTTCTGAGTGATCACCACCTGTTGCCTTCGATCGGGAGCTCTCATTCTTACCGACCAACTTTCTCACCTTTCTCTTATTTGGTCCTTCTTACTCTTTGTCTTAGCCGTCAACTCGTAAGCTTTATATCCTTTTTAGGACCAATTTCCCCAAAGTTGAGCTAAATCGTTAAAACTAGATTGAAGTTAGCATTTGAATTTTCTGTAACAAGCTGACATTTTTCCTAATTTCATCCAATGGCATTTGCCAACTCACGGAAAACGAGACAAATACGAATTTTTACTCTGTTTTCATTCCAAAAGTGAATATGCTGTGATGTTAATATACATTAAAGTTACATCTGGCACTACTTTTTTAGCACTTCAAGCACAGTTTCACAGTGAAACCGCCAATGGGCGAGGTTTAAAATAATTGCCTGGTGATGTGCAAAGACACAAAATATTGACAGCTGTGAACAAAAATATGTCTTATGTGACAGTACAGTGCCTTCTGAATTCAACACCACATATTTAACTATATTTTTGCATATTGCAAAAAATAACATTATATCGATTTCCCATTTTAAATCTATAAAAATGTTTAAAATACCTGAGCAAAGTTTAATTTGGTGTTGAAACGAGGTTCGAACCAAGGTCATCCCGACAATTGGTGCAATCGGCCACCAGTCCAGCCGTTCAATTGAACACGGACCACCTACACTTCATTTCGCGTTGAGAAGGGTGCAGTGTTGGAAATAAAGGTGGGTTACTCTAATTTTTTGACAACCGGTGGGGGGGGGGGGGGGGGGGCAATAAAATGAAAATTGTTTCTTATTTCCACATTTTCGTCATTACCAACACACCCAATTTTCACATCTCAAATACGACTATTTTCGCTTGGTTTTCACAAAAACACGTCCACACATCTCGATTTGCGCCTCAAAGGTAAATGGATAAATGGGTAGTGGGTAAATGGGTGTGCTATGAATGGGTGGGAAATGGGTTAGAAGATATCAGGTCAATGGGTAAGTATATCAAGTGTGAAATATAGAAAAAGTTTGGAAAACTCGCAAACTATGCAAACTATGCAAACTATGCAAACGAACCTATGCCGGCCTGTTTCTTTAAAAAGAAATGTGAGTATGCGCTAAATTAGAAAATAAAATGTGAGTATAAACGCCGAATCCCTGCGTGTATACCCTGGCCTACGCCACTGGTCTGCAGCATGCGTGTATTTCCGTGCTACTCACTGGCCGTGCCTTCGTCCTTGACGTCCTGCACGATCCTGCGCACGCTCTGCGTGAACTTGCCCACCAGGTTGGTGCTCGCTGGAACAACACACAACATTGCAACATTGGAACAACATTTTTAATGTTTTTCGAAAAGTTGTCAACGCCGCAGCCTCAAGTTGGTGTTTTAGAGAAGTGAAACACACTAAAATAATGCATCCCTGAAAGTTTGAAGTCTGCGTGGTGTTTCGCTATCTCTTAATCTGCATTTTTTTTGTGAAATTTGGGATTTTCATATGAAATAAAAATTTGCGATTTCCATTTGAAATAAAATTTAGCGATTTCCATATGAAATTCAGAGTGAAATGTAAGATTCGTTGCGCTAATCAAATGCATGTTCGAATCCAGGGGGCCGATTGACGTGCATCTCACGGCCCCCCCCCCCCCCCCCTCAGCACGGGCATCTGGTCCTAAGCCTTGTTGATGGTCACATGTTATGTCACAAGGCAAACAAGAAAGTCAGTACAAGGGAGGTTTAGCGATTTGTGCAAGGTTTTAGTGTAATGAAAATACCTAACCCTTGAAAAAGTGACTAGCATATGCTACGAAACGTCGGGAAACAAGTGAAACTTTTATTTAGCATTCAAATCCCAGATTGAAATTGGTTTTTTTCAACTCAAAATGGGTTTGAAGGGTAAACCGGTGCTTGCTCTCAAATATATCAAAAATTAAATGGCCCATAAAAGCAATAAAAAACATAATAGACATGTGTAAAAAGGTTCAAATTTGGCAGTTAAAATAAAACTCGACCTCGCTAAAACTCGAACACGCCCCGAGGCGAGCATAACTAAGGCGTTGTTTATATTTTCTTTGTATTTTCAGTATTCTTTCAATGATTCAGGCCTTCATCCAAAAAACGCGGTGCTTTTCTTTGGGGTTTTAGACGCTTTTGGTGGTGTAAATTTAAACCAGGCGAAGGGGGTGCAGTGAGATGTACTACGTGAATCGGCCCCCTGGGTGTGATTCTGTAACTTTGTGGTTTCAAATACATTCGTTTTCAATTCCACTGCCCCGTGGTTTAACACGAGGGCCGTGATTTGAAATCGAGGGATTTGGAGCCAAATCGAACGAAAAGCCAAACTACGTTAATCTGGTTGCTCCTAAATTGTGACAGTTGGTCCCCAACCGTCCCCATGGGGTCTTGGACCCTGAACGTGTTGGCTTGCCGCTAGGCCGACACTAACACTAAGTGGAGGTGGAATTATTAAAATTTAGGCAAGCTCCCTTAGGGACGCTCGTGAGTCAACCAGACCCTGGCGCCGTGCTGGTGGCAATTACTGGAATTAATTGACACTACACTATTTATAAACTCATTACTCGATATCTGCACATTTAGGCTGGAACGTGGCTTGCTTTTCCCATCTAGAATTAGCTTTAGAAAACATTTATTTTATTCATTTTCGTATATATTTTGTTCTAAATTTATGTCAATTACATAAATTATATGTTAGATTTTTTAGATTTTACTTGTTAATTTTAATCATTTCTAATTATTCCTATTTATAAATGAATAAAGACTGAGTGAAAGAGCACAAGAATATTTATTAACACCTATTTGTCTTGTAGCACATCTCTTTAAAATGATGCACATGATTTTAAAGGTTCCGTGTGCGCGATGCACTCAAAAAGTGACTCTGCCAAAATGCTCTGCATTTGGTACTTTAAAACTTACCATTTAAAAGGGAAGCAAAGCTGGAAGAAAGTGCAACCGAACGGGGAAACGAACCCGGGACCTCCTGGGACCAAGCAGGAGGTACCGTGTTCGTTTCCCGGTTATGTAACACATTTTTCCCGCTTCGTTTCCCTTCAACCCATCGCATCCTGGTATAGCTGCTTAAACCAGTTACAATGTTTCCCTCACGGGCTATTTCACCAACGTCGGTTTAATACCCCCTAAACGGTCGTTTAAGACCGATTTTGACTGGCGTATTCGTTTTCTCTACAAAACTCAGTTCTTCAATAATTCAAATGGAGAATTTGGAGTTCTCTCGAAGAAAAATGCAAATTCGACTTTTAGTTCCGTGATGATAACATAAAATAATATTTGGTGGCCTGAAAACACTCACGTGTTGTGTCTGGAACTACTTTCTTTCACCACTAAACACGGTTTAAAAGCTAATTCCCCAACCTTGGGGGCTCAAATAATGAACGATGGTTTAGCCAGAGAATTAATAATGACATTTACAAAATAAAATATGTTTCGCCTGTCAAAACAATGCATTCTAGAATCGTTGCCACTTTAAAATCAAAATTAAAGTATTTTTTGTGACCTGTCTCAAATTTCTGCTTTGAACTTTTCAAAAAGTCAGTAAATTAGTGAATTTCAAGACACCTGCTAAATTGGCCTTAAACGCCCGTTGAAGTTAAACTTGGTGAAATAGCCGCTCAACCTGACATGCTTTGTAACAGCTTAATGTTATTTACATTATATCATAGATATAGATCAACACTCACCAGCGATGAATACATATAGGTATGTAACTGTTTAGGTCAACTCAAAAAAAAGCCATGAAATGCAAACCATTGTAATTCGTTACCATGCGCATCTCACGGTTTTATAGACTACAGCCATTCAAGCCTGATATACAAAGTTCCTAGATAAGATACTAGATAATATTATATTTGAACCTATGTACGCCAGTGTCTATTTATTTAATGCGTCACAAGTCACAACCCTGATATCTATGCGTAAAAAGTGCAGCTCACGGTTGGATAGACTATAGCCATTATTCAACATAAACTCAACCATGCTGATATCAATATAGAGATAAAGTTTCTTGATAAGATTCAGGATATTATTTTTGTATCTATAGATATACGGTATCAAGACACGTCACAATACTCTCAGTAACAGAGCAAAGTGCATCTATAAGCAATATATTATATGTGTATCTATAGATACAACCCAATACTATTATGTATTTAGTAACAGAACAGATTGCATCTCAAAGGTTGATGGACTGTAGCCATTCAAGCCTGGCACCTACAGCGTGAACTCAACCACGCAGGTATCTCTGGACACAGTTAGTAGATAAGATGCAAGATATGATATTTGTATCTCTAGTAACAGTGCCTGGATACGTAACCTCACTGCGTGTAACAGAACAGATCGCATCTCAAAGCGAGATAGACTATAGCCACCCAATCCTGGTGAACGTCTCCCTGAACGCTGGTACGTCCGGCCCTGCATAGCCTTGCAGAAAGCCAGTGAAACGCCCTACCTTCCGTCCTGTGGGCGGCCACCCCTCGCTTGTCGCCCTTGCCCATGGTGCGTACGTCCTTCCGTTCACAACGGCGACATCGCAGCCAGACAGACGAGGCTGCGTTTTCCAGGCACGGCCACCGAGAGACGACGGTCTTGGCCGGGATTCGCCTGGCTTTGGCTGGGCTCGCAACAAGTGACTGCCAAGGTGCAGCGCGCCCTGGCGGCGGAATGGGGAAACTCGGGCTGGGTCGATACTGGGTTCGGTTGGCGGCCGCTAGGGGCTAGGTGGGGGTGGCGTGTTTGAAATCGGGCGCTCTCGCGGGGGTGTTGAACAGTTAGGGATGAAAAAAACTATTTCAAGCTGGGATTTGAATGCTAATAAAAGTCTCTCTGGTTTCCCGACGTTTCGTGACATTTGTTGTCTTTTAACCAAAGCTTCCTAAATCCTAATGACCCTGTCGAAGTCCTAGAATGATTCAAAATAATGAATTTGTACAACATTTTTAAAACCCATCAGAGAAAATCGGTCCAAGCAGAGAAGCCATTACCAGTAACTGAGTTCGAACCTCTGACTCTAAAGGTGTAATACGGCTGGACTGGACTGGGGCGAATTAGGGCGAATTGTATAGGCATTCTACAGTCATAGTTTACAGTAATATGCCCAAAATACTCATTTCGTGATAGAAGCAATAGTTTTCTAGTTGGGCTTTGGCAAATAGATTTTCTAGCAAGGCGTTTTCTAGGCGAGATTTTCAGGAAACCAATAAACTTACCGAATGTTTCGAGGTGGCAAAAGATTACTACACTGCCAATACCCTATCACGTCACTGCCATCAAATCAATTTTCTAGTTGGACTTAGGGAAATAGTGATGCGACCTTTGCTCTAATGAAGTTTTTGACTAAACCGTTATAGATGACCTAACAAGTCAGTGAGGGAGTTGTAGATTGGTTCTGTTCCGAAACCTGCTGAAACTACTGCGCAGTAACAAATCTTACTGAGATTCGTTCCGTAACCTATCACAGTGACAGAGCTGGACCCAGCTGGCCGTACCGTAACCTGCTGAAAGCCACTGAAGTTGACTGGAGGTTTCGGCCTCAGTCAATCCTACTGAGCTCAGTCAATTCTAATTTCAAGATGGCGGGCTACATATGAGATCTGACGTGTGGTGTTTGCGAGGTTACTTTTAGATGAAAGTTAGTAGAGAAGAATAAGAACGTCTATTAACACAGTAAGCAAATTATTATTTCGTACTTTTCTTATGTAATTTGGTTGTGTTATTGCAGAAAAAAATTCGGCTATTTGAGAGCTGAGAACTTTGAACATTGCCGCTTAGAAAATTCAAACCCACTGAGCTGAGATCGTGTATTGCGTTCCGTTACTGAAGGCAGCAGACTTGCTGAACTCTACTGAGAGCCTACTGGAGCTCAGTAAAGCTCAGCAGGTTTCGGAACAGGACCAATTTGAGTCAATCTGTGTCGGTAACCGAGCCGAGTAAAATTCGGGGGCTGCTCGCGGCTGCGAAATCGCGCGAATGCAGAGTCTCATGATTATGTACTTTTTTACTAAACCGTAATAGATAAACTATTGAAGTAACCGAGAGAGTTGTAGACAAAGAATCAACCTGCGGCGGCAACGGAGCCTATTTTACGATTTTAGCTCCTTCGGCTCTTTATCGATTCACGGAAAAGTGGAAAAAGAGCAAAAAAGCAAAATACAACACTTTTAAAAGCGGCTTTGGCCCTTTTGGAACCAACAAAATGGAAAAACTGGTCCGTTACCGACACAGATTGATTCTTTATCTACAACTCCCTCATTGACTTTATTAGGTTTTCTCTTACGGTTTAGTAAAAAAGTGCATAATAGCAAAGAGCTGCATCTGTGACGGCGGTGGAGGTACCTATCCATTCCCGTAATGTAAATGTGTTTTATATTCACGATATCAAATTCCGTGAACCATTCAGCTTCGTGAAAATTAAATGGTAACAAACGATTACGCGGTTAGTATGGGAAATAGATTTTCGGACAATGCATTTATTTTTAAGTCTGCATTTTCCGAGAACCAAACAACTTACAGAAGGTATCAAGGTGGCAGCGATGACACTGACCATACTCGATCCCGTGGCTGTCATAAAAGCGTCTTTCTAGTTGGACTTATGGGAAAGAGATTTTTCGACTTTTTGCATTCGACTAGTTTCAAACACTAGCTACAATAATTATTGCTCTCCTACCTTCGACTCACCGGCCTCCCCCACGCGATCTGGCGGCGAGTCTTGGAAGCTTGTCGCGCCTGGAAACCGAGTTCACGCGACACCCGCTAGGGGCGCACCGGCGCTCACTGTTTGAATCGTAGCGGCCGTGGGAATAAAAGCCTTCAGAATGGTTGGTATCACAGGTTGGTATTACAGGCGGGTAACGCTGGTTGGTATCACTGGTTGGATATGACATGTTTAAACGTGAATCACTGCTCAATAGTTTTTGTTCACTTTCTATCACATGTTTTGTGTGAACTTGAGTAATTTCAAACCTGCATTTTGATTACAGTCGTGTTTTCGAAAAATGTATTATATTGAAATTTTTAAAATGAAAGAAGTCGTGTTGGAAAATTACTAATTTCGCTTCATCCTGTTACATTGGTGACTCAAATAATTTATTTATATATTAAGTCATCATCAGAATTGTGTTTTAAATGATTGATGATTTTCTCGTAGCTTAATTTTACAACCGTGTTACTGCTTTTTAAAACAAGCAGGAGTGATAAGTTAGAGAATGTGAGTTCAAATTCAACTTCATTTAATAAACTTGAATAAACTAGACCTTCCACCCACAATTACTCTATAAATTTCCATGAGCACTACACACCCACTCTTTGCTAGTTGAAGCTTTCTGTGAGGAGAATTCTGAAATTTTGTGTCAAATAATTCATTTTCTTCAAGATGACAAGCAGCAGTTAAAATCAGTCCCAGACAATTGAATTACGTGCGAGGAAAATTTAGGAATCGCAAAATCAGCGCCTTCTAAAAACCGCGCGACCAAACAAAAATTACAAATGCAAATTGTCAATCAGCAAACTGTCATGGCGGCGTGTCAACAGTTTGCCCGCGCCCCTTAGTTAGCATAATTGCCCCCCCATTGGATGTCAATCACCGGGCCTCGTCCAAACTCCCTCGCGGCATCGCTCGCCTGTCTAGCCGGGTAATCGAGTTAGCAAAACGCGGCGAACTAAAAAATTATGCGATTGCGGGGCCTAAGTGTCAATCACGGACGGTATGCTTTCTCCCGGCAATGCTGGCCTGTATAGCCGGCTAATCGAGTTAGCACGACCTGGCGAGCGGAGGATATATGCGAATGCGGGGCCCAACGCAGATTTTTTTCGTAGTTTCTCCTCAGATATTTGATTCACAGACGGACCATGCCTGCGTTACTATGTTTACTGCACAAAATATGTGTACTGCTAACACCAATAGTCTTTCGTACCGAAATGTATTGCATCTTTTCACGAATACCTTGCACCTTGCTGCGTAGGCAGCCCTCGTTGCAAGGCCGTACGACGGGTGGCCTGCCCGGCAGGCTTTAAACCAGTAAACTAAGTACCTACTGCAGACACCATTGGGCAGTCCATGTCGGTGTTGCTATTGGCGCAGCGGAATCTCGAGGCAAGCTGGAACCCTGCAGTTTTCCGCACGGTGATAATATTATCAATTACTGTCTGTACCTTTCACTGTTGTTACCTACATCTTTCCGGCCAAATAGTTTTCTTATACTTTCCTAGAAATTCACGAGAGGTTTTCAGTACGGTCAGTTTTTTCCATCAGTTTTCTAATTCGAATCAATTCCTCTTCATGTGTGTCAACAAGGACTCTCTTTAAAAGGCTAGAAAGTGTAATGAAAACATCAATGAAATCAAATATCACAAAATGTAACATCGCAAAATTGGCAACACCGTGTACGTAAAGTAAACCGGTAACTCGATAGGACGCCACTGTGTTCGGGTCCTCGCCATGCCGCCACTGTGTTCGGGTCCTCGCCATGCCGCCACTGTGTTCGGGTCCTCGCCATGCCGCCACTGTGTTCGGGTCCTCGCCATGCCGCCACTGTGTTCGGGTCCTCGCCATGCCGCCACTGTGTTCGGGTCCTCGCCATGCCGCCACTGTGTTCGGGTCCTCGCCATGCCGCCACTGTGTTCGGGTCCTCGCCATGCCGCCACTGTGTTCGGGTCCGCGCCATGCCGCCACTGTGTTCGGGTCCTCGCCATGCCGCCACTGTGTTCGGGTCCTCGCCATGCCGCCACTGTGTTCGGGTCCTCGCCATGCCGCCACTGACTAAGCTGTGTGAATAATTTCGGGCCAAGATTTTGTCTTTCCGGCCTTCCAACTCCCTCGAGGCAAGTGACGTCACTTCCCGGAGACTCACGATCTGGGGGGGGGGGGGGGGGGGGAGGGGGGGGGGGGGGAGGAAGCGTCAGTCCATTTCGTTTTTCAGTCGCATTAATCTTGCAGATTGTGCATTAAACTCAGTCTGGCGAATCGGGATTTTGGGCGCCGTACTTTGTGCACTGCGCTAGATCACGATACACACACATTTCTGTACGAGCTTATTTAGTGCTTTTTTTGTAAATATACATGTGCCGGGACGCCAATTTTCATAATAGAAAATGACCCCTCACCCCATACCCTCCCCCCCCCCCCCCCCTATTCACCTCCACCAATAAACGATAATCAAACTCTTAGCTCGTGTCAGCAGCAGAGGGTCTATGAGAAATGTGCAAATATACGGACTCTCCTTCTCTACGTGGAATGGAGTGCTGGATTTTTCCAGCGATCGGCGAGCGCTGATATTCCCGTCGATGTTTAATTTTCTTTTAGTGTACCTATTGAAAGAAAGTGCCGGAACAGCGTCCCGGGCGTTCCGGCACAAAAGAAGATCCGAGGTCATTTAATAACGTATAAGAACATCAAACATCTTCTCGCATGGTCATTATTTATCAGCAGTAAAACCAGCCAAAATACCAATCACGTTATTAATTTATTTCCATTATATTTTGGTCCAAGCGATTTTTTTTCGTTTAACATGCAAACAAAATTGTTGCTTGTTTATTTTTAACATTTCACGCTTCAGTGAAATTGTTGCCGAATAGAGTTGAGTACATGTAAAACCCAAAATTTACATTGTTGGCAAACAATCGTTTTTAAATTAAATAAATCAATAAATCAAAAATCGTTTTTAAAATGAACTGTGAGGTTCAAAACTCACAAACTATGTCTTGAACCAGACAAAAGGCTCTATGGGCAGTTTTGAAACTCTAAGCTTGTGTCTAGCAGCAGTGGGTTCTCGAGGAAGATGTTAATCCACCCTCCTTCTCAACGTGAAATGGAGTTTTACGCTTGCCAATAATCGCCTGGTGATCGTGATGAGAGGGATGACAAGTCCGTGTGCAGTCTTTCCAGAAACCAACGAGGTCTTTATTTAGCATTCTAATCCCAATGTGGTAATGGGTGTTTAAAAACTTAAGATAGGAAGCCAACGGCTCAAAAGAAGTTCTCTGTGAATCGAAAGAAATCTATGAATTCTATCGAATATAATATGATTTCTATCTAATTTATGAATTCTCTAGGAAGTGAAGCACAAAAATAATATAAATAAAACCCCAACAATTTAATTATCGCATATCGTTAACAATATTTTCAACCACTGAAATGTGCTTTGAAATGTTGGGAAATATGTCATTTTGGCTCGTCCCGTTCATGGGAAACAAACCAGCAATCACTTTAGGATGGCAAAGGCGACTTAGGGTTGGGATACATTATCCAGCAATCACTTTAGGATGGGAAATGCGACGAAGTTTTTGGAGAAATAAACCAAAACCACAAATTTTAAACACCACAAATTTGTTAACTATATTTTCCATCTCTTTCAAGTTTGCAAAAAAAAAAAAGAGAAACAACATGTTGCCAACATTGCAACGCTTTTCCGCACCAACTGCACTTCAACAAACAGAATAAAATTAATAATGTATTAATTTAATAATATTAATTTTAATATAATAATTTACATATTATGATAACTAATTAATCGATAATGTACATATGCCGTTCCCTCGCACAGCGGTCGTACCAACCTAACTAGCTCCGGCTCAGTGGTGCCAACTTGGCGCGAAAAGTCACTAACATTTTATTAACATTAAGTTGGCACTATTTGCATTACGCTCTAATTATATATACATTATATTATTTCATATTTTATACTATAGACATTATTATAATAAACTAACAACTTGGGTTTCCTCGATTCTAAAATCACAAAACCAGCCACCCAAAAGTTAAACAGTTTTCCGAAATATTTTCCTTAGTTTTTCCTATTTTCTAACACATTTCTTAGTCAGAATTTTCCACTTTTCCAAAAAAAG
Source organism: Nemoura dubitans (assembly GCA_921293005.1). NCBI lineage: Eukaryota > Metazoa > Arthropoda > Insecta > Plecoptera > Nemouridae > Nemoura > Nemoura dubitans. Next base: position 13,998,677 of record OV121078.1, on the reverse strand, counting down.
TGCATGAAAATAGAGCAATCATTTGGGAGAAGTAATGAAATTAAACAATGAAAATGAAAACGATGATTAATAATTAATTAAACTATTATAAAACTAAATTAATATTTATATGAACTGTCAGTCGATGTATAATGAAAAAGACACAAAATAAAGATTTATAAATCAACATTTTCTCTGAGATAAAAATTTGTTCACAGTTCAACTGAGTTAACAGCAACACTGGTGGCTGGTTTGCTAACTAACATTAGCTAACACAACACGGTGATTAAAGCCTAGTTTAACGGCGAGTTAACTTCGAGTTAACGATCAGCGTTACCAACTATCGTGGCTACAAGATAATATGACACAGTAGACGACACAATATGTCAGAAAATGACACAGAGTGTCGAAATAATAATATGACACAATTTTTTCATATAAAACGACACAATTTGAACTTTATATCTTCCGACTAGCGACCTAGCTACACAGATCGTAGGTCGTTAAAGGCTCCCTAACGGACCGTCATCACTAACGGGCCGTTACTGACCGATACCAAAGTTAAGACCCTTGAACCGTCGTTATATTTACACTCCGTTAACATTCCTTCGATAACAATTTTGTTAGTTTTTGCCTGGAGCGAAACACAACGATAACCGAGGCGTCTTAGAGTCGCGTAATTTTTTCGGACGCCTAAACCGACCTCTAAGTTACATATGGCCGCTAAGAAAAAACGTGAAGCCATCCGCCTTAGCCTACCCTCGTTTTCTACACGATTGCCTAAACTAAACTCTACATCATTACGACAAAACGGTGCTTTATTTACATCAATATATTAATTTCTCTAGCTTATCTCGCCTTGCTTGTACATGTATTGTGTTTTGTGTAGGTACTCGTGGCCTTTTAGCGTAGCTCCGCGCGGAAAAAACTGTGATACCTCTTAGCTAGGTGTTCTCTGCCTGCTGAGCGAATAAGTCTTTTTTGGACAAAAATACAAACTGTGGACGCATCTGCATTGGGTTTTTAAAAATAAATATCTTTCGTATAGACATGGCCTGAGTCAAGATGATAGTTTCCAACCAAAGGATCAAAAAGTCACTTTGGTCATGTCATATAGTCGATCCGAGCAAAGCTGGGTTTACAGCTGGCAATGTCAGTGACACGATGCCATCAACATTGGCTCTGCACCAATCAAGCTGGGTTTACAGCTGGCAATGTCAGTGACACGATGTCATATCAACATTGGCTCTGCACCAATCAAGCTGGGTTTACAGCTAGCAATGTCAGTGACACGATGTCATATCAACATTGGCTCTGCACCAATCAAGCTGGGTTTACAGCTGGCAATGTCAGTGACACGATGCCATCAACATTGGCTCTGCACCAATCAAGCTGGGTTTACAGCTGGCAATGTCAGTGACACGATGTCATATCAACATTGGCTCTGCACCAATCAAGCTGGGTTTACAGCTAGCAATGTCAGTGACACGATGTCATATCAACATTGGCTCTGCACCAATCAAGCTGGGTTTACAGCTGGCAATGTCAGTGACACGATGCCATCAACATTGGCTCTGCACCAATTAAGCTGGGTTTACAGCTGGCAATGTCAGTGACACGATGTCATATCAACATTGGCTCTGCACCAATCAAGCTGGGTTTACAGCTGGCAATGTCAGTGACACGATGTCATCATCATTGGCTCTGCACCAATCAAGCTGGGTTTACAGCTGGCAATGTCAGTGACACGATGTCATCAACATTGGCTCTGCACCAATCAAGCTGGGTTTACAGCTGGCAATGTCAATGACACGATGTGATCATCATTGGCTCTGCACCAATCAAGCTGGGTTTACAGCTGGCAATGTCAGTGACACGATGTCATCAACATTGGCTCTGCACCAATCAAGCTGGGTTTACAGCCGGCAATGTCAGTGACACGATGTCATCAACATTGGCTCTGCACCAATCAAGCTGGGTTTACAGCTGGCAATGTCAGTGACACGATGTGATCATCATTGGCTCTGCACCAATCAAGCTGGTTTTACAGCTGGCAATGTCAGTGACACGATGTCATCAACATTGGCTCTGCACCAATCAAGCTGGGTTTACAGCCGGCAATGTCAGTGACACGATGTCATCAACATTGGCTCTGCACCAATCAAGCTGGGTTTACAGCTGGCAATGTCAGTGACACGATGTCATCATCATTGGCTCTGCACCAATCAAGCTGGGTTTACAGCCGGCAATGTCAGTGACACGATGTCATCAACATCGGCTTGTGATGACATCGTGTCACTGACAATGCCGGCTGCTAACCCAGCTAGGTATTGGGCATTTTGAACACTATTTGAACGACAGGCAAAGTAGACCTAGATAAGAGGTAACACGGGCTACAGCCATATTATTCTAGCTAACAAGTAACAACAATATTCTCGAAGCGTATACTTCTTTATCTAGTGTACACCCTAATTTCGGACACGTTTAGTCACCTTAACTCGCGTGAAATTGACAACAATTATTGACCTACAGTGTTAATCTCTGTCTTGTGCGCGTGCGCGTCACCTTTTGAGCGTAGCTCTGTGTGTAAAAAACGTCTCGAATTACTTGAACAAAGCAGAGACACGCACTTGTAAACCTAGACTCTGTTGCACGTTGAGAATGCAACGGGTTTGCAAGCAACGGGTTTGAGCGTCAACAGTTTCAAAACTGAGCATTCGTATTTCGTTAGTGCGAGTCAAAACTGGACCCGTGTTAGTTTTGTAACAGTTTGCCTACAGGGTGAACTGTATTGTCTACCCTACACAGGGTGAACTGAATTGTCTACCCTACACAGGGTGAACTGTATTGTCTACCCTACACAGGGTGAACTGTATGGTCTACCCTACACAGGGTGAACTGTATTGTCTACCCTACACAGGGTGAACTGTATGGTCTACCCTACACAGGGTGAACTGTATTGTCTACCCTACACAGGGTGAACTGTATGGTCTACCCTACACAGGGTGAACTGTATTGTCTACCCTACACAGGGTGAACTGTATGGTCTACCCTACACAGGGTGAACTGTATTGTCTACCCTACACAGGGTGAACTGTATGGTCTACCCTACACAGGGTGAACTGTATGGTCTACCCTACACAGGGTGAACTGTATCGTCTACCCTACACAGGGTGGAATAGGCTGTTGTTACTTTATATTTTTTATCTAAGGTTTCACGGTTTGTATGATGAGAACCAAACGGTTGTGGTTGAAATCGATTTTAGCAAAGATTCTCCTGGCTACAAAAAAATTGACGGGAAATTTTGAAGAAGAAAATCCACTTGGTTTTTTTAGAAAAATGCTGGGTGGCTGATGAAATGTTTTTTTTTGGTGTGGCATTTTTCAAAATTCCCTCCGCTGTAACTTTTGCAAAATACAACAAAAAATAGCGCGTGCGCCATCCAGCAACTCCCTAGCAACACGTGCTTTCTTTTATTTACCGTTGTTATTTGCAGCGAGGAGAAGGTCCGTCTTACCGCTAAGTCTGTGCGAACATCGGTCAAGGCCACGTGACCGTTTGGGTGACTCCTAATACCTCGTTCACACTACAAACTTGGTCAAGATCAACTCTCTACCCAGTCAAAGATGGCGTTGATTGGGTTTCCACAACTCAGTTATCTATTTAATCGCGATGAAATCATTCGGGAATTGTCGTGAACGCTCGTAAAGAGTTCGTGATTATTTCGAAATCAGCCACCGGAAACGTTGCAACATTAACCTGGGAGCGTGTTCCGTGCGCTTTGAGCTCGGCGATAAAGTGAGGTTAGATTCGTCGCGATTTCCGGTTGTGTTCGTTTCCCGAGCATATTCCGAACTTGTCCGAATGACTTGATCACGATCAAGTAAGGAAACAAGTGTGAACACCAACTGACTTTTGAAACCCAATCAACGCCATATTTGATCGAGTTGGGGACTTGATCATGATTATCTCGTGTGGTGTGACCGAGGTATCAAGGGGGCGCCTTTCGTGTTCGCAAACAATTAGCACACGGTCCAGGAAAGATGTCGCAAAACGTCCAATCAAGGTTGAAGTTTAGATGAGGCCGATTTGAGTTCGTCGCGCCAGCACTAAAGTCCGTATCGTTTTGAGCGCCGACTCGACATTGCTGCCAACATTGTCGTCTCACGTTCTTCCACATTAACAACATATCACTAGCGTCACATCGATGAGCAATACTGCCAACCTCGGCACAGTCTCGCTAGCAGAGTTGCCAACCTCGGCACAGTCTCGCTAGCAGAGTTGCCAACCTTGGCACAGTCTCGCTAGCAGAGTTGCCAACCTCGGCACAGTCTCGCTAGCAGAGTTACCAACCTCGACACGATCTCGCTAGCAGAGTTACCAACCTCGGCACAATCTCGCTAGCAGAGTTACCAACCTCGACACGATCTCGCTAGCAGAGTTACCAACCTCGGCACAGTCTCGCTAGCAGAGTTGCCAACCTCGGCACAGTCTCGCTAGCAGAGTTGCCAACCTCGGCACAATCTCGCTAGCAGAGTTGCCAACCTCGGCACAGTCTCGCTAGCAGAGTTACCAACCTCGACACGATCTCGCTAGCAGAGTTACCAACCTCGGCACAGTCTCGCTAGCAGAGTTGCCAACCTTGGCAGGCGCGCTAGCAGAGTTGCCAACCTTGGCAGAGTCTCGCTAGCAGAGTTGCCAACCTTGGCACAGTCTCGCTAGCAGAGTTGCCAACCTCGGCACAGTCTCGCTAGCAGAGTTGCCAACCTCGACACGATCTCGCTAGCAGAGTTACCAACCTCGGCACAATCTCGCTAGCAGAGTTACCAACCTCGACACAAACTCGCTAGCAGAGTTGCCGGAATGGCTTGAGCAGGGTTGCCAATTCCAGATACATACTTTAAAAACACTGCGACCTTTCGAACACGCACACGCACACGCACACAGCTTCCAACGAACTCATAGACTCGACTCCATCGACCTTGAATCCCGCCTGGAGCGCGGGGCTGAAGTCACGACGTTCTACAAAACACATTCTACCTGCTCGGTTTGGAGCTTTTAGGCTTGGAGCTTTTAGGCGTGGAGCTTTTAAGCTTGGAGCTTTTAGGTTTGGAGCTTTTAGGCTTGGAGCTTTTAGGCGTGGAGCTTTTAGGCTTGGAGCTTTTAGGCGTGGAGCTTTTAGGCGTGGAGCTTTTAGGCGTGGAGCTTTTACGCGTGGAGCTTTTAGGCGTGGAGCTTTTAGGCGTGGAGCTTTTAGGCGTGGAGCTTTTAGGCGTGGAGCTTTTAGGCTTGGAGCTTTTAGGCTTGGAGCTTTTAGGCTTGGAGCTTTTAGGCTTGGAGCTTTTAGGGCCCATCTACAACCAACAAAGCCGTTAACATAACATTACCCATGCAACAAGTGTTTGCCTCATGTGTTTCCATGAGACTAACTACAACAAACAAGAGAACTCGAGGTAACATAACGTAGCCATAACGTAAACATGAAGTTTGACTGGGCAAAACTTGTTGTTTACGTTTACGTCAAAACGCAGTGGAAAACCAATCGGGTTCATTTGGTCGACCTGTTGCTTGATTTCCTCCCGTATTTAAGAAAAAGGTTAGGTTATGTTTTGTTGATTTGTCACGATTCGATTAGCTTGCCGCAAGGAATTCAAGTTGTCGTTTTAGACAGATGTTTTAGACAAGCATTGTGTTATGTTAGCGACTGTGTTGGTAGTAGATGGTCCAATTAGACTTGGAGCGTTGAGACTTGGAGCTTTAAGACTTTGAGCTTTGAGACTTGGAGCTTTGAGACTTTGAGCTTTGAGACTTGGAGCTTTGAGACTTTGAGCCTTGAGACTTTGAGCTTTGAGACTTTCAGTCCCAATGGACCCGGTGTGATGCGAACTTAGCGTGGATTTAACTGTCAATTGTCCTCGAAAGTTCAGCAGAAACAACAAAGCTTTACCGAAATTCAACATCACTGCACTTTCTACCGACTAAACGTTTTGAGAAGGCTTTGGCAACGAAAAAAACAATTTCAGGATTTTCCCCCTAAATTGCATAATTCTTTTGATTCCAGCAGCGATCTTGAGTGTGAGCAACATCACTTGGATGCTGGATTCGTCTCGTCGGTGCTTCGTTGTGCGAGGCGTTGGTCCGCACAACCTGTTGCCGGCAGTGACGTAATGCCGGACGTGACGTCACTCAAGTCGTGAGCAGACCCGATGACGGGCGTTTGTACTGGTGCGTCGGTAATGTGGGGCGACTGCTTGATCGGCGAATCTGTAACACAAATACGAACGGCTTAGTTACACGTCATTATGAGGGAATTTATCATAGTTAAAACTTAAAAGTAAAAACAGACATTGCGTTTTTGGCGCAGGGTTCTGGATGAAATCAAAATCAACTTGTCATGCTGGAAAACAAATGCCTAACTTGATCCCCCAACTTGTTCGCTCTGCCACCAATCAGAGACTCTGGAAGTCAGAGTTACGCAATCGCAGTGTAGAGCCAATGTTGATGACATCGTGTCACTGACATTGCCAGCTGTAAACCCTGCTTGATTGGTGCAGAGTCAATGTTGATGACATCGTGTCACTGACATTGCCAGCTGTAAACCCTGCTTGATTGGTGCAGAGCCAATGTTGATGACATCGTGTCACTGACATTGCCAGCTGTAAACCCAGCTTGATTGGTGCAGAGCCAATGTTGATGACATCGTGTCACTGACATTGCCAGCTGTAAACCCAGCTTGATTGGTGCAGAGCCAATGTTGATGACATCTTGTCACTGACATTGCCAGCTGTAAACCCAGCTTGATTGGTGCAGTCTCGTATCAAAGGCAACGCCTGGTGGGATACTAGCCCGCCACACACGGGTGCTGCTAGAGTTGCCGCCTGCCAGGCGTCGCAAAACACAACACACAAGGCCGTGAACAGGTATCGGGGGCAATGTTTTGAACAATCGATCTTCCGACTCGATTCGTAAATTCAAAGGGCGAATCTTTCGTAGAAGAATATCGATACGATTATATCGATATTCTCCATAGCGTGAATCGATATACTGGGATAGATCGATCCTTATCGGGAAATTTAGAGTAAAATCAGGCGTTAAAGGTGGTTTTAAAAACTATTAGTGCTGGTTTAACAAAGGCCAGTTAAGTGTTAACTTCCCGCAAAGTTTGTTATCTCCAAGGTGACAGCCAATCAGATACCTCTTATTTCATTTTAACTGACAGTTGACACTTAAACTGGAAATTGTGACGCCGGCCCTTAGAGAGTCAAGAATTGTAAGAATCGATTTCAAATATCGATATCACAAGTCACAACGACGGAATCGATATATCGCAAGACCGATTCTCTTTGCCTCTGCCCGTCGCAGGCAACGCCGATGACACAGTCTGCCTCAATACCGACCCGCCGAGTTGCCCGCATTGCCGCTAGATGGCAGCACACTCGAGTGGTCGCGTGCTGTTCGCCTCGTGAGCCGATCACAGTGAGCCGATCGGTTGGCCGTGATAACGCGAACAAGTGCACCGCGTATTTCCAGCCGCTTATCTCGGAACGAGCGGCCAGATCTTATCGCGTTTGGTACATGGCAAGGATCGAGGGGGCTTTGCAGGAGCTAGACTGCATTTCACGTTGAGAAGGACAGTGGATTTGCTCCTTCCTCGAGGACCCACTGCTGCTAGACACGAGCTAGACTGCATTTCACGTTGAGAAGGACAGTGGATTTGCTTCTTCCTCGAGGACCCACTGCTGCTAGACACGAGCTAGACTGCATTTCACGTTGAGAAGGAGAGTGGATTTGCTCCTTCCTCGAGGACCCACTGCTGCAAAGCACCGTTTACATGGGAGCATTTTACGCAAAAGTCTGTCCCAGTGTTTTAATGCCGTCAAAATACCATTGCTATATTACATATTATTATGTTGGTGTCTCACATTATATATAATAATTTTGTTATAAATAATATAGAAGTAAACCATAAAATAGTGATAAACTTAATAATTTGTCGATACAACATTAATTAGTGCCTTGTTATTTTGCTGCCATCAAACTTTTGTGGCAGATTTTTGCCAAAAATGCTCCCAAGTAAACGAGGCGTAAGAGTTTCAAAACTAAATGCTCTATGGACGGGTTTGAAACTCTTAGCTCGTGTCTGGCAGCAGTGGGTCCTCGAGGAAGATGCAAATCCACTCTCCTTCTTAACGTGAACAGGTGGTCAGACTGCTTTTCAGGCTAAGTGTAACGCTGTTGAGCGGCGATGGACTGAAACTCTGTAAAATATTCCTGATTTATTGTTTGATTCATCCTTTTAGTGCACTTGCACTACGCGTTCAAGCCCTTAGGGCCAATGCACCCCTAAGGAAGGGCCCTAAGGGACCCAAGCGCCGAATGTACTGTCTATTAAGCTGCCTAAATAACACATTTTCCAAGCCATTGAATCTCTGTTTGGGAAAATCGACATTTTAAGGGACGCAATAACGATTCAAATTTGATGCTTGAACTGTGCCCTGGTTCTCTGAAACGATCCAGTTAAGCAATACTGCGCCGAGTCGGCAGTTGGATGGGTGACCGCCCTTGTGTACACTACACTGGAATTCATATAAGTTTGCCACTTGTTGGCGATCACATATCATAGAGTACCTAGGTTAGGTAGTAGGTACCAATGTATCTGCATAGTCAGAGTCCTCCAGGCTGTGGTAGGGTAAGGCTATAACACGACTGTACAACAATTGAATTTCGTTTAGTAGGGCGATGCTATATGTTATCATGAACTTTCGTTTGACGTCGAAAAGCCAACGGGGGATAACCTGCGTTCAACGTTAGGGTAGAACCTAATCGAACGTTTGGCGAATGTGAACGCTGAACGCAAGTTATCCCCCGTTAGCTTCTCGACGTCCACCGAACGTTCGAAGTAACGTTCGCTGAACGTGGTACCTAAGGCAACCCAGCCAGAGGGTTAGCCCTGGGATAAGCCCCACTGACATGACACGTGGCTTGAGGGTTAGCGGTTGAAGCACTGATCCATTGAAGCCAAGGCGGTGGCCAATGCACACCAGTAAAGTGCACCCGGGCAAAAGGCCTGGAATTAACCCCTGACCGAGAGGCTCGTCATTATAAGCCAAGGCGGTGGCCAATGCACACCAGTAAAGTGCACCCGGGCAAAAGGCCTGGAATTAACCCCTGACCGAGAGGCTCGTCATTATAAGCCAAGGCGGTGGCCAATGCACACCAGTAAAGTGCACCCGGGCAAAAGGCCTGGAATTAACCCCTGACCGAGAGGCTCGTCATTGTAAGCCAAGGCGGTGGCCAATGCACACCAGTAAAGTGCACCCGGGCAAAAGGCCTGGAATTAACCCCTGACCGAGAGGCTCGTCATTATAAGCCAAGGCGGTGGCCAATGCACACCAGTAAAGTGCACCCGGGCAAAAGGCCTGGAATTAACCCCTGACCGAGAGGCTCGTCATTGTAAGCCAAGGCGGTGGCCAATGCACACCAGTAAAGTGCACCCGGGCAAAAGGCCGTGCATGCCTGGCCCGGTCAGAGCAAGCCGCCGAGTAATACCGCCGACAAATCGGCAGATCGCATGGCTGATAACCGCACAGAGTTGGCTATCTCGACGCAGTACAAGCCGCACTCTGCTCGCTTGGCAATGGGGCTGCTGATAAGGGTAAGCCCGACCCGACCCGACCCGACCCGACCCGACCCGACCCGACCCGACCCGACCCGACCCGACCAGGTAGCTGCCCTTGCCTCGTATCGGCTCTCGGCCTGCTTATCAGCCGTTACCTTTAATACTCTGTGACACAAGCTTGAAAAGTTTCATTGAGAGTTAAAACTTTTCAAAGAGTCATGATATGTTTTGTACCTATTTTAGTTCCTGTATTTGGATTCAATTTTCAAAAGTGATCTCCCTAACTCAGTGGAACTCAACCTTTTTTGCACTGGGCCGCAAAGGGTACTTTGACGTATGTACGTATAGAACTGTGAGTCGCAAAAGATGTACAGGGAGCGATAACGTGTGGAGGAATTGGAGTGGACGCATCCTTGTTACGTTGCTGTACCTGCTTGTTCTTGATAAACGAACAGTAAATATATGCAAATATTTTGAAAAGTTGACTTAAACTTGGTGCACCCCTGAGAAGATGCAATCAGTGTAAAATTATCCAAGTCCTCGTGTATTATTTCGTTCTCACGGGGTGACCAAAGTCGAAAATTGATCATTTAAAAATATTGACACAGACCAAAAGTTGCCGAGTTTGCACGGTCACACCGTTGAAATGATCATTCCAATATTCGAGTTTGCCCATGGCCCTTGGCGCCCTATTTTTCTCTACACATTCGTATATAATGGCTCTAAAAAGGGTTGAAAAATGACGAGCTCCGGGGGGGGGGGGGGGGGGGGGGGGGGGTTCTAGCATTCCAGGAGCAAATTTTCTAAAAAAAGGGCCATGGGCACCCAATTGTATTTTAATTACATACTCGAAAATATTGAAATGATAACTTCTACGAAGTGGCCTTGAGAACTCGGCAATTTTCGGTCTGAAAGCCACTTTCAGACGAACTGGGAGGCGATTGTGTGACTTTGTGATTTCAAAACGATTCGTTTGCATTATCACTGGCTATATGGTTTAACACGGGCAGTGATTTGAAATCGATTGATTTCGAGCCAAATCGAACGAAATAAAGTTACATAAACGCACCCTAGTTGAGTATTTTAGTGAAATTATCACTTGCACCCCGTCTGCGAATGGTTCCGATAAGTTGAATGTTCGAGTCCGGTTCGTTATACTTTCGGACAAGCCTTACGTGTGACATGTAATCTAGACTTGGCATCAGATCGCATGTCGAGATAGGACAGGATTGAGATGGATATCTGCACGCTCGACAACCCCCCCCTCGTCTTGGGACTCGTGGCCGATTTCAACCAAGTCGGGATACACTTGGTTCGAACCTGTGTTTCAGACCAAATTAAACATGTCCTCGGTTTTACTCAGTTTGAAACATTTTCAATGGGAAAATGATATTGATACACAAATCAATGTTGTGTACTGATTTTGTGTACACAAGATTTTGCCATTAGCGCACCGACATCAGGCTTGTTTGGGAATTTACCCCCCCCCCCCCCCCCCCCAAGTAGCACAAAAACGTTCGGGGGACGTTACTTCGAACGTTCGGTGGACGTCGAGCAGCCAACGGGAGATAACTTGCGTTCAGCGTTCACATTCGCCAAACGTTCGATTAGGTTCTACCCGAACGTTGAACGCAAGTCATCCCCCGTTAGCTTTTCGACGTCCACCGAACGTTCGTGATAAGGGTTTTGGTGATACTAGGGAGATACAATCGCCATGGTGGCAATCAGCCCAGAACAGAGCTGCAATCTTTTGACTAACATCATAGGACCTCTATGGCTTCACTGCACTATATTATGAAACTACCCTCTGGAATGGGGGCTAGAAGAGTCACCCCTTTATCAAGGGGGTGGATTGGGGGAGGGGGGCGAACTTTCACCAGCATCTCTCCTGCAGCTCGCATTCATAAATTCACACGAATACGCAATGATGACAAACGATTCGCCTATACCTAAGTGGTTGCACTTTAATTTTAACGCGAAATTGACTGTTAAAGTAATTTGAAAACTATTCGGCACTTGGTGCTTCCACTAACGCCAGGGATTTTCAAGTTGTTCAAAGCCAGTCGTGGGATCTCAACGAGGCGTTGAACACTCTGCTGAACCGGGCAAATAATTGGCAAACACTGTCAAAACGTTCAGCTGGAGGATAAAGTGCGTGAGAAATTATTGTTTTATGAGATTTGCTAAAAATTCAGAATAAATGCTAAAAATTTATTTTCCAAATTATGAAGGTTTTTCTAAATTTTCAGCAAGCACAAAACTTTAACTAACAACACAAAATTGGTTCTTACATCATTTGAAAGACTTATAAATTGCCTAGTGCACTAGCTAATTTGTTTTGGGCTGCCACTGATAGTTTTTGTGTAAATTTTTTTTTGTAGATATTCGTAGGTCAAGGGACCCCCCCCCCCCCCACACATTAAGTGTATGGCGATAGCAGTGGCGCGCCGTCAGGTCTAGGCGCACTGGGCGCGTGCCTTGGGGCCCCGGTGGTCAAGAAAAATAAAGCGATGACCTGTTTTTAGAGAATGGACTTTTTAAAGGGGGCCCCAAAAGCCGTCTGCGTCTTGGGGCCCCTGGGCGATGTACGGGCCTTTACGACTATGAGGCAAGTCGACTATGAAACCACGTGACACCGAACCAAGGCCTTGGGGAGGGAAAGCGAGCCCCCGGCATCGAGAATCGAATAATTTCAGCTTTTGGAAACACATTTGTAAAATGCCAAAATATTGCTTCGCGAACGCAATTTGTGTTGCGTTGAAGATGAGCGTAGGTAGCGGTTTGTATGCAGCAGATAAAAAGGTGGAGGCCGAAGGCCTATGTCAACCATGGAGCACGTAGCCAGACCATTGCCCTCTCGAAAACTCTGATCACTCGAAATTTTAGACGGTTAAGACCTTCCTTTGTTCCTCTCTAAACCTGTCAGATAGCCAAAATGTGCTTATTTTGAGCTAATTGAGTAATTTGAACATAATATATACATGAATGTAAATTACGCCAGTGGATTCTTATTATACCTATATATAAGAGATATATATCTAATGCGAACTTACTTCAATTAATGTGAAATGAGAAACTACTTAAATAAATGAGAACTACTTATTTCTGATATATCTGTCAAATCATTGCCTTGGACAAACTTCAAGTCAACAAAGCTGGGTCACCAAGGTGACGAAGGAAATTGATTCAGGCTTCAAAAAGTACCGAAAATCACGAAAAAAACTACAAAAATGCTAATAAACCCCAATTGGAATGACCTAACGACCTAAGATTTGCAGGCATGATAAATATTATTAATGTCAACATTTTTAGAAGATTTTGTGAAGTTATGTTAAAAACTTTGAAATTTACAGAGATTCAAAATTTTGAAAAAATCGAAAAATTTCGTAGAAATTGATTTCTTAAAAATATTCTGAACCGATCTTTTCCAAAAACGCAGGGGGTCTAAGTTGAGAACAAAGGTAGGTACTCTGGAATTTTAATTCAAATCGGTTTAGGAACTTGGTCTGTAGAGCGCGCACAAAAAAAAAACATACACAAGTGACTTTTTCTTGGGGGTAGTGAAATTGAAGATTTCGCTCCGCTCATCAAATATATACCTATACGTATCTTAATCCCTATACACCTTCTAATCAAGTCGACTAAGGAACCACGTGACATCAAGCCCTTGGCAAAGGAAAGTGGACCCCAGCATGGAAGAGTCAGCCCAGTCATGCGCTACCCTTACTCACATGGGGGAGGGGGGGAGGGGGGGTCGAACTTTCGCCTCCAACTTCCAGGGCTCGCTCATAAACTCAGAAACGACCAACGATTCATGCCCAAAGTGCTGACAAGATAGTTTTAACACGGTGTATATACCTATTTATAACCTCTTTGAGAAACGTAAAAAAAAATTGTTCAATTTACTTAAATATAGGTAATTATTTAAATAATGTCAATGCCTTGAGGAAGTAATAAGTAGGTTTATGAGTTACGAAACGTCGGGAAACCAGCGAGACTTCGTTTGGCATTGAAATCCCATCGTGTTAAAATCTTTGTGTTAGAAAACTATCGTGCCAAAAACAAGCGGGCATTTGTCAGATAAATTTATTAAACTTCTACAACATCAATAAACTCAATTATGTAAAAAAGAAATAAAAAAGAAACATAAACGAATTTAGATTAGCTGGCACAAATTGATAGTTGAGCTTAACCATCTGTTAAATTTTAATTCTTAGTTAGGTCATCTAGAACTAAATAATAATTAAATTTAACTAATTGTTTGATCTAACTCACGAAGAAAAGCCCCCGTCTGGGTTTGTTGTATATATATAGATACCTATATTTTAATACAGAGGTATAAAGTCGAAGTACAATTGTGTGTAGAGTTCAACGGAACTGAATTCACCTCCGGCGGCAGCGAATGCAAAACGCATTCCACAGCAAACGAAAGTGAAACCAAAACCCGGGACCCCCCCCCCCCCCCCTTCGACCACCCACACCGCCCATAACCCAAAAGGGGGAAAGCATCAAACTTTTTGTTACACATCCCCTGATTGCCCCCCCACCCCACCCCACCCCTCACAGGCGCCATCCGTACTGGCGCCAACCCCCCCCCCCCTCCGTCCCCCCTCCAAGCCCAGACGTCGCGACGGCGCTAGACGGCTGCCGACGCCGACGCCTCGTGCCGACGTCGACGCCGATGAGAGAGATCCGATCGATGCCCCGTGGACCAAACGCAGCATCCATCCGAGGTCCCGTCTAGTTTTGCATCTTCCTCGAGGACCCACTGCTGCTAGACACGAGCTAAGAGATTGAAAACTGCCCATAGAGCCTTTTGTCCGGCTCAAGACAATTGGCGTGTGAGTTTTGAAACTCTTAGCTCGTGTCTAGCAGCAGTGGGTCCTCGAGGAAGATGCAAATCCACTCTCCTTCTCAATGTGAAATGGAGTTTAAATGACCAGCCTATAGCTGCTCATTTTCGGGTCATCCCGTTTCAGATTGGTGATGACAACAATCGACAATGACCTATTGTGAATCTCAGGATCTTTTGTCTCGAGGTTTAGCGTGGACGGCGTCATGCCGGTGTTGGTCCCACCTCCATGTTCACACAGCGCCAACTTATCACCAAATTACCAACCGAGAGCTAAACTCCAATGTCACCTTAAAGGACCATTTACATTTGAAATAAATTTTTACCATATATTCGTTACTATAATAGGAATTGAAGTTGATATATTTAAAATAATTTTCTGGAGAGATAAAGTTGTAATTAATTATATAAGATTTCTGGCTTTTCGCGCGGCGCGATCTGCGAGATGAGTACGATTCTCTTTGTACAGTGACCCTATCCCCTCCCTACCGAATCTCCTGTACGAGCGCTGTCGCTGCCGCTATGTTTGCGACTCTGCCATGTAGTCTCTGATTGGTGCAGAGCCAATGTTGATGACATCGTGTCACTGACTTTGCCAGCTGTAAACCCAGCTTGATTGGTGAAGAGCCAATGTTGATGACATCGTGTCACTGATATTGCCAGCTGTAAACCCAGCTTGATTGGTGCAGAGCCAATGTTGATGACATCGTGTCACTGACATTGCCAGCTGTAAACCCAGCTTGATTGGTGCAGAGCCAATGTTGATGACATCGTGTCACTGACTTTGCCAGCTGTAAACCCAGCTTGATTGGTGAAGAGCCAATGTTGATGACATCGTGTCACTGATATTGCCAGCTGTAAACCCAGCTTGATTGGTGCAGAGCCAATGTTGATGACATCGTGTCACTGACATTGCCAGCTGTAAACCCAGCTTGATTGGTGCAGAGCCAATGTTGATGACATCGTGTCACTGACATTGTCAGCTGTAAACCCAGCTTGATTGGTGCAGAGCCAATGTTGATGACATCGTGTCACTGACATTGCCAGCTGTAAACCCAGCTTGATTGGTGCAGAGCCAATGTTGATGACATCGTGTCACTGACTTAGCCAGCTGTAAACCCAGCTTGATTGGTGCAGAGCCAATGTTGATGACATCGTGTCACTGACATTGCCAGCTGTAAACCCAGTTTGGCGACAAATTGGCAACCAGCTAGAATTACAATTTCGATACTGCGTTTGCTTCCCGGACAAACTTTGTTACCCCCTGATGAGATTGGTCTTGAACTTCCAGCGCTTGCACATTCCAAGCTGGCACATTCTAAGCTGGCACGCCACCAAACTTGGCAGCCGATATGGAACTACACTTCGACCGCCGTTCAGATTGGCACACGTACATTCTTACATACTTACACATCAAACTCACACACATTGTGTTTATGAACATATTTATGCGAAAAATTACCTTAAGGATCCTCCACACCCCCTCTAAAACGTCGAGTGCAGAGGTCCAAGCGAACAGAAAAATGAACCCCTAAATATGTTCCCATCTTTAATTTTAAGATACCTGTAGATGAAGGAAGAGTATATCTAGTCATGGATAACCACCAACATTTTTTTAAATATCCATGGTGGTTATCCATGACTAGATATACTCTTCCTTCATCTACTGGTATCTTAAAATTAAAGATTGGAACATATTTAGGAGTTCATTTTTCTGTTCGCTTGGACCTCTGCACTCGACGTTTAAATGGGAGTTGTGGGTTAAAGGATTAACTGTGAGGAGCCCTCTTAAGGTTGACGCGCTTTAAAAATGTCTGTATATGGTGCATGTATATTTTATGTATAATATAAGTGTGTTCCCTTGCATTCATATCCATCAGTATTTATGTTAAACGGGTTCAAGCTGTCACTGCCTCGTCACCACGAGAATCTCAAGGGCTGCTGGGAGGGACATTCCTAATGCCGGGAGCTGTCTTCATATTATTGCTGATATTGGCGGAATTTGGTTAAAATTAACATTATATATTGCTGTACAAAACTACAAGGTGTGTAATTTCGGGACGTGTCCCGATGATATTTCCAGCCAAAAAACATCACCACTTTTTGTGAAAATGCAAAGTTCACACGATAAAAATTGCACTGATACGGCAATCAGTCAATGCGTTCACTTCCGTTCAGAATTATTTCCCCAAAACACTAAAGCACAGAATTTGCATTCCCATCAATTCGCAGCGTCGCCAGGTTTTACCGAAATCACATTTCAATAACCGCCCCCCCCCCCCTTTTTTTCCAGCAAGGGGGACGTTTAGAAAACCACCCCTAGCAAAGCGGTGCAAAGGTTGGGGGGGGGGGGGGGTAATTCTGAGACAAGACAAATCGAGGGCGATGACTTGCCAGAATAAACCCCCCCCCCAACCCCAACCCAGAAGGGAAGTGGTTGGTCTAAAGAAACAATATATTTCGGTTACATCCTGAAATTATGAATGCCATGAACTTTTGCCAGTAAGCATATCTACACTCTTTTACTATATACACATATTACTGTTAACTAGTAGCAACGAGAAAATGGAGTTCAAAACGTAACTCATACGCCTCTACAGTGTCTATTCTGTAACTTTTTCCAAGTGACATTGACAATATATGAGAGTGACAACTCCAAGGTCGCCTGTTTTCATGGGACAAATGTAGGTTCTCACTCTCATTTCTTGTCATCTCACAGCTGAAAAGTTGCAGAAAAGTTGCAGAATAGGGGCAGAATTGGGCCAGAATAGGGGAAGAATACGGGCAGAATAGGGGCAGAATAGGGGCAGAATAGGGGAAGAATAGGGACAGAATAGGGGAAGAATAGGGGCAGAATAGGGCCAGAATAGGGGCAGAATAGGGGCAGAATAGGGGCACAGAGGCCAAGTGGACTCTTATTTACGTGTAGGCCCTTATTTACGTCTTTTGTCTCCAACATACTGAAATATTGGAATGATAACTTTAGCGGTGTGGCCTTGAGAACTCGGCAACTTTTGGCATGTTTCGAGAAAAAACCGTGCTAATTGTGCGATTTTGGCCATCCTGAAAGAAATGTTTCGACTTAACTTGAAAAAAAGTGTGCTGCGTGTAGGTCTACAAAGTGATGTGTCTCATGCCGATAGGTGATTTACTGATACTGTAATCTGGAGGTGAACTTCCACCCTAAATTCAATGATTTAAAAATGATAATATTTTGGGAAAAAAACTATTCCAAACTGGGATTTGAATACTAAATCAAAAGTCTCACTGGTTTCCCGACGTTTCGTAACATAATATACTAGTTACTTTATCATGGGTGAAAGCTTGACTGACGTTAAAACATGAACAAAAGAACCAACAATTGTTTTTAAACTAAGCTTCCTAAATTTTAATGATCTTGTCAAAATCCAAAAATAATGTTTCAAAAAAGTTTTGAATAATTATTTTTGGACCCTGACAAGATTTTTACCCACGTACATTTTAAAAACCAACCAAATACCCAAAGAAGATTCTGAACGCATGCCACTGATAAGAAGTTTGAAATAGTTTTTTTCAAAACTAAAGATAGGATACAGTAGACATGATTCTAAGAAAATTAATGATAATATTTTATTCTTAAGTTACCCGACCCCCTCCCCCTCCCCCATGACAAAAGAGCATCTTCTCCGACAAATCACTAAAAGGATCTCATGAGCCACAAAGAAAGTATTGATGATATTTACAATTTTATAGCAACTGTAATCCTAAAGTGCATGCAGATTTGATTCCCTTGACCCATGACAAAAGCGCATCACGGCATGAACGCAGAGTGAGATCTCACTAACCGTGACCCCCCCCCCCCCCCCCCCGCCCTAAGTGCACCCCTTAGTGTGAGGGGGGGGGAGGGGTGGGGGGGGGGGGGGGGGGAGTTGGCATGGTAACACAGAGGGTGCAGGCTCCAACAACGCATGTCAATCTGTGCTAAGTGCAGCTGCACTCGACTCTCGCATTCGGCCTGGTTCGGGTTCGAACCCCACGCCTGCCGCGCGTAGCGATGACCTATACTCCATTTCACGTTAAGAAGGGAAGAGGATTTGCAGCTTCTTCAAATACCAACTGCCTCTATAAATCTATAAATGAGAGTAAAGTCTCAAAAATGCCCACAGAGCCTTTTGTCCGGCTCAAGACATGGTTTGTGAGTTTTGAAACTCTAGGCTCGTGTCTAGCAGCAGTGGGTCCTCGAGGAAGATGCAAATCCACTCTCCTTCTCAACGTGAAATGCAGTTTAGTGTGATACCACAGAAATGGAATAGGGAAACCCTGAAATGTGGTAATACGTTGTATTGCATTTACGGCCAGATATCGATTTATTATAATATCGATATTAATCGAAAGGCATAATAGAATGTCGATACATAATCTATGAAAATCTTATCGAAAACTATAAAAACCTATCAAAACTATGAAACCTATGAAAACTATGAAAATTACGGAAACTATGAAAACTATTGACCACTTTGGAATGAGATTATTCCGAGATATTTCGAGAACAAATAAACTTAAAGCAAACAGGGGTTATACTTTATTATTTCCGACAGGCCAAAATGCAAAAACCAAAACTCTGGACCTGTTCCTCGGAAGCCTAAACCTGCCTTTTGTTCTGTGCACGTATAACCTTTGCATCAGTCACAAAATCACGATCATATGAATCTGGGCGAAACGAGTGACGATCTAGGCCTCTTAATCGCCTCCTGGAACTCTGTTTCCAGTGCATCGGCTTCAGATTGCACGCTGCACGCACAACTGCATCGAATGCAACTGCATTTCAGAGTGCAACGATGCACTTTCCATGCACTTGCATCGAAAACACTGCACACCTGCATCAAATCTGACGTCATCGATGCTACCAATGCACTTTACGAACTTTGGGATAGAGTTTTAGATTTCAGTTCGGTCACCCATCCATCGGTCGACTCGGCGCAGTGTTGCTTAACTCCAATCCCTCCCAAGCCCAATCATCTCCAAGCCCCTCTCCCTCTGAGAGCTGGCCACGTGCATGGCGGTCACCCGTCCACCGGCCGACTCGGCGCAGTGTTGCTTAACTCCAAATCCTCCAACCTCTCTCCATCTGAGAGTTAGCCACGTGCAAGGCGGTCACCCATCCACCGGCCGACTCGGCGCAGTGTTGCTTAACTCCACCCTCCTTGTATAACTGCGTAGTTCCCCCTCGTGCCCAATCGTGATTGTGTTTTCCATCGACTCTGGTGAATGCGAAGCCCCACGAGTTAATTGGCTCTGCATACGCACTGCGCCACAGTTGTGGGATTTCACGGCCTCTCGGAACACAATTGCACACAATGGGCCGGGGGCGCGTGTTTCGTTGGCAACCAGATTTTATTTACTTCACACAATTTTGGAATTCCATGGTTTCGACTAGAGAGGCTCTGTGTGGCAGAGAGTGGCCAATGAATCGCATGAACGCCATTTTTTTGTCCAAACTCATGGCCCTCACCGGGTAACTATAAGCTAAATAGAGGCTAAATTTAGGCCAAATAAAAGCAAAATATAAGCTAGATATAGGCTAAATATAGTATAAATAGAGGCTAAATATAGGCTAAATATAGGCTTAATTTAGTTTAAATATAGACTAAATATAGGCTTAATTTAGTTTAAATATAGGCTAAATAAAGGCTTAATTTAGTTTAAATATAGGCTAAATGTAGGCTCAATACAGACTAAATATAGTATAAATAGAGGCTAAATCGAAGTTATGACAAAGATCTTCTCGTGTTAAATTGTTTAATCGCCATGAAATATGAATTCATTGCATCTGGACGATTAATGGCGTCCAAAACGGTTTCAAGATGGCCGCTCTCTGCCAAATAAAGCCCATCTAGTATTAATATTCGTCGTGATGGTGACAATATTTCGTTGGGATTTAATTCACAGCAACTAACGAGGCGTTAAACGAAAACATAATGAACTCGCTCGTCAAGGCGAGAACGATGGCGGATCCATAACACAAAATGTTGTAATTTTACGTCGGGACAATAATATGTTTTTTTAATGAATGTTCACGCGCCCCACATATTGGCTCTAAACGAACGGTGCTAAACGAACGGGAAATACAGAATTTAAAATCACTATTTAAATGCAAAAAAGGATAAAAAAGTTCCCTATAATCGAAAACTTTACTGACCCTACGCAATTAAATTACACCTTTATCCATTCGCCACTTACCAACATCGGTTAGCGACTAGCGGAGCGTTAAACGTCTCCCATGACGATAGCGTGTAGCCGCTAATCGAGTCGTTAACACTTGCCTAACGTGGACCCCCCCCCCCCAGACCACGAGTAATTAATTGCCCCCCCCCCTACCCCCCACAGCAGTAGGGGTGTAAATTAGGGGAGGGTTTCCTCCTTGCAAGTGTCGATATTCCACCCCGTACGTCAGACGAGTTGTAAACATCGTCCCGTGTTGCAGAGAGCTTTGGACCGCACGGAGTGGACAACTACGCAACAAGTCACGGTTCTGAGTATCTTTTCTATTAGAAATGTTAAATAATTATGTTAAAAAAATATTTATAATGTATAATGCATATTTATACATATGTATTAGGTATGTTTAATAATACTAATAAAATGTTTAATATTAAAATATTTGCAAAGAAATTGTTAATACCATTCACGAAATTAACTCAAATAGTACAATAATTGTAGCTAAATACTGCATTCACAAAATCATAATCATGGCATGTCATCATAACGAAGTGTATCATAATTCTGACCATTATTTGACCATTTTGACATAATTTATGTAGTAAAATCTGGAATGCAGGTGGTAAAATGCGATCTTTATGTGTAACTAGCAGTTTTCATTTGGTGCCAATCCGCATTTTGTTTCCTGCCCTAAGATTAACACAGACTGAAACGGCCCTCTTGAACCCGTGCCTCGAAGCCAGTCTTTGCTCTCTAACTGCACTCCATTTCACGTCCAAAGAGCCTTTTGTCCGGCTCAAGACATGGCTTGTGTGTTTTGAACCTCTCAGCTCGTGTCTAGCAGCAGTGGGTCCTCGAAGAAGATGCAAATCCACTCTCTTTCTTAAAGTGTAATGGAGTTTAGAGTTGGGTATTTGGAAAAATATTTGGCGAATATAATTATGATCTAATATAGTAATGTAATTATATTATAATCATATTATGTAATAAAATAAAATAAAATATTATAAAATATATTATTATAAAATAATTTATAATGTTAAGAATAAGGTGATTATTGTAGCCGCCCGATAGGCTGCCTGTTCAAGCTAATTTTGCGAGGCAATTCGCTTCACGAATACGCCTCGTAGAAGGCACTGAAGCAGTTGGCCACTCCCAGCCCCACGAGAGCCCTCTTCTCGACGCGCGTCTAATTTAGCGTGAGATGCGCGCCGTCTCCGCCAGGGGCGCTGCTCGACGCGTGGCGAGACGGCGAGGATTTATACAGGCCTCTCAATCGACAGGCTCCTTAATTCACTGCGCGCTGGGGATAATTGCGTCTGACCCATCGGTTCGAGAATTGACGGCTTGAGTGGGAATTCAGTTTTAAGAGAGAATGAAACGGTTGTCGTTTTGGTAGATTTTCGCATAAATTTCACATTCGTAGGGAACGTCTCCTGGCTTCAAATTATTTACAAAAATTTTAGCACTGGTTTTGAAACACAACTATTTCAAACTGGGATTTGAATGCTAAATAAAAGTCTCACTGGTTTCCCGACGTCAGTGACATAATATACTAGTTACTTTTTCAAAGGGTGGTGGCTCGAGCTACCATCGAACGATATCTCATTGGATAACACTATCGATTTCACGACTTTAAGATGTCAGCATAAAGGTCTACCCACAATTGACACAACGCACAAACACAAGCACATGCACAGTGCACAGTGCACACAAGGCTTGAAGGTCACTTCACATAGGCCTCCTCGAGTTTTTTAGGTTGTGTTGATATATATATATATTTTTTTTTTCAGTCTCTTTGTGACAATTTTTAAGTTTAATCGTCCTTATGGACGAATTGCAAAGATATTTATTAGTAATAAAAAATATCAACAACAAATACAACCTCAAAACTCCCAAGTTTCCTCGCACTGACATCCCGCTCCGATCAGATCAGCTGCTCTGTGTCCGCCATGTTTTCAATACTGCTCTGTGATTGGTCCGACACAAGCCCAGTACTCATGGAGATGGAATATTCGAACTTCCTTGTGTGCTTGTGTTTCGACGTTATGTGACCATGATGTGACTGTGTACGGCTTGTGTCGTGTTGTGTGCAGTCACATGTGTTTCCCTATGTTTTAACTTCCTTGTACGCTGTGCATGTGTTTGTGTTTCTGTTTGTGTTCATTTAGACCTTTAATGTGGGTAGACCTTTAATGTCACGAAAAGTTGGGAAACCAGCGATACTTTTATTAAGCATTCAAATCCCATGGTTCGAAATAGATTTCTCGAAATCTCAAGTCCATCCACACCGTCTGTAGATTCCTGCCCTAAAGAATGGAATGTCCGGGATGACTCACCCTCTAGTGCACCCAATGCCCGGATCCCGGATATCCCTGCTGCTGTTGCTGCTGTTCCTGCTGCTCCTGTTGCGCGCCTGGCGGCTGGAAGTTGAACTCGAGACTGCCGTCGACCGACAGCTCGTGCTTGATGACCTCGTCCACGTTGCAGTCGAAGCCGCCGTGGAGCGTCTCGATGTTGAGGTTGAGGTCGTCCAGCAGGCTGTGATTGAGGGCCCCCATCAGCTGGCCCATCACCGTGCGCGGCCCGTTGGAGTCGAACTCGGACTGTTGCAACGCGTTGGCTGATTGGTTGAATCTGGGGGCAAGGCACAACGTGTAACAGATTTGTGTGATAATGGAGGGAAATTCCTTAGTTCCCGGGTGGAAATAGAAGGAAAACTCAATATATTTTTTTATAATGAATGGAAGGACATCCATATTTTGGGTGGGAATTTGGAGAGAAAATTCCATATTAAGGATGGGAAACGCCATATTGAGGATGAAACTGGTTATAAAATTCAAATTCAGGCGTTATTCAGTCGGTTATAATTGATAAATTCCTGGCACAACATTAAAAATGTGCACTAATTAAAAAATATTTGCACTCTTGTAATCAAAGTCGCAGGTATACCGAACTAGGGACTGGGACGACAATAAATGTACCATCAAGAAGCTGGGACTGAACACGGGACCGAAGCAACGAGTCACTTGTCGGTCAGCACTGAGTTCACACCATTCGGCGCCCCGCAAACGCATAAATTCTCGACTCACCCAAACTCGAGCCGCATGCCTGCCGCCATGTTGGCGGTG
Source organism: Nemoura dubitans (assembly GCA_921293005.1). Classification (NCBI taxonomy): domain Eukaryota; kingdom Metazoa; phylum Arthropoda; class Insecta; order Plecoptera; family Nemouridae; genus Nemoura; species Nemoura dubitans. The sequence continues at coordinate 13,974,897 of OV121078.1, read as the reverse complement.
AGCTGATCGGGCCCGTACTGTTGCGTCTTGATGCTCAATTCGGGGCCGAACGCTGCCGTCTTCATGCCCGATTCGGGGCCGTACGGCGACTTGACCCCGTGCTCGGGCAAGTACGGCGACTTCCGGCTCGCCTCGTGCGCCGAGTAGGGCGATTTGTCGTGCGAATAGGCCTTGAGGTTCGGGGGTTCGAGGTCGTACGGCGACTTGAGCGTGGCGTCGTGCGAATAGCCGGGCGTTTTGTGCGAGTCCAGACCGAACGACCGCATCTCCAGTTGACTCTGTGGACGGTTAAAGGGGAAATACAGGCATCTGATTGGCTGTCACCTTGGAGATAACAAACTTAGCTGGCAGTTAACACATTTAAGCCAACAGCATGTTTCTGGAGCCCTCTATGACGTCACCGAGGGCTCTGGGAATAGTTTATGGCCGTAATCATCTTCCCGAAGCACCGATTTGCTTCTAACTTTCGGTACTGACTTTTGACAGCGATCACTTAGAAATATTGAAATTTGGAATCGATATAACAATTTGAAATTTTATTTTGCTTCTATTTTGGTTATTCAAAGACAAAACCTTTAATCTGAGCACAACAATTGTGTGAAGGTGAGAGAAGTCTGTAACCCCGGCTCTCGAAGGGTTTAAACTAAAGGAAAAGGCCCCTACGAACTACGATACGGCAACGAAAACGCAAGGAGACTGTCTTTCATTCGTAAGAAAATGGCGGCTTTCAAAACCACACCTTGTTGCTCAATTATCGAAGCATGGGTTACCAATTAACTGGGCGTGCCCTTATGAAGGAAGGAGTGGCCTTCTTTGAAAGTGGGCGTGCTATTCTGGGGAAGCATCCGTAAATCTTGGCGTATTCTTGGTAAAACTGGGCGTGTCCTTGTTTAAAAGTGGGCGTGTCCTAGTCAGGTGGGCGTGTGACTCACCATGGAGTCTTGTTGTTGTTGTTGTTGCTGTGCGACGTACTGCGCGTGCTCGTGGTAGGGCGTGGTGTTGAAAAGGGGCGTGGCCCCGAACCAGTCGGGGTCGGTGATTGGTGAGAGGCGCCCGCCGCAACTCGACGCGTTGGACGCGGCGCGCGGCCTGAAGTCTGGACTCGTCTGGAACCGACAAGGAGCGGCTCAAAAGACAAGTCCAGACAGGAGGAGCGACCCTTGGAGCCGTGTGTCTTCGCTTGAAGGCCGATGCCAGGGTGTGGGAAAGATTGTGAGGTCTTATGGACTTTGCATTGAAATCGCCCTCATTTCAAACCTTTGCATCGACGAAGATACCCATCAAAACTTTGTGAAATTCTAACACGTAATATAAATAATAGTGATTCTTATGTAGATAAAATGTCAACATAATGTGACCAACAGGAGCTTGTTGACAGGCCTCCAAACTCGGCTCAAACCCGCCTCACTCCTGTGCTATTCGTGTTCGTTTCCCACAGTCTACCCGTGTCCAGCAAGTCACCGAAGCGCCGTGACGTCAGAGGGGCGGACCATCAGGAGTCATCACGCGATTTGGATCCGACCTTGAACTCTCAAACTGGAGGAACTTAACGCTGGTTTAGAACGATCTTGGCAGAGCGCTGTGTGTATCCCGTGCAACCTTCGACCATTGCTGGCCGGGATACGCAACTAGCTCAGCGCTGTGTGTATCCCATGCAACCTTCGACCATTGCTAGCCGGGATACGCAACTAGCTCAGCGCTGTATGTATGCCATGCAACCTGCGACCATTGCTAGCCGGGATACGCAACTAGCTCAGCCCTGTATGTATCCCATGCAACCTTCGACCATTGCTAGCCGGGATACGCAACTAGCTCAGCGCTGTATGTATCCCATGCAACGTCAAAGTATAGGCCTAACCAGCTGTGATCATCGGTCAGATCAACTCTATAACCATGATTATGTCGTTATGTATTGCTATTTAAAAGGTTAAATATTTACTAGTACATTCTAAATAAGTAAATTGAATTTTAGAAGTAGTAAAATAATCCCCTTGTTAGTTTGTTTTAATGTTTATCCAGTTTTAAGATAACGGAAAAACGGCAACATACATGTTGAAGCAGTAAGAGCTGGCACGGCATACTAGCTGCCAATCCCGTACCGGAGCAGTGAGAGCTGGCACGGCATACTAGTTGCCTATCCCGTACCGGAGCAGTGAGAGCTGGCACGGCATACGAGTTGCCTATCCGTACCGGAGCAGTGAGAGCTGGCACGGCATACTAGTTGCCTATCCCGTACCGGAGCAGTGAGAGCTGTCACGGCATACTAGTTGCCAATCTCGTACCGGAGCAGTGAGAACTGGCACGGCATACTAGTTGCCTATCCCGTACCGGAGCAGTGAGAGCTGGCACGGCATACGAGTTGCCTATCCGTACCGGAGCAGTGAGAGCTGGCACGGCATACAAAGTTGCCTATCCCGTACCGGAGCAGTGAGAGCTGTCACGGCATACTAGTTGCCAATCCCGTACCGGAGCAGTGAGAGCTGGCACGGCATGCTAGTTGCCTATCCTGTGCCGGAGCAGTGAGAGCTGGCACGGCATACTAGTTGCCAATCCCGTACCGGAGCAGTGAGAGCTGGCACGGCATGCTAGTTGCCTATCCCGTACCGGAGCAGTGAGAGCTGGCACGGCATACGAGTTGCCTATCCGTACCGGAGCAGTGAGAGCTGGCACGGCATACAAAGTTGCCTATCCCGTACCGGAGCAGTGAGAGCTGTCACGGCATACTAGTTGCCTATCCCGTACCGGAGCAGTGAGAGCTGGCACGGCATGCTAGTTGCCTATCCTGTGCCGGAGCAGTGAGAGCTGGCACGGCATACTAGTTGCCTATCCCGTACCGGAGCAGTAAGAGCTGGCACGGCATGCTAGTTGCCTATCCCGTACCGGAGCAGTGAGAGCTGGCACGGCATGCTAGTTGCCTATCCTGTGCCGGAGCAGTGAGAGCTGGCACGGCATACTAGTTGCCTATCCCGTACCGGAGCAGTAAGAGCTGGCACGGCATGCTAGTTGCCTATCCTGTACCGGAGCAGTGAGAGCTGGCACGGCATACTAGTTGCCTATCCCGTACCGGAGCAGTAAGAGCTGGCACGGCATACTAGTTGCCTATCCCGTACCGGAGCAGTGAGAGCTGGCACGGCATGCTGGTTGCCTATCCCGTACCGGAGCAGTGAGAGCTGGCACGGCATACTAGTTGCCTATCCCGTGCCGGAGCAGTAAGAGCTGGCACGGCATACTAGTTGCCTATCCCGTACCGGAGCAGTGAGAGCTGGCACGGCATGCTGGTTGCCTATCCCGTACCGGAGCAGTGAGAGCTGGCACGGCATACTAGTTGCCTATCCCGTGCCGGAGCAGTAAGAGCTGGCACGGCATACTAGTTGCCTATCCCGTACCGGAGCAGTGAGAGCTGGCACGGCATGCTGGTTGCCTATCCCGTACCGGAGCAGTGAGAGCTGGCACGGCATACTAGTTGCCTATCCCGTACCGGAGCAGTAAGAGCTGGCACGGCATACTAGTTGCCTATCCCGTACCGGAGCAGTGAGAGCTGGCACGGCATGCTGGTTGCCTATCCCGTACCGGAGCAGTGAGAGCTGGCACGGCATACTAGTTGCCTATCCCGTACCGGAGCAGTAAGAGCTGGCACGGCATACTAGTTGCCTATCCCGTACCGGAGCAGTGAGAGCTGGCACGGCATGCTGGTTGCCTATCCCGTACCGGAGCAGTGAGAGCTGGCACGGCATACTAGTTGCCTATCCTGTGCCGGAGCAGTGAGAGCTGGCACGGCATACTAGTTGCCTATCCTGTGCCGGAGCAGTGAGAGCTGGCACGGCATGCTAGTTGCCTATCCTGTACCGGAGCAGTGAGAGCTGGCACGGCATACTAGTTGCCTATCCCGTACCGGAGCAGTGAGAGCTGGCACGGCATGCTGGTTGCCTATCCCGTACCGGAGCAGTGAGAGCTGGCACGGCATACTAGTTGCCTATCCTGTGCCGGAGCAGTGAGAGCTGGCACGGCATACTAGTTGCCTATCCCGTACCGGAGCAGTGAGAGCTGGCACGGCATGCTGGTTGCCTATCCCGTACCGGAGCAGTGAGAGCTGGCACGGCATACTAGTTGCCTATCCCGTACCGGAGCAGTAAGAGCTGGCACGGCATACTAGTTGCCTATCCCGTACCGGAGCAGTGAGAGCTGGCACGGCATGCTGGTTGCCTATCCCGTACCGGAGCAGTGAGAGCTGGCAAGGCATACTAGTTGCCTATCCTGTGCCGGAGCAGTGAGAGCTGGCACGGCATACTAGTTGCCTATCCTGTGCCGGAGCAGTGAGAGCTGGCACGGCATGCTAGTTGCCTATCCTGTACCGGAGCAGTGAGAGCTGGCACGGCATACTAGTTGCCTATCCCGTACCGGAGCAGTGAGAGCTGGCACGGCATGCTGGTTGCCTATCCCGTACCGGAGCAGTGAGAGCTGGCACGGCATACTAGTTGCCTATCCTGTGCCGGAGCAGTGAGAGCTGGCACGGCATACTAGTTGCCTGTCCCGTACCGGAGCAGTGAGAGCTGGCACGGCATACTAGATGCCTGTCCCGTACCGGAGCAGTGAGAGCTGGCACGGCATACTAGTTGCCTATCCCGTATCGGAGCAGTGAGAGCTGGCACGGCATACTAGTTGCCTATCCCGTACCGGAGCAGTGAGAGCTGGCACGGCATACTAGTTGCCTATCCCGTACCGGAGCAGTGAGAGCTGGCACGGCATACTAGTTGCCTATCCCGTACCGGAGCAGTGAGAGCTGGCACGGCATACTAGTTGCCTATCCCGTACCGGAGCAATGAGAGCTGGCACGGCATACTAGTTGCCTATCCCGTACCGGAGCAGTGAGAGCTGGCACGGCATACTAGTTGCCTATCCCGTACCGGAGCAGTGAGAGCTGGCACGGCACACTAGTTGCCTATCCCGTACCGGAGCAGTGAGAGCTGGCACGGCATACTAGTTGCCTATCCCGTACCGGAGCAGTGAGAGCTGGCACGGCATACTAGTTGCCTATCCCGTATACCGGAGCAGTGAGAGCTGGCACGGCATACTAGTTGCCTATCCCGTATACCGGAGCAGTGAGAGCTGGCACGGCATACTAGTTGCCTATCCCGTACCGGAGCAGTGAGAGCTGGCACGGCATACTAGTTGCCTATCCTGTACCGGAGCAGTGAGAGCTGGCACGGCATACTAGTTGCCTATCCCGTACCGGAGCAGTGAGAGCTGGCACGGCATACTAGTTGCCTATCCCGTACCGGAGCAGTGAGAGCTGGCACGGCATACTAGTTGCCTATCCCGTACCGGAGCAGTGAGAGCTGGCACGGCATACTAGTTGCCTGTCCTGTACCGGAGCAGTGAGAGCTGGCACGGCATACTAGTTGCCTATCTCGTACCGGAGCAGTGAGAGCTGGCACGGCATACTAGTTGCCTATCCCGTACCGGAGCAGTGAGAGCTGGCACGGCATACTAGTTGCCTGTCTCGTACCGGAGCAGTGAGAGCTGGCACGGCATACTAGATGCCTGTCCCGTACCGGAGCAGTGAGAGCTGGCACGGCATACTAGTTGCCTATCCCGTATCGGAGCAGTGAGAGCTGGCACGGCATACTAGTTGCCTATCCCGTACCGGAGCAGTGAGAGCTGGCACGGCATACTAGTTGCCTATCCCGTACCGGAGCAGTGAGAGCTGGCACGGCATACTAGTTGCCTATCCCGTACCGGAGCAGTGAGAGCTGGCACGGCATACTAGTTGCCTATCCCGTACCGGAGCAATGAGAGCTGGCACGGCATACTAGTTGCCTATCCCGTACCGGAGCAGTGAGAGCTGGCACGGCATACTATTTGCCTATCCCGTACCGGAGCAGTGAGAGCTGGCACGGCACACTAGTTGCCTATCCCGTACCGGAGCAGTGAGAGCTGGCACGGCATACTAGTTGCCTATCCCGTACCGGAGCAGTGAGAGCTGGCACGGCATACTAGTTGCCTATCCCGTATACCGGAGCAGTGAGAGCTGGCACGGCATACTAGTTGCCTATCCCGTATACCGGAGCAGTGAGAGCTGGCACGGCATACTAGTTGCCTATCCCGTACCGGAGCAGTGAGAGCTGGCACGGCATACTAGTTGCCTATCCTGTACCGGAGCAGTGAGAGCTGGCACGGCATACTAGTTGCCTATCCCGTACCGGAGCAGTGAGAGCTGGCACGGCATACTAGTTGCCTATCCCGTACCGGAGCAGTGAGAGCTGGCACGGCATACTAGTTGCCTATCCTGTACCGGAGCAGTGAGAGCTGGCACGGCATACTAGTTGCCTATCCCGTACCGGAGCAGTGAGAGCTGGCACGGCATACTAGTTGCCTATCCCGTACCGGAGCAGTGAGAGCTGGCACGGCATACTAGTTGCCTATCCCGTACCGGAGCAGTGAGAGCTGGCACGGCATACTAGTTGCCTATCCTGTACCGGAGCAGTGAGAGCTGGCACGGCATACTAGATGCCTGTCCCGTACCGGAGCAGTGAGAGCTGGCACGGCATACTAGTTGCCTATCCCGTACCGGAGCAGTGAGAGCTGGCACGGCATGCTAGTTGCCTATCCCGTACCGGAGCAGTGAGAGCTGGCACGGCATACTAGTTGCCTATCCCGTACCGGAGCAGTGAGAGCTGGCACGGCATGCTAGTTGCCTATCCTGTACCGGAGCAGCGATCGAAGGTCAGGACAAGGTGCAGGATTTAAAACGACAGAAAATACCCCAAAATACCTAGCAGAAATAAATCAATAAAAAAAATGAAGCACATAAACAATAGAAAATGTCCCCTTGAACGAAAACGTGGACGCAGACACCCACCTGGAAGTGCCTGGGCGAATCGGGGAACAGATCCAGCGACTCTGACACGGACGAGGCGGGCGACGTTGCCACGTTGCTGGCCCTCAACGCGTCCACCTTCTTCTTCACCCTGCCGCGACGCTTCTCGAACTTGCTGGTCTCCATGGAGACAGCGCGACGTCGCGCCGACTTGCCGGGCTTGGCGTCGGGGTTGATCATCCACCAGCTGGACTTGCCGGTGCCCTCGTTTTGCACGCGCATGAACCGGTTGTGCAGCGACAGGTTGTGGCGGATCGAGTTCTGCAAGCACGCGAGCACCACGGGGTTAGCGCTATACCGCATGGGTTTCCGATGGCAAGGCATTTTGATCAGCACTTCTATCTTCGATCATTGCTGACCGGGATTCGCAACAAGCTCAGCGCTGTATGTATCTCATGCAACCTTCGACCATAGCTAGCCGGGATACGCAACTAGCTCAGCGCTGTATTTACCCCATGCAACCTTCGACCATTGCTAGCCGGGATACGCAACTAGCTCAGCGCTGTGTGTATCCCATGCAACCTTCGACCATTGCTAGCCGGGAAACGCAACTACCTCAGCGCTGTATGTATCCCATGCAACCTTCGACCATTGCCAGCCGGGATAGGCAACTAGCTCAGCGCTGTGTGTATCCCATGCAACCTTCGACCATTGCTAGCCGGCATACGCAACTAGCTCAGCGCTGTGTGTATACCATGCAACCTTCGACCATTGCTAGCCGGGATCCGCAACTAGCTCAGCGCTGTGTGTATCCCATGCAACCTTCGACCATTGCTAGCCGGGATACGCAACTAGCTCAGCGCTGTGTGTATCCCATGCAACCTTCGACCATTGCTAGCCGGGATCCGCAACTAGCTCAGCGCTGTGTGTATCCCATGCAACCTTCGACCATTGCTAGCCGGGATACGCAACTAGCTCAGCACTGTGTGTATCCCATGCAACGTCAAAGTATAGGCCTAACCAGCTGTCATCATCGGTCAGATCAACTCTATAACCATGATTGTGCCGTTATGTATTACTATTCAAAAGCTTAAATATTTACAAGTCCATTCTAAGCAAGTAAATTGAATTTTAGAAGTAGCTAAACAATCCCTTTGTTTGTTGGTTTGAATGTATATCTAGTTTTAAGATAACGTAAAGGTGGCAACATACACTGTGAATGCAGTGAGAGCTGGCACGGCATACTAACTGCATACTAGTTGGCATACTAGTAGGAGCAGGGATCTAAGCTTATATGCTGTCTGTATTATGCAATTTTACAAGTGCGCTATTTTAGGCCCTTTTTGTAAAATCCCTCCTCTGTAATTTTTCAAAATACGACAAAAATATAGTGCCAGCCATCCAGCAACTTTAAAAACACGCGTATTAATTTTATTTTACTAAAAATATTTGTAGCCAGGAAAGATCCCAAAACCACGACCGTTTAGTTCTCTGTGATTCCATTCAACAAGTGGGCGCCTTTAGGGTCGGCATAGCCCTTAGGCCCCTTTAAAAAAAGATAAAAAAACTTCATTGCTAATTGTTTTTCTTTTAGACTGAGAAAAATATTTACTGAACAAGTTTATCAAATTTTTTTTTTGTTTTCACGATTTTTTTTGTTTCTTGAAAAATTTGACAAATGTTTTACCGCGAAGAAAAATGTATCCGTCAAGATATTAGTACAAATATTTTGCCACCGCACAAGAACTGTAAAAAAAAGATAATCGCCTCTTTTTCGGTGTTTCACTTATTCTATGAATTTTCTTAGCAATCGGTGTTTCATAATGTAGAGTCGACCTTTGTCCGGCTCAACACATGGCTTGTGAGTTTTGAAACTCTTGGCTCGTGTCTAGCAGCAGTGGGTCCTCAAGGAAGTGTAGAATGAAATGGAGTGTACTATGAAATGGAGTGTAGTATGAAATGGAGTGCAGTATGAAATGCGCAGTTTTGCTTGGAGGCATTCGCAGTGTGCATCTGCCGCAATACGAAGTGACCCGATTTGCATCTGCTGCAATACGAAGTGACCCGATTTGCATGGTGCCCGCTGACACATGGGGATGCCATACGAAAACAAGCCAGACCAGACTTGTCAGATGAAAAGTCTAATAACCTCGCGTGCTCGTGGCTTGGGCAACAGCTGCCTCTAAGGGTGGGGGAGCCCCTGGCCTACGAAAAACTGCAAAATATATTTTTACAGACAAACTAAATTGCCTAGTGCACTAACTCTTTTGTTGTGGGCTGTCACGATAGTTTGTCTGTGACAGCCCACAACAAAATAGTTAGTGCACTAGGCAATTTATAAGGCTTCCACATAACGGAAGAATCAATTTTGTGTTTGATTAAGCTAGCAGAAAATTTAGAAAAACCTTCGAAAAATTATTAAATTCGTATTTTGCCAGTTTTTCTACATTTTCAGCAAGCCTAATCTTAAAACTAGCTATTTTGTTTTGGCCTGTCACTGATAGTTTGTCTGTAAAAAATATTTTGTAGATATTCGTTGGCCTGCATTTTGTAACCTTAACGTCATGCCGTTATCGGTTCTGATGGATAAAATCCCTGTTGTTGTCCATGTTAACTTTATAACTTTGTAACCGAGAACGGCGAAGTCAGAGTTACGAAATCGCAGTGCTGCCCCCCCCCCCCCCTCCTCAGTCAGCTGATTTAGGCAACAGCTGACAGCCTGTTGTTGCCAATTCGTGGCTCTAGGTGGCTGTTTACGAAACCCACCCCAAGCACACGGCTTCCTTTATCTATACCTCTCTCTCTCTCTCTCTATTGCACACGGCCTGCTTTATCTTCTTGCCTCTCTCTCTCTCTCCCTTGCACTTGTTGCACAAGATCGATTCCAGTGCAGCTTCAAGCAACAACAACAACAACAGCAACAAGTATGATAAGCCCGTGGGAAACCGAATGCTACGTCATGGAAAACGTAATCAACACGTCTTTACCCCGAGAGATATTTGAAAAGGAATTCTTTGATTCAACTTTGCAATTCAACGCAATTTGTGTCAAGATAATATGATATATGTATCTATTGCCAGAAAATATCGATTGATATTCTGTTCCTTGCATTACATTTGATAATCTGGTTCCTTTCATAACATTTATCACGAAATAAATGTACAATTGTGGGAAATGAAACTTCATCGCTGTAAGCTCCAACTCTTCCAGTCAATGTAAAGGGTGACCAAGTTAAGCAACACTGCGCCGAGTCGGGCGTTGGACGGGTGACCCTAGGTTAAGCAACACTGCGCCGAGTCGGGCGTTGGACGGGTGACCCAAGTTGAGCAGCACTGCGCCGAGTCGGGCGTTGGACGGGTGACCCTAGGTTAAGCAACACTGCGCCGAGTCGGGCGTTGGACGGGTGACCCAAGTTGAGCAGCACTGCGCCGAGTCGGGCGTTGGACGGGTGACCCAAGTTGAGCAGCACTGCGTCGAGTCTGGCGTTGGACGGGTGACCCTAGGTTAAGCAACACTGCGCCGAGTCGGGCGTTGGACGGGTGACCCAAGTTAAGCAACACTGCGCCGAGTCGGGCGTTGGACGGGTGACCCAAGTTGAGCAACACTGCGCCGAGTCGGGCGTTGGATGGATGACCACCATTCACAAGGCCTATTTCTATGCTTTTATCAGCTTCGTGCAACCAGTGTTTATTATTATCAGTGTTATTATGAACGTGATGATTTTCTTTCGATCCTTAAAACAATTCCGACTCGTCAAGTGCGTTCATTTCGTTTGGCTCAGCATTGTTGAGTGTGTTGCGATCTAATTGGCTCAGCATTGTAGAGTGTGTTGCGATCTAATTGGCTCAGCATTAGCAGTTAAGTTGCTCTTTAAACAGATAAATTAACGAGAGAATGAACTTACGAAATAATGTCGCTGATAGATTCATTGCTATGATTTCATTGGATGCGTCAATGTTCGTTTGATCTGTGCACGACCGATTTCACCAAAGTCGAGCTAAACCACATTTAAATCAGGCTGAAACTAACCTTTAAGTTTTCTGTCAAAAGCTGATATTTTTCGAAATTTAATGAAATGGCAGTTGATAACACACGGAAAACTAGATAAATATAAATTTTAACACTGTTTTCATTCCAAAAGTGAACATGTTGTGATGTAAATAATATACATTAAAGCAATAACTGGCCATACGTTTATGAACTTCAATCGCAGATTGAAAGTGAAAAATGCCAACGGGCTTAGGTTTAAAATGTGCCTAGTGATTTGCAGGGACAGTTGAAAATATATCTAATGAGACAGATCACTGCCTTCTGTATTCAACACCACATTTAAACATATTTTCGCAACTTTTTTGTGTATATAAATATCCTTTCCCATTTTAAATCTATCAAAATGAAGGCAACTGAGGCAAGTAGGTACATTTTGGCGTTTAAACTGTAAAGGTCCAAACACCAAATTACTGCGCCCGACTTTGGTGACATCCGCCAACAGTTGGATGTTGTGTTGTGACCGAGGTTCGAACCCGTGACGACCGTCACGACGTCCCTGATGCAGTTGACGACGAAAGTGTAAACAACGTCTGGCACCCCCCCCCCCCCCCACCCCTTCCCGCGGGGATGAGTTGTTGACGTCACGTCACAGCCTCTTTGAAGTCGGTCCATTCGGCCACTTGTTGCATGCGTCGATCCGTCTCACTCCAACAACAACAACAACAACAGCAACAGCAACAGCAACAACAGCAACAAGTCTCGAGAGTGAGGCTTTGTTTGGCAGGTAGCGGCCAATGAATCGCATGGACGCCATGTTTTGTCCAAACTCCTGGCTGTCACCATGGCAACAGTAGGCTAAATATAGGCGAAATATAGGCGAAATTAAAGTAATGATAACGATTTTCTCGTTTCACATTGTTTAATCGCCATGAGATTTATGAATTCATTCCAATTGGACGATTAATGGCGACCAAAACGGGCTCAAGCAATGGCCGCTCTCTGCCCAATAGAGTATCTCTCTGGTGTCGTGGAGCGAAACAGCTGCAAGCGGTCATCGTGATGACGTCATCACGGGTCAAAGATCGCGTGGCATTCTCAGCTGGTGCATGAACATGACGTCATCACTGCGTTGCTACGTCATCACGATGAGGGGGCTAAACCCGCGTGGAATGCTGCTGATGAGCGGATACTGTGCGGAGCGAAATATTATATTGCACTTAGTTCAGAGTACAGCGAGCAATGTGCTATCAGTAGCCGGCGTGAAGGTGCCGGAGTGGTTGGTCGGGACCCAGGAAGCGTTGGTCGGGACCCAGGAAGCGTTGGTCGGGACCCAGGAGAAGTTGGTCGGGACCCAGGAAGCGTTGGTCGGGACCCAGGAAGCATTGGTCGGGACCCAGGAAGCATTGGTCGGGACCCAGGAAGCGTTGGTCGGGACCCAGGAGAAGTTGGTCGGGACCCAGGAAGCGTTGGTCGGGACCCAGGAGAAGTTGTTCGGGACCCAGGAAGCATTGGTCGGGACCCAGGAAGAGTTGGTCGGGACCCAGGAAGCGTTGGTCGGGACCCACGAAGCATTGGTCGGGACCCAGGAGAAGTTGTTCGGGACCCAGGAAGCGTTGGTCGGGACCCAGGAAGCATTGGTCGGGACCCAGGAGAAGTTGTTCGGGACCCAGGAAGCGTTGTTCGGGACAGTGGCGCGTTTTTGCCTGTCAAAGCCCAAGGAGGGTCCCCAAGTGTTTAAGATTCATTTGTGTTTGCTTGTTATGTATTGTTTAATCAACTGAAATACTTTATATATTTCAAGCTGCCAGGAGTATTATATTAAAAATTATTGGGATTTAAACCTTAAGATCCTCTTGCTAAACTTATTTGCGTGTGTCGGGGTTTTCTTGGCGCTTGCCCATCTTGTTCGAATATCACTCGAGGTGCCCTTTGATATTTTATGTTACCACAAAGGGATGCTCGGGAACGTTGGGGACCGTGACACTCATTTGAATACGAACCCCAGCGCCGTCTTTAGGGACAACACGCACTTTGGGGAGCCCCAAATGGACGACAGTGCTGCCACCAGGCGGCCAGACACTTAGACCCCCAGTCCTTGGAAATCAACTTGCCCACTGTCTTCTATATGTCGAGTTTGATTTCATCCTCCTGGACATGCCCCGTCTCGGGATCGAACTATACGGACTTTCGTAACAAAACCCTGGGCTAGCCCCTGGGCCCTAAGCTAGACTAGGGGTCATAGGCAATGGGCTAGGGGCCCTAATCTAGACAAGGGGTCATAGGCTAGGCTAGGGGCCCTAAGCTAGACAAGGGGCATGGCTAGGCTAGGGGCCCTAAGCTAGACAAGGGGCATGGCTAGGCTAGGGGCCCTAAGCTAGACAAGGGGCATGGCTAGGCTAGGGGCCCTAAGCTAGACAAGGGGCATGGCTAGGCTAGGGGCCCTAAGCTAGACAAGGGGCATGACTAGGCTAGGGGCCCTAAGCTAGACAAGGGGCATGGCGAGGCTAGGGGCCCTAAGCTAGACAAGGGGCATGGCGAGGCTAGGGGCCCTAAGCTAGACAAGGGGTCATGGCTAGGCTAGGGGCCCTAAGCTAGACAAGGGGTCATGGCTAGGCTAGGGGCCCTAATCTAGACAAGGGGTCATAGGCTAGGCTAGGGGCCCTAAGCTAGACAAGGGGTCATGGCTAGGCTAGGGGCCCTAAGCTAGACAAGGGGTCATGGCTAGGCTAGGGGCCCTAATCTAGACAAGGGGTCATGGCTAGGCTAGGGGCCCTAATCTTGACAAGGGGTCATAGGCTAGGCTAGGGGCCCTAAGCTAGACAAAGGGTCATAGGGCTTTCAAAGGAATGGCATGCATGGAGTGCATAACTTTTGAAATGCATTACATGTAGCTTCATATTATGCATTTCCTATTTTAAGCTCTAGTTTTGAAAAAACTAATTCAAACTGGGTTTTAAATGCTAAATAAAAGTCTCACTGGTTTCCCTACGTTTCGTGGCATCCTATACTATTATAGTCACTTCTTCAAGGGTTATATGACAATAACAGAATAAACAAATTACCCGATTGCTAAATTTAGACTTCTTAACTTCTTATGTTCCAATCCAAAAAAAAACTTCTTTAATGAATCCCAAAACCACTAGATGTAATTGTACCATGATTTCAATTGCCCATCCCAAATCTCTGGTATAAGTTGGTATCATTTTGCACCTACAGAAGTACCTACTATCAATAACTTACTACCTATACTTATCTTATCTTACTATCTACATAAGTTACTATGTTACTTTATCAGTTGATAAAAATCAATGACAACTAAACATTACAAGAAAATTGCCATATTATGAACTCGCCAACACCACGAAAAACACAGACCCATTCAAATCACCCTCCACTGCCCTCTAGATACGCGGCCTTATACACGTCGAGACGAACAACCACCGCCTTCTAGCGCCTCCATCGTCTCACTTTCGCCCCAGAGAGTCGCGTTTAATTGGCGCGCGTTTTACGTGAACGCCGCAAGGCCGTGCAAATGAGTGCGATCTGCCTGGCGGGGCTGTCTCGGCCCGGTAGAGAGCTGTCGCACGGCAGGGAGTGGCTGACTTCGAACCAATCAAGCTGGGTTTACAGCTGGCAATGTCAGTGACACGATGTCATAAACATTGGCTCTGCACCAATCAAGCTGGGTTTACAGCTGGCAATGTCAGTGACACGATGTCATCAACATTGGCTCTGCACCAATCAAGCTGGGTTTACAGCTGGCAATGTCAGTGACACGATGACATCAACATTGGCTCTGCACCAGTCAAGATGGGTTTACAGCTGGCACTGTCAGTGACACGATGTCTTCAACATTGGCTCTGCACCAATCAGAGACTCTGGATGTGCATGACGTCACGTTCGCGACTCTGCCATGGAGTCTCTGATTGGTGCAGAGCCGATGTTGATGACATCGTGTCACTGACATTGCCAGCAGTAAACGCAGCTTGATTGGTGCAGAGCCAATGTTGATGACATCGTGTCACTGACATTGCCAGCTGTAAACCCAGCTTCAGACTCTTAGGCCACTCATGGCGAGCTGGCCACTCTCGCCCCACCAAAGCTCTCTCCTTGAACTCCGTCAAAAGGGTGAAAGCGGCGTCCTTGGACGCCTGTCGCCATGGCAACCAAACAACCCGCCGCGGCTTCCGTAAACACGGGCAGCAGCTAGCACGCATGGCGACGGTTGGCATGGCGACACCATCGCTGGCTCGGCGTTGCCATGGAAACACTGACGGGTGCTCGCCAACACGCAATTTACCTTACTCCCGGTTTTACAAAGTTTTTCAACTCCTAGTTGAGATCCTAACTAGGAGTTACAACTGAATTCAGCCAATCACGTGCAGCGAATTCGGCTCTAACTTCTAGTTAGGGTCTCAATTAGGAGTTGGCAAATTTGGTAAAACCGGGCATGAGAAAAAGTGAATACCTTGCTACATCCCGTTGCTAAGTGAGCAGTAAGTGCCCAACTCGTGCACAGACTGAGCGTCCACAGAGAGTCCATGTCTTCGTTCAATCAAGCCGCGCCGAAATCTCGAGCACGCGGAGGCCCGCTATCCCGGTGTTGCCCTCGCCACAAGACAGTCAAGCTATGGTCCTGTACCATCATTTTTGGTATAGGTAATGTTTACATTTTCACACAAAAATGTTGTTGTAAATTTCTTCGCCGAAATTTCTATAGAATGACTGGGGGTAAAATTTTAAGGAAGCTAAGCAAAAAATAAATAAATACATATTCTACTTAAGGCAACTTAAGAGGAAAATTTTCTCGAAAAATTCCTCAATATAAGAAAAAAAATCTTGCGGGAAATTAATACAAAAGATGTTATAATAATCACTCACGAGTTGTTTTTCCAAACAGATATCGTCTAAAGGTTCCATATTTAAGTGCCAGCCCTTGGTGTTACGTGCGAAAAAAATAACAAGCGAAATCATGAAAATCTTGTCTAATTACTAACCTAAACTCCATTCCACGCTGAGATTGAGAATGGATTTGCATCTTCCTCGAGGACCCACTGCTGCTAGTCACGAGCCAAGAGTTTCAAAACTACCCATAGAGCCTTTTTGTCCGACTCAAGACATGGATTGCGAGTTTTGAAACTCTTAGCTCGTGTCTTGCAGCAGTGGGTCATCGAGGAAGATGCAAATCCACTCTCCGTCTCAACGTGAAATGGAGTTTAAAAAACGACACGAAGTGCCGGCAAGAAAACGTGTTTTCCCCGAAACTGTGAAAGCACCAATGAAAACCCGCGGATCCAATATAAAATGCACAAAGCTGCCGTGCAACGCCGCCCCGCGGCAAGCGCTAGCAGCTCACCGGGTTTGAGGTTATGTACGATCCCACACGGCCCCAATGAAGCAGACTACCGAGACGCTGGTTGTTTTTCACCTGTCTTCACCGATTTGATTGATTTGCCGATAATGAGTTTGTTATTCCCGAAATCGCCTTCTTTACAAGGGAATAATTAATAACCTCTCCCCAACCCCTTCAAGTATCAAGTCGCTACCCTTTGCATGGGAGACGATCACAACATATACACTAGACGAATAGAGAAGGGTAGACGACTTAGGCTAAAGAAGGAGTAAGAAGAAGAAGAAGAAGAAGAAGAAGAAGCTTGCATAACATGGTAGCTGGAATGCAAGGGTGCGATTTGAGGTTATGGAGGAGAAGTAAGAAATGAATTCCTAATCGAAGCCCGGCCTTGTTGATTGATGGCTGCCGCTGCATTGTCCCCCTTATGGGGGGTGATTTGGGGGGCCGTGTTTTCCAGTGTAACGAGCTTGTTTTGCGCCCGAATGCACCGCCTTGGCGGGCGGCTAAGGGGGCGGTGGAATCGCGAGGGGTGTCAGATTGTTTTGCCACCACTGCACTTTTATCAATTTTGTCGGCGGTTTTTTTCGTCTCATTTTTGAGCGAAATTATTCTGTTTTTAGCCGTGACGGGGCCTGTTTTAACTTGTAATGTTGTTACATATTATAGCATTGTCTCATCTAAGATAAAACCACTTTCGGAAATTTCTAGTTATGAACACATAGCAACCCTTCAAGACAATTTCAAGACAATTTCAAGACAATTCAATTGTTTTGTGGTTCCCTATAATATAGTAAGAACTATAACTACATAATATCGTTGCTATGTGCACCGTTGTTTTGCACGTAACTAGCTGTTGTCAGACACACAAGTTAAACACACCGATTAGTTAACGCGCCGATTAGTTAACGTGCCGTTTAACATTGTAGACATTTCCATAGAATTGAATGACATTGTAGTATGTACTCAAGCCGCTGAGTTCGGAGAGCGACGACCGTTATCAATAGAAGGCCGTGACGAGCTCGGATTTGCATTCAAATTTCAAATCCCCATGGATCGCTATCAGTCGTTGTGACAGCTGAAGGTGCTTCACGTTTCGGCATTTTTTAAGCGATTTGCTACGCATTTAGGCGATTGTGATACGCATTTAGGCGATTGTGATACGCATTTAGGCGATTGTGATACGCATTTAAGCGATTTGCTACGCATTTAGGCGATTGTGATACGCATTTAGGCGATTGTGATACGCATTTAAGCGATTGTGATACGCATTTAAGCGATTTGCTACGCATTTAGGCGATTGTGATACGCATTTAAGCGATTTGCTACGCATTTAGGCGATTGTGATACGCATTTAAGCGATTTGCTACGCATTTAGGCGATTGTGATACGGATAGCTTTGCTTACGAAGCGAAGTTTACATTTGAAATGTGGCGTTTTTTATAACTTGAAGGTGCAAGCTTGCATTTTCTGTTATTACATTTGTTTCACTCGCTGCCCATCATCGCTATACCGTACAGTTCTCTCTCCCACGACTTGGCGTTCAAAACTCAGTTTGAAATAAGTGTATTTCAAAACTCAGTTTGAAATAGTGTATTTCAAAACAAAAAATGGTTACATTTATTCAATTTACATTTTAAAATATTGTGACAATGATTGTGCTGCAGAAATATGATAACGACTATGCCTCGTTTAGCTCGAAGCTGATTTTCTGTAACATTTAGTGAATGATTTCCAAGCTAAAAATTGTTTTTGATCAGAAAATAGTATTGCTCTGTGTTTATACTTTAAACACTTTACTTCCTGTCTATATACACTGCAGTCGAACAAAACTGAAAATACGAAATCATGACGTTCAACATAACCCCACTTTTCAATTGCGAGCGCCAAACTTTGCGCGCCGCAGCAAAAAGTACAACTTGGTTCAAGTCTCAAAAGTTCGCTCACAAGTTGAGCCTCAGTCTGTCACGTGACTAAACCACGGGCTGTGATTGGCTGATCGCGAGCCAGACTTGTGAACGAACACAAAGTTTCCTGGCACTAAACGCAAAATAAAACAAAGCAAAATCACTTTAAATAAACCATGCAACTTACGTACGTGTGTACCTACTCATCGTTTCTTTGAAGCCATTCAAACGACTCCGTCCACGTATGTCATGCCATACATAACGTATCTCTGAATAATGACCAAGTCTTCGGAAGCATCATCCTCAATAATGCATGTTAATTGCAGCGGGCACGGCCCCTTCTGTTCGCAGAGCACTGCCTCGGTAACGGCCGCTTAGAGCTAATCGGCCGGTTAGTAATTGATCGAGTGGAGCGGTCATTAGGCCTAATTGACGTCGCGTTGCTTTCAAGGAAGCGCTGGACGCAAATCAGTGCATGTCTTGGACATGTGAAGACGATGCTCATCTTTAATGCATGGCCTTCTGTCTCCACTTGTTTGCCTCAAGATGGCTTTGCTTTAGGGACAGGACGGCATTTCAGTGTTCCATGTGTAACTTCATGGTGTTACGGTTTTCTGTGATTTGGAATCTGCAATTTCTTTGTGGAAAGTGTCGATACCGAAGGTTATTCTTGATGAGCGTAGCGAGCGAAGCGAAATCATCAATTTCACTACTGCTAAAAAAAGCACTTGTATGTGTTTTTTTTTTGTTTTTTTGTATGTGTGTTTGCGCGCGCTCTACAGGCCAAACGCCTGCCTCGATTGGGATGAAATTTTCAGGGTGTCTAATTTTGTTCTCAACTTAGACCCCCTGCGTTTTTCAAGAAAATCCTCAATATCCCTCCCCTTCAAAGCAGAAAAAAAGAGCAATATTCGAAAATTGGGAAAGTTTAGAAAAGTACGGAAATTTATTTAAAGGTGCGTATTTTTTCAAACTTTTCCCAGTTTCAAATATTGCCTTTAGAAACCATCGAAACCACAACGAAGCATCACACCAGCTTTGTGGACTTCAAGTTTGTCTGAAATTTTGTCAATTTCGTGCATGCAAGTTCTTGAAAGTAAATTCCCGACTGAAATAGATCTCGAATGATTTGTTTGTATGAGTGTGTTTGTGCGCGCTCTACAGGCCAAACTCCTGCGTCGATTGCGATGAAATTTTCAGGATATCTATATACCTTTGTTCTCAACTTAGTACCGCTGCGCCCATACGCTCATCTTCAACGCGAACACTTTGGCAGCGTTTCTTACAGATAGTATCTTTGGTGCCGACTGTGTTATTTTTAACACGAGCTTAAAGTGACACGTCGCGGTATTGTTTTGCATAAACTAAAGCAGAGTGTGTATAAAGATTCCCCAATCGATAAAATTCTATATTGCACAGGAATGGGGGTTGAGGACAAAATAGGCATTTAGGCAAATAGACTAAAGACAAATAGACATTTGCATGAAAGCTGTCCAAGTCACGAAACCTCCACTTTTCTTTCCAATTAAACCTCATTTAAAACGTGTGCTAAGCAGATTATATTATTTTTTATTGAATATTACTTTAACTTATTTTGAGTCATTATGATTGATGCCAAATATTTTGTGACGAGTAAGTTTTTATATACTAGGCAGTAACACCACAGATGATATTGTACAAGACTATATATACACAATGTATGTTAGAGATTTTTTTTAATGGCCAATTACACACAAAATTGTTTATGATGTTCATATTTTCGATGAATATCGTCACGAAAGACGATATTTTCGGCGACAACTTCTCGGTACTCTAGTACTTTCTCTTGCGGTTTGTACATTTCGTGTGTGACAACTCGAACGTATTTAGCTGCGAAGGTCAAATGGTAAACAGCCGGTAAAAATATTCCCATGTTGCACGTATACAAGAAAACGAGTGCATAACTAAATTCCTCGTACGCATGTCTGCTTGTCATGTCGTTAGTATACCTATATAGTAGTCCATGACATATCGATATATTCTCCATTTCACGTTGAGAAGGAGAGTGGATTTGCATCTTCCTCGATGACCCACTGCTGCTAGACACGAAATAAGAATTTCAAAACTCACAAGCCATGTCTGGAGTCGGACAAAAAGGCTCTGTGGGCAGTGTTTAAACTCTTAGCTCGTGTCTAGCAGCAGTGGGTCCTCGAGGAAGATGCAAATCCACTCTCATGCTGCCAGCGTAGAATAATAACATAATATTTGATGCAAAATGAGTCCTCAGCGTTAGGCAACATTGCTGAACGGAACGAAATTTTTCCGAACTAAATCTAAAATATCAAACTTCTAATTCAATTTTAAAACACTAACACAGATATAAGGTTACCCAAATGTTTCAATCCCATACTAAAGCAGCCACGCGAAAGCCCTCCGCCCGCAATAATAGTTTCGCCGGCAGTCAAGGAATGGAGCCACTGTTTGTTGTTATATCACCTGTAACCAAGGTAACAGTAACCACCTGAGGTACGTTGGGTCCCTTGATTATAATTGACCTTGTGCCATGGCCTAGATGATGTTAAAGCAGGTTGCCAACGCACCCCAGCGATTGCCGGCGAAATTACTAGCATCACATATTTGCAGTAGCTGTTGCTCGATATGGTAGATTGTCTGGGTAACCTCGTATGTGAAACAACTATTTTAAACTGAGTTTTGAATGCCTAACAAAGTCCAAACGAAAGACCACAGATTGAATTGTGCGACTCGTTTGTTTAAAGTCTAGTCTCGCGATTTCCAGCCTCGCTTAGCGCAAACCGCACGCGGTTTCGCGGTTTCAACGTACCAATGCACGGTTGTGTCAGATCAACGGAGCAGTGACTGATGAAGCAACACTGTCAGCTGATAAGGAGTGCGACGAAGGCCGACGGACCCTGGTTCGTTGCCCGGAGAAGTCAAGAAATCACGAGCTGGACATGTTCAGGGTAGCCCATTCACTGGCCGACTCGACACAGTGTTGCTTAACTCAGGCCACCCATCCACCGCCCGACTCGACGCAGTGTTGCTTAACTCAGGCCACAGACATACGGTTACCCAGATATTCTTTCATACCTAGCTAAGGCTGCTTCTCGTTAAACAGCTACCTGTTTTAACATAATCTACCTGGTCGTGGCACAAATCAATTTTAATCAAGGGACCCAATGTTCCACAGGTGGTTACAGTTACCTTGGTGACAGGTGGTATAACAACAAACAGTGGCTCCATCCCTTGACTGCCGGCTAAACTATTATTGCGGGCGGAGGGTTTTCGAGTAGCTGCTTTAGTATGGGAGTGGAACATCTGGGTTACCTTATATCTGTGCTCAGGCCGTATTTCCGATGCGCGGGACAGAGTGCGCAGTTCACTCCTACAATGCTAGCCGACAACTGTGGCTTGCCAGCTCACACGGCCTACGAGATAACACAAGCACCATGCGCTTATCTCACATTTCTATCACAGTCAGCGATCTATGGGGCGATGGCCAACTCCATGTGGCCGAGACTTGTGTCCTGTCATGACAGCAGCCAGCTAACAAGGTTGATGCAGCCAATAGAAACCCAAGCTACACATCCCTAGTCTCGTTCTCGGCCTCTCAAAGCGTTTCGGGCTCCGACGGGCCCAGCCCTGAGGGCTCCAAAGCGCAGTGTGTGTTGCGAATCCGTCTCGTACTCAGCCTCTTAGAGCGTTTCGGGCTCCGACGGGCCCAGCCCTGAGGGCTCCAAAGCGCAGTGTGTATTGCGAATCCGTCTCGTTCT
This sequence comes from Nemoura dubitans, assembly GCA_921293005.1. Lineage (NCBI taxonomy): Eukaryota > Metazoa > Arthropoda > Insecta > Plecoptera > Nemouridae > Nemoura > Nemoura dubitans. The sequence continues at coordinate 13,953,063 of OV121078.1, read as the reverse complement.
CGGCCTCTCAGAGCGTTTCGGGCTCCGACGGGCCCAGCCCTGAGGGCTCCAACGCGCAGTGTGTATTGCGAATCCGTCTCGTTCTCGGCCTCTCAGAGCGTTTCGGGCTCCGACGGGCCCAGCCCTGAGGGCTCCAACGCGCAGTGTGTATTGCGAATCCGTCTCGTTCTCGGCCTCTCAGAGCGTTTCGGGCTCCGACGGGCCCAGCCCTGAGGGCTCCAAAGCGCAGTGTGTATTGCGAATCCGTCGCGTTCTCGGCCTCTCAAAGCGTTTCGGGCTCCGATGGGCCCAGCCCTGAGGGCTCCAAAGCGCAGTGTGTGTTGCGAATCCGTATCGTTCTCGGCCTCTCAGAGCGTTTCGGGCTCCGACGGGCCCAGCCCTGAGGGCTCCAACGCGCAGTGTGTATTGCGAATCCGTCTCGTTCTCGGCCTCTCAGAGCGTTTCGGGCTCCGACGGGCCCAGCCCTGAGGGCTCCAAAGCGCAGTGTGTATTGCGAATCCGTCTCGTTCTCGGCCTCTCAGAGCGTTTCGGGCTCCGAAGGGCCCAGCCCTGAGGGCTCCAAAGCGATTGAAAACGTACTTGGATACTGACTATAGACACACTGTTATAGCCAAGAGCAGTTCTTAATTAAGTCAGTTCAATGAGTTCTGAAGGCGAGCCGTTTCCTTCACCTCGAAAGGTAAACACTTTCCAGGCCACATCTTTCGTCGGATCGCGACGAAACCTATATTTTCGGAATATTCACACTTCGGACAACCAATTGAACCATTTTCACTTCGCAAGATTCACTCGTTAATTACTTACAAGAGTTTTAAAATAACCATGTTTAGCCGGTGCATTGAAAGATGTACTTAAGGGTAAATTCCAGCTAAGAATTTACCTCTTACCGTATACACTTTCCAGGCCACACCCGTTATCCGATCGCAACGAAACAAATATCTACGGAATCCTCACACTTTGGAAAACCAATTGAATATTTCAGAGCCTTGAAATATCTCTTGGAAATCCATAAAAAGTTGAATTCAATTAACCTCAAAAACCATCAATGAATGGCCTTAATACCCAAGCATACTTTTTACTTTCAATTTCTAAATCACTCCAATGGTCGGTATGACAACATTTCAAACTCCGGGATGGTGCCGGTTTTCCAATGGCCTGTTGGGATACTAAAGGTCGTTCAGCAAGCAAATAAAAGGCTCTGATTGGACGTTGCTAAGGAAATAACAAGTTACCACACCGTTAAACATTTAACGAGCCATTTAAAACCCGGTTTAATCGTATCAATCTGGTTTTAAAGCCGGCAATGTCAGTGACACAATGACATTAACATTGGCTTTGCACCAATCAGAGGCTCTGGACGTGCATGATGTCATGTTCACGACTCTGCCATAGAGCCTCTGATTGGTGCAGAGGCGATGTTGATGACATCGTGTCACTGACATAGCCAGCTGTAAACCCAGCTTGATTGGTGCAGAGCCAATGTTGATGACATCGTGGCACTGACATTGCCAGCTGTAAACCCAGCTTGATTGGTGCAGAGCCAATGTTGATGACATTGTGTCACTGACATTGCCAGCTGTAAACCCAGCTTGATTGGTGCAGAGCCAATGTTGATAACATTGTGTCACTGACATTGCCAGCTGTAAACCCAGCTTGATTGGTGCAGAGCCAATGTTGATGACATTGTGTCACTGACATTGCCAGCTGTAAACCCAGCTTGATTGGTGCAGAGCCAATGTTGACGACATCGTGGCACTGACATTGCCAGCTGTAAACCCAACTTGATTGGTGCAGAGCCAATGTTGATGACATCGTGTCACTGACATTTCCAGCTGTAAACCCATCTTGATTGGTGCAGAGCCAAGGTTGATGACATCGTGTCACTGACATTGCCAGCTGTAAACCCAGCTTGATTGGTGCAGAGCCAATGTTGATGACATCGTGTCACTGACATTGCCAGCTGTAAACCCAGCATGATTGGTGCAGAGCCAATGTTGATGACATCGTGTCACTGACATAGCCATGTCCTACACGTTCGAAGAATGCGGTAAATCGGTAACAAGACTGATTTTGCAAACACTCAACGCAATCGGCTGTCGACTGAACTTCGATGACGTCACCGAGTTGTTATCTCTCATTATCAGCAGCCAGCAGCCCACGGGTTGGGCCAAGCGGTCAGTACTGTTATGGCTTCATCTACCAGGCCATGGCACAAGGTAAATTATAATCAAGGGACCCAATGTTCCTCAGGTGGTTACATTTATGGCTTCATCTACCAGGCCATGGCACGAGGTAAATTATAATCAAGGGACCCAATGTTCCTCAGGTGGTTACAGTTATGGCTTCATCTACCAGGCCATGGCACAAGGTAAATTATAATCAAGGGACCCAATGTTCCTCAGGTGGTTACAGTTATGGCTTCATCTACCAGGCCATGGCACGAGGTAAATTATAATCAAGGGACCCAATGTTCCTCAGGTGGTTACAGTTATGGCTTCATCTACCTGGCCATGGCACAAGGTCAATTATAATCAAGGGACCCCATGTTCCTCAGGTGGTTACAGTTATGGCATCATCTACTAGGCCATGACACAAGGTAAATTATAATCAAGGGACCCAATGTTCCTCAGGTGGTTACAGTTATGGCTTCATCTACCAGGCCATGGCACAAGGTCAATTATAATCAAGGGACCCAATGTTCCTCAGGTGGTTACAGTTACCTTTGTTACAGTTACAGGTGATATAACAACAAACAGTGGCTCCATCCCTCGACTGCCGGCGAAACTGTTATTGCGGGCGGAGGGCTTTCGCGTAGCTGCTTTAGTTTGGGAGTGGAACATCTGGGTAGCCTTTTATCTGTGCCACCATGATCTCCGAGTGCGCGTATCGCGCTGGCTCCAAGTGGCGTGCGTTTGTGGAGTGATCAATGCACAGTGACTCGCTGAGATAAGGTTCCAATGCCCCGTGGATTCAAGGTCGAAGGTCACTCACAACTCAAGCACTGCACACTAGATGATCGAGATCTCACTGGCGCTCGACCAATCCATCAAACGCGGTGCTATTTGGAACTATCTAAATTCCATTTCACGTTAAGAAGGTGAGTGTATTATGTTGGTAGACACGAGCTAAGAGTTTCAAATATCACAAGCCATGTCTTGAGCCGGACAAAAGGCTCTATGGGCAGTTTTGAAACTCTAAACTCGTGTCTAGCAGCAGTGGGACCCAGTGGGAAGATGCAAATCCACTCTTCTTCTCAACGTGAAATGGAGTTTTCATGGGAGTCGACCAACTGTATCTAATCGATTCCCCTCTAAGTGTTGACGGTAACTTTCCGTTAAATTTTGTATGGTCTAGCATTTTGTTAACTTATTGTCACATGCATCATGTCATCAAGGTTACCAAACATGACTCTCACTGCCAAGTTGATTGTAAATTGTTGAGCAGCCTGAATGCTGCAAGCAAGTGCATTTCATTTGCAAATTATTGCTAAAGTCCACTCGATCAAAACACTCCAGCCTAAAAGTTGTATTTTAAGAGGAAGCCAGACACGAGCGTTGGCGTCGCACGCGGAGGTTCACGTGGGAACTTCTCCTGGCCACAAATACTAACACAGAGTTTTGGACAAAAATACACGTGTAGTTGAAGGGTTGTTTGAGGTCGGATGGTGTGTCAGGTTATCATACTTTCAAAAATGACGGAGATGTGCATTTACAAAAAAAGTATGTCATAACTTGTATTAAAAACTTCCATTCGAAATCAATTGATTCTTTCTTGGTCTATGGTTTTGCCCCAGATTTGTACATTACTAATTGTTGGTGTATGAAGTTCCCGCGTGAACCATTGCACCGACCCCTGGCCACGCAGCCCGGCTTGTGAATCCAATCTTGGTACATGTTAAACGCAACGCTCTAGGTACATGTTAAAACGGCGTACGGGCTACAGTAAGCACGTACAGTCGGCGTACGGGCTACAGCCGAGCCTGTCCGGCGCTAGGCTGCCATGGGGCCGACATCGTGTTGTGCAACAGATTCGAGCGATTGTGAACGAAGACCTTCGACCCAGGCCAACAAAGTCATTCGCTGATAACAACATTTTTCCCTCGATTGGGAAATTCCCCAGCTGGATTTGCAGCCTGCGTGTTAACACTTGGGCACACAGTCTTGTGGTTTGATTTCTAGGCCCCCGTTTTCATGGGAGCATCTTTGACAAAAGTCTGCCACTAAAGTGTTATGCCGTCAAAATCACGTGGCTATATTTCCTATTATTTTGGTATATTCAGTCGTATATCTAAAGTTTAAGTATAACATAAAAATTGATAAACCTTCGACCATTGCTAGCCGGGATACGCAACTAGCTCAACGCTGTATGTTTCCCATGCAACGTTCAAGTTGGAAAAAATAAGTTTGGATGTGTTGTTAAACCATTGTGTTGGGATGGATTCGTGTGATGGATTCGTGAATGTTGCAACTTGGGGAAAAAATCGCAAGCACCGAATTTTGATATTTTCGTTTTGCGCGCAGCCGCGCGCTGCGTCACTTTATCACTACAATGCTGGCTAGCCAGCGTGCGGCCGCCAGCTAGCTCCGTTTGCTGCTCGGAGACGTAGAGTTTTAGCAACGGGTTTTTTGAGTTTTGACTGCTATTATAAAGAGCGAGCTAAAATTAGGTTTGCTGTATCAACTTCATGATAAAATGTCCATGCTTGCTAGTCGAAACAAAGATTCTGATGAGTTCACATGTATGTATAGTACAGTCATGGCAGACGAAGTGATCCAGCCGTATCAATTCGAACCCGAGTATTCTGACAGTGAAATCGAAAATATAACATTAATACAAGAAGTTCACGCCGGATTATCTGTAAATGTTTTATCAGGGAGAAAAGGCAACAATAGTTGGTGTACTTGTAAATTGTAATCGTTGTGTGTCCATGCTCACTGATCACGAGAGCTTGTGTTGCTCTGAAGCCGAGTCAGTGCGTCAAGTTAGGGAGGGACACACATGCATAACCGAACATCGATCTTCTCAAAATTTTATTAATGACAGTGATGCGTTGAATCTGTTGCACCCGAAGACCGAGCAAAATACCATATTTAGTCCAATTAGCAGCCGAACTTCACCAGTGCAAGTGACAAACTGAGGCTGCTGCCTGCTGTAGCGCGCGTAGCATGGCTCTGCCTGAGATAGGCTGACGTCACTCTTTTCGCTCAACGCGCTGCGGGCGGGTATACGCTGAGCGGCGCTAATAACCGCGTGTACGATTGTTTTCGCCTCGGAACTGTCTTTCGGGAGCCGAAAAGTCGTAAAACGGGTTGTGTGCCCCTTTAAAGTATAGGCCTTAGCAGCTGTGATCATCGGTCAGATCTACTCTATGACCATGATTATGTCGTTATGTATTGCTATTTAAAAGATTAAATATTTACTAGTACATTCTAAATAAGTAAATTGAAATTTAGAAATAGCTAAATAATCCCCTTGTTTGTTTGTTTTAATGTTTATTCAGTTTTAAGATAACGGAAAAACGGCAACATACATGTTGAACGCAGTAAGAGCTGGCACGGCATGCTAGTTGCCTATCCCGAACCGGAGCAGTGAGAGCTGGCACGGTATACTAGTTGCCTATCCCGTACCGGAGCTGTGATCGAAGGATAAACGGTATAATTTGTTAATACAACATTTATTAGACCCGCTGCTGCTGCTAGACACAAGCCAAGAGTTTCAAAACTCACAAGCCATGTCTTGAGTCGGACAAAAGGCTCAATGGGCAGTTTTGAAACTCTAGGCTCGTGTCTAGCAGCAGTGGGTCCTCGAGGAAGATGCAACCCCACTCTCCTTCTCAACGTGGAATGGAGTTTAGTGAGATGGCGTATGATTTTGTGCACCCTTTGCTCCAGCTATTCCCACGCCCGACACTGACCAAGACACAAGACAGCTGAAGCCGGGCATTGTCCGTCACGGCGCCCGCGACACAAAGGAAGGGTTGGCCGGCCAGCCAAGGCCACCTCACAATGCCACCCCCAACCCCCACCCTTCTGTGACCAGCCCTTAGATGCCAAACCAGTGGCGTACAGAGATATCACCCGGTATGCCGACAAACTAGTCTGCGTAATTATTTTTTACTGTTTGTTTATTCATTCGAGTTTGTACACATTGATTTCTTAGTGCCGGTTTTATCAATTCCAGTCTAGCGATTTTGTAACTTTTACGTTATGTCGTTATCGGTTCTGATGGATAAAATCCCTATTGTTGTCCGTGTTAATTATTTTAACTTTGTAACCGAGAACGGCGATATCAGAGTTACGAAATCGCAGTGCCGTTAAGTGTTAACTGCAGCTAAGTTTGTTATCTCCAAGGTCACAGCCAATCAAATACCTCTAATTTCATTTTAACTGAGAGTGGCTCTTTTACTGGATACTGTAAAAAAGCACATTAGTCTTTTATATACCTACATATAAAAGTACATATGAAGTAGGAGATTATTTATTTTCTCTGAATTGAGCAGAGCAATTTCTAAATCATAACATCACTTTAGGACCGTTGGCTGAGCAATTGCCAGTAGCCAGCCTGAAATGACGGGCCTTAAGGGTGGTCAGAATCAGACACATGGACTGCATTGGCTGTGTGTGCATTGTTGGCCTGTGAGGCTGGCTGGGAAATTGCCAGTAGCCAGCCTGAAATGACGGGCCTTAAGGGTGGTCAGAATCAGACACATGGACTGCATTGGCTGTGTGTGCATTGTTGGCCTGTGAGGCTGGCTGGGAAATTGCCAGTAGCCAGCCTGAAATGACGGTTAAGGGTGGTCAGAATCAGACACATGGACTGCATTGGCTGTGTGCATTTTGCCCCGTGCTTCAGTTCAAAGGCCAAACCTATACACACAGCGAACGCCACTGTTGCCCTAATGGCTGTTACAATGCGGCGAGCGGGTTTCGGGTGAAATGGTCCAGTTCCAACCCTTGCCGCACGGTTCGCAAGCTTTCGGCAATTCATTTCAGCACGCGGCGTGCGATCCCTTTGCGAGACTGATTTCGGTATGACAATTCGCGCCAAAGGACAGATGGATCGGTGCCGCTGGGCATTTATCGATTCGCGTATCCTGAATCAGTTGGCACATTTTCCCAGCTGCATTTTGAATCACACGACGTTTTATTTGGCGTGGGAACATTATTATTAGCACGGGGTTTACTTGCCCGCTCGACGCACGACACGACCAATAGCGACGTCGCCTCGAGGGCTGGAACCTACTTCACGATCTATGGTGATTTGGTCCAGCATGCGCTGTCGCCATCTTGCGTGCTTTCAAGTTAGCCAATGCAAATTAATGCTAATCAATCAATCAATCAATCAATCAATCAATGTAAATTAGGTATGCGTATGACGTAACAATGTATTGCTGTTGCATTTTCTTTTCTATAATAGTGAGTAGCTATAAGAACGCAAGTACAAGCACGTGAGTTTGTTATGGAACTGCTGCGCTGTTCGGTGTGAGAATTGCAACCCATTGCATGCAGACCAAGAGCTCGAACTTCACCATGACATCGAACCTCTCGCCACAGAATTAGAATTATTATCAACGAAAAATCAACACTATGGCATAAATATTTGGGATAAATATTTAGGATTGGACGAAAAACGAAGCTGCAAAAATGCACATTATTGCAGCTTTGCATCCTGTAATCCTGTGATCAATTCGCATCCTGTAATCCGCTTAATAAACCTTTAGCAATATTCTTCTCATTTAATTTATATTATTGATGTTACAGCATTTCTTTAGTGGCATAACATTGTACTTAGTATACAGGTGTGCAGACAATACGATACGGTCAGAAGGTTACCTATAAAAAAGTGGTAAACAACATGTGTATGGGTGATTGTTCTAAATGTGCTTGATATCTGTCGGCATCTTACGTCATGTCCGTCGGTGACCAATTGACCAGTGACGGATGACGAAGTGTTCGTCGACTCCAAAGTCATTGAGTTCGGGTTGTGCATAAGCTGTTACCCACATAGGTACATGCACTCTGTTCGCATTATTCACAATAAGTAATGCAGTTTAAAAGCTGATGTTTACTCTGATAACAAGATATTGCCGTCTGAGATTCGCCCAAAACAAATGACGACCCGACAGACCCCAGCTACTTTGAGCGTTTGGTTTTCCAAGTCAGGACCAGCCTGGCGATTTCGTAACTTGCATACACGTCATGTCGTTATCGGTTCTGATGGATAAAATCCCTATTGTTATCCATGTTAATTTATTAACTTTGTAACCGAGAACGGCAAAGTCAGAGTTACGAAATCTCAGTGCAGCCCGAGTCAAACGGGAGAAAATTCGACAAAACTCCTGTCGTCAGTTTAGTTCGAAGCTTTTTATTTTATTATATCTAAATATTATGAAATAATATGTATTATATTATCTTGATCATACTATTAATAGGTTTTTTACCTAACCAGTTGTTGCAAATCACTTCCACATAGATTCTTTGTATTGTGTTTTATTTCATGAATTCTTTAGACAAGCTTATTAAAGCTTCGTAGAATTTACAACTAAGAAAAAAAGTGCATTTTTGTTGCTTTGTGAGACAGAATAAACGTGAACTTGAAACATTATATAAGTAAAACGTAAAATAGTGATCGATCTTTCATACAGTACTAAATGAGTATTATAAATGAAATACAGCCATATTTGATTAAACATCATAAAACTACAATATGGCAAAGTTTGTTCAAAATGCAGCAGGTTTGCAGTGTGCCAATAACGTGCCAGGGACCATTGTCAATCCCAAGGGTAACCATGACAACAATAGGCCGCGTCTAGCAGCGAAAGGGTGGACAAACAGCGAGCGTCAGGTTTGGCGAAAGCTTTCGCCAACCTTGGACGCTTGCAGGCAGCAGGTATAGAAAGTGAAGGTGCGTTACAGGCAGCTTGGGCGAGCTGGGGTTTATTTTCGGACGTCCCACGTTTGCTGGGAGGTTACGGTAACAACAGAATACGGTGCAACCGCGTCTGATGAAAGTGAAATGGTGTTGTGATTGTTGCAGTTCCTATTGTTGCGGTAGGCTAAGATAGCTCTTTTTGGCTCGACCTTGGAATTATTTCAAAGGTAATGCAAAACTTAGAGTGACAATATCAGCTAGACTAAAATGGCATGTGCATTACAAAAATCGCTTCTTGATACTGACTCTGCAATGCTACGCCATTTTTACTTAATTACGAAGAACTCATTACGTAGCAAAATTGGTTAATTTAACAAATATTCCAAAAGTGTGGAGGGTCCGAGTGACCACTCTACGACCTAGCTGAAAACAAGGAGACCGCTCTTGTTATTATTTTTGCTACCTGGCATGGCTGCAATTAGTGGAAACAAGCTAGTCACAGTGACAATATTATTAAGTAATACTGTGGTAATACTGGTTATTATGGACAAAACTGTATACAATCCTTTCAAAAATGGTGTTACATTTTTAAATAAATAGTGCATAATAACATAATATGAAAAATTTCAACATTTCAATAATGTTCATAATGCAGAATTCAGTTCCGAGATTGGCAACGAAAAGTGTGTCTCAAAAAGAAATTTCATTACAACAATCCTGTCCTCCAACAAACACCGTTGCTGTTGCGTGAGATGATAACATTCTAACTACCGGCACCTTTCTACCATCTTCATTTCTTAGACTCAAAACGTCTGCTTGTTCTAAACTTTAGCACTAGTGTTCAAACAACCATTTCAACACTGGGGTGTGAATGCTAAATAAAGTCACACTGATTCCCAAGACTCATGTCTGCTTGTCCTGTCTTTAGCACTGGTTTTCAAACACAACCATTTCAACACTGGGTTTTGAATGCTAAATAAAGTCTCACTGATTCCCAAGACTCATGTCTGCTTGTCCTGTCTTTAGCACTGGTTTTCAAACACAACCATTTCAACACTGGGTTTTGAATGCTAAATAAAGTCTCACTGATTCCCAAGACTCGTGTCTGCTTGTCCTGTCTTTAGCACTAGTGTTCAAACAACCATTTCAACACTGGGGTGTGAATGCTAAATAAAGTCTCACTGATTCCCAAGACTCATGTCTGCTTGTCCTGTCTTTAGCACTGGTTTTCAAAGACAACCATTTCAACACTGGGTTTTGAATCCTAAATAAAGTCACACTGATTCCCAAGTCTCGTGTCTGCTTGTCCTGTCTTTAGCACTGGTTTTCAAAGACAACCATTTCAACACTGGACTTTGAATGCTAAATAAAGTCCCACTGATTTATTCCATTATTCTCATTGATGCACCCTCGGGGTGCAGACATCAACTCCTGGATGGGACCTCAACCACAGGAGTTGAAAGGTTTGGTACTCCCCCTTTGGCAGCCTGCTACTTGATGCAGTCGAGATGCGGAGAGTGCGAGGAATGCAGTGACGCGCATCTTATCACAGCTCGAGCCGAGCAAGATGAGAGCGTGCCGGGTAGGGAGCAGCTCCAGTGACCTTGACAATAAGCCACGCCTAGAATGCATTGCACGCTGAGATGTTCTCTAAACATCAAATCACGTTGAGAAGCGTGGATTTGCATCTTCCTCGAGGACCCACTGCTGCTAGGCACGAGCTAAGAGTTTCAAAACTCACAAAGCCATGTCTTGAGCCGGACAAAAGGCTCTATGGGCAGTTTTGAAACTCCTTGGAAACTTGAGGTAATTGCAAATTCACTGCCCTTCTAAACATGAAATGGAGTTTTGCCTCTACATCGTTTGTCCCAAACAAAGACAGCGACGCCAGGCCGGGACTCGAACCCGACGCCTGGCCGGGACTCGAACCCGACGCCTGGCCGGGACTAGAACCCGACGCCTGGCCGGGACTCGAACCCGACGCCAGGCCGGGACTCGAACCAGACGCCAGGCCGGGACTCGAACCCGACGCCGCCCCGCGTCCTCGCGTAACCCTAGACGTCGTCGCGCGACGCGACGCTTTTAGCCCCGGCGTCGGCGTCGGGCGGAAATAGCCGGCGTCGCGACGCGTCGGATTCTCGGATCGTCGGACGCATGCGCAGACTCGCAGATTCGCGCGCTTTCACAACACAAGGGAAGATTCAATGCTTTCATTATTAAAGCTTAGATATTTTTGAATTGTCAGAATTACTCCTATCTCTGTTTAACCGTTGCATGTTCAATTGACTTGACAAACCGCAGGCGCTAGAAGCTTGCCTCATCGCAGCTAGAAGCTAGCCTCCATCGCAGTTAGAAGCTAGCCTCCATCGCAGTTAGAAGCCAGCCTCCATCGCATAAAACCATTGTTCAGGAGAAGAGTTTTACCTGCTAGGTTTTACTGCAGGTTTACTGCGACGGTTTTACCTGTTAGGGTGGTTAAAGGGGTCTAGTTGACGCGATGCATTGCAGAAAACCTTTTTTTAAATTAAATGCAACTTAATAGAAATGTTTACTAACACTAGGGCATCTCGAACGCAATTTGTGTTGCGTTGAAGATGAGCGTAGCGGTTTGTATAGCGAAAGATGATGGCGCGCTCTACACACACACAAATGTCACACACAAAGTCACAATACACTTTTGGGGAAATTTTGAAAAAATACATACTTTTAGATTTATTCGCCGTATTTTTCCTAATTTTTCCAATATTGAATATTGATATTTTTTTCTGATTTGAATGGGGAGGGGTACGGAGGATTTTCTTGAAAAACGCAGGGGGTCTAAGTTGAGAACAAAAGTAGACACCCTGAAAATTTCATCGCAATCGAGGCAGGCGTTTGGCCTGTAGAGCGCGCGCAAACACACATACAAACAAACACACAAGTGTTTTTTTTACCAGCTGTTGTGAAATTGAAGATTTCGCTTCGCTCGCTGCGCTCATCAAAAAGCAGCCCGATCGTTGTTCGATTGTTTGTCGGCGGCAACATTGGCAACAATGCAGCAAGATTGGCAACAATGCAGCAAAATTGGCAACAATGCAGCTGCATCGCAAAGGCAGCAGAAGTCGCAGAGTCGCACAACACAGACACAATATCTCGAGCGATGGGCAAACTAATCGACTCTGCTTTGCGCCATTTTGTTTGGGTTGAACAGTTGCCAGCTCCTCAGCCTCCTGACTCCAGCTCTCCTCAGCGAGGACAACTCGAACCTTCAAGGAGGCCGTTAAAAGGAGTTCCATCGACACCCTCTTTATTTGTCGTGTGCACCAAATTTGTGTAAAAATAGAAAAGTAAGGCAGCATCCAACGGTGTAATAATATTGGGGGTTACCGGACTGATAACAGAGATATGAGGGTTGGAAAACTCGAAATTTTGCATTGGCAGTATTAGAGATCAGGTCAAAACCAGCAAATCCAGGAAAACTCAAAAAATTACAAATGAACAAATTTCTATTTACTTGAAAGTTGAATCGATTTCGACTAAAGAAAAACTGGGATCACCGAACTAACTTTTGAGATAACGGCATTTTAATGCTGACGTCGTAGTTTGAGGGCGCAGTTTTCGAAGTATTTTTGCATTTTTTCCATGAAAGTAAACTTGCGCTATTAAAATAAACAAAAACAACGTGTGCCATGATTTATCATAACAATTGTTATCATAACAATTTAAACGTGTGTGTCCGAGATATTGCAATAAATATTGCAAACTTGAATTATATTGCAAAATTGGCGTTCCCATGGACACGGAGATCATTCGACGGAACTACTTAACTAAATTACACATGGTTGACCGGAACCGGAACCAAAACCGAAATAAATAGTTAGGGTTCTGTGCCGGGTCGAAAGGGTCGAAAGGGTCGAAAGGGTCTAAAGGGTCGAAAGGGTCGAAAGGGTCGAAAGGGGAACGCAGCGTCGCATCGAAGACCCTCCAGGCGCGCGGCGGTCGCCAAGGACGTCCGCTAACCGGCCGTTACCTTGACAACCGCGACGCCCGCCAAGTCACGTGACGTCAGCCAGCAAGCGACTTCCGGCAACACTCGTTGCCATGACGACCGTGACGTCACTAGGCGCCTACACTTGCGTTGCCCACACTCCGTTTCACGTTGAGAAGGAGAGTGGATTCGCATCTTCCTCGAGGCCCCACTGCTGCTAGACACGAGCCAAGAGTTTCAACACTGCCCATAGAGCCTTTTTGTCCGGCTCAAGACATGGCTTGTGAGTATTGAAACTCTTGGCTCTAGTGGTGATTAAAAAATCGATACAGGCGATATATCGGAACTGTTATAATCGATTCAAAATATCCGATATATCGGAACGAAAGAATAGGTATATGGAAATATCGAAAGATCGATTCTTTTCCCCCATCTCTAATGGAAAGCCAGCCTGAAGGAAAGCCAGCTGTTTTCCGCACAGACGGCAATATCAGTCAAATAAAGCCCCTCCCCCCCTCCCCCCCCCCCCCCTCCCGCAAAGTTGCCATGACAAAACGTCAACAACAACGCACGTCTTCTGGATTCCACAACGGCGCGACGTCAAGGTCACCGTGGACGGGGTGGGGGGTAATAATCTGCAACAAGTGGGGTGGGGTGGGGGTCTCTTATTGCTAGGCGACGTAAACAAGTCCCCCTCCCTCGGCGCGCACTAACACTAAGGGTGGCTTGTTGTAAACATCGCGGCTTTGCCTTAGTGAATGCCACAGGTGGCGCTCCAATTGTGTAACATGTGGGGATTGTTTTTGGCTAGGGATGAACCTCGTGTACAGTCGGTTGGTAGTAAGAATGGGCGTCTCTGTGTTCCTTCCTTGCACTCGGGATAGCGATGGGCCCTGTTTTCATGCAGGGAGCTTTCTCGACAAAAGTCTGGACCACGTCTAGTCAGTCAAGTATGATGTCATAACAACGTGACTATATTACATATGATATTGGTGTATTATATTATTATTTTATTATAAATAATATATATATAAGTATAACATAAATTAGTTATAAACTGTATAATTTGTTAATACATCATTAATTAGAGTCATGTTATTTAGAGGGCATAAAACTGTTGTAAAATGTTGTAAACAGTTGTAAAATGTTGTAAAAATAAACTGTTGTGGAAGACTTTTGTCCAAAATGGTCCCATGTACTAAATGGGGCTTGACGCAGAAATTGCAATGTTTAGCAGATAATAAGTTATCTGTACGAGATAAGATGTTATCTCCACAATACATAGTCACTGCCATTCATTTTAGGGTATGACGGCAAAGCTTCCATCTGCTATCAGTGCTCGCATGTGTAGGTACAACTACAAGCTCCTGGGTGCTCGGATGAACCAACCCTTAAGCCCCGTTGATTACAAGGGGCCATTTTGGTCAAAGTCCGCCACAACATTTCTATGCCCGCAAAAAAACATGGCTCTATAATTTTTGTAATAACCAATTATTATTGTACAGTTTATTAATATTTTATGCTATTATGTATACAATTGAAAATAGAAATCAAAAAATAAAATATATAATACACCAATGTAATAATATGAAATACAGTAATGTGATTTTGATGGAATAAAACTGCTGTGGCAGGCATTTTGTCGAACTGCCATTTTCGTCGCATGCTGAAATAGAAGTCTTTTGTCCGACCCAAGACGTGGCTTGTGAGTTTTGAAACTCCTAGCTCGTGTCTAGCAGCAGTGGGGTGGGGTCCTCAAGAAAGATGCGAATCCACTCACCTTCTCGACGTGCAATTGAGTATAACAATGTATGGGTACACTACTGGTTTTCCAAAAATGGCGAATTTTGAGGGTGCGTCTGTTATACGTCTTTCTGTTCGCAATTGATGTCAAAGCAAGTCCAAAGTACAATTGATTTATTGTGACAATAGCACCCCTGGTGGAATACAAACCCAAAATTGGTCGCCCATTCAACGCCCGACTCGACGCAGTGTTGCTTAACTTGGGTCACCCATCCAACGCCCGACTAGACGCAGTGTTGCTTAACTTGGGTCACCCATCCAACGCCCGACTAGACGCAGTGTTGCTTAACTTGGGTCACCCGTCCAACGCCCGACTCGGCGCAGTGTTGCTTAACTTGGGTCACCCGTCCAACGCCCGACTCGGCGCAGTGTTGCTTAACTTGGGTCACCCATCCAACGCCCGACTCGACGCAGTGTTGCTTAACTTGGGTCACCCGTCCAACGCCCGACTCGGCACAGTGTTGCTTAGCCTGAGCTCTATCCGATGAAGATGTTGATATCTTTGACACAGGTCGTTGACCTTCCACGCAGGGGCAAAACACTACTCTTTAAGCCAAGATAATTTAAAAATGGTGTCAAAAAACGATTTATTTGCCGCGTTATTTGCCACGATTTACTTGCCAAAGTATGTAAAACCCCGCGTGTTTTAAATGGCTATTTGACGCATTTCTCTCGGAATGCATCCACTCCAAGGTGGCGAAAGGTGAATCTGATCCAAATGTACAGTTGGTCCGCCCTGAGCCTGCCCCAACTAAAGTCCGTCCACTCTAAGCTCTCTTGCCATTTGCATGCAGACGAATTAGAAAACCACCATTATTAGCAAGACGTGAGAAATAACAAAAAAAAATACAAAAGCGTTGTTGTAGCTTGTAAAATCACGCGCTTTTGAATGGCTATTTGACTTACTTCTTGTACATCCCAACACACACAGCAACAGTCCATCCGCTCTACGCCTTTCCCATGTACAGTCCATTCACCCTATTTTCCCTGCAGCCGGCCGATGGAGAAATCCTCGATTACTGGCCAAAATACGAGATACATTGAAACAGTTTCAGAGCCAATGTTGTAGCTTGTAAAATAAGGCGTCTTTTGATTGGCTATGTGACGTTCTTCCCGTAGATCTGATAACCACAGCAACAGTCCATCCGCTCTACGCCTTTCCCATGTACAGTCCATTCACCCTATTCTCCCTGCAGCCGGCCGATGGAGAAATCCTCGATTACTGGCCAAAATACGAGATACATTGAAACAGTTTCAGAGCCAATGTTGTAGCTTGTAAAATAAGGCGTCTTTTGATTGGCTATGTGACGTTCTTCCCGTAGATCTGATAACCACAGCAACAGTCCATCCGCTCTACGCCTTTCCCATGTACAGTCCATTCACCCTATTTTCCCTGCAGCCGGCCGATGGAGAAATCCTCGATTACTGGCCAAAATACGAGATACATTGAAACAGTTTCAGAGCCAATGTTGTAGCTTGTAAAATAAGGCGTCTTTTGATTGGCTATGTGACGTTCTTCCCGTAGATCTGATAACCACAGCAACAGTCCATCCGCTCTACGCCTTTCCCATGTACAGTCCATTCACCCTATTTTCCCTGCAGCCGGCCGATGGAGAAATCCTCGATTACTGGCCAAAATACGAGATACATTGAAACAGTTTCAGAGCCAATGTTGTAGCTTGTAAAATAAGGCGTCTTTTGATTGGCTATGTGACATACTTCCCGTAGATCTGATAACCACAGCTACAGTCCATCTGCTCTACGCCTTTCCCATGTACAGTCCATTCACCCTATTCTCCCTGCAGCCGGCCGATGGAGAAATCCTCGTTTACTGGCCAAAATACGAGATACATTGTAAAAGTTTCAGAGCCAATGTTGTAGCTTGTAAAATAAGGCGTCTTTTGATTGGCTATGTGACGTACTTCCCGTAGATCTGATAACCACAGCTACAGTCCATCCAACCTAAGCCTGCCCCAACTACAGTATGCTGTGGCTTAAGTATCTTATCTTCCACAATGCCAAAGGGTAACAACACTATTACTAGCCACGATTAGAGATACCAAGAAAGTTTGAGAGGAAATGAAGCTTGTAAAATAAGGCGTCTTTCGATTGGCTATTTGACGTGCGTCATCTGAGGCTCTCTTACCTTCCAGCCGGCCGAGGAGTTCGAGTCTCCTTTGTCCTTGAAGTAGGCCACGTGTTGCACCATGTGCTCGTAGATCTGGCTCAAGGTCAGTCGCTGCTCGGGCGCCGCGCAGATCGCCTGGACACAAATGTGCAATCACTTTAGGATATACAATATGGCGATAGGACCACCGGGTGTGCCTTGTTGGCCTGTGAGGATGGCAGAGAAATTGCCAGTAGCCAGCGTGAAATGACGGGCAAGGGTCGTCAGAATCAGACACATGGACTGCATTGGCTGCGTGTGCATTGTTTGCCTGTGAGGCTGGCTGGGAAATTGCCAGTAGCCAGCCTGAAATGACGGGCAAGGGTCGTCAGAATCAGACACATGGACTGCATTGGCTGCGTGTGCATTGTTGGCCTGTGAGGATGGCAGAGAAATTGCCAGTAGCCAGCCTGAAATGACGGGCCTTAAGGGTGGTCAGAATCAGACACATGGACTGCATTGGCTGTGTGTGCATTGTTGGCCTGTGAGACTGGCTGGGAAATTGCCAGTAGCCAGCCTGAAATGACGGGCAAGGGTCGTCAGAATCAGACACATGGACTGCATTGGCTGTGTGCAATGTTGGCCTGTGAGGCTGGCTGGGCAATTGCCAGTAGCCAGCCTGAAATGACGGGCAAGGGTCGTCAGAATCAGACTTGGACTGCATCGGCTGTGTGTGCGTTGTTGGCCTGTGAGGCTGGCTGGGCAATTGCCAGTAGCCAGCCTGAAATGACGGGCAAGGGTCGTCAGAATCAGACACATGGACTGCATTGGCTGTGTGTGCCTTGTTGGCCTGTGAGGATGGCAGAGAAATTGCCAGTAGCCAGCCTGAAATGACGGGCAAGGGTCGTCAGAATCAGACTTGGACTGCATTGGCTGTGTGTGCATTGTTGGCCTGTGAGGCTGGCTGGGCAATTGCCAGTAGCCAGCCTGAAATGACGGGCAAGGGTCGTCAGAATCAGACACATGGACTGCATTGGCTGTGTGGGCGTTGTTGGCCTGTGAGGCTGGCTGGGAAATTGCCAGTAGCCAGCCTTAAATGACGGGCAAGGGTCGTCAGAATCAGACACTTGGACTGCATTGGCTGTGTGTACATTGTTGGCCTGTGAGGCTGGCTGGGAAATTGCTAGTAGCCAGCCTGTTAAGACGGGCAAGGGTCGTCAGAATCAGAACTCATGGTGATTGGCATTGCATCACTTTGCAACTCATTGTGCAACCAAAACGATATTAAACTAGCTCTTAAATCCTGTTACGCCCCGCTAAAAGTTGGCTTAGACCCGGATTTTCAATGGCACTTTAAATATCTAATGACCAGTTGGCTTGTTGACCTAGCAAAGTCCAATGAGAGCCTTTAATTTTCCTGCTAACAGAACGTTTGTATCTTAACAGGCCATTGTAAAACCGGCACTAAGAATCATACCAGTGCGCCTTAAATTCAACAGTCTGTTAAGCCCATAACGCCCCGTTAAAAGCCCCATTAGTTTGGCAAGCCCGTTTATTATTTAACGCCCCGTTTCGCACCTGAGTGATGAGATCGGCATAGCTGAGATTGCCCCACGCGTTCCTCCTGCTCGAGTTCTTCTTGGCGCCGCCAGGAGCGCTGGGCTCGGGCAGCGGCCACGTGTTGCTTCGTGCGCGCGCTTGGGGCTCGAAGTTGTCGTCGGTCGCCACCAGGGCGGCGCTACTGCTGCTGCTGCCGTCGAACGGCGACGCGGCGGCCGCCATCTTGGTCTAGAGCCGGGGACGGTCTAGCGCGGGCGAGGCATCGAGACGTCTATGGATGGCACGCTAAGTCTGGATTGGGTGTACTCAGCTTGCACCTCGTTCTTTGTGTGTTTTGGGCACTATGTTAGCACTCAGTGTGCACTTTAGTTTGCACTTAGTTTCCAGAGCACTTTGACTGCTTAGCTTGCTCTAAGTTAGCTCTGCTCAGTGTGCACTTAAGTTTGAACTCAATTATCACTCAATTTGTACTTTAGTTGCTTTCAATTCACCTTGAAGTTTGTTCAAGTCACGATACGTAAACGAGCTTAGCTCGCTTATTTCAATCAAGTTTCACTGAAATCTCACATTCGGTCCGGTTAACTGTTTGCGGTTAACTTGGCTAGTTACGGTCAAGTTTAAACTGAAGTTAAGCGCTCGCGGTCACTTCCGTTAAACACGAGTCTGACGACGATTTGTGCCAGTAGTAATGCAACAAGTCCCCGCGGCAGCTGAGACGAGGCGCTAAACACTTGCTGTGAGTCGAGCGCACACTTGTTGCCGCCTTGGAAACCGGTACGGGGAACCGGTACGGGGAACCGGTACGGGGAACCGGCACACTCTGACGCGTGTGTTCTAAATGTGTGAAATACCGACGAGTTTTTGCGAGCAGATTCCGAGTGCTTACGTTGACGACTTTTGCGAGTGTCAATGAATTTTTTTTTAAATATTTGTGAAATTTACTTGTTGCGGTTTGCCGCCTTTTTCCCAAGCACTATCCGATTGTCGGGACACGTTCGCGATCAAGGTGCCTAATGTCTGGTGTTTTTCTCGCGCGCAAGCACACTTGTCCACGACCGCATGTAAACGTCACGATGGTGTGTTTAGGCTCCCGAAAAATAGCGTCGCTCTTTCCCTGCGTTTTTTTGGTGACCGCCAAAAGTTGCTCGAAAACTAATTGACGCTTGTCTTCTTTGCTAGCTCGAAAACGCAGTGCCTAAACAGTTCACCTGAAGCTAAGTCAGCCGAGTCCTTGAGATCGACGTATCTTCACAACAACCGCAGGTCAAAACAGAAAATTTATTCGCAAATCTTGAGGAAGTCGATTTATGCAAAAAATATCCCCTGCAATCGGTTTACCGACTTCAAAATGCAGACCCACTTCAATGGGTGTCCGCCAAGTCCTCGAAATCGACTATCTACACAACACTCACTTAAAATCAGTAAATTTCTTCGGAAATCTTGCGAAAGTCCACGATTTGTGCTAAAATTAATCCCCCGCAAATCTTCTGGCTTCGAAAGTAAGGCTTCTGACGGCGGAATTCCCCGCCAACAGTCCGAGCTGACAAGGTCGCCCACTCGACCTTCTCACTGCAAACACACTGTACCCAAGTCGACCTTTGCCCAGCGTCTTCTGGACCCGCAATCCGCCACTGCACACGTGATGCACACACAGCCTCCCAAAGACACGCGAAGATCGCACGCAATCACGGCCCACTCGAAACACTGTTCGCCGAATCAACAAGACCGCAATCACACGCTTAACAGATTCGTTAACCTTTAACGACACGTTAACGACACGAAATCCGGCTGCCAGTCGACTATTTCGAATCACATTTCGATCACTTTCAAATATCCAGTGCACACCGAAACGCAGAAGCTGCCGTTTAAAAAACACCAACCTGGCACGGCTTCTCGGATCTCACCTTGGTCGTAGCACAACCAGCTGTGAACGCACGGTGAAAATAGAACAGATTCAAAAAACCTTCGCCGTTACAGATTCAAAAAAAAAACGCACAACCGAACTGTCAAATCGTATTGAAATCCGAGGTAGCACCTTGTCAAACAAACGAACACGCACACTCGATTAACGCGGCCATCTATATCCGCGATCTCGTAATCGTCGACGTGATTTTCCACTGTCTCTCGTTTCCTACGCAATAAGAAATCACGTGCTCGCGTCGCCAGCGATCTTACTGGCCGTGACTGGCTCCTGGCTCGTCGCTGCTGCGATGTGTGCGGCAGAACTGCGTCCGCCAAACTGGTAGGATCCAGCTCGCCGTGGCAGCCTTCGCCTGTCACGTGTTTCACTCGAGGTTAGCGATGACGTCACGCGGAGGGGTGGCACGGCCTGCTTGGTTGGAGGGGAGGTGGACCACTGACTGCCGCGAGGAGGAGGACGAAAGCTGGCGCCGACGGCTTCGGTCGGCCTCGGCTGGCCTTCGGGCGGGTTCGGAGAGTGATGAAAGTGACACCGTGGTGGCAGTTCTACTGTTCGCTGGTGGATGGCGCTAGTTGTCATGTTGCGAACGCTTGTGATGGAATTTTAATGCCAGAACTAAGAAGCAATGCTTGTAGCCTTTAGCCAATGCAACTGATGTAAAATGAAATAACAATTCAGGTTTGGAATGGAGAAAATGACAATAAGATTTGTTTTCTTTAACGTATATGCTGCAGATATTATAAAGCAGGCCACTGTGACTTCGGCTGGCTTCGGCTGGCCTTCGGGTGAGTTCGGTGACAAGAAAGAGAAACCGAGCTGGCAGTGCGGCAGTTTGTCGGTGGTTGGCGCTAGCTGTCTCGTTGCCAGCTGGGATTAAATAGAATTCATTTGAATGCGAACTCAATTTTTTAAGAGTGCTCTTCGCATTATAATCCGCTTATCGCAGCTAAATTTTTGGAAAAATTGTTTCTAAACCTTCCTAGACTACCTCTGTACGTAAGCGTACAGCTTTTTAGTTTATTACGTGGTCAGGTCATCTTTTCCTTTTTTTTTGCCTTGATTTCATATTATGGATTGAGCCGAAAGTCTTTTTGGTTTCCCGACGTTTTGTAACGCATTAAACTAATTAGATTTCCTCGGAATATATGATGATTCTTTTCAAATCTAGTAAAAATTCACAATGTAATATTGTTTGTGGACTTTTGACATGATCATAAGAATTAGGAAGCCTAGACAAATAACAAAAATTTGTTCTTTTCTTAACGTTTTTGACATCAGTCGATTTTTGACATCACCCTTGAAGAAGTAACTAGTATATGATTACGAAATGTCGGGAAATGAACGAGACTTTTATTTAGCATTCAAATCCCAGTTCGAAATGGTTTTGTTAAAAAACTATGGCTTAAAGACACGAGTCTTGAGAATTTAATGATTACTTTTGTGACTGTTTTTACGTTCGGCTGAGTACTACGGGGTACGCCTAGTTCTCATCTCCGCAGTATGTTGGTATAGACTGTCCCGCAGTACAGCTAGGTAGCATGGGTTGCGTATAGTAGGCCTTCAAACAAATGCACGCGTTCCGAGAAATGAAAATAATTTTGCTGCAGTCTGCGCAGAGTATTTTACCGCGTTGGACCATGGCCCATTGGCCCACAAAGCCGGCAAACTGTCATCTCTGAGCGAAGCGAAATCTTCAACTTTACTACCCCCCCCCCCCCCCCCCCTCCCCGCAAACAGTTACTTGTGAGTGAGTGATTTTTTGTGTTTGCGCGCGCTCTACAGCCCAAACGCCTTATTCGATTTTGATGGAACAGAGGACCTACCCTTGTTCTCAAGCTAGACCTCATGCGTTTTTTGAAAAGATCGGTTCTGGACATTTAAATGCATATTTACAAAATGTTTCCATTTTTACCAAATTTTGAACCTCTGTAAAGTCAAAATTCTTAGATATTATCTTAACCAAATTTTGTAAACATGTAAACCATATCGATAATAATTATCATGCCTGAAAATCTGAGGTCGGTAGGATTTTTCAATTGGTTTTTATTCGCATTTTTGGAGTGATTTCTTCGTGATTTGACGCCTGATTCAAAAAGAGTCCGCCTTCCTTTGTTTCCTGGGATACCAGCTTTGTTGACATCAAATTCGTCCAAGGCAGATATTTGACAGATTTCAGAAGTTTTATAAATTTCGCGTATGGAAGTAATTGAAAGAAAATCCGCGTCAGAAATGTATCTCCAATCAAATAAAAAACCTTGGGCATGAGTTACATCTATGTATTATTTAAGTTCACATTGCTCAATGAGCTTAAAATGAACATATTTTCGCTATCCGACAGCTCGGAGAGAAAGAAAAGGTCACACAATTTTCGAAATTGTCAAGTGATCAGAATGTACGCGAAGGCAATGGTCTGGCTTGAAGCTCATGGTTTTCATAGGCCACGGCCTTCTGCCTCCACCTTTTTATTCTGTATCAATATTATACAAACCACTACGCTCATCTTCAACGCAACACAAATTGCGTTCGCGAAACCCTAGTGTATATGAAATTCTACATCTACAGATGTAGCTGTCTTTCATGATAATATACAAGAAAAGTGTAAAAATGTAAACCAAATTCCTGAGAGGGCAAATCATTTTGTGTAGAATAGTGCGTTCGCTATAAAGATGTGCAGGGAATTTCCAACACTTTTTACAATGGGCCATTGTCCATCCACTTGACTTGTAATTGCCTCAATGTTTACCTCAGAAACGTGTTTCCTGTCAGAGTGGATTGATTTGGCTGCGTTGTCGAATGTGGAATAATTTCTGTAGTTAACCTGATCGATGATGGTGGGGGTAGGCACATTTGTACCCTTTTTGGCAACACGGCACAGAGGTCGAGTCAAGACGGTGGGACTGTGGAAACACGTCAAGATGAACATGATTCGCAACAAAAGCCCTCCTATATCACTTGGAAAGCTGGACATTCTCTGCGCATCCAAATAGTGATGGGCCTATAATATGTGCGTGTGTCGACTGCCCCCTGTGTTCGCTCGGCGGAGACCATCACGGGTCCACGGCGAAAACGCCGCGGTCGTTGCTACGCGACCAGTCTGGCGTGGACCTCGAGTGCAGTGAGAACCTGTTGGGAGCGAGGACCGGGCCGAGAAGGTGAGCTGGAGGACTACGTGATGCCAGTCAGTTAATATCGCGTCTACGTGTTAGATTATTGGATTCTGTGCAAATCTCTGTAAAGCCTAGAAAGATAATGGAATGATAATAACTAGGGCGAACGCATTTTGTGTTGCGTTGAAGATGAGCGTAGCGATTTGTATTTAGCGCATAAAAAGATTTAGGCAAGAAGCCTAAATCATGGAGTAGCAAGCCGGACCATTGCTTTTTCAAAAATTCTGATCACTTGAAATTGTAAACGATTCTGGCCTTTCTTTGCTTCTGTCCGAGCTGTAGGGTAGCGGAAATATGCTCATTTTGAGGTCATAAAACAATGTGCATGTTAATACATAGATGTAACTCATGCCCAAGGGTTTTTATTGGGTTTTATTGGGTTGGTTTTTATTGGAAAAAATCTGGTGTGATGTTTCGATTTGGTTTCGATGGTTTCTAAAGGCAAATCGAAATTGGGAACATTTGAAAAAAACACGCACTTTTAAATAAATTTCCGTACTTTTCCAAACATGCCCAATTGTCAAATTTTGCCCTTTTTTCTGCTTTGAAAGTGAAGGGTGTGGAGGATTTTCTTGAAAAACGCAGGGGGTCTAAGTTGAGAACAAAAGTAGACACCCTGAAAATTTCATCCCACTCGAAGCAGGCGTTTGGCCTGTAGAGCGCGCGCAAATACACATACAAACAAACAAACAAACAAACACACACCAAGTGTTTTTTTTAGCAGTAGTAAAATTGATGATTTCGCTTCGCTCATCAAATAACATGCATTTATTTCAATTTCAATTTGGGTCCATTTTATTCATTTCAATTTTATACACATGGGTAATTGATCACAAACAACAACAAAAAATTTAAGTACAGGAATGAAGCTCCATAAACAACAACAAATCGTTCAGGGAAGAAGCCCATATATGTATTATATCATATATGTGTTGACAATTTTGTGGGCGATACACTAAATCATTGGCGCTCAACCTTTTTAGCATTTTAGGGCCAAGTCAAAGAAATTCGGTACTTTTGCGGGCCGCAGAGGGTAATTTCACATAAAACCAGCGAATTGCAAAACATAGCGTTAACTTGTGGGTGTTGATTGAACGCATTCCCGTAACTTGCACCTGCTTGTACTTGTTACATGAAAATTGACATTTTTTACGAAACAACCGGGGGGGGGGGGGGGGGGGGGGGGTTTGGAGTTCAATCCCCAGAAAAGTGATGATTGTGGGCCCATTTATGGCGCAAATCTAAATCTATGTTTCAGGGAGTTTCGACCTTAAAAATTCGAAGAAGGTTGTGGATATTTTCAAATCAATGGATTCTCCATGTAGAATAATATAATGACCGTCCATTTCATAGATCCTGCTTTGAAAATAATTCCTATCGTCCCGTTCTGAAGATATTTAATCGATGTCGCTGCCGCTGCCAACTTTGAGCAACAAACGCCCTCATAAACGAGCTTTACAAATCTACTCTGTAACCACATTCACACACGATTGCTTACATGCTGCCTACTCTGTAACCACATTCACACACGATTGCTTACATGCTGCCTACTCTGTAACCACATGCACACACTATTGCTTACATGCTGCCTACTCTGTAACCACATTCACACACGATTGCTTACATGCTGCCTACTCTGTAACCACATTCACACACTATTGCTTACATGCTGCCTACTCTGTAACCACACATTCACACACTATTGCTTACATGCTGCCTACTCTGTAACCACACATTCACACACTATTGCTTACATGCTGCCTACTCTGTAACCACACATTCACACACGATTGCTTACATGCTGCCTACTCTGTAACCACACATTCACACACGATTGCTTACATGCTGCCTACTCTGTAACCACACATCCACACACGATTGCTTACATGCTGCCTACTCTGTAACCACACATTCACACACGATTGCTTACATGCTGCCTACTCTGTAACCACATCCACACACGATTGCTTACATGCTGCCTACTCTGTAACCACATCCACACACTATTGCTTACATGCTGCCTACTCTGTAACCACATTCACACACTATTGCTTACATGCTGCCTACTCTGTAACCACATGCACACACGATTGCTTACATGCTGCCTACTCTGTAACCACACATTCACACACTATTGCTTACATGCTGCCTACTCTGTAACCACATCCACACACGATTGCTTACATGCTGCCTACTCTGTAACCACATCCACACACTATTGCTTACATGCTGCCTACTCTGTAACCACATTCACACACTATTGCTTACATGCTGCCTACTCTGTAACCACATTCACACACTATTGCTTACATGCTGCCTACTCTGTAACCACATTCACACACTATTGCTTACATGCTGCCTACTCTGTAACCACATGCACACACGATTGCTTACATGCTGCCTACTCTGTAACCACACATTCACACACTATTGCTTACATGCTGCCTACTCTGTAACCACATCCACACACTATTGCTTACATGCTGCCTACTCTGTAACCACATTCACACACTATTGCTTACATGCTGCCTACTCTGTAACCACATGCACACACGATTGCTTACATGCTGCCTACTCTGTAACCACACATTCACACACTATTGCTTACATGCTGCCTACTCTGTAACCACATCCACACACGATTGCTTACATGCTGCCTACTCTGTAACCACATTCACACACTATTGCTTACATGCTGCCTACTCTGTAACCACATTCACACACGATTGCTTACATGCTGCCTACTCTGTGACCACATTCACACACTATTGCTTACATGCTGCCTACTCTGTAACCACACATTCACACACTATTGCTTACATGCTGCCTACTCTGTAACCACATTCACACACTATTGCTTACATGCTGCCTACTCTGTAACCACACATTCACACACTATTGCTTACATGCTGCCTACTCTGTAACCACATTCACACACTATTGCTTACATGCTGCCTACTCTGTAACCACATTCACACACTATTGCTTACATGCTGCCTACTCTGTAACCACACATTCACACACTATTGCTTACATGCTGCCTACTCTGTAACCACATTCACACACGATTGCTTACATGCTGCCTACTCTGTAACCACACATTCACACACTATTGCTTACATGCTGCCTACTCTGTAACCACACATTCACACACTATTGCTTACATGCTGCCTACTCTGTAACCACACATTCACACACTATTGCTTACATGCTGCCTACTCTGTAACCACATTCACACACTATTGCTTACATGCTGCCTACTCTGTAACCACATTCACACACTATTGCTTACATGCTGCCTACTCTGTAACCACATTCACACACGATTGCTTACATGCTGCCTACTCTGTAACCACACATTCACACACTATTGCTTACATGCTGCCTACTCTGTAACCACATTCACACACTATTGCTTACATGCTGCCTACTCTGTAACCACACATTCACACACTATTGCTTACATGCTGCCTACTCTGTAACCACACATTCACACACTATTGCTTACATGCTGCCTACTCTGTAACCACACATTCACACACGATTGCTTACATGCTGCCTACTCTGTAACCACACATTCACACACGATTGCTTACATGCTGCCTACTCTGTAACCACACATCCACACACGATTGCTTACATGCTGCCTACTCTGTAACCACACATTCACACACGATTGCTTACATGCTGCCTACTCTGTAACCACATCCACACACGATTGCTTACATGCTGCCTACTCTGTAACCACATCCACACACTATTGCTTACATGCTGCCTACTCTGTAACCACATTCACACACTATTGCTTACATGCTGCCTACTCTGTAACCACATGCACACACGATTGCTTACATGCTGCCTACTCTGTAACCACACATTCACACACTATTGCTTACATGCTGCCTACTCTGTAACCACATCCACACACGATTGCTTACATGCTGCCTACTCTGTAACCACATCCACACACTATTGCTTACATGCTGCCTACTCTGTAACCACATTCACACACTATTGCTTACATGCTGCCTACTCTGTAACCACATTCACACACTATTGCTTACATGCTGCCTACTCTGTAACCACATTCACACACTATTGCTTACATGCTGCCTACTCTGTAACCACATGCACACACGATTGCTTACATGCTGCCTACTCTGTAACCACACATTCACACACTATTGCTTACATGCTGCCTACTCTGTAACCACATCCACACACTATTGCTTACATGCTGCCTACTCTGTAACCACATTCACACACTATTGCTTACATGCTGCCTACTCTGTAACCACATGCACACACGATTGCTTACATGCTGCCTACTCTGTAACCACACATTCACACACTATTGCTTACATGCTGCCTACTCTGTAACCACATCCACACACGATTGCTTACATGCTGCCTACTCTGTAACCACATTCACACACTATTGCTTACATGCTGCCTACTCTGTAACCACATTCACACACGATTGCTTACATGCTGCCTACTCTGTGACCACATTCACACACTATTGCTTACATGCTGCCTACTCTGTAACCACACATTCACACACTATTGCTTACATGCTGCCTACTCTGTAACCACATTCACACACTATTGCTTACATGCTGCCTACTCTGTAACCACACATTCACACACTATTGCTTACATGCTGCCTACTCTGTAACCACATTCACACACTATTGCTTACATGCTGCCTACTCTGTAACCACATTCACACACTATTGCTTACATGCTGCCTACTCTGTAACCACACATTCACACACTATTGCTTACATGCTGCCTACTCTGTAACCACATTCACACACGATTGCTTACATGCTGCCTACTCTGTAACCACACATTCACACACTATTGCTTACATGCTGCCTACTCTGTAACCACACATTCACACACTATTGCTTACATGCTGCCTACTCTGTAACCACACATTCACACACTATTGCTTACATGCTGCCTACTCTGTAACCACATTCACACACTATTGCTTACATGCTGCCTACTCTGTAACCACATTCACACACTATTGCTTACATGCTGCCTACTCTGTAACCACATTCACACACGATTGCTTACATGCTGCCTACTCTGTAACCACACATTCACACACTATTGCTTACATGCTGCCTACTCTGTAACCACATTCACACACTATTGCTTACATGCTGCCTACTCTGTAACCACACATTCACACACTATTGCTTACATGATGCCTACTCTGTAACCACACATTCACACACTATTGCTTACATGCTGCCTACTCTGTAACCACATTCACACACTATTGCTTACATGCTGCCTACTCTGTAACCACATTCACACACGATTGCTTACATGCTGCCTACTCTGTAACCACATTCACACACTATTGCTTACATGCTGCCTACTCTGTAACCACACATTCACACACTATTGCTTACATGCTGCCTACTCTGTAACCACATTCACACACGATTGCTTACATGCTGCCTACTCTGTAACCACATTCACACACGAGTGCTTACATGCTGCCTACTCTGTAACCACATTCACACACGATTGCTTACATGCTGCCTACTCTGTAACCACATTCACACACGATTGCTGACATGCTGCCTACTCTGTAACCACATTCACACACGATTGCTTACATGCTGCCTACTCTGTAACCACATTCACACACGATTGCTTACATGCTGCCTACTCTGTAACCACATTCACACACGATTGCTTACATGCTGCCTACTCTGTAACCACACATTCACACACGATTGCTTACATGCTGCCTACTCTGTAACCACACATTCACACACGATTGCTTACATGCTGCCTACTCTGTAACCACATTCACACACTATTGCTTACATGCTGCCTACTCTGTAACCACACATTCACACACGATTGCTTACATGCTGCCTACTCTGTAACCACACATTCACACACGATTGCTTACATGCTGCCTACTCTGTAACCACATTCACACACTATTGCTTACATGCTGCCTACTCTGTAACCACACATTCACACACGATTGCTTACATGCTGCCTACTCTGTAACCACACATTCACACACGATTGCTTACATGCTGCCTACTCTGTAACCACATTCACACACGATTGCTTACATGCTGCCTACTCTGTAACCACACATTCACACACGAGTGCTTACATGCTGCCTACTCTGTAACCACATTCACACACTAGTGCTGATTGCACACTTAAAGTAGTTCCACCGAAACCCGTAAAAAATGTGTGATATGTTTAACATTTTAGTAAAAATAGAAAAGTTTCACCGCATCCAAAGGTGTAATGATGTTGTGGGGCCAGCCGAATGACAACGGGGATATCAGGGTTTGAAAACTCGAAATTTAGCAAGGGCAGCCAAGGAAGTCAGGTCAAAACCAGCACAAAAACCTGGAAAACTCGACCATACACTTTACTTAATAATTAATAATTAATGACTTAATTAAACAAATTTCTATATTATTATACTAAACTTGAAAGATGAATTTCTGCTGAACATTCTCGACTAAATTAAAACTGGGTTCACCGAACTAACTTTTGAGACAATAACATTTGAATGGTGACATCGTATTTTGAGGGTGCAGTTTTTGGTGCATTTTTGATTTTTTTCCCCATGAAAGTAAAGTTGTATTATATTTATAAAAGGGTTTCTCTCACCTTCACACGAGTGTTTCTCAGATTAAAGTTTTTTTTATATTTTATAACCAATACCGAAACAATGAAAACAAATTATTCCACCAATTACCGTTTTGTCAAATGTATTCAATTCCAAAATAAAATTTCAGAATTGTAATATCGATTCCAAAGTAAAACATCGCAAAGTGATCGCTGACAAAAGTCAATACCGAAAGTTTGAAACGAATCCATGTGCTTCGGGAAGGTAATTACGGCCAAAAAACTATTCCCAGGGCCCACGATGACGTCATAGAACATAAATGCTGTCTGCGGCCTCAAGAAAGTTTCAACATTTTTTAAAACACATTTTCGCACAGTATTCAATGTTGGCGTTAGCATGGATGCAAATACCTTTCGAAGGAACTACACCCTAAACCCTCGTCCCCCATAAGATTAACTTTCTTCGTCCCTATGCAGATGCTTCGCTTGCTGACGATTGCTTGTCTGGCGTTGAGTTGCGGCGGCGAGTTCTACTCTTCGGTGGCTGAACTGCAGAAGCTGCTCAACACCGAGAGCCTCCTGCTCAAATCTCTGGAGAGCCACATCGCCGCCAGGGACGAGAAGACCAACTCGCTGAGAAGGTGGGGCTAGACTAGAGTCACTGGGCCAATACAGTACACAACTTGGAGATGGCTTTGATGGTGGAGGACTAATATTATAGGACATGTACAATCTGGTTGCAAGCTAAAACCCACGGGTCGGTCCATAACAACAAGAGATTCTGGATATCAACAAGAGATTCTGGATATCAACAAGAGAATCTGGATAACAACAAGAGATTCTGTTCGTGCATGAAGTGATGTACGACTTCCAGACTCTACTCTGATCGGGTTAGAGCCACAGTTGATGACAGCCCAGGTTTATATACGTGACCTCTGTTTTCTCTAAATATTCTAGAAACATGCACTCTAAATCGAAGGATCAATATATTTTATATTCTAGAATCAATATTAATTCAATATACTTTAAATATTCTAGAAACATGCACTCTAAATCGAAGGATCAATATATTTTATATTCTAGAATCAATATTAATTCAATATACTTTAAATATTCTAGAAACATGCACTCTAAATCGAATGATCAATATATTTTTTCGACTATATTTTAATCGACTATAACTTGTCTAAACGCCATTTCACGTTAGGAATGTCACGTTTACAACGCAGTACAACCCCGCACAACGCAGTACAACCCAGTACAACCTCGCACAACGCAGTACAACCCCGCAAAACCAAGAACAATACAGAAAACTGTGATACAACTGGTGCATCTCGCGGTAAAAGACAGCAAACTCTAGTGAAACAATAAGACCTAATACAACACAGTATAACTGTTCAACCTAGGACAACTCAGCATAACCCAGTACAACGCAGTACAACGCAGTACAATCCAGCAGAGCCCAGTACTCCCGGTATCCAATAATCAGTCACTAATAACATGAGAGTGGATTTGCATCTTCCTCGAGGACCCACTGCTGCTAGACACGAGCGAAAAGTTTCAAAACTGACCACAGAGCCTTTTGTCCGGCTCAAGACATGACTGGTGAGTTTTGAAACCGTTAGCTCGTGTCTAGCAGCAGTGGGCCCTCGAGGAAGATGCAAATCCAGTCCCCTTCTCAACGTGAAATGGAGTGTAGTCACTAGCCCGTCTTGGGGTTAGACTAGAGTCACTGGGCCAATACAGTACTCAGCTTGGAGATAGCTATCACATGGGGTAGGACTAATATTATAGAACATGTACAATCTGGTTGCAAGCTAAAACCCACGGGTCGGTCCAGTCAGGTAGGGATATTAACAAGATATTCTGGATATTGATAAGAGATTCTGTGCATGCATGACGTCATGTTCGACTTCCAGACTTTTCCCTGGTCGGGTTAGAGCCGAAGTTCATGACAGCCCAGTTTTTATGTTACCTACTTCTCTTTTCTTGAAATATTCTAGAAACATGCACTCATAATCGATAAGGATCAATATATTTTTGGAACACGTACATTAATCGACTATAACTTGTCTAAACTCCATTTCACGTTGAGAAGGACAGTGGATTTTCATCTTTCTCGAGGACCCACTGCTGCTAGACACGAGCGACGAGTTTCAAAACTGCCCTGAGAGCCTTTTTGTCTGGCTCAAGACATGGCTTGAGAGTTTTGAAACTCTTGGCTCGTGTCTAGCAGCAGTGGGTCCTCGAGGAAGATGCAAATCCACTCTCCTTAACGTGAAATGGAGTGTAGTCACTATCCCGTGTTGTCCAATCACCAGCCTGTTGGACAAGTTCACACGGGAGCACGTGGAGGCATCACCCGACGGCGACGCGCCGGACACGAGGCTCTCGAATCCGATCTCAGCATACCTGCTGGTGAAACGCCTCTCCTCCGACTGGCGCCGCACGCAGACGGAGATCGGCGCCCCTCCAGACCTGCCAGGGACCGCGTCACAGGGCGGCGACGCCATCGCCCTGCCCACAGAGGCCGACTTGGACGCGGCTGCCTCGGCGCTGATGCGACTCCAGGCAAGAATGGGTTTCAATATCACAACTCACCCTTGCGTTAAGAGGAAACTCACCGCGAGTGTCTTCGTCGTACGCGGAGGTTCACGCTGGAACTGCTCTTGGCCGCAAATACTAACACAGAGTTTTGGAGGAAATACACGTGTAGTTGAAGGGTTGTTGGATGTCGGATGGTTGTCAGGTATGTTGTATTTTCAAAAATGACAGAGGTGTGCATTTTCAAAAAGTGTCTAAAATGCATTTTTACGGCTGCATTTTTACGTAGCTCGATTGGAAAAAGTATGTTATGACTTGTATTAAACACTACTGGCCGACATTAAATGTCTTAAGCTGTGTTTACACGGTTCAATGTTTCTTTCAATGCATTGAACTCAATGCATTGAACAAAACATTGAATGCTCTTGAAGGGCCGTTTACACGACTCAATGTTTTGGATGCATTGAAAATGTTGGCACAGCCTTCCAAAATCTTTGTTTCTAGAAGGCAGTAACATACCCTTCCTTCTGTTGAAAGGAAAATTGAACGATATTTAGAACACGTCCTAAATGAGAAAACATTGAATGAAACCTTGAATTCAAGCTTTCGTTCAATAATTCATTGAATTCAATTGTAGTTTACACGGTTCAATACATTGAATTCAACCTTGAATTAAATGCATTGAACGAAACATTGAACCGTGTAAACACAGCTTTAGACTCATGTCTACTGTAACCAAGCTTTAGCACTAGTTTTGAAAAATCAATCCAATCGTTATGCGACGGCTGTCCGCGCTTTAGGACACGTACCGTCTGGACACAGAGGCGTTGGCACGAGGAGAGCTGAACGGCGTCCAGTACGCCTCGGAGCTCGACGCCGACGCCTGCTTCGAGCTGGGGCGACGCGCGTTCTTCGCACGTGACTACCACGACGCCGTCGCCTGGATGATGGAGACGTTGGCTCGCCACGACGAGAACACGGTGCAGAACGTGACCGACATCCTGGGCTTCATCGGCTTCTCGCGCTACAGGCAAGGTGCGTTCATTGGTGGTTAGGTTAGGTTCGTTGATTCGTTAGGTTCGTCGCCATTCATTGATGGTTGTTGAGGTTAATTGAATTCAACTTTTTATGGATTTCCAAGAGATATTTCGAGGTTCTGAAATATTCAATCGGTTGTCAAAAGTGTGAGGATTCCGTAGATATTTGTTTCGTTGCGATCGGATAACGGGTGTGGCCTGGAAAGTGTATACGGTAAGAGGTAAATTCTTAGCTGGAATTTACCCAGTACATCTTTCAATGTACCGGCTAAACAAGATTACTTTTAAAACTCTTTAAGTAATTGACGAGTGAATCTTGCCAACTGAAAATGGTTCAATAGGTTGTCCGAAGTTTGCAGATTCCGAAAATATAGGTTTCGTCGCGATCCAATGAAAGGTGTGGCCTGGAAAGTGTATTCCTTACGAGGTGAAGGAAACGGCTCGACTTCGGAGCTCATTGAACAGACTTAAGCTACGTTTACAGCGATGCAAAGCGTTGGCGTCGCTGACCGTGCCGCTTCGCAAGCAAAAAGATAAACATAAATTAACAAACAAATATTGTAAAAACATTACAAAACGAAGCGACAGGTCGCAAAGCTCTGTGACGTCACCGGGAAAGGCCTTCTGATTGGCTACGACACCTTCGCTGCGCAACGCTGTGAACGTAGCTTTATGTTTGTAATGTAGAATGGGGCAGGGGTCCTCACACCGCGCGTCACGGCTCCCTGGGTCGTCGCGCAGTTCTTAATAGATTCCATGGGGCCAATTCACGTACATCTCACTGTACCCCTTTAGTCCGGGCAAAACTTTATACCACCAAAGCGTCAAAAACCATTGAGAAAATCAAACCGTTATGTTGATTTCGCCCAAATTGATTGAAAGATTACTTAAAACTTATTTAATGAGTTGACATGAGAAGATAATTTACATAAAACTGACCGAAGAAAATATAAACACTGCCATAGTTACACCCGCCTCAGGGTAGGTACAGGGAGGGCTAGGTATTGGACGAGTTTTATACTGCCAAATCTGAATCATTTGACACATCTTCATCATTGTTTTTGCTTGGTTTTATGCACTATTTCATTTATCTGTTTGAGTGCAAGCAGCAAGTTTCCCTTCAAGCCATTTTGAGTTATTTCAAATCCTCTGAAACCTTGCACAAATCGCTAAACCTCGCTAGTCCTCACTAGTCCTGCCTTATGGCAGAATAGCATGTGTCTAAAGATGGCTTAGGACGCTATTCCCGGGCCAAGGGGAACGTGAATTGGCCCCCAGGCATCGCACTTCTGCTGTGTGGTATTCGTATTTATTCCCGATATATCTATATATTATACGATTGACATTATTGCGATTGACATTATTGCGATTGACATGATTACGATTGACAAAAATCCCTGTCTTGTCAAATGACAGATATCTAGGCATGTATTTCCATACACTTTTGAGTCGACGACTGACACAATTGCACAGACATCTTGCAGAAACGTAAAGAAAAGTGTATACGTTGCATGGTAAAGCTCGTGATATGAGCACGAGGGAGCCGCGGAAATTCGTCCCCTTGTTAAGGGAGTCGTGGATTCAATGAGTTTGAGGACCCCTGGTATAGTGTATAATATTATGTTAAAGGTCATGTGATGGGAAAACGTTTTGGAGTGTTGAGCCCTGTGAATTGCTGGCAATATAAAGGCGGGTCTACGTCATACGGAGATTTTTGTCATCGAATGAGGGGGGGCGGCGAAAGGGGGGGGGGGGGAGGTTCCTGAAAGATAAAAATTAGAGTAGCGCCGTACATCTTTTAACCCTTTGAGTCCCACAATTAATTCGGAGCTAAAAAAATGAAATTGTAGCTTTTAAATGAAGGTGAGATTACCCAAATACGCTAACTTGTATAATTAGAAGTGAGTGTAGGCCGTATACCCGCGTATACCCGCGTATACCCGCGTACACCCGCGTATACCCGCGTATACCCTGGACCTCGCCATGCTGGACCTGAGGCCAACAACGAAAGCGAGAGCGAAGCCACACGTATTATGACGCATATCACTTTAGCACGCACCATTCTGTGTATGGTTGAAGCATGCTGCTCGCCACTGGATTGCTTGGTTGGAATGAAGCTTGGCCGGGCGGCCCGGGGCTGACCGACAAGAGGAACCGGTCCGAGATATCGGGCTGCTGTCTTCAGATCGGTGACCCGACGGCCGGCTTGACTCGCACAGGGCGTCAAGTTTGGGCCCAAGGATCGGCGCCGGCCGGCCAAACGTGTTCCCAAAGACGTTTGCTGTGTGTTGAGGTGGATTCTTTCTGAGAATATCACCGAATTAGCATGGAAATGAAATCAAATTATCTTCAGTCCCTGTTATAGGTCTATATACAAACGTTGACCTTTTTACGAAACGTCCCCAGTGAGACTTATTTAGCATTCAGTCGGAAAGAGGTGTGTTTCAAATCTAAAGTGCAGCAGATAGGACAAAGTAGACACGAGTCTAAAAATTTTGGAAACGTTGTCCATTAGAATTCTTTTCAATCCAATTTAATAACAACACACGGCAATTTATAGGACATGTGCAGTGATGGACTCCACGGAATAGTTTGCTAATATTTTGAAAGCTTGCGGCTGAATTTAGGTTTAATTTTAATCGAAAGTAGAAAAATACACCACAACATGATGAAAACGATTTGGACAAAAATGGCCCCGGCATTGCAGCTTGGGCCAAAGTTAAGCAACACAGCGCTGGGTCAGATATCGGATGGATGACCATCATACTCATGGCCAGGTCTGTTTGGGAAAGAAGTTGGAGGGATTGAAGTCAGTACAACAGCTCCACGCTCCTTGCTTTTCGTCCTCTTGACAGCATGGATTAGTGGAGGAATCCTGTTGTTCGAGTTGTACCGTCCTGCAGAAGAGGTTACGTGCCGACACCGGACTTCCCCTCCTCCCTTCTAGGCTAGGTTAGGTACATCATCAGCCTGTCATTAACCGACGCCATTTACACCAGAACCGCAGGGCCCGTTGACAAAACAGCTTGCGTCGATAAAAATTAAAACACCACGAATCTAACAAACAAGCAGCTTGCGACTGAGAGCCATCTGTGGTGCAGACGTTGAGCACCATGGTTCCACGTTGCCCCCATGCACCAACAGGTCGCTACCACGAGGCGCTGCGACTGACCGAGGAGATGCTGGCGCTGGACCCGGACCACGGTCTCGCCCAGAGGAACCTTCGCGGCTACCAGGAGTTGGCGGCCCAGACGCCGATGGACCAGGAGCAGCACGTGCCGCGGATGCCCAAAGGCGACGCTCAGGCGGAGGTCTACAAGAGTCTTTGTCGCGGAGAGACCAAGGTATCGGGCTGGCAGTGATTCTTAGTTCCTTCGAAGCACAGCTGTCGATTGACGACAACTTTGTCGACATTTTGTTCTCTCAAACGAAGCTTTTTGAGCGGTGGCCGTTCAGCCTTTTCTTGCACCGGGCTAAATAGAATAAATGTGTGACCTCTGCTGGAAGCAAAGGGTAATTTGACACATAAGTAGCGAATTGCAAGATAATATTATAGAGTCGTGTAAAATTGTGGGGATTAAACGCATCCTCGTAACTTGTACCTGCTTGTAGGTTTGAAAAATGAAAATTGACATTGCTTACAACACAATGGGGGTTTGAATTTGAACATCTAAGAGAAATGTTTATTTTGAGCATTTTTTGGTGAACATTTATGCGTTTCAGGGTGTCTTGACCTCACAAATATCTTGGCAATGGGGGGGGGGGGGGGGGGGGAGGGAGGGGGTGTAAAAAAGTAGCCTAAGAAGCGTGACATACTTTAAGTACGCTCCCATACTCTGGGACTTGGAAAAAGGGTGGAAAACCGAAGATCAATCAGGTGTACCAACGGTATCGTGACGGTGTGCTTGATTGCAGCTGCCCGAGACGACGACGGCGCGCCTGCGCTGTCGGTACGTGGACCACGGGACGCCGTTCTTGCGTCTCGCGCGACTCAGAGAGGAGGAGACGTTTCTCTCGCCGCGTATCGTGCTTTACCACGGCGTCATCTCGCCCAGGGAGGCGGACGCCATCGTCGACCGGGCGCGCAACAAGTAGGCACTAGGCAGCTATCGGCGTAGCACTCTGCTCTCATCTCTAGCAGCCTGCATGGAGCATAGTGTCCAGCTAGCAGCACTGATCTCTAATAGCCTGGATGGAGCATAGTATCCAGCTAGCAGCACTGATCTCTAATAGCCTGGATGGAGCATAGTATCCAGCTAGCAGCACTGATCTCTAATAGCCTGGATGGAGCATAGTATCCAGCTAGCAGCACTGATCTCTAATAGCCTGGATGGAGCATAGTATCCAGCTAGCAGCACTGATCTCTAATAGCCTGCATGGAGCATAGTATCCAGCTAGCAGCACTGATCTCTAATAGCCTGGATGGAGCATAGTATCCAGCTAGCAGCACTGATCTCTAATAGCCTGGATGGAGCATAGTATCCAGCTAGCAGCACTGATCTCTAATAGCCTGCATGGAGCATAGTATCCAGCTAGCAGCACTGATCTCTAATAGCCTGGATGGAGCATAGTATCCAGCTAGCAGCACTGATCTCTAATAGCCTGCATGGAGCATAGTATCCAGCTAGCAGCACTGATCTCTAATAGCCTGCATGGAGCATAGTATCCAGCTAGCAGCACTGATCTCTAATAGCCTGGATGGAGCATAGTATCCAGCTAGCAGCACTGGTCTCTAATAGCCTGCATGGAGCATAGTATCCAGCTAGCAGCACTGGTCTCTAATAGCCTGCATGGAGCATAGTATCCAGCTAGCAGCACTGATCTCTAATAGCCTGGATGGAGCATAGTATCCAGCTAGAAGCACTGATCTCTAATAGCCTGGATGGAGCATAGTATCCAGCTAGCAGTACTGATCTCTAATAGCCTGGATGGAGCATAGTATCCAGCTAGCAGCACTGATCTCTAAAAGCCTGGATGGAGCATAGTATCCAGCTAGCAGCACTGATCTCTAATAGCCTGCATGGAGCATAGTATCCAGCTAGCAGCACTGATCTCTAATAGCCTGCATGGAGCATAGTATCCAGCTAGCAGCACTGATCTCTAATAGCCTGGATGGAGCATAGTATCCAGCTAGAAGCACTGATCTCTAATAGCCTGGATGGAGCATAGTATCCAGCTAGCAGCACTGATCTCTAATAGCCTGGATGGAGCATAGTATCCAGCTAGAAGCACTGATCTCTAATAGCCTGGATGGAGCATAGTATCCAGCTAGCAGTACTGATCTCTAATAGCCTGGATGGAGCATAGTATCCAGCTAGCAGCACTGATCTATAGCCTGCATGGAGCATAGTATCCAGCTAGCAGCACTGATCTCTAATAGCCTGGATGGAGCATAGTATCCAGCTAGCAGCACTGATCTCTAATAGCCTGCATGGAGCATAGTATCCAGCTAGCAGCACTGATCTCTAATAGCCTGGATGGAGCATAGTATCCAGCTAGCAGCACTGATCTCTAATAGCCTGCATGGAGCATAGTATCCAGCTAGCAGCACTGATCTCTAATAGCCTGGATGGAGCATAGTATCCAGCTAGCAGCACTGATCTCTAATAGCCTGGATGGAGCATAGTATCCAGCTAGCAGCACTGATCTCTAATAGCCTGCATGGAGCATAGTATCCAGCTAGCAGCACTGATCTCTAATAGCCTGGATGGAGCATAGTATCCAGCTAGCAGCACTGATCTCTAATAGCCTGGATGGAGCATAGTGTCCAGCTAGCAGCACTGATCTCTAATAGCCTGGATGGAGCATAGTATCCAGCTAGCAGCACTGATCTCTAATAGCCTGGATGGAGCATAGTATCCAGCTAGCAGCACTGATCTCTAATAGCCTGGATGGAGCATAGTATCCAGCTAGCAGCACTGATCTCTAATAGCCTGGATGGAGCATAGTATCCAGCTAGCAGCACTGATCTCTAATAGCCTGCATGGAGCATAGTATCCAGCTAGCAGCACTGATCTCTAATAGCCTGCATGGAGCATAGTGTCCAGCTAGCAGCACTGATCTCTAATAGCCTGCATGGAGCATAGTATCCAGCTAGCAGCACTGATCTCTAATAGCCTGCATGGAGCATAGTATCCAGCTAGCAGCACTGATCTCTAATAGCCTGCATGGAGCATAGTATCCAGCTAGCAGCACTGATCTCTAATAGCCTGCATGGAGCATAGTGTCCAGCTAGCAGCACTGATCTCTAATAGCCTGGATGGAGCATAGTATCCAGCTAGCAGCACTGATCTCTAATAGCCTGGATGGAGCATAGTATCCAGCTAGCAGCACTGATCTCTAATAGCCTGGATGGAGCATAGTATCCAGCTAGCAGCACTGATCTCTAATAGCCTGGATGGAGCATAGTATCCAGCTAGCAGCACTGATCTCTAATAGCCTGGATGGAGCATAGTATCCAGCTAGCAGCACTGATCTCTAATAGCCTGGATGGAGCATAGTATCCAGCCAGCAGCACTGATCTCTAATAGCCTGGGTGCGTGTCCCTTGGGAACCATGGAGGCCCCTACGCACCTCCCTTGGTGCGTGTCTCTTGGGAACCATGGAGGCCCCTACGCACCCCAGACTAACCCCCCTGGGTGCGTGTCCCTTGGGAACCATGGAGGTCCCTACTCACCCCAGACGAACTCCCCTGGGTGCGTGTCCCCAGACTGAAGCCCGCGACGGTGGTGACGGACACCAACACGACGGTGACGCCCACACGCATCGCGCGCAACTGCTGGCTGACGCCCCACGAGGTGGCCGTCGTGGAGGCCGTCGACCGTCGGGCCGGGCACATGGTCGGGCTGGCCACGGACAGCGCCGAGCAGCTGCAGATCACCAACTACCACGTGGGCGGACACTACGAGCCGCACTGCGACTTCATGTCGGTGGGTCACCATGCTCTTGTGTGAGGTCATGCTCATTGGTGTAGTGTTGTGCGGTTTTGCTCTGGTTTGAGCAGTGCCCGATTTTTACCATTGGCGCCCCTAGGCTACCAAATTACGACGCCCCCCCCCCCTCCCCATCCAACGAAATGTAGCGCATAATTTTTGTTTTGAAAAATACGAAATGGAAGAAATGTTACCAGCAAATGTGATGGCGTTGTGATGTCTTGACAACGCACTACAGGTTTTTGCGCCGTGATTTCACCGCAAAACTCTCGATAATGTCATTAGTCTCTAGCTTATTCAACGAATCGCTCGCAATTTTGTCAGCAATTTTGCTGACAATGTCCAGGATCAGGTTGCGCCACGAACACAACAATCCCCATCACAGCTAACGCGGCTACTGACCAATTGTGTTTTGCCACGTTAGTTATTTACTATAATATAATACATTGCTGAGTATAACTATCGAGAGAAAACCCTGGAAACCAATGTTTCAACGCTGGTATCTTCGAATCTCATGACGATTTCCTAAAACTCCCAAGAGAAGACTGATGTTCAACAAAAGCATAGCAATTCCGAGGAGCCGGGTAGAGCATTGTTGTCGTGTGCCAGCAAAGCCGCACTATTGTCGGAATTGTTCAAATTTACCTAGATTCGACGGTTGTATTTTCCTTGAAGTTGCCACCGTATGTGCTTTAGTTTTTATTGTTGTCAAACATTGCAGTTCAATAAAACTTGACTTCCTGACATTAAAAGAGGTAATTTTTTTCCACTAAAAGTCAAATCTATCCAGAGCCGGACTTAGGCATGCGCGGGCGGTGCACGTGCACAGGGCCCCGGAATTCAGGGGCCCCCGTGCACGTGCACGTTAGATCGATACTTGGTTTAAACCCCCACTTTCGCCAGAGTTCCGCTAGAGAAATTGGTGAAAATCTACCCAAATTCTGATATGTGCTCTAATGGGTGAATTGAAGAGTGGAATGGGAGTTTTCTTGGAAAAACGCAGGGGATCTAAGCTGAGAACTAAGGTAGACGCCATGAAAATTTAATCAAAATCGGACCAGGAGTTTGGTCTGTAGAGCGCTCACAAACAAAAAACAAACAATCACACACATGCGACTTTTTTGGAGCTAGTGAAGTTGAAGATTTCGCTTCGCTCGCTTTCCTTATTAATTATTAGTCCTTTTAAAATGAAGCTCATAATGATGCTCCAGTATTACCTGAAACGCATAGATTTGCTGAAAAAATAACCTCGAACGCAAAATTTCGTTTGGGCCTGAGCCCCAAACCCCCCATTTTGGGAGCCTTTTGACACCCCCCCTGCTGTCTCAATGGCTTGAGAGAATCAAATCCCCCCCCCCTACCCCCCCCCCCCCCCCCATCAAATAAGTATATATGTATGTTAGGGCCCCCATGTACACGAAGTTGCACAGGGCCTCCTGAACAGTAAATCCGGCACTGAGTCTATCTACACCTTAGCGGCGTCTTTTCTGGCGCCCCCCTCGGACGCGGCGCCCCCAGGCTATACAGCCTCGTCAGCCTAGGCGTAAATCGGGCACTGGGTTTGAGTGACTTTTGGTCCTTAAATCGACCGTGGTCGACGTTTCGTCGGCGTTGGCGCCGACATCTTCAGGACTGTGTACAGTCCACGAGATTAGCTCTGCGAAAGCCCTCCGCCAGCAAAAATAGTTTCGCCGGCAGTCAAGGGATGGAGCTACTGTTGGTTATTTCACCTGTTACTTAGGTAATTGTAACCACCAGAGGAACATTGGGTCCCAATTAATTATTGACCTTGTGTCATGGCCTGTTAGATGAAGCAACAGACATAATATCTGAAATCACATGTGGAACTTTAAATCCCTTGATTATAATTGGACCTTGTGCCATGGACCAAACTGGATTCATTCCAGATTGATCTTTGATCGCAACCTAAAATCCATTTCACGTCGAGGAAGAGAGAGGATTTGCATTTTCCTCGAGGACCCAACTGCTGCTTATAGACAAGAGCTTAGAGTTTCAAAACTCACAAGCCGTGTCTTGAGCCGGACAAAAGGCTCTGTGGACAGTGTTGAAAATCTTAGCACGTGTCTGGCAGCAGTGGGTCCTCGAGGAAGATGCAAATCCACTCTCCTTCTCGACGTTAAATGGAGTTTAGGAATCCACCAAACTGACCAGGGAGACGAATGATTAACGGTTTACAATCGATTTGGCTTAAAATCACTCGATTTCATATCAAAGTCCATGTTAATTATTAATCCGTGTGGCAGTGACATTGAAAACGAAAGATTTTTTGAAAGTTACACAATATGGTTTATTGCATCCCGTAGGTATATAAATCAAATTTCGCGGGATAAGTTTAGTGAATTTCAACGGTCGTTGTGTTTGGCTGCTTGCAGGAAAAACGAATGAAGCACACGTTTTCGCGCACGGGAAATGGAAACAGGATCGCCACCGTCATGTACTACGTGAGTCACGTTAAGCCTAGCAACATTTCCACGCAAACTTAGCCAGGACCTTTGCTATACAGTCGTACTCCAATTGTGACTCGAGATTCATCCGAATTTTACACTATAGGTAGGTACAGAATAATATAACAGCGTTGAATTGATCTTGGCCCAAATCTGCTTTTAGGTTCTAAACACCTATTATTGTTTCACAAATAAAGCTCTTGGTTTTGGAATATCAGATAATTATTATTCTTATTTGTTTTCTGTCAAATTTCCTCGAGATCCTGCAGACATCGTTTCGCAACGTATTAGTTTAGATTAATATAGTTGATAATTTCTACACGGATGTAAATTAGAAGACAATTGCCAGCAGTGTAATTACCTTGTTTGCGAGGGTGTTTTGGCATGCCTATGGTTGACTGACATAATGTTCTAAACTCCATTTCACGTCGAGAAGGAGAGTGGATTTGCATCTTCCTCGAGGACCCACTGCTGCTAGACACGAGCTAAGAGCTTCAAAACTCACAAGCCATGTCTGGGCTAAAGGCTTTATGTGCAGTATTGGAACTCTTAGCTCGTGTCTAGCAGCAGCGGGTCCTCGAGGAAGATGCAAATCCACTCTCCTTCTCGACGT
The DNA here is from genome assembly GCA_921293005.1 of Nemoura dubitans. Lineage (NCBI taxonomy): Eukaryota > Metazoa > Arthropoda > Insecta > Plecoptera > Nemouridae > Nemoura > Nemoura dubitans. The sequence goes on along the minus strand of OV121078.1, from coordinate 13,909,446 downwards.
GAAATGGAGTATAGTTGAACAGCAGCGTCCCCACTTGCAGTTGAACGACGTGGAGCTAGGCGGCGCCACCGTCTTCACCGAGCTGCAAGTGGCGCTGCTTCCGGTGCGCGGCGCAGCGGCCGTTTGGTACAACTTGCTGGACGACGGCGTCGGGGACAAGCGCACCAAGCACGCCGGATGTCCGGTGCTGGCCGGCGCCAAGTGGGGTACGTGCGCGTGCGCGCCTCGGCTCGACGCACCGCACTCCATTTCACGTTGAGAAGGACAACGGATTCGCATCTTCCTCGAGGACCCACTGCTGCTAGACACGAGCTAAGAGTTTCAAAACTGCCCATATAAAGCCATGTTGTCTAGCTCAAGACAATAGCTTGTAAATTTGGAAACTCCTAGCTCGTGTCTAGCAGCAGCAGCATCAGTGGGTCCTCGAGGAAGATGCATTCCCCTCTCCTTCTTAACGTGAAATGGAGTTTAGTATACGATATTATCTTCCGTTGGCGAGATTGAAGCTAACCCGGAGTGACCTTCGATAATTGAGATATTGTTGATAGCCGTTAAGATTTTGGCAACTGCTAGCGACTAGCAATGATTTGGGTGTGGATGTCCGTGGTTTTTTCGACTGTTCCTGGCCAGTTCTTTGATGTTCCTTCGCTAAAATGGAACGATTGTTATGTTATTGTGTAGAACCTCGATAGTACGTGTTTTAATTATGTGCGATTTTGCGATTCAGATAAACATTCACATCCTTGCTCCTGTGCAATGGCCTTTTGCAACCTTGCAGGGCTTGAAATGGGACTTCAATTCTTATCACTTTTGGTAGAACTTCCTCAGAGAAGTCAGCACGGACATAGTGTAAGCTGGAATATAACCTGAAACTTTCCAGGAATTTGGAGACAGATTTACATTGCAAAATCTATTTCAATTTATAAATCCTTACACATAAATGAAAAAAAAACACACAATTTGTAATGAGATATTCTTTGATAGGGGGGTAGAGGGCAATGTCTACCATGTCTATTCCAGAAAATGTTTTGCAATGTTCTGTCTCTCTTCCCCCACAGTGGCCAACAAGTGGTTCCACGAGCGTGGCCAGGAGTTCCGCCGTCCTTGTGGCCTCGTCCAGGATTCAGGACTGCCACCGCTCAGTGGGGCAGCGTCGCTAAAGTGGCTCGATCCTTGAGGATCTGTTGCAGCCGTCTGTCCTCATACCTTTGTGATATTGCCGACCCCGACTGGACTAACATCAACTCGACCCTTTGTTGCGAGCCCCGAACGAAGCCTAGAACTTTACCAAGTCGAGGGAGCTAATAGGTCCCCACGTTAGGTTTAGTGCCGAGTTTTCACTGGCCCGTAGTAGTAGTAGCAGACCGTTATTTTAGCTGTAGAGCTATTTTTAGCATATACATTTACAGTTACATACAGCTTCGATCACTGCTCCGGTACGGGATAGGCAACTAGTATGCCGTGCCAACTCTCACTGCTCCGGTACGGGACAGGCAACTAGTATGCCGTGCCAGCTCTCACTGCTCCGGTACAGGATAGGCAACTAGTATGCCGTGCCAGCTCTCACTGCTCCGTTACGGGATAGGCAACTAGTATGCCGTGCCAACTCTCACTGCTCCGGTACGGGACAGGCAACTAGTATGCCGTGCCAGCTCTCACTGCTCCGGTACGGGATAGGCATCTAGTATGCCGTGCCAACTCTCACTGCTCCGGTACGGGATAGGCAACTAGTAAGCCGTGCCAGCTCTCACTGCTCCGGTACGGGATAGGCAACTAGCATGCCGTGCCAGCTCTCACTGCTCCGGTACGGGATAGGCAACTAGTATACCGTGCCAGCTCTCACTGCTCCGGTACGGGACAGGCAACTATAGTATGCCGTGCCAGCTCTCACTGCGTTCAGCTTGTATGTTGCTGTTTTTCCGTTATCTTAAAACTGAATAAACATTAAAACAAACAAACAAGGGGATTATTTAGCTACCTACTTCTAAAATTCAATTTACTTATTTAGAATGTACTAGTAAATATTTAATCTTTTAAATAGCAATACATAACGAGATAATCATGGTTATAGTGTTGATCTGACCGATGATCACAGCTGCTAAGGCCTATACTTTAACGTTGCATGGGAAACACACAGCGTTGAGCTAGTTGCGTGTCCCGGCTAACAATGGTCGAAGCATACACAGTTACTTTAGATACTAGCGGTCCATTAGCAAGAAAATTAAGGACTCTGAATGGACGTTGCTAAGCAAATAACAAGTTAACAGACCGTTAGATATTTCACGTGCCACTGTAAACACCGGGTCTTATTGATTGAAAATGGTCCACTAAATCTCTGTTGTTCATGTATTTCATTTAGTGAGTTAATCAGAAATAATCAGATTTGAATAAAAGTGGATGAATGCTTATTGTTATTCAGTTTAGAGTTTTTAGTAGGTACCAGAGTCTCACCTTTTGGCCCAGCTGCCAGCTGCACTAGTCACGGCACAGCAGAAACATGAAGCGAGTGCCAATGACAACTTTATTTGCAAAGTTCCTGCACGGTTGCTTGTGTGGAAAGGTCATCTGCACTGCGATTTTGTGACTCTGACTTTGCCGTTCTCGGTTACAAAGTTCAACAATTAACATGGACAACAATAGGGATTTTATCCATCAGAACCTATAGCGACATAACGTAAAAGTTACAAAATCGCTAGGCAGGTGCAAGGGAATAAATTTCATACTCTAAGTTACCTTTTGGAGAATATTCAGTGAAGTAACATAATGATTGGAAATTTATCAAACTGTTCAAAAGTTCTTCTTTGACAAATAAGCCAAAACTAACATATTCATCGAATGTAAAAAAGTCATGCCCATTGTTAGCCATTTTAGGATAAAACACCCAGAAGCATCACATAATGCCTTCACTAAACTCCATTTCACGTTGAGAAGGAGAGTGCGTTTGCATCTTCCTAGAGGACCCACTGCTGCTAGACACACGAAACAGCATAATACTAACATTTATTATACATATAGGGAAAATATACGAAAGTGCAATATCTTATATGAAACTTATATATGTTTCTGGCAGGTTTTTGAACCTTCCATATATATGTTTCATGCATGTTTTTGTATGTTCTTCCGTGTGGGTAGACACGAGCCTAGAGTTTCAAAACTCACAAGCCATGTCTTGAGTCGGACAAAAGGCTCTGTGGGCAGTTTTGAAACTCTTGACTCGTGTCTAGCAGCAGTGGGTCCTCGAGGAAGACGCAAACCCACTCTCCTCGAAGTGAAACGGAGTTTACGCGTGAACTGCGCTAGATCTCCAAGTCCTCGTCGGGATCTTCGTCGTCCCAGTCGTCGGCAGCGTCCGGCTCGTAGAGCACTTTGCCGCCCCCGGTGCCGACGTACGGCAGCACGAGCCGGTCTCGCGCCGCCCTCTCGTTCGGCGCCAAGTCGATCTTGAACGTCGTCAACTGCTTGGGAATCGCCTCGACTTTCGCCGGGCCAAAGTCCTTGACGTCTCTCATCACTTCGACGGCGTGGAACGCGACGCGGTTACAGGCGTCGACCGACACGTTCTCCTTGGACCGCACCACCCGCCCACCCTTTTTGATGTGTCGGCAAACTAGCGTCATTCTTTCGAGATCGAAGGGCGCTTCCACGCGGAAACACGTGGCGAAAAGATGGCGCAACTTCTTGACGCTGGATTCGGATTCGGCGAGACAGTCTTCGTGCAGCAGACAGACGATGGCGACGCTGGACCTGGATGAGATGGACGCGCACACGCAGATTAGTTCTCTCTAATATCCATATAGAATATGATGGCATTGTTTTTGCACATAATCATGTCAAAGGGATTTTTAAGAGCTTGATATACCATGGCTTCAAATGAAATTGCCGGAGGTTAAGTTTGTCCGAATGGTCGATACTTACAGCAACGGCTACGGGATAATAAAAGCATTTCGCCACGAGACAGTGGAACCTCCGGCACGGCACGGCGCTAATATTTTTGCGCCTCGCATTCAAAGTAATTATTAATTTTAAAATGCCAACGTAACATGCAATTCTCCATGGGAAATACATTGATTAGACATTTCCACAACCTCCTTTTAACAAGTGCGTAATATCAAGGTATTTTTAAGGTCGAAACTCCCTGAAAAGCGCATAGATTTTCACCACAAAAATGCTCTTAATCAACATTTTCTTGGGGACGTGTCCCCCAAAGCCTCCATTGTGTCGTAAGCACTTTCAATTTTCATTTATCAAGCACAAGTTATGAGAATGCGTTCAATCAATAGCCACAATGTTACACAACGCTGTATCTTGCAATTCGCAAGTTTACGTCAAATTACCCTTTGCGACCAGCAGAGGTAGCACACTTCTATTATTTGGCCCTCTGCACAAAAAGGCTGGGTGCCTCTGCTAAAAGATATTCTGGTGATAGCTGGTGATAGCTGGTGATAGCTGGTGATAGCTGGTGATAGCTAGGAAGCGGTGGTTTTGCGGCGAGGCCCGCATATTCACAGAGATAACTTTGTGGAGTGACGATCGGCAGAGCAGGGGCAGCGGGCACGAAAGCATCATGGCGACCGCCGTGGCAATCTCTTAGCTTGTAGGTGAGGAGAACGCTGGTCATCTTATAACATGGGGGCCTTCGATAAGTTTCGGAGTTTTCAAGTCGAAACTTTTAACGTAGGAGCGGACAATATCGGGAAACTTAATGTGCGATTTTTAATCCTGCAATTTTGGTATTGGCAATCAGATTAGTACTAGATTGTATTGTTTAAAAGTTAAAACGTACCTACTGTCTCTTTTTATCTTTGATTACTTGACTATTATAGGTAGGACTCAGGAGGAACTATTAATTGGTAGGTCTATCTACGGAGTACTGCCATTGATAACATTAATTCCACTGACATTCTTGCTAAGGGATTGTTTTGGCCAAAAATACTTACCTAAACCGGGAATCCAATTTAGCTTAATAAGACAGGTTTTGCAGATTAGTCTGCCTGGTCTTGAAGCGAAAAGAGAAAACAATTCCGTGTAAATTGAAAACCGAGTGAAAAGTAAAGGCCAGCACCTGACAAGACCGTGGACCTGACGATACGCGTTGAGGAAGCCGACCCTCGAGACGAGCGTGGCGAGGGAGTCCACGACGAGCACCGCGTCGGAGACGTCGAGCCGAGCCAGGTCATTGGCTGGAGCGGCGTTGTCTGCGATCCATCCTCGGTGGTCACGGCTCAAGTCGTGGTAGGTCGCCGAGCAGCCTGGTGACCGCAGACACGAGATAAGGTCGGAATGTTACACATTAGCACAGACATTAGCACAGACATTCTCACAGACATTGGCACAGACATTCTCACAGATGCCCAGATTTTCCACTCCCATACTAAAGCAGCTGCGCGAAAGCCCTCCGCCCGCAATAATAATTTCGCCGGCAGTCAAGGGATGGAGCCACTGTTTGTTGTTATATCACCTGTAGGTATAGCACCTAACCACCTGAGGGACTTTGGGTCCCTCGATTATAATTGGCCTTGTGCCATGGCCTGGCAAATAACGTAAAAAACGGTTTTTCCAACATTTGAACGCAAGAAGAAAATTTGTAAAATAAATATTAAATATTAATTTATTAACATTGCACATATATTTCTTATGACAGGCCACAATCTATTCTAAAGTAGGTTCCTAGGTAACGACGTTGTTAAAAATCAACAATGTATGGTCCCATTGAAGTAAAACAATCACACTTCTCTGTTTACACTTCTCAATTAAAACTAATTGGCCTGAAAACTCGCGGCGAGTACCTTATCAACGTTAATATAGTTCACTGCCAGAAAACCAATGACGAATGCAGCTATCACCACGTCGCTATCACAGGGCCGCATGCCTTGGCTTTCTAGTCCCATTTCCAGTTGGGGTGTTTCTTACGTACCATATACACCAGTATCAGTTCAGAATGCCAAGCCGAACGATGTTATTATTTCGAGCAGTGTTTTGTGTCGTCAATTTATACTTTTAAAGTGAAATAAATATGTTATCAATGGACCTGATCACGAAGAAGTAAGGAAATTTCTTTCATATTATTAGCAATTCATGGGACCACATTATGTCTAGCTACATAAATAATAACGGTCTCGATAAACTGACATGTTGAGACGTACAGTTTTCTGTTCTCAATGACGAGTTTACGCTGCTGTATGCTAGCCAAAGCTCTTCTCTGATTCAGGATAAGAATTGCCATTTTCAAACGCTATTAATTTTTGTTACTTATTGTCATGTATTTCTTGGAAACTGGACCTCCTGATTGCCGGTCAGGTGCTCTACCATCTGAGCTATCCAGGCACACATTCTCCCGCTTTGCTGGGTGGGATAAGGGGACCTCCTGATTTCCGGTCAGGTGCTCTACCATCTGAGCTATCCAGGCACACATTCTCCCGCTTTGCTGGGTGGGATAAGGGGACCTCCTGATTGCCGGTCAGGTGCTCTGCCATCTGAGCTATCCGGGCACACATTCTCCCGCTTTGCTGGGTGGGATAAGGGGACCTCCTGATTTCCGGTCAGGTGCTCTACCATCTGAGCTATCCAGGCACACATTCTCCCGCTTTGCTGGATGGGATAAGGGGACCTCCTGATTGCCGGTCAGGTGCTCTGCCATCTGAGCTATCCGGGCACGCATTCTCCCGCTTTGCTGGGTGGGATAAGGGGACCTCCTGATTGCCGGTCAGGTGCTCTGCCATCTGAGCTATCCGGGCACGCATTCTCCCGCTTTGCTGGGTGGGATAAGGGGACCTCCTGATTTCCGGTCAGGTGCTCTACCATCTGAGCTATCCAGGCACACATTCTCCCGCTTTGCTGGGTGGGATAAGGGGACCTCCTGATTGCCGGTCAGGTGCTCTGCCATCTGAGCTATCCGGGCACGCATTCTCCCGCTTTGCTGGGTGGGATAAGGGGACCTCCTGATTGCCGGTCAGGTTCTCTACCATCTGAGCTATCCGGGCACACATTCTCCCACTTTGCTGGGTGGGATAAGGGGACCTCCTGATTGCCGGTCAGGTGCTCTACCATCTGAGCTATCCGGGCACACATTCTCCCGCTTTGCTGGGTGGGATAAGGGGACCTCCTGATTTCCGGTCAGGTGCTCTACCATCTGAGCTATCCAGGCACACATTCTCCCGCTTTGCTGGGTGGGATAAGGGGACCTCCTGATTGCCGGTCAGGTGCTCTGCCATCTGAGCTATCCGGGCACACATTCTCCCGCTTTGCTGGGTGGGATAAGGGGACCTCCTGATTTCCGGTCAGGTGCTCTACCATCTGAGCTATCCAGGCACACATTCTCCCGCTTTGCTGGATGGGATAAGGGGACCTCCTGATTGCCGGTCAGGTGCTCTGCCATCTGAGCTATCCGGGCACGCATTCTCCCGCTTTGCTGGGTGGGATAAGGGGACCTCCTGATTTCCGGTCAGGTGCTCTACCATCTGAGCTATCCAGGCACACATTTTCCCGCTTTGCTGGGTGGGATAAGGGGACCTCCTGATTGCCGGTCAGGTGCTCTACCATCTGAGCTATCCAGGCACACATTCTCCCGCTTTGCTGGGTGGGATAAGGGGACCTCCTGATTGCCGGTCAGGTTCTCTACCATCTGAGCTATCCGGGCACACATTCTCCCACTTTGCTGGGTGGGATAAGGGGACCTCCTGATTGCCGGTCAGGTGCTCTACCATCTGAGCTATCCGGGCACACATTCTCCCGCTTTGCTGGGTGGGATAAGGGGACCTCCTGATTTCCGGTCAGGTGCTCTACCATCTGAGCTATCCAGGCACACATTCTCCCGCTTTGCTGGGTGGGATAAGGGGACCTCCTGATTGCCGGTCAGGTGCTCGACCATCTGAGCTATCAGGGCACACATTTTCCCGCTTTGCTAGGTGGGATAAGGGGACCTCCTGATTGCCGGTCAGGTGCTCTACCATCTGAGCTATCCAGGCACACATTCTCCCGCTTTGCTGGGTGGGATAAGGGGACCTCCTGATTGCCGGTCAGGTGCTCTACCATCTGAGCTATCCAGGCACACATTCTCCCGCTTTGCTGGGTGGGATAAGGGGACCTCCTGATTGCCGGTCAGGTGCTCGACCATCTGAGCTATCAGGGCACACATTTTCCCGCTTTGCTAGGTGGGATAAGGGGACCTCCTGATTGCCGGTCAGGTGCTCTACCATCTGAGCTATCCAGGCACACATTCTCCCGCTTTGCTGGGTGGGATAAGGGGACCTCCTGATTGCCGGTCAGGTGCTCTACCATCTGAGCTATCAGGGCACACATTTTCCCGCTTTGCTAGGTGGGATAAGGGACCTCCTGATTGCCAGTCAGATGCCCTACCATCTGAGCTATCCGGGCACACATTCTCCCGCTTTGCTGGGTGGGAAAAGGGGACCTCCTGATTGCCGGTCAGGTGCTCTTCCATCTGAGCTATCAGGGCACACAATATCCCGCTTTGCTGGCTGGGATAAGTGGATCTCTGAAGTATATCAACAAGAAGTTATAAACATAAAGCTAACATGTCATTCATTTTCAGGTTCACCTTAATGCTTCTGGCTTTGGCGCTGCTTGCTCCAGTAAGCGTCCAACAAGAATCAAGTCCAAGCAACGCAACAACAACCCCGTCATCGTCGCCTTCGTCGCAGCTGCTTCGCTACGCGACCGAAATCCACCGCCTCTCTGAACGCGTCGTCGACCGTGCGACGTTCATCGCGGTCCACGAGACCGAGCACGAACTCGCGAGTCTGGACGCCTCGACGCTCGCACAGAATCTGTTCGCCGTGAGGACCGTCTGCAAACGCGTCGCGAGCGTCGACGCAGCCTTCGCGTCGCTGTCCGACTCGCCGCCGTCCGAAAGCTTCGAGGTCGGGCCGGACGCGGCGACGAAAACCCAAGTGGCCGTGCTGCGTTATCGGCGCGGCGCCGAGCGACCAACGCCGGTCGGATTCAGTCTCGACGACGCGGCGAATTCAACGGCCGAAACGTTGCAGTTTCTAGACGGCGGTGTCCCCGAGTCGTCTGCGTTCGCCGTCGCTGTCGGCACGCGCTCGAAAGAGGGTGAAGACAGCTACGTCGTCGTCGTCGTCCATCCGCCCAACGTGTCGTTGTTCGCCGTCGCCGTCGACAACCGCGCCGTCTCCAGGTTCCGATGCGTCGACGTCCTCCGCTCGACGAGCGGCAACGAACGACCGCACGACGTCGACGTGTACTTCAACCCGTCGACGCCGCGACTGCGCGACTGCGCCGTCTGGAGCGCGGCGAGTCAACGCTGGTCGAACGCCGGCTGCGGCTTCGCGATCGCCCCGCTGCGATGCCACTGCACCCTGACGGGCGTCGAAAGGGCGAGCGTTCTCGTGTACGAGTACACGGACGTCGCGTTCGATGCCGCTCTCTTCGCCGCGATCGTCGGCGGCGACGTCAACAAGTCCGAGACGCAGGTGCTGCACGATGCGGCGGCGATGGTCGACGGGATCGCCGATCTCGCCGTCACCAGCGAGGTTTTCGTGAACGCCTATCGTGTTTTCGGCAAGATTCTGAGTCTGTCCAACGCGGTTTTGACGAGCAACGCGGACGCTGTTGGCTCCGTGTGCCGCGGCCTTGAAACAATCGCGCGGCGTTACGCGACCGACGCGACGCCGATCGCGCAGACGTTCAAGACGCCAGTCACGTCGAAAGCGTCCGTCGCGGTCGTCGTGCTCGGCTTCTATCCGCGCTCGCTGCCCGAAGACCCGCGCGGCTTCACACTGACCGTGACGGACCGCAAGGAGCAGGCCGCGTTCTTCAACTCGCTCAACATCAGCAAGATCCTCGGCTCGAACCTCGCCTTCGCCTGCTTCTTTCCGTCGCCGACGTCGCTGAACCAGCGCCGCTTCATTTTCGCCGTCTACCCGGTCGACAAATCGGTGCTGCCCGTCGCTGTGACGAATCGCACCGTGTTCCGATCGCGGCAAATCGACATCTTCGCCGCGCGGACATTGTCGCCAACGGTCGACGACAGCGCGACGCAGATCAACTTCTACTTCCACCTGAGTCCCGTCAAGTCGTACCTGAACAAGCGCAAGTCGTGCGTCGCGTGGGACTCGAACCGAGCCTCGTGGCGCGCGAACACGTGCTCGCTGAACGCCACGAGTTCGTACGCGCTGTGCTCGTGCAACGTGACCGCCACCGCCGTCGTCCGCGTCCTGCTCTACGAGCACGTCGTCCTCGACAAGCCGCGCCCCCCGCTCAAGCCAATCGCCGCGCGCGGAGTCAGCGCGCCAGACGCCGTCTTCCTCATCGTCAGCCTCTTCTCGGCGGTCGGCTTCGCGGTCATCTTAGTGACGGCGGTGTTCGTGCCGCAGTGGCGCCACCCGGCCGGCAACAAGGCGCTGATCCACCTGACCGTGGCCGCGTCACTGCATCTCGTGATGCTCTGGATGAGACAACTGTACGACGTGAACGCCCCCACCAACCAGCGCTGGGTGGCGCTGCACGTGGCGCTCAACTACGTCCGACTAGCGCACTACAGCTGGCAGCTGGCGATGGTCGTGGCGATGACGGGCGTCTGGTTCACGCCCGAAGTCGCGTCCAAGGTCAGCCTGGTCGCCTGGGTCGTCCCCGTTCTGCCGCTGGTCGTCCTCGCGGCGTGTAACCAACGCGAGCACTTCTTCTGGCCGGACCGTCTTGCCAAGTGCGTGCTCTATTTGGCGCCGGCGCTCGTCATCGGCGTCGTCAACGTCGCGCTCATGGCCAGCGCGGTCGTGCGAATCACCAACGTGTTCGGCCTCGCGAAGTTCGAGGACGCCGTCGGCGAGGTCGGCTACGACAAGGAGGTGGCGATCGGGCAGCTGGCCACCGTCATCCTGATGTTCTTCTTCTTCGGCGTCACCACCGTGTTCGAGTTGGTGTACGAGTTGGGCCGGAAAACGGTGACCGTTGATTGGCTGTTCAAGGTGACGGCGCCGGCGCCCGGTTTGCTGTTGTGTCTGTTGTTTGTTGTGTTCGATTCGCGCACCAAAGCGCTGTGGAGGATGCTGAAGAGGAGCGCCGAGCGGGAGTTGAGTGGCGATCCCCAGCGACGCAGCGAAGTAGCGTTCGAGTTGACTAACTTGGAGGGGACCTACCGAGGACTGCAGTAGGCACCAAGTTACGAAAACTATTAACAAACTGTTTCATGTATGAAAATACAGATTTTTTGACTGCTAAATGGAAGTATCACTGGTTTCCCAGTGAGAATTTTATTTTAATGTGATCAAGACACTACTGCAACCAATGTAAAAAGTAATTATATATTTTAAAAAGCAGTATGGGCCCGTGCTAAGCACGTGTAGTGAACTGAGGGTGTGGGCATGTTTGTACTTTCGGGTTCTTGGCTCTAAATATCTATTTTAATAAATATTTATTTTTTTCTCATACCAGTGTTATCGAGCAAAATCGAACTTGGAGGGAACCTACCGCGGACTGCAGTAGGCACCAAGTTATACGGAAGTCATGAAAACACTGTTTCAAACTGGGATTTTTTACTGCTATATTAAAGTTCCACTAGTTTCCCAGAGAGAATTTTATTTTAAGGTGATCAAAACACTACTGTAACCAATGTAAAAAAGTAAATATATTTGTAATTCCTTAAATGTGGGTTTGTTCCAACATGTTTCGGGGGGGGGGGGGGGGAAGCTGACTCATGCTTGCAGCATCAAATTGATCTTTCACGCGTAGGCTTCTGAGGACGTACTTCTGAGGACGTGCTTCTGAGGACGTGCTTCTGAGGACGTGCTTCTGAGGACGTGCTTCTGAGGACGTACTTCTGAGGACGTACTTCTGAGGACGTGCTTCTGAGGACGTGCTTCTGAGGACGTGCTTCTGAGGACGTGCTTCTGAGGACGTGCTTCTGAGGACGTGCTTCTGAGGACGTGCTTCTGAGGACGTACTTCTGAGGACGTGCTTCTGAGGACGTACTTCTGAGGACGTACCGGGGACTACAATGGGACGTGCACAAATTTACAAATAACGGAAATGGAAGTTTAAGGGACGATTTTTGATAGTTTTGAGTTTGTGCTGCAATTGCTAGAACCAACAGATTCTTTGTATTAAGTGGTAAATAGTAAAACTGGTTGGTATAATCTGCAAGATTTCAATTTTAGCAACTCTAGAAGCAATTCCAAGTTCATATTTTTAAGTAATTTTAGTACTTTTCCTCCGAAAGTTGACGTTTCCCTTTTCCGTCAGACTGGTTCTAAAATACTGGTGCTAAAGATAGGATATATTATAGTAGACATGAGCCTGAGAAAGATGAGAATATATTGTATTATTTTGTATGAAATATGAATACAGCATTGGGGCGCACCTATTATTGCCACAGCCTGTGTATGAAATATGAATACAGCATTGGGGCGCACCTTTTATTGCCACAGCCTGTGTATGAAATATGAATACAGCATTGGGGCGCACCTGTTATTGCCACAGCCTGTGTATGAAATATGAATACAGCATTGGGGCGCACCTGTTATTGCCACAGCCTGTGTATGAAATATGAATACAGCATTGGGGCGCACCTGTTATTGCCACAGCCTGTGTATGAAATATGAATACAGCATTGGGGCGCACCTGTTATTGCCACAGCCTGTGTATGAAATATGAATACAGCATTGGGGCGCACCTATTATTGCCACAGCCTGTGTATGAAATATGAATACAGCATTGGGGCGCACCTGTTATTGCCACAGCCTGTGTATGAAATATGAATACAGCATTGGGGCGCACCTGTTATTGCCACAGCCTGTGTATGAAATATGAATACAGCATTGGGGCGCACCTGTTATTGCCACAGCCTGTGTAACATAATAACATCATCCTGGATTGTAGGTAGAACAGTATGCCAGATTAACAAGATGACAGTTAGGCAAGATGTTTACCACGATTGCAATCATAATATGGGAATTTAGATTGGCGTCCCTGAAAGGACCTGGTTTCGGACGTTTCGACGAGTCACCATCTTCAGGGAACGTATCTCCAGTCGACGGTGAGCCGCGACTTGTCAAAGCATCCAGAAACCACGCACTTTTTAGGCACCTCAATCTAAAGTCCCATCTGAGCACAATCGTCGTAAACAGCTTGATTTCTGCAAACGGCTTTGGAAACCTTCATAACTTCATTGGAAATTGCAGATGCCTACCCAAAAATAAGATCAACCATTAACATTTATAAAACTATCTAAACTTCAGCATGCTCAATAATGAAATTGCCAGGTTCAAAGAAACTATGTTATAATAATCTTCGGTCAGGTAAGTCAGTCACAGAACAAACATATGCTCTCTATATCCCATTTCACGTTGAGAAGGAGAGTGGATTTGCATCTTCCTCGAGGACCCACAGCTGCTAGACACGAGCTAAGAGTTTCAAAATTGACAAAGCCATGTCTTGAGACGGACAAAAGGCTCTATGAGCAGTGATGAAACCCTCAGATCGAGTCTAGCAGCAGTCTGGGTCCTTGAGGAAGATGCAAATCTATACTCCCCACTGCTGCTAAGTTTGTTGTAAGCCAGCCTTTAGGCTTACAGTCCACTTAGCAGTTCTAGCAGTAATGTTTGGTACATTCATATATCTGTTATCTTGCATGCAACAAACTTAAGAGTATGACTTTAACTCCACGTAAGCAAAATGTTTGACCATGCCGAACTCTTTGCGGAAAGTTGGTCAAGACGCAGTGGAGAACCAAGCAGGTTGATTTGGCCGACCTGTTGCACGATTTCCTCCCGTATGCAAGAAATGTTAGGTTATGTATTGGTGATTTTGTCATGATCTGATTAGCTTACCGTAAGAATTTAAGTTGTCTGTGTTAAGACTATTGGAGTGAGTGTTTACTCGGGCCACTTCCCGCTCAAATTTTGCCTCCTCCTGGATACCAACTTGTGGCCACACCTTTTGTACGATCGTAACGAAAACCATGTCTACGGAATCCACACACTTTTGGCAACAAATTGTGTTTTTGTAAGTCTCAAAAAATATTCACTCATCTAGTATTTTCAAGCGTTGTAAAACAACCCTGATACGTTGAAATATTGAGCGTATCCTCGGGCAGCTTCCCGCGCAGAATTCACCTCCTACTGGATACTAACTTCTGGCCACACCGTTTGTCCGATCGTAACGAAACCAGGGTCAACGGAATCCTCACACTTTTAGCAACAAATTGTGAGATTTATAACCACGGAATACCAATATAAAGTTAAAATAAAGCTTCATGAAGTCATCACCAGCAACCACACCAATAGCCTTAACAGACAACTTAATTAGCGTCAGATAAAAAGCGACTGCTCAAGTCTTAACTATACCTTGCGGAAGTTGCAGCAGCGCTTGGAGGCGTTCGGGCCGATGGTCCAGACAGGCGAAGTGGACAGAAGGATGTCTGGACGCGAGGACGCTGGCCACGGCCCGAAGCAGCGCCGATCCTGGCGTGTCCAGCGAGTCCTGGATCAGGATGCTGCGGCTGGACTCGGTGTTCTTCACCAGCGCGCTCAGCATCGCTTTGCTGAGATCTGCAAGACACAAAGATTGTCTTGGTTCGGCTAACTTATCTTGGATTCAACTGCGGAAACATTTACTAGCATAGACGAAGAAAGTGCCATCACTGGACCTGGTTTCTAAAGGGCACGTTAAATATCTACAGGCGTGTTACCACAGCCTGGTGGACTTCGAAGTTAAATATATCATTTTACTCTTTCACGATTTGTAAAGAGTAAAATGGCGAAAAATTGTAATGATAATTGCCTTTTTTTAAGGGTAATGACAAAAACTTAATCATTTGATTCTACGGTATGGTATACTCTACCCAGTTAGCACAGTTCCCGAGGTACTCATGGGCCACAAGTGGCTGATGCCAGGAGTCGGTTTTCAGCAGTGGGCCATTCGTTTGCCTTTAGGTGATAGCCAGCACTGACATGTCGGTAATGGGCCAGGGGGTTGCCATTGGGTGTTATCTGAGGGTTACGAAAGATGCAAAGTGCCAGTGATGGCCCATGCGTTTGCCAGGACTCTCTACCCAGCACTGGCATGTCGGTAATGGGCCAGGGGGTTGCCATTAGGTGTTATCTGAGGGTTACGAAAGATGCAAAGTGCCAGTGATGGCCCATGCGTTTGCCAGGACTCTCTACCCAGCACTGGCATGTCGGTAATGAGCCAGGGGGTTGCCATTGGGTATGGGCTACGAAAAGTACGAACTGTTAGCCTGAGCCAGCTATGGGCAATTGTTCTCTTACATCACGACCCAGCATGCACATTGCAAAATGCATTCCCTAACATACCATGACTTACAATGACCGAGCGACAATTCGTAACTCGATTTGGAAACCAGATAGAGTATTTACGGAATATTTCCTATCGGATAGGGCACATTAATTGATCTATTCGATGAAATGCGGACCTAAAACCGTGTCTAAATGGGTGGGCCCTGAATCAGAATGAGTACCACATTTTGCACGTTAACTGCACTCATGGGCTGCAGTGAGCTTTTCAGTTAGATCTTAGCGGAAAGAGAACTCACCCAATAAAGCATGTCCGTCTTTCGGGAATAGGGATCGCGGGACTCGAAAATATAGGTGATGTTTTGCCGGCTTGAGTCCTGTGGGAGGGTTTAATATAGGCCAATAATAAAGTAATGCACCTGGGGCTGGTCGCGTCACTTCCTCTCACTAAATTTGATTTCGGCAAGAAGGGTTGGGGAAAGCCATGATTTCAAAAGAGATTTTTAAAGAGAATAAAATTCCCCGCAGTTAATGCTAAATAAGTCACACGCTGACTGTGAGCAGTATTTGCACATTTGCACACGATTTACACCCTTTTTACTGTGTTTGAGAGTCCGATTGGATTAGTAAACGTGGAAAATTTTAACTAGGTACCTATATGTTAGTATCAAGTTTCTTCCCATTCTGTGGCTTCCGAGTACGTTTTTGACGAAAATATTATCTGCGGGTTTGTACATAACATCTCAGGCAGGAAAAGGCCAGCATGCTACTAACGATAGAGGCAAAGTTTCATCAAGTTGATCTTCGAATTCTAACATTCGATGAGACATCTAAATGGGATTTGAAATCCATACGAAACATTTGTTTTTTTATCGCTAATTAATCTGGTGCAAACTGCATTGTTCTACGTTTTGATCCAAAAGAGAAATTAGCGAAAGCAGATAAAGTGCAATTGAAATTGAATTAGCCGCTCGATTCGGTATGTCTTACAGCTGTTTTGTGCGTCAGTCCTGGCTTGCCACTAGCTCGCCAGGAATGTGCCTGGAATGGAACTCGCCAAGTCGTTGCCATGCTTCCATAACTGTGCAGCATGGTCGAATCATCATCATGTGGTCGAACCGTCGAACGTCGCTCTTGTTGTTGCTATTGACTGTGATACACACACCTACATACCGACAAGTGGTAGTAGTTTTTAAGCAATATTGGTGAGTACCTACTGTTATGCTAAACATTGATATCTAAACAATTACTTATGACTGCCCAAATGGCATGATGTCATGTCACTAGAAATATTAATTTAACCTCCAAAAAGTGTAGACTGAAAAAATCTATTAGTTTCATTCCTCTATAAGCACCATAGATCGGGGGGGGGGGGGCTATCATGATGTTACTTTGTGATTTCAAAACGATTCGTTTTAAATATCACCGCCTATGGTTTAACGCGGGCAGTGATTTGAAATCGAGTGATTTCGAGCCAAATCGAACGAAATAAAGTCACACAATCGCTACTCAGAACCAAACCCTGCACCAACATCTAGCCGTGGCTCTCTGAACCATGTCATCATACCATTCCTGGACTTGTTACATTTCTTAGACTCATATCAACTGTCCTATCTTTAGCACTAGTTTTAAAACACAACTATTTCCATCTGGGATTTGAATGCTGAATAAAAGTCTCGCTGGTTTCCAGTGAGACTTTTATTTAGCATTCAAATCCTAGTTTGAAATAGTTTTTTTTTCAATTCCTGGACTTGTCTGCCATGATCATAACATATACAGCGACGGGTAACATTTGGCTTCATGTCGTTGCTCCCTTGCGGCACTACATTAATCTATTTTTTTAGTAGTACCTACCTACATTGATAAAATAAAGTAATACCTATAGTCAATATTTCTTCTCGTCGGAATCTGCTTCAATCGTGGTCTTTCGATTCAGGAAACAAGTACAATCCTTTGTCCATGATTTAATTCTCATCAGTCATCATAGAGAAATCTCTGTAATTTCCAATATCTAGGTACCTATACCTATAATAGCTTATGTGCATCAAAATTTATTTCCATTCATAGAAAACATCTTGAAGAGCCTTTTATTTCTGAGGCGCACAACAAAGCAGGCCATAACTTGACACATCATCAAGAGAAGAACTATTCTATAACCTCATTAATCGGTTCATTAATAATTAATTAGTACCTAAGTTAATTTCATTTGATTTAAAATGCATTCACGGCATGAAAAGGTAAAAGACTCACAGTCGATGGTATTTGAAGCGATTGATGGTTGGTTGAAATTAAACAGTTTGTGCTCTAATTTCACTGACTGCAGTCCTAGAATTAACTGATCGAAACCGTGACATTCCTGAAGTCGTAGTCCTCGTTCCATTTTATTAACGTAAGAAAGTTTAGTTGGTAGACGAGTGGAAAAATGTCATCATATTAATGTAAGCGCTCTTCTAATTTATGAAAGAAGGGGGCTAACATTTTTTATTTTTATTTGCGTTTATTTACCAAAATACTTATTGCCAACTCTTTTACTAATTGGAAGAGTCTCCACTGGACTAGCAACCAAACATTTAAATTGAAACTGAGTGGAACATGGACTTAATTGATAAACGACAAAAATAAATTAGTTGCCATTCCACCGGAAAAGTGACTTTAGGTAGGTACCAGACCTAATAGTTATACGTTTGTCCAGGCAAGCACCAGCACAGATTTGCAAGAGTTGCAAGAACAACTTAGTTGTTATTCCATCAGTAGCAATTTATGCGCCCCAAGGTCCAATCTAGGAAGTAGGAACGCAAGCGAATTGAAACTGAGCATTAACTCCCAATACACAAACAAATCTAATGCATTTTTCATGTAATATACCATCAAATCAGGCAAAAATGATCACCAACCAATGAAGAAAACTATTCCAAACTGGGATATAAATGCTAAATAAAAGTCTCACTGGTTTCCCGACTTTTCGTAACATACACATGTTACTTTTTCAATGGTGATAGCTCGACTGACCCTTGAACAACTTGAAAGACAGACAGGACTTGCAACCCTTGAAAAAGTAACTAAGCTCCGTTTCACTTCAAGAAAGAGAGGGGATTTGCATCTTACTCAAGGACCAACCGCTGCTAGACACGAGCTAAGAGTTTAAACCCAGCCATGACTCAAGATACGGCTTGTAAATTTTGAAACTCTTAGCCCGTGACTGGCAGCGGTAGGTCCTGGAGGAAGATGCAAACCCACTCTCCTTCTTAATATGAAACGGAGTTTAGTTTAAATAAGGAAACGTCGGGAAACCAGTGAGACTTTTATTTAGCATTCAAATCCCAGTTTGAAATAGTTGTTTCAAACCTAGTGCAAAAGTTAGAGTCTAAGAAATGGAAGTCCACTAACCGCGTTCCTCTGTCACAGACCGTCCAGGACCACGAGACGTGGTACTACAACTTGACCGAGGCCAACTTGAGTCCACCAACCGCGTTCCTCTGTCACAGACCGTCCAGGACTACAACTTGACCGAGGCCAACTTGAGTCCACTAACCGCGTTCCTCTGCCACAGACCGTCCAGGACTACAACTTGACGAGGCCAGCTTGGGTCCACTAACCGCGTTCCTCTGCCACAGACCGTCCAGGACTACAACTTGACCGAGGCCAACTTGGGTCCACTAACCGCGTTCCTCTGTCACAGACCGTCCAGGACTACAATTACTTGACCGAGGCCAACTTGAGTCCACTAACCGCGTTCCTCTGTCACAGACCGTCCAGGACTACAACTTGACCGAGGCCAACTTGGGTCCACTAACCGCGTTCCTCTGTCACAGACCATCCAGGACTACAACTTGACGAGGCCAACTTGGGTCCACTAACCGCGTTCCTCTGTCACAGACCATCCAGGACTACAACTTGACCGAGGCCAACTTGGGTCCACTAACCGCGTTCCTCTGCCACAGACCGTCCAGGACTACAACTTGACCGAGGCCAACTTGAGTCCACTAACCGCGTTCCTCTGTCACAGACCGTCCAGGACCACGAGACGTGGTATTACAACTTGACCGAGGCCAACCTGAGTCCACTAACCGCGTTCCTCTGCCACAGACCGTCCAGGACTACAACTTGACCGAGGCCAACTTGAGTCCACTAACCGCGTTCCTCTGTCACAGACCATCCAGGACTACAACTTGACGAGGCCAACTTGGGTCCACTAACCGCGTTCCTCTGTCACAGACCATCCAGGACTACAACTTGACCGAGGCCAACTTGAGTCCACTAACCGCGTTCCTCTGTCACAGACCATCCAGGACTACAACTTGACGAGGCCAACTTGGGTCCACTAACCGCGTTCCTCTGTCACAGACCATCCAGGACTACAACTTGACGAGGCCAACTTGGGTCCACTAACCGCGTTCCTCTGCCACAGACCGTCCAGGACTACAACTTGACCGAGGCCAACTTGGGTCTACTAACCGCGTTCCTCTGTCACAGACCATCCAGGACCACGAGACTTGGTATTACAACTTGACCGAGGCCAACCTGAGTCCGGACTCGACACCGAACTGGGTCAAGTTGTACTCGTTCAGAGAAGCGCACGGAGCGGCTTCGATGGAGCCGACCGAGATCGACCGCGTGGTCCAGACGATGGCCACCGACAACGAGCTGATGCAGCAGTACTTCCGGTTCTATTACCTCAACGGAGACCCCAAGCTGGAGGCTGGGTGCGACGCCAAGTGCGAGGACAGTTTGCTGTGTGGGATCGTGACCGCCGAATGGGGAGACTCGACGCAATGTGACCTCATTCTGTCAGCACTGAGTCAAGCAAGGAACCACATTGAAGATTTGAAATGGATCCGGAAAAATACCTACTCAATATCTAGAAGGCATTGAGTATAAGTCCCTGGGATTAAAAGGAATTGTGCATATGTCGAAATGTATTTAGGTACTATACTCCATTTCACGTTGAGAAGGAGAGTGGATTTGCATTTACCTCGAGGACCCACTGCTGCTAGACACGAGCTAAGAGTTTCAAGACACACAAGCCATGTCTTGAGTCGGACAAAATTCTCCATGGTAAGTTTTGAGCTCTTAGCTCGTGACTAGCAGCAGTGGGTCCTCGAGGAAGATGCAAATCCACTCTCCTTCTTAACGTGAAATGGAGTTTAGGTACCTACTGGTGGCAAGCAGGGGCCCTTGGTAATTATTTCCTACTATTATTTCTTAGTAAAATTCCTACATATGCTCTACAAAAGTTATTGCCCCTTTAGAGTACCTACCTACAAATATTTTAATGTTCATTAAAAGTTTTTTTATTAGCTTCAAATCTAATAAAATCTTTGTAAGAAAAAAAATCTTTAATGTATATATGCACAATATATAATAAATTTAGAAAGAATCGAATCATTTGGTTTCATCTGCCGTGTTATCTCATATTAATAGTAACATGGGGGAAAAAATCTTTAACATCGTTAAGGTGTAGGACCTCACTCAAACACTCTTTAAAATAATACTTAACCAGAAACGTTTTCTGTACCCTGGAAGAGTATTTTACCATAATGAAACGGACAAACTGTATTTATTATTTCTGACCACCTCAGTTTAATGTTTATTATCAAATGGACGTCGCTTATTACAGATTGGTTTTCGTTTGTATGAAAGGAATCAAATAAATCAAATAAAAAATAAATAGGTAGCTGTAATGTGTCTGGGTATGTTTCAGCAAGATCTTAACTCTTTACGCGCAGAATCACGTGTTTCTAGATTTTACGAGTGATTGCAATGAACATCTTGGCATTGGTCACCAGGTAGCATCTACCTCCTCCTAGGAAATATTAAATTAATTGCACCCGCCTTGTTTCTCATCTTATTCCTATCTGTAGGTACTGACTTGTTAGAATGTGGATACTGGCAGGCTTTGTCTTCAATCAAGCAGTAGGTGCCTCAATCTCGAGCCAGTTGAAAATCTGAAACCCAGAATCAGAAGATAGAGGTAATATTATGTAAGAACACTGTCCTACGCAGGTAGGTACCTACGAAGCTTCGCATAGGCAATCTTGCAGATCAATCCTTGCAGTCAGCACCTAGACCATCGAGAAAGGAACACTTGTTTTTATTTCTAGTTCTGTTAATTCACTAGTCAGTTTCATACCCGTGGGCTAGTGCCAATCGGGGTTTTAATAAAAGTAAAATTTTGATTGGGATGCATTTAAATTGCATCAAAGAATATTTGGAAGTAAAAGAGTCATGGTGTATAACATTTCTAATAAACATAACATTGACATTTGGAACTTAGTTTATAAACAGCACATAGCATCAATGCATTTTAGAACCAAATACTAATGCATCCAATATTACCACTTGCAATACAAGGCTCAAATTTGACCAGTCGACATGCACAATACACTTGTCAGTTGTCACAAAATCGTTGATGAATCAACAACTGAAATGGTCGAAAACTCCCATGAAATACTCGAGCAACAGTGTAGGTATCTCAGCTAGGCATTTGTGATTTAAAGCAGCAGTCAAAGAGTATACCTACCTATGCTATACCGTACTGGATTTCTTTCAACGCCGCTTCAAAATAGGACAGTTAGGCCAGGTTACGTCAACGTTAGGTAGGTCTACTCATGTAGGCAGTAGGTTACATACCTTTATCAGTAACTGTGTGGTGAGAGTGTGTGTTTATCGATGATGGTACTATTGACTTTAGAGGCTTCTACCAGTGGTAGTATCATTAAATAAGCCTTAATCAATTGTAGTATTGGTTGCTAGCCATGCAGTTTCCTGTATTGATGGCACGTAACATTTTAGGTTAGGTTACAAGAAACTACTTTGTGAATTAGAGCAAATACCTACCGTGAAATGGTAAATAAAAGTAACAGCTTTTGGATAGATTGTTTATTCAAATGTAGTTTTCAGCCTCAATATACAGAAATGTTTAATTAATTACCACATGTGTTGTGTGCAGAATGACAGCTGCACTCAGAGCCTTCTATTTGACAACTAGCCGCACAATTCGCTACGAGATGTCGCCACGAGCAAGATTTTTAGGCGGTATATTTTTGGAAGCGTTCTTGAAAATATGTTGAGTTCAACTAAATTAATCAACATTAAGTTCTGTTGTTACTTTCGAAATCTTGGCTGACGCTACTTATGACAATCTTGCGGCAAGTGGCTACTGAAAACGCCCCCGTCAGCTGCTAAGGCCGGCTTCCAGAGGTAATCTGGACGACTCGCACACATACGCCGTTCTTGTCCAGAACGTGACCGCCCGTGCAGACTTCGTTAGGGATGCCCCCCTGGACGCTCCCACGTTCCCCGGGAATGGCACTAGTCGTTCGAGAGGTGCCGTTAGAGTCGTTTTGAGACTGCACCCCCGTCTCGGCGACTTGTTGCACGAACGGTGGCTGCACCGAGCTAGGGCGATCTTCTGAAACACTCGCTGTATATTAATAAGGATAAAGGTTAGCCAGGGGCGTCGCTAGAGATTTCAGTTGGGGGATGCTTAGCTTTTCATCAAATTTATTCATTTTCAGTTGGGGGGGGGGGGGGGGAGGGGCTTTTTGTGAATCATTTTCAATCAAATCTACGCGTTTCAGAAGTTTTAAAGCATACTTGGCCCCACACATTTTTCGTAATGTTTAGTAATTTTTAGTTTTAAAACTTTAAAAATGCGAGTATTTTGTGGACATAATAATTTGTTTCCTAAATTCAGTCAACTACCGAGTGATTCCTTGTACGGAGGAAATGAGCCGGACCGGATCGGGAATGAAAGGGACCAAAATAAACTCATCTAGAACGGCTCTATTATTTTGCTTATGCCACAAAACCCACAAGTCAGCGAGGAGATTCTCAAAACATTTTCTGGGCAAACATTTGTATCGAAATTTTTAATTTTGTCACAAGAATTATTGGGGATGCTCAGCCTTTGATTGGGGATGCTCTAGCATCCCCTAAAAAGGCCTAACGACGCCCGCATTACAAAATGTAAGGTTTTGCTTCGTTTACTGACGATAATCAATAAATATTCACCTACCTTCTCTCCCAGTCGGATGGCCCGAGGTCAGGCCAGCCAAGAGAACCACGAACAGAATTACTCGGTACATTTCCTGAAATTTTGACAGACTCCCACCGAAATCAGCTCCGGCTATCGAAGGTAATTGACGTAGTGCCACTTGCTGAACTGACACAATTATACAGGCAGATCGGCACTTTATAGGTAGTCTGAATATTATGAGAATAATCATTAGAATTCTCACAGGAAAAGTGTATCAAGGAAAATAGCGTGCTATTGCCAATACTATTGCGCGTTTTTATTGCGCATTGTTCTGAGACAATTGTGTAGGATTCTAACACTGCTCGGATAATTTATTCTAGTTGCATTAATCTGTGGTTGCAGTAATGATGTTGTCATCGCCATCTTGCAAATTGTTCGGTATTTTCCCCGTTTTTTATAGGAATTAGTAATGACTGGAAGATCGTAATGCATTTAGACGTTTCAGAACGATTGCGATATAATATTTTCTTACGTCGGTAACCAACATTATGTTCACAAAAAGTGTTGACACTAATTTTATTTCTATTGGACATCAACCATGGGCCTTCTGCATGAAAATGTTACCCATCGCTCTTATGGCGTGAATGTTGCTAGGAGGCTGTGGGAAATGGCCAGAGTCAAAAAATACTTGGGTTGAATCTCGCTCAAGATCAGAGCCACCTAGAGACATTTTTGCCACCCGAGCAAATCGAGCAAATCCATTCAGAGGGCGCTCGCAAGTGGCAAGGTTTATTCATTCACTTCTTGAAAATAAACTCGTGTCTCGAAGCCGAAGAAGATGTACCTATCATGGGGAATTAATGCAGAATAACCAGTTCACGTATATATCTAGATTTCAATAATAACTGATCGTAATCTGTACTCTATGTTTCTTTTTCCATTACAATTAGATGTTGAATAACAAAACTAGACAGCTACTAAATAGATCTGCTAAACTGGATAGGCCTTTGATATTAATACTAATTCACTAATCGATATCAGACATTGCAAAATGACCGATTGGCAAAAATCTAAACTGTTGCACAATTAATGTGTTCTTTGCAGCCTCTCTCCCTAACAGAAATTAGCAATGGTCACCCATCCATTATCTGGCTTTAACGAATGTTGCTTAACTTGTAAATCGCCGATGCAGTTGTACCAACGTCCTAATCAGAGATTACCTCCTTGATCGTTGATTATAATTTGGTAGGCATGGTGTTTTATCATTGAAATCGTCGAATTAAATTAATTGGGAAATATATTTTAAATATTATATAATATAAATATATAATATAAATATAATATAATATAATATTATTATATTAATTAATTGATATAACCATAAATTTTCTGTAAATTTAATTTGAGATAAAGTCCAATTTAATATGGACCAAAGATATACATGGAGTTACTAGATGCTTACTTCAACATACAGATTTAAAGGCCACGCATATAGAAGTGGGGGAAGGAGATACTTTTTAGCCAGTGTTTGCGTGTGTGTGTGTGTGTGTGGCTTACCTGAAAGAAGTGAATATCTGGGCATTTATTCCCTTGAGCCAGTTGAGCCAGTTCATAGCGTTCTTTCAATGTGATAGGTGGCAAGTTGGGCAGCATGACTCCAAGGTGTTGGTGGAGTATGGCCTGGTGTTTGCAGAAATCACCGTCCTTCCCCTTGTGACAACTGCATATTCCAAGACCTGCATCCACCTCATATTTACGATCTTGGCAACTACTAGGCACCTAGAAACTTGTGGAGTCTATCTTCTCTATTGATTCTAGGCTGATGTGCTGCATTCGCTTTGCAAAGGGCTTTGTAAGCGAGATGAGCTCTCCGTCCATTCACGAAGTTCATCAGCCGGCCAACGAAGTTTTGGTCCCAGAGCGCACCGCAGAACTCTGCCAGAGCAACAACATTGAACGCCTTCGTCCTCTTGAGGATAATGTCCTTAAGGATTCCAATGGAGGCTTCGGCATAGTTGTTTGTGTTGTTGTGACGAGTTAACAGGTTATTTCTAAAAAGCTGAACCCATTCAGCCTTTCTGTTCAGGTTTTTGGTCAGTCGAGCTTTGAATGGTTCCTGGTTCTCTAGCGAGTTTGCTCTGTTGATTGCTTCCTCAAGTCTTTCTTCAGAGTCTGCATACATGACCTGAAATTATTATTATCAGTGCGGATGCATTTGGCTTGTAAAAAAAAAAACATAAATTGGTAATTGCAGAATAAAATATCGTACATTTTGAAAGCATTTCATCAAAGCTTTGCATTCATCTTTGCTCACGCCACTTCCAGAGGAGATGAGCCAACGCCACTCTGCCTGTGCCAAGTGGAAGTGGCATAGAAGTTGATGTCAGTCCGGCCACGCGTTTCTCAATGCCGACTTTTCAGCCGCAGAATCATCGGTCATAATTAATTTTGCGTGCCACAATATTACATAACGATACCATTATAATCTGTTATAATTTATAGTTTAGTATGCCTATATATTATAATTATAGTTAATACTTTTTGTCTATACTTTCTAATTTTGACATTCAAGGCACTTTGAATTGTTCATACTAACCAGCAAGTGTGGTGAAATATTTAACTACAAAAACAATTGTTCATTTCTGAACAAAAGTTGGTAATAACATGTAATAACATGGGTTTTTAAGCTTACTTCAATTCCACCAAAACAAGTAGGAAAATGCTCTTTTAGCATATATTTAGAGCAGCAATGCATCCTTCGGTGGATTGCGTTTCATGGATTAATGTTGCAATTGGTACTGCTCCTGCTTTAGTAGCAGTCAAAATTGTGGTACCTGTTGCCTGACTGGTGTCACAACTTGAACTCGAGTCCATAAAGATCATCTCGCTAGAGCATGGCAAAGCTTGGGCTCGTTTCATGACCTCTGTGACCACATGAAAAGCCCCATGATGTTCTTCCTTGATGGCCACAAATATGCCTGAAAACAATACAACTGACAAGTGAGTACCTACCTAAAATGATTTAAAGCTTTTAGGCAACCTGGTTTGTAATTGCAAGCTCTCAAAAAATTGTGGTGTCTACCTTGTTCTGCTTAGTCAGGAACCCAGTGCCAGATTTACGCCTAGGCTGACGAGGCTGTAGCCTAGGGGCTAGCCTAGTCCGAGGGGGGCGCCAGAAAAGACGCCGCTAAGGTGTAGATAGATTTGACTTTTAGGAAAATAATATATCTCTTTTAATGTTCTCTACAGAGCAGAGAACCCAGGAAGTCAAGTTTTCAGGAAGCAATCTTCAGGAAAATGCAACCGTCGATTCGGCAAATTTGAACAATTCCGAAAATAGTGCGGCTTTGCTGGCACACGACAACAATGTTCTACCCGGCTCCTCGGTTGCTATTCTTTTGTTGAACATCAGTCTTCTTTTGTACATTTTGGGAAATGACCATGAGATTCGAAGATACCAGCGTTTAAGGTTGCTTCAGTGGTAGCCATCTTGAATTTCGGAGTTTTAGGCTTTTTCTGTCAGTCAGTCGGTGAACGTCTCAGAGAGCGGTCATGTCTCTGCTCGCTCTGCTATTTTCCCTTTGGAAACTCAGACTCATAAAACAGTTTTGAGGGGATGGGGTGTGTTGTCGATACCTATCTATTCTATAATGACGAATGACCATAGAAGAAGAACCCCGACCCTAACCATGTGGCCAGCGCGTGAGCTTTGCCGACTACCCATCCCCCTTCCCTACCCAGGCCTGACTGTCCGATGAGAACAACAATTGGCATTAAATGACACTCTATAAATAGTGCCTAAACAACTTTTAGTCTTTTTATTTTTATGTACACAAATTAGCCTCCCAAAAATGTTGCCCATTCCGGGATTTGAACTATGAGTATTCATAGACTCTGGACCATACCCCCCTGGGGACATTCAATTTTCACACCTGTATGCAAATTACTTCTCTCAAATTTCGTGTCTATTTAGCTCAGCGGTTAGAGCACCAGCCGCGAAAGTTGGGGACCCGGGTTCAAATCCCGGAATGGGCAACATTTTTGGGAGGCTAATTTGTGTACATAAAAATAAAATGACTAGCCAATTACGAGCTTTCGTAATTTAAATAAGATTATAAAAGAGAACTTTTAGTCTAGTCGATATATTATGAAACTGAATAGGAATTTGCATATTCGTGATATAGAAGCATCTATCTGATTTCATACTTATATTATGAAAGAGATACTTTGCTGATAACAAACTGGAAATTTCGGGAAGAATATTTGAGAAGATATCACAGACCTTAAAAAATGAAACAAGAATGCCATGAAAGGGTAAGAGGATGGGGTCGTAAAATTGTCAAATGAGTTGTCTTATTGTCACTAAATATACGTAACGTTCTTGAAAAAAGTATTGCACGGTGGTTAAACGCACTTAGGGTGAATAGGTACATGATTAATCTCACGAGCGATCAACAGTAATAAATGTGTAGGTGTTTGTATAAGAATATCCAGAACGAGCAAGTATAGGTATTTTAATATGAAGGAAAGAAATAGGCCTGCGCAGGATAATTACGACAAGGCGCAAAAAATGACAGTTTCAAGCCTGGGGGGGGGGGGGGGGAGAATATAATTTTTAAAAATTCGAATTTTGACTGCACACGTGAACTGACAAGCCAATTGACGTCCAACACGAGGCTTGTGGATTGTTAAAAAATTTATGCTCAGTCAGGATAATAATTAGTCGGGTTCTTGTAAAAAAATGCAGTTATTTGCTATGAGCGTTCCAAATCCTTGCCAGCCAGACTAATGAAGAGCGATTTTTAGGTTGCTTCAAAAGTGGCATGTAATGCCATTTCCACGTGCGAAAACGTATACATACTCTTATAACCATGAATATTCCCCGCCTCGTGTGGTGTCCTAAACGAAACCATTATTATGATTGCATGGTATCCTCAGATATTGAGATGCGCCTTTTGCCTAATGTGATTTGTAATAAATAAAAATGCTTACATAATATGTAAAAAAAAAAAAGGTTATAAATAAGGAAATAAAGTTTTCAGTTTTCAGATTCAGGTGTTTGTCCTTTATGTAAATTCCAAGTCAACATCTGTTCTGAAAAATTGTTCAGATGGCTTATCCTTATGCGATGTTTACTGTAATCAAATTTGAATAGCGTAATTACTTTTAGTTTTTCTTTTATTCCGACTATCTGATTTCTGTCTTTTGGATCTTGACTGTACCTATCCCTAAACTTATTCATGCTAATTCGTTGTCTCTTATTTTTGTATTTTTGTCATAAGTATTTCCAGATTAGCACTGTCAAATGCGAATGAAAAGTCGTAGAAAATTCATATCTATATTTTCATTGTTTCGATTACGTCGTGTATACATGAATGCGAGTAACTTCCGCTCCGGTCGCAAAAAACAATTTGAAGGGAAATATTGTGATGATGTTTGAGAGAATCAATAAGCCTTTCGCCAAAATCCCAATTCCTTGCCTAAACGCGAACAATAGAATGAAAGGGAGCTGGTGTCTGAGCTATACCCTGCGCGGGCGGACAATGGACAGAGGGACAAGACTTGTTCCTCGAGTCGCTACCTGACCCAGTCCATCTCTCTAAAATCGAGCTAAACTTGTCACTCTGAGAGCTTGGCCGCTTCGCCGCTTGTCAGCGCTAGTGGACGGAAAATAATCCAAATTTGTTTTAATTATTTTTCGGTTACTTTATGAAAGTTTGCGTAAATATCACATATCGCATTCCCTAAGTTACCAGCTCGACAACACTGACAAAAAATCTCAAATCTCTGCGTGCCGTATTTATCCTAGTTTTACCCAAATGAAAATTTTTTGGGCACACGCGCTTGATTTTATAAGGGCTAATCTTCTATATTTATTGAAAGAAAAAATATTGACGATTATTAACAGAAAGCCAATAAAATTTCACGGGGAAGCTTGATATTTGTTTTTTTCTGATATTATACCTACTATCGTAAACAAATTGACAAACTTAAAAGTTTACTCTTCTGAGTGGACCCCTATCATGGGACCTTAAACATTGGTTTCCAGGTTTTATCTTGATGTTTATTCCCAGTAATGAATTAATAGTAAATATCGTGGCATAACACATGGTCAGTAGCCGCGTTAGCTGTGATGGGGATGGTTGTGTTCGTGGCGGGACATGCTGATCCTGGAGATTGTCAGCAAAATTAGTTCCGTGGCCTCTGGTGCCTGTGTCGTGTTTGATCCATCGATCGATTGTATAATTGTGTGTGAATTGATTTCAAAAGTGAGATTAATTTTTCAACGCTAGCAAGAGTTTAGACTCTAGAACCACCTCTGGTCAACAATGGCTGAGAAAAGACTCTAATCAATGTCCATAATGGTAAATTGAGTTTCGCGACAGTGCAATCACGGCGCAGAAACATGAAGTGTGTTGTCAAGACAACACATCGGCATCCCATTTGCTGGTAACATTTCTTCCAGTTCGTATTTTTTTAAACACAAATTATGATCTACATTTCGTGGGACGGGGGGGGGGGGGGGGGGGAGGTGGGGCGCCTTAAAATATTAGCCTAGGGGCGCCAATGGAATAAATCGGGCACTGCAGGAACCTGCTGCTTTAACTTTTTAAGTGGATCAGTGGCAGGTCCAAAGTGTTGCTTGTTCCACTTGTCATGCAAGTTGTAAACACTGTCCGCTGCATCGAATTGAGCGAACCGTCCGCCAAAACTTCAGTTGCATTCTCAAGAAACAGAATAGAGTTTTCATGAGCTCGGATGGCTTCAGATGGTGCTAAGCCGTCATCAAAATATTTTTTGAATTGTGCTTCTGTCTCAGCACTGATCCTTAAATACTTCAAGGACCCCGCAGTGCCATGATTGCATGATTGCATGATTGTGATTGAATTTTATTTTGATGGTGGCACAAAGTGGTGGACTATTCTTTAAATATTCATCATTTCTGCGTGTAAAGCGATTGTTTTTCTTGACTAATATGTCTATTGTTGCTGTGCAATGTATATTTCTTGCGCTACCATCAACGTTGTTCTTAGCTGCATATTGGCAAAGCCATTTCTTGTTTAAAATTAACCAACAATGTGTAACAAAAGTGTGAGATTGTTGGATGTAGGTATTAAGTACCAGCTGATGAAGTATGGTAGGTATCACTATAGGTATTGCAAAGATTCTTACTTTGTTGGATCTTTCACTCTGTGCCTGTCCACAATCCAGCAAGTTGAAGTAAGTAGCCGGAAAGCTAACAATTGACATCCTCGCCATTTACTCTAATTTAGATTTAACAACAATACACCGAGAATCAGTGTAGGACACCACCACATGGCGATAACTATCAATGTAGAATTAAGATCGAATCCAGCGATTCCATTTCGGCGACTATTTTAAGGCAGACACACCAAGGCGAGGTTTTGGCGCCGATTTACTTGTATTAGTGAGGTTAGGTGTTTCTGTCAGTTGCTGGCAGATGCATGTGCGTGCCACTAAATGGCGAAACACATGCAGCGAACTAGGTGCCTCTGTGATTGGTCGAAAGGGCGAGGGGCGCAGGCTTCCGACCAATAAAATGGGCGAATCCATTATAAGAGTTGCGGCGGGCTGGGGTATGTAATGTCGCCGCCGGGCGTACGTGAGAATCACTATAAATAATAATGCAATGTTAACCTCAAATCAACCTCAAGTTTGCATATTGCAATCAAAGTTGATTCGCCTTTGCGTATTACCCAGTAGAGCCTTCGCCACTTTGACAACGTTATTGACGAAACGGGATTAGGAAGGACCATCTCCTGGAGGAATGAGGATGCCAAAACTCTTAAGATTACCGACAAGAGTCGGCAAATGGATCATTAGCGGTACGCAACTTCTTGGCCATAATGATCCTGCTCAGAAGTCAATACAAAGCCAGTCGATAAATTTTCATTTCACAAATTCGTTCTACGTAAAAACATTGGAATATGCGAAAGTAAATGAGACCGTCAGCTCAAATCTCAGCACGCTGTCTGGCGACAAAATTGACATTTTAATTACGTTAAAATGCAATTGCTCCATTTGCAGCAGAGACATCTCTTGCAACTGTCCCATTTTGCGCTGTAACCACGACAAACTGATTGACCATAACCATTCCCTGCTGCATTTCGGTTAATTGATTGTTGAAAAACTTACGATAAAGCGATAAAGACAAGCATATCTTCATACCAACCCGATTTAGTAACAATTCCAGCCAATGGCGAGGCGGGAAATTTGAATATTGTCTGAGCTCAGCAGCGATTGTAAAGTCCCTGTCCTGGGCGGGGTACTTATGCGGGTGTTTGGGGGGCGCAGCCTCCCACATTCGAAAAATTGTGTAAATACTTCCTTGTTCACGCTGTGGATACGTGGCAGGGGCTTGGGTGAGATTCAGGTGTGATTGGAAGTGGAAGGGAAAGGAGGAGTAGGAACTCGGGATTTCTCAAAATAGATTAAATGCCGATACAAACAAAAGTGCAAATATAAATCAGTATATAAAGGATTTAAGCAAAATAAATGTTTTTTAATGGGTACATTTTTTAATTTCAATTCAAATCTTCAATCTCGTTCCTCGCGCGACTCAGTGCTGAAAGAATGAGGTCACATTGCGTGGAGTCTCCCCATTCGGCGGTCACGATCCCACACAGCAAACTGTCCTCGCACTTGGCGTCGCACCCAGCCTCCAGCTTGGGGTCTCCGTTGAGGTAATAGAACCGGAAGTACTGCTGCATCAGCTCGTTGTCGGTGGCCATCGTCTGGACCACGCGGTCGATCTCGGTCGGCTCCATCGAAGCCGCCCCGTACGCTTCTCTGAACGAGTACAACTTGACCCAGTTCGGGGTCGAGTCCGGACTCAGGTTGGCCTCGGTCAAGTTGTAGTACCACGTCTCGTGGTCCTGGATGGTCTGTGGCAGAGGAACGCGGTTAGTGGACCCAAGTTGGCCTCGGTCAAGTTGTAGTCCTGGACGGTATGTGGCAGAGGAACGCGGTTAGTGGACCCAAGTTGGCCTCGGTCAAGTTGTAGTCCTGGATGGTCTGTGGCAGAGGAACGCGGTTAGTGGACCCAAGTTGGCCTCGGTCAAGTTGTAGTCCTGGATGGTCTGTGGCAGAGGAACGCGGTTAGTGGACTTGCATTTCTTAGACTCATTTCTGCTATGGGCGTGCGCGGTGGTGGGGCAGACACGGCACATACCGTACCTAAAATATTGACAGCAAGTTTCATTGTTCAGCATCTTATTGCACTCGATATATAAATTAGTATCCAGAATTCAAGCTAAATGAACTTCTTTAGGTACTTTGTAGGGGAAGTGGTTACGGGATGTCGAGTTGATTCATTTTCAAAGCAAGGAACCTTGCCACTTGCCAGCGCCTTCTGAATGGATTTGATTCGATTTGCTCGGGTCTGTAGGTGACTTTGACCTCGAGCCAGATTCGCAACCCAGGTATATTTTGACTATATATCTATAAGTATATTTCTCACAGCCCCCTAGCAAAATCCGCGCCATTAGTGCGATGGGTAACATTTTCATGCAGAAGGCCCTAGGGAGAAACGACATCAAGCCAAATGCTACACATGCTACATATTATTATTATCATGGCAGACGAGTCCAGGCATTGAAAAAAATCGATTTCTTACTCTGATTTTTGAAATCTAAATAACAATCTCACTGGTAGGTACTACTGGAAACCAGTGAGGCTTTTATTCAGCATTCAAATCCCAGTTTGAATTCGTAGTGTTTCAAAGCCAGTGCTAAAAGTAGGACACAGAAGTTACGAGTCTATGAAATGTGTCAAGTCCAGGAGTGATTACCAAGTCGTCGCCGTCCACCGAGTAGATCCTGTAGTTGGGGTTCTTGTTGGAGTACGAGGTCAGACTGCCGGCCGTGTAGACGATGTTGTTGGCTCGCGTCGGTTCGTCCTTCGCGTAGAACACGTGGAACTCGTCGTTGTGCGTGTGACCGCTGAACTGGCCCGTGATCGTGCTCTCAAATCTGAAATCGGTGGCGTTTGCATTGTTTCGTCGCCGAATAGCTTGCCGAGAACACTAGCGAGTAGCCACCGGGATTGGGATTGGGGAATCAATTGGTGCTGACTTAAATCTAGATTTCCGTTTGTTATCACCGGGGAATGTTGGGTCTTCCGCATTGGACACAAGCATAGCATTATAGCATCGCTGGGGAGCGTTGGAAACCTGTTTTTACATCATCTACCAGGCCATGGCATAAAGCCAATATAATCAAGGTACTTAGTGTTCCTAAGGTAGTTACAGTTATGGCCTTATTTACCAGGCCATGGCACAAGGCCAATATAATCAAGGGACCCAGTGTTCCACACATGGCTAGAATTACCTTGGTTACAGGTGATATATAACAAAAAACAGGGACTCCATTCCTTGACTGCCGGCGAAACTATTATTACGGGCGGAGGGCTTTCGTAATTTAGTATGGAAGTGGAAATTCTCGGTAACCGTCTCTCTATGATTAAATGCAACATACCTGTCTACGATCCTGTGGAACTCGCGACTGAAGATGCGGTAGCAGTCTGAGCTGCCGGGGGGGATGTGGTAGAGCAGATGGACTTTCTCGCCGGCCGTCTCCGCGTCCTGCAGCACGGTGACGAGCCAAGCCAGCTGGCCGTCGGGATCGTTGTGGTTGTGGTACAGGAACCTGTCGAGGCAACAAGCAACGTTACGAACGACCTGTCTCATACCGAAGTCACAACATGTTTCTGCCACGGGTTTTAACCCTTTCCCAGTCACGGCGCAATATATTGCGTGTGCATGTTTGGTTATTTAAAAGTCCGCCAGTTTTTATGTCAAGAGATCGAAAAAAAAAGCGATTTGAAGCGTCATCTATTGCCAATTTATATAAAATTACAACTCTGTTACAACCGTGTGGTGGCAGCACCAGTAGCTTATATTTATTTTATTTATTTATTTATTTATTTACAGCTTTATTGTTTTTTTAAATACAAAAGGCGGCATTCAATATAAATTGCTCTTCCATGCAACCAAATTTTAACTTACAATAATTAATATTATTTACATAGATAATGATTATAACTAGTATAAAAATTAAAATATACCTTCCATTACACTCTTTTTAACTTCTCTATGAAACATATATTTTCCCATAGTTTTAAAGCTAGGGGGTAGTGTGTTATAAATTGTTGACGCTTGATGTGTGAATGACCCTTCGTATTTGGCTGTTCGGTGTTTTTCTGTAGTAAGTAAGTTCTTGTTACGTAGGTTGCGATGGTTTTCTTCGTATCTTGTTTTAAGTTTTCTGCATAAGTATTCTGGTTTTTCTGTATTTAATATATGGTGAACAGTATTGAGCATATGAACTTTACGTCGATTATCCATCTTCAGCCAGCCTGCTTTTTCAATGCTTGGAGTGATGTGTTCTCTATTGTTAATGTTATAAATATATCGTGCACACGAGTTTTGGATTTTTTGTAGTATGTTAGAATTGCTTACTGAAATATTGGGTCCATAAACCACGTCACAATAATCCAATGTAGATAGAATGAGAGATTCACACATGTAAATTTTTGCTGATGTTGGCAATATTTCCTTGAATCTGTAAATTGATCTCAACTTATTTCTTGATTTATTTCTAATGTTATTCACGTGTGCTTCAAAGTTCAGGCTGTGGTCCAATATGAGTCCCAGATTTCTTGAGGTCTCAGAGAGTTCTATGTCGGTTTCATTTATCTTGATTTTGAAATTATTTTCTATTACTTTTTTTCGCTGAACTTCCGTGCCTATGAGCATTGACACTGTTTTCTTGGGGTTTATGATCAGCGCACGATCTGTAGACCATTTTAATATATTTGCTAGATCATGGTTGATTTGTTCTTGTGATATATTCGTATCATTAGGTTTAAAGGAAAAGTAAATTTGAGTGTCATCTGCATATTGTTTTATCTTGCATCCTACCACTGCTTCATGAAGATCTGCGGTATAGATGGTAAACAGCAAAGGGCCCAATATCGATCCTTGTGGAACACCTGACTTTATTTCCATGGATGAAGATTCCATTGTACTTGTGTCAGTCCTAAGAACAACTTTCTGAAATCTTCCTGTGAGATAACTTTTAAACCAATTTTGAGTATAGTCATTAGAGCATATCCTCCTTAGTTTGGCAAGGAGAAGATCATGGTGGATAGTGTCAAATGCCTTTGAGTAATCCAGCAAAACAAGGCTAGTTACTTTTGATGAATCAATACCTTTTAGAATATCATCAGTAACATCCAGTAATGTTGTAGTAGTACTATGATGTTTTCTAAACCCTGATTGTGTCTCAGGAAGGATATTATTTTCTTCAACATACTTGGTTAGTTGCTTGTGTACTGCTTTCTCTAAAATTTTTGATAGTATTGGCAATATTGTTATTGGGCGCAAATCATTTATCTGTTGTGGATTATTAATTTTTGGTATTGGTGTTATCATACCTTTTTTCCAAAGTTCTGGACATGTTCCTGTGGAGAGGGAATGATTTATTACATTAGTGATGGCTCCAGCACATATTGGTAGACAAAGTTGAAGCATTTTCAGTGAGATACCATCAATACCCATGGCATTTGTTTTTATTGTTCTTATTAGTTCCAATGTTTCAGAGACACTGGTCGGACGAAATTGTAATCCTTTTCTGTTGCAATCAGGTGATCTGTTGTTGTTGTAACAACTCTCCAATAACTTTTCGTTTATAGTTTGGTTGCCTCCAACATTGATTAAATATGTATTAATTTTATCTGGGTCACACAGCTCTTCAGGAACATATTGGTTTTTTTTCTCTCTTCTTTTCCCGTGAATATTCCACTTTTCTAGATTTCTCCAGAACTTCATCGGGTCATTTTTGCATTTGGTGAGGGTGGACGTGATGTATTCTCGTTTTTTCCGTTGAACTACAATATTTAAAATGTTCCTTGCTTCAGTATAGTTTTCCCATGTCGATGATGATTTAAATTTTCGTCTCTTGTGCTTCTTTAAAACAATGTTCTTCTGTTTGATCATACTTTTAATAGAATCATCTAGCCATGGAGCATATGGCTTTTTTGTCGATATCGTTACTATTGGGGCAAATGTATTAGCTACATTCATTATGTGTTGGTTAAGGATATCTACCTTGTCATTAATATCATCAATATCACAAATTTCCTCCCACGGTATTTTCGTCAAGTGTTCCGCAAGAATAACAGAATCAATTTTTTTGTATTGTCTTCCGGTCCATGATCGTTTCGTCTTCTTGTTAGTCTGATATTTCAAAGTACATGCGACCAAATGATGATCAGTAATTTTTCTTCCTCTGTCGTCTTTTATTAAGGTCATGTTCAAAACTCCACAATCGATTACAGGGTTGAGGTCTCTTACATAAATATGGTCAATTAGTGTGGCTGAACTATCAGTAATACGTGTGGGAACATCAATGATTTGTGTAAGTTGATTTGCTGATAGAATTTTTTTCAAATATTTGTATTCTGGCGTACTATTGTCAAGTAGGTTAATATTCATATCACCTATAAATAAAATGTTGTCAACACTCCCATCTAGGGAAGAAATAAAATTGTCAATGCTCTTCACAGAAGTATAGTTAAGATATGGTGCTCGATATCCAACGCCAAATGCTATTTTTTGCCTTTTTATGGATATTAACAACCATAATTGCTCAATCATCTGGTCCTCTTCGTTTGTTATTTTGAGCAAGGAATATCGAATGTTAGATTTAATGTAAATACCAACACCACCACCTCTTCCAGAAGTTTGAGTTATCAATCTGTCTTTTCTTTCAAATGTATATCCAGGAATTTGAACATCCACAGTGGGTATCTCAGGTATGAGCCATGTTTCTGTGATGCCTATAATATCATAATTCTGGTCTTCTAGAGTACTTTTTATTTCGTCAAACCCACTGGTAAGAGATCTTACATTCAAACCGCCAAAGCAAAGTGTTCTTCCACTCCCATTTTGAAGATTCTGGGTATTGTTGGCTTGATGTCATAAATCCAATGGCTTTCTTGGTTTTGCCAGTCGATTAGATCTGCGAGGTATATGCAACGCATTATTCTTTGATGCAGTTCGCGGCTGGTCCATAGGGGCAGGAAGGGCGTCACCCAACCTCCCTGTAGTCATGTCATCTCCCCCTAACGTTCCATAAGACACCAATGTTGCAGAATTCTCTGGATTCTTGTCATCTCCTTCTAACGTTACATCAGACACCAATGTTGCAGAATTCTCTGGAGTCGTGTTATCTCCTTCTAACGTTGCATCAGACACCAATGTTGCAGAATTCTCTGGAGTCGTGTCATCTCCCTCTGACACCGATGTTGCAGGATTATCCAGCCTCCCTGCAGTCATATCATCTCCCCCTAACATTGCAGTGAACACCGATGTTGCAGGATTCTTTGGAGTCGTATCATCTCCATCTGACACCGATGTTACAGGATTCTTTGGAGTCATGTCATCTCCATCTGATACCGATGTTGCAGGATTCTCCAGCCTCCCTGCAGTCGTGTCATCTCCCTCTAACGTTGCAGTGAACACCGATATTGCTGGATTTTCCAGCTTCCCTGTCTTGTCATCTACTTTTGACGTTACAGTAAACACCGATGGTACAATAGATGAAAACCTTAGCCAGCATTTTTGAGGAATGAGAGGCTTTGGTAACATGGATTTCTCCAATTCAAAAATTTCCGTCATATTAGCTAATAAGCACAAATTCGTTTCATTTTTCTGCTTCCTTTGGAAGGGCAGTAGTGGCGAGGGTAATCTTGTAAGTTCCCAACTCTCAACCTGATAATTTAGTTCATGCATTATGTATTCATAATGTTGTGCCTTCTTTTGTTCAGAGTGATTCTTATGGTACTTAGAGTTTAGAAAGATTCTTGATCTTACGAATATGTCTCTTTTGGCCAGTAAACGTGTTGCTTTTTGCATTTTAGTAGATGTCTTGGATTTTCAAGATTCGTTTACCCTTGAATACACTCCACTCTGATAATAATCCACTCTGACAGCAAGTTTCTATAATTTATTTTCTTTCTTCACAATTACCAAATAGGCCGTGATTTTTTTTTTTTTTTTTTAGAATGTCAGTCTTCTCAGAAAGTTAGTTAGAAAGTTTAATTTGAGGGTCTGTCAGCCGTCATTCTGTCAGCTCTGTTGTCTTTCTCTTTGCTTTGCTGAACATGGCATCAAATGTGCGTTTTCGAGGTGATCACAGCGAGACTGCGGAATTACTTATGAATGATGAGTCAGGTTTCCTCAATCCTGTTTCAATCATTCCTGAAAATTTCCAAATGTTATCTCAAAAATTGACATTTCTATGGCCATAAATTCAAGTGTAGAAAACAACTTAACCTGGGACAAACCAATGGAAAAAATAAACTCGCCTGGGAAAGGGTTTTAATGACCTCCACTATTATGACTTCATGTGATACCTATTTGATGCCTGCCCGTGGGTCTTTAAGCCTGTTTATTGAACTGTGTACTCGGGCCGCTGCCTCAACCTCGTTCGGCATACACTTTCCAGGCGACTTTTGACAACCAGTTGAATATCTCAGAACCTTGAAATATCTATTGGAAATCCACTTCGAATTGAACCGTTTATGTCGGGACAAGCCGAAACAGAGGCAATGAATCTTCGATTAGTGGGTCATCGTCGGACAATGCACCATTCTGTGAGTGTTTTCCAGGAAACTATCTTTTAAACGAATATGATCTTTCTACAAAACTAACTTGAATTTGAGTTTAAAAAAAATGCGAACTTCAATGTTTTCAAAATATATCTTTTTTAAGACAATCTTGCTCTATATAGAAAATTGATAGAACGACCTCCTCCAAAGATGGCAGCCGCGTGGCTGCGAGGAGCCTACCAGTTGTAGACGTAGCACTGCATGTTGTTGAGCGCCACCACTCGGAAGCCGGGCCGCACGAGCACGGTGTAGAACCCTCCGCGGAGGATCGTGTCCCTGGTGTCGGCGGGCAGCCATTGGCCCCACAGGTCGGCCAACGTTTCGTACAGCCACGCGGTGGAGATGGCCGGGTCGGTCAAGGTCACGGGGGCGAACCTGTCAGCGGGACATCGGAGATCCGTTATACATGAATCATGTTTCTGATCCCATTTCCGATGGGAAACTAAACGCTTCTGACACATTTGCAGCTACGCTACTGTCCCTTTCTTGTAAATAAGGAGATTAGATTTGCATCTTCCTCGCGGAACCACTGCTGCTAGGCACGAGCTAAGAGTTTCAAAACGTACATGCCATGCCTTGAGCCGGACAAAAAACTCTATGGGCAGTTTTGATACACTTTCTACATTTTTAGCGGAAGTGGGTCTTTGAGGAAGCTGCAAATCCTTCTACCCATTTTAACGTGAAATTGAGTATAGGCGTTGAAAACCCCTATTTTAAACTGGGTTTTGAATGCTTAATAAAAGTCTCACTGATTTCAGCTTGAAACAGTTATTTGTTTAAAACCTAGTGCTTAAGTTAGAACAAGCAGCCATGAGTCTTTCAAATGAAATAGGCTAGGCATTGTCATACAAAAATTGTAAAAAATAACCATCAGGAAATAATATCTCATTTTGTCATACCCAGTTGTGACTTGGTACCAGTAATCATATTCTCTTACTAAACTCCATTCCACGTCGAGAAGGAGAGTGGATTTGCATCTTCCTCGATGACCCACTGCTGCTAGACACGAGTTAAGAGGAAACGAAACGCCAGTGTTTTCGTCGTACGCGGAGGTTCACGCGGGAACTTCTCCTGGCCGCAAATACTAACACAGAGTTTTGGAAAAACAAAACACGTGTAGTTGAAGGGTTGTTTGATGTCGGATGGTGTGTTAGGTTACTATACTTTCAAAAATGACAGAGGTGTGCATTTTCAAAAAGTGCATAAAATACAATTTTTACGGCATTTTTACGTAGCTCGTAAGGAAAAAGTACGCCATAACTTGTATTAAAAAATACCATCCGACATCTAGTGATTCTTTCTCGGACTATAGTTTTTTCCCAGATTTTTACATTAATAATTGTTGGTGTAGGAAGTT
The DNA here is from genome assembly GCA_921293005.1 of Nemoura dubitans. Classification (NCBI taxonomy): domain Eukaryota; kingdom Metazoa; phylum Arthropoda; class Insecta; order Plecoptera; family Nemouridae; genus Nemoura; species Nemoura dubitans. The sequence continues at coordinate 13,869,188 of OV121078.1, read as the reverse complement.
CCCGCGTGAACCTCTGCTCCGACCCCTGGCCACGCAGCGTGGCTTGTGAATCCAATCGTTTGCAACGCTCTTAAGAGTTATCGGACTCAAGACATGGCATGTGAGTTTTGAAACTCTTGGCTCGTGTCTCGCAGCAGTGGGTCCTCAAGGAAGATGCAAATCCACTCTCCTTGTCGACGTGAAATGGAGGATAAGCGTCAACTTGGCCAAACGTTTGGATCCAAGACGCAATGCAACGTACACGTTCAACGGATGCGGCTCGTGGTTGCCGACGCACGGGAAAACGGGCACGTCACCGAACGTGGCCTTGAGTTGGTCCATCACTCGAATGAGCGTCTGGTTGTTGTGGGTGAAGCTGGTGTCCCAAACCCCGTGGTCCACGAGGTCCCCGGTCATGTACACGTAGTCCACCTGGAATCAAACGCGTTGCGTTGATCGGCTATTAGTTTTAGTCATTTATTCATTTATTATTCATAACTTAGGTACAATATTGGTTGTTAGTTTAATTTTAATAGAGAAGCGATATAAATACTTTTGACTTTATTTTATGATATAATATAGTGGTTGGGCCAGGTGTGTTTTGTCACTGTGCTGCTTAGCTAGAACACCGTATGTGCATTATTGAGGTTATTGAATTATAGATACATTGTATACTTTGCTTATTTTTTCTCATATTTTCATTGCACTTAGTTAGAACACCTTATCTCCAGTCAACCACGTACGAATGCAGAATTATTCGACGCGAACTTGGTTATAACACGGCATCATTTTTACAAAGCACATTTCTATGTTTCAATATCTCAGGATCGATATTTTGCACATTCGGTGTTCTATCGGAAGTGTCGAGTCGTTTGTCATTTGTTTGCTGAGCTTTTGGCGTGATAGACGTCATTTTTAGAAAGCTTGACTGAGAAATTGGCTTGATATTTCACGCGAAAAAACTGGATACCTATATTGAATTGAATGCTGAGTAAAGTCACACTCCAAAACTGTGGACTATTTCCAAACAAATGTATTTATAACGATTTGCTCAAAGTATTGTAAACTGTATGCTTGTGCCTTCATAAGTCTATGAAGGCACAAGTATTCAGGCTACAAAACTTTGGGAAAGTCATGCAACACTCAGTTAGTTTGTTTTTCCACTAGTTCAGATTAGGAGAATAAGACAAAATGCAAGAGAAGAATTTAGTTTAGGCTCAAGCTTTGTCGGGTACGAAAATAAATGGCTACGTACGATCACAAGAGCTTATCTCACATCGTTATTCCATTGGTCGATCATTGGTGGATCATTTGCCGGTCGGTTGTATAATCCAAGCTACTCGTATTGAAAATTTGCCAATTTAGGCAAATATGGCAATGCGCCTTATGGCTATTAAAGTTTCCTTCATGGCAAATTCATCAAACCACGTTCACTTTACGCATCGACATGAGCTTTCAAAGAGATTCTGAATGGTCTTTTTAAATTAAGTAAATTTTGTATTATACTTTGGGACTTTGACAGGATCATAAGAATTTTGGAAGCCTTGGTTAAATAAAACAATATTTGGTTCTTTTGTTCACGCTTTTGACGTCAGGCGAGCTATCACCCCTGAAGAAACGTCGGGAAACCTGGGAGACTTTTATTTAGCATTCCAATCCCAGTTTGAAATAGTTGTGATTTATAACTAGTGCTAACGATAGGACATAGTAGTCATGAGTCTTAGTGCCAGGTTTTCAGTGGCACGTTAAATTTCAAATGAACTGTTTATTTGTTATTTGCTTACAAACATCCAATCAGAGCCTGTTATTTTCTTGCTAATTGTCCGTTTGTATCTTAACGGGCCATTAAAAAACCGGCACTACGATTGTGGAGATAGATTTCAAATCAAAGTGCTTTCGAAATCGAAAACAAAACCGGCCGATTGGTCCAAATTACTTGATGGTTGTCGGCGATGTGGGTGACTCCGTCGAGGACGACCTCCCACGGGATGTCGCAGCTGCGGTAATCGCCCCAGCGGCCGGCGGTGGCGTTGGGGAACTCGGGCGTTCCCTGGTCCGCACGGCAGCACATGGGCTCCCCGCACTCCGCGTTCCCGCCCACCAAGTAGTTGGGGTCGAAGTGGATGTCCGTGAGGTGCGCCACTGCGAACGGGTTGGCCCTCGCCTCCTGGGGACGCAGACAAGGTATGGTCAATTACAATCAAGGGACCCCATGTTCCTCAGGTGGTTACAGTTATGGCTTCATCTACCAGGCCATGGCACAAGGTCAATTACAATCAAGGGACCCAATGTTCCTTGGGTGGTTACAGTTATAAATTCATCTACCAGGCCATGGCACAAGGTCAATTATAATCAAGGGACCCAAATTTCCTCAGGTGGTTACAGTTATGGCTTCATCTACCAGACCATGGCACAAGGTCAATTATAATCAAGGGACCCAATGTTCCTCAGGTGGTTACAGTTGTGGCTTCATCTACCAGGCCATGGCACAAGGTCAATTACAATCAAGGGACCCCATGTTCCTCAGGTGGTTACAGTTATGGCTTCATCTACCAGGCCATGGCACAAGGTCAATTATAATCAAGGGACCCAATGTGCCTCAGGTGGTTACAGTTATAGCCTCATCCACCTGGCCATGGCACGAGGTCAATTATAATCAAGAGACCCAATGTTCCTCAGGTGGTTACAGTTATGGCTTCATCTACCAGGCCATTGCACAAGGTCAATTTTAATCAAGGGACCCAATGTTCCTCAGGTGGTTACAGTTGTGGCTTCATCTACCAGGCCATGGCACAAGGTCAATTACAATCAAGGAACCCCATGTTCCTCAGGTGGTTACAGTTATGGCTTCATCTACCAGGCCATAGCACAAGGTCAATTACAATCAAGGGACCCAATGTGCCTCAGGTGGTTACAGTTATAGCCTCATCCACCTGGCCATGGCACGAGGTCAATTATAATCAAGAGACCCAATGTTCCTCAGTTGGTTACAGTTATGGCTTCATCTACCAGACCATGGCACAAGGTCAATTATAATCAAGGGACCCAATGTTCCTCAGGTGGTTACAGTTGTGGCTTCATCTACCAGGCCATGGCACAAGGTCAATTACAATTAAGGGACCCCATGTTCCTCAGGTGGTTACAGTTATGGCTTCATCTACCAGGCCATGGCACAAGGTCAATTATAATCAAGGGACCCAATGTGCCTCAGGTGGTTACAGTTATAGCCTCATCCACCTGGCCATGGCACGAGGTCAATTATAATCAAGAGACCCAATGTTCCTCAGGTGGTAACAGTTATGGCTTCATCTACCAGGCCATGGCACAAGGTCAATTTTAATCAAGGGACCCAATGTTCCTCAGGTGGTTACAGTTGTGGCTTCATCTACCAGGCCATGGCACAAGGTCAATTACAATCAAGGAACCCCATGTTCCTCAGGTGGTTACAGTTATGGCTTCATCTACCAGGCCATAGCACAAGGTCAATTACAATCAAGGGACCCAATGTGCCTCAGGTGGTTACAGTTATAGCCTCATCCACCTGGCCATGGCACGAGGTCAATTATAATCAAGAGACCCAATGTTCCTCAGGTGGTTACAGTTATGGCTTCATCTACCAGGCCATGGCACAAGGTCAATTATAATCAAGGGGCCCAATGTTCCTCAGGTGGTTACAGTTATGGCTTCATCTACCAGGCCGTGGCACAAGGTCAATTACAATCAAGGGACCCCATGTTCCTCAGGTGGTTACAGTTATGGCTTCATCTACCAGGCCATGGCACAAGGTCAATTATAATCAAGGGGCCCAATGTTCCTCAGGTGGTTACAGTTATGGCTTCATCTACCAGGCCGTGGCACAAGGTCAATTACAATCAAGGGACCCCATGTTCCTCAGGTGGTTACAGTTATGGCTTCATCTACCAGGCCATGGCAAAAGGTCAATTAAAATCAAGGGACCCAATGTGCCTCAGGTGGTTACAGTTATAGCCTCATCCACCTGGCCATGGCACGAGGTCAATTATAATCAAGAGACCCAATGTTCCTCAGGTGGTTACAGTCATGGCTTCATTTACCAGGCCATGGCACAAGGTCAATTATAATCAAGGGGCCCAATGTTCCTCAGGTGGTTACAGTTATGGCTTCATCTACCAGGCCGTGGCACAAGGTCAATTATAATCAAGGGACCCAATGTTCCTCAGGTGGTCACAGTTACCTTGGTTACAGGTGATATAACAACAAAGAGTGGCTCCATCTCTTGACTGCCGGCGACACTATTATTGTGGGCTGAGGGCTTTCGCGTAGCTGCTTTAGTGTTGGAATGGAACATCTGGGTAGCCTTATATCCTTGGTTGGTTCGGTGTACGCACCTCCTTGGGTCCTGTCCGACGACTGGGCTTGGGCGTGTTGCCCAGGTCCACGCTCCACTCGAGACTGGGGTCGTCCCTGCCGCACTCGTCGGCTTGCAGGAGCATCGAGCACATCCTCGGCGTCGTGATGTTGGAGTTGTCCAGCACGTACTCCATCACGTCCTGCATCACGATTTCATGCATTTTAGTTGGTTCGTCTCATGCCTTTTTATTTCTCTGTGAAGTAATTACACCAATACATCGGCTTTGGTGGGGTGGTGGAAATACGTATAGCTAAAAAAAATTTGTATTTCAAATCTTCAGTTAGATTTAGCTGTTTTGTTCCTGGCACTTTGGCTGAGTGACTCCATTAAGCCATTGGAGCAATCTTTATTGCGTTCCAAGTATGTTACGCACGGGCAAAGTACTTTATGCTTGCAATTTCAAGTCCGTTTCTTTTATGAACACAGACTCTTTGAAAGTTCATTTAAAAATACAGTGCAAAGAGAAAGGCAATTAACTAGGTCAGTGATTATCAAACTTGTTGAATCCGTGGCCTTACTAGCTCGCAGCTGCGATATAGCGCGAATGCAGAGTCTCACCAGAATGCGCTTTTTTAATAAACCGTACGAGTTAACTATTGCATTAAGCGAGGAGTTGTAGATAAAGAATCAATCTGTGTCGGTAACGGAGCCTTTTTTTAATTTTTTGAGTCTCAAAGGGCCGAAACCGCTTCCAAAAATGTTGTGGTTTACTATTTTTTTGCGCTTTTTCGTGAATTGAGAATCGTGAAGAGATAAAGCAGATTAAAATTGTGAAAAGGGTACGTTACCGACAGAGATTGATTCTTTGTCTGTAACATCCTCGCTTACATCAATAGTTTATCTCTTATGGTTTAGTAAAAAAGCACATTCTTGTGAGAATCTGCACACGCGCTATCTCGCAGCTGGGAGCAGCTGGCAGCGACGCAGTCTGGCGTCTTAACAAGGAACGAATTTTCACGGCTCCCTTCAACTAATATCACGAGTTTTACAATGCAACCTGTACTTATATTATCTTTACGTTTTCGCCAGTTGCCCGTGCAATAATGATACATCAATTTTCAACTCAAAGTCTATGAAAATACATTTCTAGATATGAGAGGAAATTGTTACTGGTTTAAGCAGTTCATCTCGGGGGAGATGAGAGGCCGAGCAGAGATCCCCCTTGTCCCACCCGGCGAAGCAGGGAGAATGTGTGACCGAATAGCTCAGTTGGTAGAGCACCTGCCCGGCAAGCAGGAGGTCCCGGTTCGGGTGCACATTTTTCCAGCTTCGCCTCCCTTCCATTTCTAGATATCTGTCATTTGACAAGACTATGATTGTCGTCAATTGTAAACATTTTAATTGGATTTCGGAAATAAATGTTATTTCCATTCATACAAATTGTGATGCATTGAATCTTGGGAAAATTCAGTGACGCCGCAGTGAGCGGTTTGTGAACCACTGAACTAAGGTTGGGCTCGACATTTGAGTTATTGTATCGTTCGCTCACCAGGTTTACGAGCACGGTCCCCTCGCACACGCGATTGGTGGACAGATTGAGGGATTCGCACAGGTTGATCATGATCTGGCCGATCTCTTCGGTCGAGTTCCCGGCTGCGTGGGCGTTGAGGATCGTGTTGACGCCCAGAGAGCACAGAGAGCACGTAAGGATGGACTTGCGTGGCCCGAAACGCCCGTTGTTCTGCCAGTTGGTGAACCTCAGCTCGTCGGGCAACGCGTACTTCGCGAGGGCGTCGGACAGGAACCTGGTCTTGACGCCGGTCTGGTGGTAGGCCAGGAAGTCCTCGGAGAACTTCGCGGCCAGTTCTTCCTCTGTTGGGTGGGGACAAACACATCGGCTGTCGATAATTATTTCCTATTTTGCCATGTAGGTAGTGTTACTTTAATCAACTTTTATCAAGTTTAATTAATTCGTTTTATTATTACATTTCTCAGGCTCAAGTCTGCTTGTCCTATCTTAAGCAATTGTCAAAAAAATCATTTCAAACTGGGTTTCAATTGCTCAATACAAGTCACGCTGATCTCCCTGAAGTTTTAGGTACTGATAATTGAAATCGGTGAGTTTTGTTATTTAAAGCATTTTGGGTGTCACTAAAACACGTCCACACCAGCAATCACAGGCGGTTGGGCGCTGTGTGTGGCCCAAAAGGGCGCTAGCGGGCAATCTGGGCTAGGGTGGGCAGATGGGTTCGAGCGGGCTGATCCCCGTGGGCCCCACATGGGTGCTAGCTGGCTCTGGCTGGGCTGGACACACGGGCTTGCCCATGTTGGCCCCACTGTTGCACGCGCGAGGCCCAGACGGGCACAGCACGGACTAGCCCAGCCGAGCCCGCGCCAAGCCCAAGCACGAGCTGGAAATGGGCGCTCGGTGGGTTGAGGTCGGGTTTGGCTGGACTAGCCCAGCCGAGCCCGCGCCAAGCCCAAGCACGAGCTGGAGACTGGCGCAAGGAGGGCTGGTCTTGGGCACGAGTTGTGTGTTTTAACATTGCTATATTTCGCGCGTCTTGTAACGGTACTCTTGTCAGTGTGCTTGAGTGCCGGACGCGGCCACGGCTAAATATAGATATCCTGGGGATGATCTACCCCTTGAATTCCTCTAGTAACACACCTTGGCTGGCCTGACCAAGCAGGTAGGCAGTCAGTCCCTTTGTACCCAGGACCCCGATTATGTATGTATGTATGTATGTTTGTATGTATGTGTGTATGTATGTATGTATGTATGTATGTATGTATGTATGTATGTATGTATGTATGTATGTATGTATGTATGTATGTATGTATGTATGTATGTATGTATGTATGTATGTATGTATGTATGTATGTATGTATGTATGTATGTATGTATGCATGTATGTATGTATGTATGTATGTATGTATGTATGTATGTATGTATGTATGTATGTATGTATGTATGTATGTATGTATGTATGAATGTATGTATGCATGTATGTATGTATGTATGCATGTATGTATGTATGTATGTATGTATGTATGTATGTATGTATGTATGTATGTATGTATGTATGTATGTATGTATGTATCCGATTTATTAACAACTTAGGAAAATACAAAAGCATTGCTCCGGTGGTTGCTAGATTATTATATTAATGTACATTTTATTTAATGACTAAATCAACATTAAAGTAAATACTGGTAACTGCAAGTAGGAACTTGAACATTTGTAGATGTTGTGACTAAAAATTATAAATTACACAAGGTCTTGAATCAGGCCGGCTACTGCCGAGAATTCTGCCGGGAATGTTGCCATCACTGGCCCCGGCAGCCGATTCCACTGTCGTATCGAGCGGCCCAAGAACGAAAAACGGCCCACGTCGGTCTTAAATCTTGGCAGATATATAGCTTCTGCGCTTGGTCGGATTTTCCGGTGAACGGTGCCTTTGAGATGGCCTCGGCGATGTCGCTCCATGCTGGGTGGCCCGCCAGAGCCTTATGCAGGCAGCGAAGAGTGGACCGAGAGCGTCGGAGACTCAGCGGTTCCCATTGCAGTTCGGCCTTCCAGCTACTGACACTGGTACAGGGCCGCTGGGTCTTCTTACACCATCTTCGATGTTGGTTCACCACATACCGAACGGCCTTGTTCTGGACGCTCTCGAGCGCTTCACGCTGGTTTGCGGTAAGTGGATCCCATACAGCGCCGCAGTATTCCAGGAGCGGGCGAATGAGGCATTTGTATGCGTGTTCTCTAGTCCTTGGAAGGCCGTTTTTGAGGTTGCGCATTACGAAATGTAGATTTCTTTTAGCTTTGGATTGTGCTATGTTGATGTGACCGCTCCAGGATGTAACTTTTCAGATGTGAGATGAAATGAAATGAGTGTGAGAACGTTCATTTGTTCCGTGTGAAAACATTAGGCGGCCTTGGAGTTGTCACTCTCATTTCTTGTCATCTCACTTGGGAAAAATTACAGAATAGGGGTCCAGCGTGCAGCGAGCAAGTGTCGACTAGAGCCGTGCGTCTTCGATGTGAATAATGTTGCATTTTTCAAAGTGTGCGGGGAAGCGTTTGTTGTCAAGAGATGTGGCTTTAGTGATCATCAAAAATACGAAACATACGAAATGTTAGACCGTGTGCCAATCATCAATTCAAAAGCGACGTTATTAGCAATTGTTTAAATACACATGGAAACACGTGATCAGGCTTCATAAATCGCAGCTCTGCAGGGATTAAAGTGTGGTTAAAAGATGAACAAACAGTTTCATGAAGCATGAAAAATGTCCCAAAAAATGCTTCAAATAAAAACGACTGATTATCCTATTTGATGATACCTGTCCCAAGTCCCAACAGCAAGTTTCGAATTTCTTATTGTAAATTATTTACAAGCGGCCGTGGCTGGGTTGGATCTGGGCTGGAGCTGGGCTATAGAGCTGGGCACTGGATTGGCGATGCACGGGTTGTGGCGGGAAAGGCAGATTGGCCCCCGTGGGCCGCAGACGGGGCCAGAGCGGGCCTGCACATGGGCTAACCCACTGGGGCCCAGGACTGGCCAAGGTGTCACTTTTAGACGGGGCCAGAGCGGGCCTGCATATGGGCTAACCCACTGGGGCCCAGGACTGGCCAAGGTGTCACTTTTAGACGGGGCCAGAGCGGGCAGCCCAGCACAAGCCCAGTGGGGGCCCGACCGTCTAGCCCAGGTAGGACCCAGCAGGCCACTGCTTTTGTGTTTGATGGGTCATTATATCTCGATTTTTTCACATAACGTCTCATAATATTTCTCGATCACATAACGCCTCAAAGGTAAATGGTTAAATGGGAAGTGGGTAAATGAATGTGCTATGGGTGGGTGGGAGATGGGTAAGATAATGTGTAAATGGGTGTAAAAAGTGTGAAACATAGAACAAGTATGGAAAACTCGCAAAAGTCAGACATTTCAAAGCCAGAACTTCACATGTCAGCGAATACCAGCGTATTTCTTTAATTGATGAGCGTAGCGAGCGAAGCGAGCGAAGCGAAATCATCAATTTCACTACTGCTAAAAAAAACACTTGGTGTGTGTTTGTTTGTTTGTATGTGTGTTTGCGCGCGCTCTACAGGCCAAACGCCTGCTTCGAGTGGGATGAAATTTTCAGGGTGTCTATTTTTGTTCTCAACTTAGACCCCCTGCGTTTTTCAAGAAAATCCTCCTCACCCTTCACTTTCAAAGCAGAAAAAAGAGCAAAATTGGACAATTGGGCATGTTTGGAAAAGTACGGAAATTTATTTAAAAGTGCGTATTTTTTTTCAAATGTTCCCAATTTCGATTTGCCTTTAGAAACCATCGAAACCAAATCGAAACATCACACCAGATTTTTTCCAATAAAAACCAACCCAATAAAACCCAATAAAAACCCTTTGGCATGAGTTACATCTATGTATGCACATTGCTTTATGACCTCAAAATGAGCATATTTCCGCTACCCTACAGCTCGGACAGAAGCAAAGAAAGGCCAGAATCGTTTACAATTTCAAGTGATCAGAATTTTCGAAAAAGCAATGGTCCGGCTTGCTGCTCCATGATTTAGGCTTTTTGCCTCAATCTTTTTATGCGCTAAATACAAATCGCTACGCTCATCTTCAACGCAACACAAATTGCGTTCGCCCTAGTTAAAATAAAATGTGAGTATGCGCCGTACACCTGCGTATGCCCTGACCTACGCCACTGGATTTCAGCACTTGCGAGCTGCAACATGACGACCGACGACAGGGTTGGGAAATAAACGTAGTTCAACCCCACCACATGGATGCCTTTTTGATGAGCGGAGCGAAATCTTCAATTTCACTACCCCCCCCCAAAAAAAAACACTTGTGTATGTTTTTTTGTTTTTTTGTTTTTTTTTGTATGTGTGTTTGCGCGCGCTCTACAGACCAAACGCCTGAACCGATTTAGATGAAAATTTCAGAGGACCTACCTTTGTTCTGAACTTAGATCCTCCAAGCATTTGGAAAATATCGGTTCAGAAATTTTTTAATAAATCAATTTTTACGAAATTTTTCAAAATTTTGATCCTCTGTAAATGTCAAAGTTCGTAACATATCTTCACAAAAACTTATAAAAATGTCGAGCTTATAAAAATTTATTACGTCTGAAAATCTGAGGTTGCTAGGACTTTCCGATTGGTTTTTATTCGCATTTTGTAGAGTTTTTTTCGTGATTTGGTGCCTGATTCAATAAGAGTCCTGAATCCTTCGTTTCCTTGGTTACCAGCAATGTTGATTTCAGTTCGGGCCAAGGCATACATTTGAAAGTTATCAGAAGTTTAGTCAATTTCGTTTATGGAAGTAACTGAAAGTAAATCCGCGTCAGAAATTTATCTCCAATCTAATAAGAACCCTCGGGCATAAGTTATGTCCTACGTATTTACGGTATCATAACTCAAAGAGTTCATAATCTGCATTTTTCGCCATCTGACAGCTCGGAGGGAAACAAAGGAACGTCAGAATCCAACCACATTTCCAATTGATCACGATTTTCGATAAGGCAATGGTCAGGCTTGGTGCTCCATGGTTTTCTTTATAGGCCTTCTGCCTGCATTTTCAGCTACACACAAACCGCTACCTACGCTCATCTTCAACGCAACACAAATTGCGTTCGCGAAGCCCTAGTTATATGCCCATAGAATAAGGTGCAAATTTTCGTTCAATTTTTTTAAAGTTCTTCCTCTGAACCGAAAAAACCAATCGTGAATTCCAAATAATAGCAATTCGAACCGAACTAAAATTATTTTTTGGCCAAACCGAATCGAAAACCGAACCGAAATCTCATCCGAACCGTATTCATAACCGAAACGAAAAGATATCACAGTTTAAAGCACTGCTGGCAAGGAATGATCCAGGGGCCTTTTTTCAAAACATTATGTCAACTGATATCCGGAATAATAATTGTAATCATTTGTGTGGCAAAATAATCTATACTAAGCTTAGCCATTTTAGAGAAAAGGCTGTAATAATTGACAATATGATAACATGTTTTTAATATATTATTAAAAAACTTTTAAAAAACTTCCTCCTACCTCTATTTATTTGAGTAAAATCACATTACAGGATAAACTTACGGTGAAACGCCTGTCCGGCAGCCAGCAAACTTAGCAGCACGCACGCAAACACGGCGAAGAAACCCGTCGTGTTCATTTTCGCCCTCGGCCCTCGAATCTTGGCTGCCGATTTGGCAAATGCTGGCGCTGGGAAAGCTGAACCCGACTGGCCCTGGTTACAATGTGACCTCTTTATTTGTACAGGCACCTGCAAGCAGTGATATCATTTCGATGAAGTATTTTCTTATCTTTATTAATTGTTTTGCTGTTTCTTAATTTTTTTTCTAGTCATTTAAGTAACTTACACATATCAATCAATGTAATTGATTACCTTAACTATTGCAGATTACATCTATTTTTTGTTTATATCAATTAATTGATATATTGTAACTAGGGATTAACAATAGAAGCACACATTTCGAGTTCAAGATTATGGATAAAAGGATTAGAAGATTACCATGGGTCAAGATCACGATAACAATTATATTGATGGGACAAACATCACAACAAGCTCTGTCACACCCACTTTATCATCCCACTCATCTACGAGAATACACACCAACAGTGCTGTATTTGTAAACATTTAGGTGCCGGAATGCAAATTTTCATAATAGAAAATGACCCTTTACCCCCTCACTCCCTTTTCACCTCCACCAATAAACGACAAGCTGCTTTGCGTTTGTTTTTTTGTTGATTCTGGACGCCGTTCTTAGCTGTGATGGGCTGTGAATGCAGAATTCTTCTCATTTCTATTTCGTTTAATTATTGTAGGATTCTTTCTGATTCAAAATGATGAACTACTGGGTTTATTTGCCAACTTGTACGCGGTACGAAACATTTTGCCAGTGAGTGATAACTTTTTCATTGGACTGTGCTTTCAATAACACTTTGTCCAGTGGCTGATTCCTTGTGGCCATGCACTTTCTTGCGCAAAGACGTCAGCTGCTGCTTGCTAGTTTCCTCGTAAAAGATATTTCCGCGTTTGCCCATTCCTTCACTATTCCCTTCCCTGCTCAGAGTCCCAATTTCTTCGCAAGCAGGGCAGCCGAGTTTCTTGTTTTGACAACAGAGTCAATTATTACATTTCTTAGATTCATGTCTACTTTATCCTATCTTTAGCACTAGTTTTGAAAACGCTATATTTCAAACATAGAATTTGAATGCTAAATCAAAGGTCTCAATGGTTTCCCGACGTTTCGTTAAAGTTGCCAGTTTCTTTCTCAAGGCTAAAAGCTCGACTGACGTTAAAAACGATTGGTTATTTTGTCCACGTTTTGAACGTGGACAGTCGAGCTTTCACCCTTGATAAAGTAACTAGCATATTATGTCACGAAACGTCGGGAAACCAGTGAGACTTTCGATTTAGCATTCAAATACCATGTTTGAATTTTCAAGCGAAATTCATCTATAGTACGTCTCAGGTTCGGAGGCCACAGAGCGTTTTTTATATTTCCGCTAAAACCCTCGTTTTGCATACCCCTTACCCATTGTGTAAAGTTGGCCGATGTCGGTCTGGATAACTTGTTTTCTAATCAGTAATCGGTTCGGTGCGGTCTTTGCTGCCTGGTCATTAAACATAATATTGTGGCATACCTTTACAAATCAAATGAACGATCAACAAACTGAATGATCAGTCATCAAAATAATATGCCTAGTGAATTACGAAATCTTAATTCTGCTTCGATTTTCATGAACAGATTATTTTTTTGTCGGGATTAATAATTCTTCGCATTTAACGTCACATAGTCAGTGCGAATTATCTTTAGTAGAAACGCTGAAATTGATAACGAAACAGGTAACAGCCCCTTTTTTCCCGAACCTTCTTGATGGAGCTGGCAGCGAACCATTGCCACCTTTAGCAAAGGCTGTGCAAAGTTGCAGTAACTTACCTATGTCCCGGGGAGTTGCCAAAAGAACCTGAGACGTACTATCGGCCAGTCTTCAGCCAGAGGCTGCTATTGAAAATCACCGCCCGGTGCGATTCCTGATATCTCAGGACCACAATTTGGAAATCCACTAACACTCGCACACCTCGTTTCATCTCTCACACTCACTTCATCGCCTGCACGAGCCCGTTTAGTAACGTGGGTCGTGAATTAGTAGCCAATCGGGAACACGAAAAACAACATGGACGCAATTAAATGTCACCTTATTTCACGGTCTTATGTAAAGTGGGCCCACTGCTGCTAGACACATTAAGCAAAAAGTTTAAAACTGCAAATGGCCATAGAGCTTTCTGTCTGGCTCCAGACATGGCTTGAAAGTTTTCAAGCTCTATAGCTCATGTCTAGCAGCAGTACGGTGCAAATACAGGAGTACGGTGCAAATACACTCTCCGTCTCAAGATGAAATGGAGTGCTGGATTTTTCCAGCGACCGGCGGGCGCAGATATTCCCGCCGATGTTTAATTTTATCTTAGTGTACCGAAATGAGGTGCTGGAGCGGCGTGCCTGTGCGTTCCGGCACAAAGAAAGCACTTCGTGAGCCATCAATTAGCTCCGAAAGAGCTTTCAAACATTGTCCATTTACGTGCTAAATTTGGCCTCGCAAAATCTTACGTAACTCCCCCCCCCCCCAACAATAATTGTTGCATTCCCCTTGCCATGAAATCAACAAGACATCTGTAGAGATATTAAATTTCTTAGGCTTATTGTATACTATGTCCTAACTTATGATATCTTAGATAATATCACAACAATATGCTGTGTGCCTGCTCTGATCTCTGACGTTCATAATATATTATTATCTCTTAACAGTTATTTTAAGATTTTGTCACATTTTACAAGTTAATGAAGGAACTAGGGCTTCGAGAACGCAATATGTGTTGCGTTTAAGATGAGCGTAGCGGTTTGTATAGCGGTTAAAATATGCGAAGGCATGGTCTATGAAAACCATGGAGCACGTAGCCAGATCATTGCCTCCTCGAAAACTCTGATCACTTGAACATTTAGACGATTGTGACCTTCCTTTTTGACCTTCCTAGAGCTGTCAGATAGCCAAAATGTGCTTGTTTTGAGCTAATTGAGTAATGTGAATATTTATTTACATGTAGACAAATTAATTACGCTTCCAGAGTTCTTACCATGTTGGAGATATAAATTGACAAATTTCTGATATCTGTCAAATCTTTGTCTTGGAAAAACTTGTCAACATAGCTTGGTCACCAAGGTGACGAAGGAAATTCATTTAGGCGTCATAAAGTACCGAAAATCACGAAAACAAAAATGCGAATTTAAACCAATCGGAAGTTACTTCTTTCCTAAGACGTTTTGGTGTAATAAATGTTTATAACGTCCACATGGTTATAAAATTTGGTAAATTTTTTTTACGATCTTTAACAATTTTATAGAGTTTGGAAAATTGAAAAAATTCTAACCCGATTTTACCAAAACAATCGGAGAAGGCGTTTGGACGGTTGAGCCCGCACAAACATACATATTATACAAAACTAACACACACAAGGTTTTTTTTACACTAGGAAACACTACCAATGTTCGCGTTGAAGATTAGCGTAGCTGTTTAATAAACAGCTCTATAATAAAATCCTATTTTGCATGCAACACTGTAGAAGCGTGGAGGCTCACATTTCAAATCCGAGGCGTTAGGCATTTTTACGCTTTCATGTGTATTTCCAACATTTTGGTATGTTTTGATAGCAAACGTCACGATCTAATGCGTTCAGCTATTTTCAAACCGATCTGACATTGCTTTCTTAACTAAAAATGCAAAATTAGTGAATTGGCCGTCCAGCCAAGGCAAGAGCATGTCTGGATATGGCACGTCAAAGCTACAAATCAAAAATTTCGATACCTTCGGCGTAAATTTCTCAAAGAAAAGCTGCTTTACCTCAAATGCAGGCTGGAAACGAGTGAAATTGTACCTGCTTGCTGCTGTTGATGTCATTTCTAACGAGATGTTTAGGAATATACAGTTTTGTGACAGCTGTCACATTAACAAAATTTCCTCTCAACTTTATGAGACGTCAAAATGCAGTTTGAATGGCAACACTGTACAGCGTGTATGTGCACTTTTGGAATTGGGGGTTCTATACGTGTTTTGCTAAAAACCGAAACCATACCTACACCCTGTTTGTCCTTGCCGATAGCAAACATCACGATCGAGTTCATTGCGCTACTTTTAATCGGATTCGACAACTATTTAGATATTAAACGTGCAAAATTGTTCAATTTACCGTCGAGTCAAGACAGGTTAGGCTGGATCCAGGACTTCAACACAACAAATCTTTTTTTCTATATTTTCCGCCAGAACTTCTCAAAGTGAAGCTGCTTGATGCTAAATACCGAGTTGCAGCGTGCGAAATTGTACCCGCTTGCTGCTATTGAAATCATTTACTACGAGTTATAAAGGAAATTGACAAATTTGCAATGACATATGTCAATCAAAATAATGACATCTCAAGTGCATGGAATCATCAGTTGCTAAATTTCCAAAGTAGCAGTGACTTTGGCCTGCTGGTTTCAGAAACAAGACATTTTTCATAGAAGCGGTGAACATTGACAGTAGAGATTGACACTTGACAGTAATAAAAGTTTTAGCCAGATTTAACCACGGTGCTCAAAATGTGTTAGAAAACGACAGATAATATCGTTAATGTGTTTATTTTTTAAAATACTTCATCGAAGAAGATTCATGGTTTCACTACCATTCGATTATGCAAGTCGACTGTGTTTGTATACAGCTTGCCAGGCAAGGGGCCATTTCACCAAGCCTGGAAGGTCAATTTTCTTTCCCGTTTTCATGCGCTATATGAATTTGTAGTTTAAAATCTCACAAATATTATGCATTTACGTTCATGCCCATTGATATTTACGCTTTTGAACAAAGTTTAGCAGCGTATTATCATCTTTTCACAGCGTCAGCTGCACGTTATGAAAGAAAACCATCAACTATATGATCAAATATTTCTATTTGACATGTTCGAAGCTTCAAGATGTGCATATATTTCTAAGGAATCTCGAAAGAATTCAAGTGTTCCAACATCACTAGGGAACGTTCTATAAATATTGGCTAGGATCAAACTTCACAAAACAACAATTCAAATTGCGGTGATTCGAAAACTATATGTGTTCTCCACCTTGACGCCTTCATTTATATATGTTGCTGTTCATCACAGGCGTGCACAGTGTCCCAGGTCAGGTGGGGCCAAACAGAAACAGGGGGGGGGGGGGGGTCTTGATGATAATGCTCAATTCTGAGAATATTATTTATATTTCATATTCAGAGCCATGAACAGAAAAGTACAACACATGCCCTCGCCCGCACTTCAAGAACGTGAGTAGCACTGCAGCCCATTCTGCAATCACAAACTGATTCAGCAGTCCATCGACAACAAAAAAATAGGCTAAAGCTTTCCTTTCAGTGTTAGAATGTCATAAAATTATATGTCGTGTCTAATAAATAATATAAAATTTGGTGCCACCTTCTCCGTAAAAATCTTGTCCTCACCCGCACTACCACTACATTTGCGTAGCACGGGCCATACTGCTTACATACATACATACATACATACATACATACATACATACATACATACTGCTTTTTATACTAGGAAACACTACCAATGTTCGCGTTGAAGATTAGCGTAGCTGTTTGTATAGCAGGTAAGTTGAATGCATATATAACTTCGTAATTTTAGCTCAAAAGCGTGAGACGGCTTGAGTTTATTAATATATCCAAGTTTGGTCTTGCACAAAGTCACAATAAATATTTAGGAAAAAGGAAAAAATTCGCACTTTGAATTAATTTATTTAATTTTCAAAATTTTCTCTTCTTTCTCTTCTTTTCTGATTTGAAGAAGAGAGGTTCTGGAGGATTTTCTTGAAAAACGCAGGGGGTTTAAGTTGAGAACAAAAGTACATACCCTGAAAATTTCAACTCTATCGAAGCAGTCTGTAGAGCTCGCGCATACATACAAACAAACAAACAAAAAAAAAACACACACACACACAAAAATGTTGAAAAAAACTATTACAAACTGGGATTTGAATGCTAAATCAAAAGTCTCACTGGCTTCCCGACGTTTCGTAATATATGGGTAAGTTCATATTAAACCATACGATTATCTGAAAAATTTTTTTTCGACTTTCTTTTATTGTAATGAAATTTTGCACAGCCGTCCATACTATTGAAAGTAGCAACCATGTGATTTTTATATGTTTTGGGTCGTTGGTTCCGGAATTATGGGGGGGGGGGGGGGGGGTCAAAATTGGTCGAATCGGAGCCTGTATGGTTCTTACATGTATGTAGGTTAATACCACCAAATTAAAAAAAATTCCAGACGGTGCATTTGAGCAATTGACCACTGGTCAAGCAGGAATATAGGCGATCGCAACGCCGTCATTTAAGATTACCATTGTTTAAAAATTAATAATATAGACAGGGAATTTCATTAGCTTTCCAGTGAGACTGATCCCAGCCCTGTAGCTCTGATAGGAGCCGACTTATTGCTCGAAAACCAAAGTTGCGGTCGACGAGGGCACAAAAGGGTCAAGTTTTGACCCCCCCCCCCCCCCCAGAACTCCGGGACCAATGACCCCAAACATATACAAATTCACATGGTTGCTACTTAACAAGGGTATGAACGTCTGTGCAAAATTTCATTACAATCAAAGGTACAAAAAAACTCATTGTATGATTTAATATGGACTGAACCATTTGCTAGTTACTTTATCAAGGGTGATAGTTCGACTGACGTTAAAAACGCGAACAAAAGAACCAATCATTTTTGTTAACACTTTTAACGTCGGTCAGTTTAAGGATTTAAACAAAAGAAAGGGGTTAGGGGTTATTTTTTTTTATTTCAATTCAAATCTTCAATCTCGTTCCTCGCTTCACTCAGTGCTGACAGAATGAGGTCGCACTGCGTCGAGTCTCCCCATTCGGCGGTCACGATCCCACACAGCAAACTGTCCTCGCACTTGGCGTCGCACCCAGCCTCCAGCTTGGGGTCTCCGTTGAGGTAATAGAACCGGAAGTACTGCTGCATCAGCTCGTTGTCGGTGGCCATCGTCTGGACCACGCGGTCGATCTCGGTCGGCTCCATCGAAGCCGCTCCGTACGCTTCTCTGAACGAGTACAACTTGACCCAGTTCGGTGTCGAGTCCGGACTCAGGTTGGCCTCGGTCAAGTTGTAATACCAAGTCTCGTGGTCCTGGATGGTCTGTGGCAGAGGAACGCGGTTAGTGGACCCAAGTTGGCCTCGGTCAAGTTGTAGTCCTGGACGGTCTGTGACAGAGGAACGCGGCTAGTGGACCCAAGTTGGCCTCGGTCAAGTTGTAGTCCTGGACGGTCTGTGACAGAGGAACGCGGTTAGTGGACTCAAGTTGGCCTCGGTCAAGTTGTAGTCCTGGACGGTCTGTGGCAGAGGAACGCGGTTAGTGGACTCAAGTTGGCCTCGGTCAAGTTGTAGTCCTGGACGGTCTGTGACAGAGGAACGCGGTTAGTGGACTCAAGTCGGCCTCGGTCAAGTTGTAGTCCTGGACGGTCTGTGACAGAGGAACGCGGTTAGTGGACTCAAGTTGGCCTCGGTCAAGTTGTAGTCCTGGACGGTCTGTGGCAGAGGAACGCGGTTAGTGGACTCAAGTTGGCCTCGGTCAAGTTGTAGTCCTGGATAGTGATGTGAGCTTGAAAAGTTTTCAATGAAAAGTTTGAAAAGTTTCAATGAAATTTGAAACTTTTCAAAAAAGTTGTGAAAAGTTTGCAAAATTTGATAAGTTTTGTTATTCAGTTGGTACTATGTTAATTCATTCCCAACTCCTTTGCCAGTGCATGGAAGGCAGTAAAAGGGTTAGTTTTGAAGGCTGTGACCATGCACTTTGAGGTTATCTTTAATTGTGTTTGTAGCTCAGTCTCAGCACATGGTCACACTTAGTTGGTCATTCTCGCACATTGAAATCTGACCACCTGCACTGCTGCCCACTGTGTGGATTCATTTTTGGTGATTATATACCTCCACTTTTGCCTTGGCTGTTGGTCATTGAAAAAATGTCTTCTTCTGAAAAGAGACCGCGACTGACTAAAGTGCATGACCACTTTCATGCAGTGGCAAGTTCAAGCAATTCTCAAAAGAAAGTGGCTTGCAATTCTCTTTTAATCTTATTTAAATTACGAAAGCTCGTAATTGGCTATTCATTTTATTATTATGTACACAAATTAGCCTCCCAAAAGTGTTGTCCATTCCGGGATTTGAACCCGGGTCCCCAACTTTCGCGGCTGGTGCTCTAACAACAATTCTCACACCTGTACATTCAATTCTCACCCTGTATGCAAATTACTTCTCCCAAATTTAATGGCCATTTAGCTCAGCGGTTAGAGCACCAGCCGCGAAAGTTGGGGACCCGGGTTCAAATCCCGGAATGGACAACACTTTTGGGAGGCTAATTTGTGTACATAATAATAAAATGAATAGCCAATTACGAGCTTTCGTAATTTAAATAAGATTAAAAGAGAATTCAACGCATCCAACGTTAATTTGGAGTTACTCGAGGTTGAATGTAAAATGTGGTTGCAGTATAGCATCACGCGGTACCAGAGCCACTATGAGTATTCGTAGACTCTGGACCATACCCCCCTGGGGACATTCAATTCTCACCCTGTATGCAAATTACTTCTCCCAAATTTAATGGCCATTTAGCTCAGCGGTTAGAGCACCAGCCGCGAAAGTTGGGGACCCGGGTTCAAATCCCGGAATGGACAACACTTTTGGGAGGCTAATTTGTGTACATAATAATGGCTTGCAATTATTGCAAGTGGGCTACCTCTGTAAATGCAACCAGGATGTCATGTCATTAGGGGGATACTTGTAAAGGTTGCCCGATAAACATCAAAATGCAATTTGCTGCACCGTTGCACGCATCCCGGAGTAACTCAGAATCTTCGGACTTTGGCGAGACTTCGCCAGTGAGTTCACCAGAACCATCATTCATCGTGCCACTGCTAAGCCCAGAACCCTCTCCGACCCCGAGACCACAGCCGAGACCACCTCCAAATACTTTTCGATCGATCGCAAGCTTTTGCGACAGGATGTCTCCTGAGCAACAGGTAAGGCCAAAAATAGCGACCAAATTTTAGTAATTGTATATTATTGAATCTACAAGCTGATAACTAAATGATTAAACTTGGATGGCAGTGTTTTTTGCATTTATATTAACATTTATTTTATTTAGATAATTTTAACTAAAAACTGTAACAAAACTTTTTTTTAGGCAACATGCTCGGAGCTCGTAGCAAGGGCGATATACGCTTCATCTGCACCACTTGCAATGATTGAAAACCAACATTGGCAGCGTTTTTTCAATTACATCCGGCCCATCTGGAAAGTGCCATCTCGTTACGATATATCCAATACGCTACTCAATGCCGAGTACGACCGGGTGAAATCCATGGTTGACGAACATATTCAGGCTGCCCCTGCCCTTGGCTTAATGTGCGACGGCTGGACGAATGTTAATCATCAAAGTATCGTGAATTTTGTCGTCACTACGCCTGAACCGATGTTCTACAAGTCATTGGCAACAGGGGCTGAAAGCCATACTGGAGAATATATGGCCGCAATCATGCTGGAAACAATGGAAGATTGGAGTGCACAAGTTTTCTGGGTTAGTCACCGACAACGCGGCTAACATGAAATCATCTTGGGGTATCGTCATGGAAAAACATAAACATATAACAGCCTATGGTTGCGTGGCCCATGGCCTGAACCTTCTTGTGACTGACCTTGTGAAAATTTCCTCAAATGACCAGGCAATGAAAGATGCGAAGTTGATTGTGAAAGAAATTATAGGTTCACCCTTACTGAAAGCAACATTTGCAGAAATTCAAAAGTGCAACAAGGTTCTCACATCACTGAAATTGCCAGTGCAAACTCGATGGGGAACTCACGTTTTCATGATGAAGAGCTTACTAGATAACAAGAAATCGTTAAAACAATTGGCAATTGATGACGAATCTGTTAAACAGCTGTCGCAACACGCAAAGAAGCTGGTCGTGTCCGAGATATTTTGGGACAAATTACAGAATTCCCAAAACCTACTGAAACCGGTCGTTGACTGGATTACGGCCATAGAAAGTGACATGCCCAGAATCAGCTAGGTTTTTGGCATATTTAGCGAGATCCAGGTGGCATTTGCTGCAAGTGCTCCGTTGGCTCCAGTAACGCATGTTGAAGAAGGGTCTATTATGCAAAAATTAGAAAAGCGGAGGAAATTTTGCTTGACAAATCTGCACAAAGCTGCAAACATTCTGGATCCGAAGATCTTCGGAGAGGGAATGGACGAATCGGACAAGTTGGACGCTGCTGAATTCATTTCCACTATGGCATCACACTTAGATGATGTAGATGAAATGACTGTGTTGTCCGAGTTTGCCGCTTACAAAACGAAAACTGGAACACTTTTTTCGAAGCAGTTTCTGTGGACGGCTAACGAAAAAACCCCGGCTCTTACGTGGTGGAAAGCATTTTGCTCCAGTACACAGCTAGCTAAGCTTGCTGTAAGGATTTTGTCTCTACCACCAACATCGGCAGCTTGCGAGCGAACATTTAGCTCATATAGCAATATACACACCAGCAAGAGGAATCGTCTGACCAATGACAGGGCTGGAAAAATTGTTTACATAAATCATAATCTAAAGGTATGTGCTAGGTAAATTTATGAAATTAAATTATTAATTGAGCTGGTCAGAATATTACAATTTATTTATTTGATTTGGATCACTTGTTGCAGCTGGAAGAACTACTACCTGCGGCTGCATCAACAGCAGCAAAAAGCACCCTTCCTTCCAACTTGTCTACGAAGAAACGAACCAGTCCCGCAGAAACCATCACCAGGCCTGAGGAGCCACAAGAAACGTTTCTTCTTTCTGATGATGACGACGACTATGATGAGCTAGAGGTTCTTAATCTTAACTAACGCCATTGCTCAGTTTCAACATTTTTTTAAAAAATACCTCCTAATTTTATTTTTATGTACACAAATTAGCCTCCCAAAATTGCTGCCCATTCCGGGATTTGAACCCGGGTCCCCAACTTTCACGGCTGGTGCTCTATCCGCTGAGCTAAATAGACACGAAATTTGAGAGAAGTAATTTGCATACAGGTGTGAGAATTGAATGTCCCCAGGGGGGTATGGTCCAGAGTCTACGAATACTCATATTGGCTCTGGTACCGCGTGATGCTATACTGCAACCACATTTTACATTCAACCTCGAGTAACTCCAATTTAACGTTGGATGCGTTGAATTCTCTTTTATAATCTTATTTAAATTACGAAAGCTCGTAATTGGCTAGTCATTTTATTTTTATGTACACAAATTAGCCTCCCAAAATTTATTTTGTATTTTCAATGGTGGAGTGTGAGTGTCAACTGTCAATATTATGTAACTTACTTCAGTACTGTAGTCTGTACCTACGTGAACCTGCCCATCAACGCTCTTATCCTAATTTACCAAACGAATAAATCCAATTTGAGAATGACGAGTCTTCTTCGGATTAAATATCCAGCAAATTCCTTAAATCCAATAAAATCTCCAATAAATTCAATATAAAAGTTTCTGGCTCTAAAATTCACTTGCAAACAGGTAAAGGACTGCAGTCCACTCACAAAATGCATTTTTTTAAATTAGCTAATGAGATTGGGGTTGAATCGCAACGAAAAAACCAACTTTTCAACGGGCCGAAAAGTTTCATGAAAAGTTTCATGAAAAGTTTCAACATTTTCAAAAATCGTGAAATTTTACATCACTAGTCCTGGACGGTCTGTGACAGAGGAACGCGGTTAGTGGACCCAAGTTGGCCTCGTCAAGTTGTAGTCCTGGACGGTCTGTGGCAGAGGAACGCGGTTAGTGGACTCAAGTTGGCCTCGGTCAAGTTGTAGGACCACGTTTGGTAAAATGTTTACACTTTATATCATTAACCTTAACATGCCCATTGCCCACCCACCCTTAGCACACCCTTTTACCCACTACCCATTTATCAATTTACCTTCAAGGCGCAAATCGAGATTTCTGAATCGTTTCATCAAACGACTTAATTCTAAGTTAAATAAAATGAACTTAATTAATAATATGATAAATTTGAGGTTGTATAAAATTTCATCTCTTGGTGAAAACTTTTTTTTTGTATGCCTTTAAAAATATATACCTCGTAGGAAATATATATGATATAAATGAGCTATATAACATGATACCATTATTAGAAATCACAAAGATTATTCTATGACGCCTGAAAAGAATTAATTCATTAATAAAGGATTACTCATGTTGCCTTTATCGAAGGAAGATGATTGATGATTGAACCCAGCGGTGGCAGTGGCTGATTTCGTTGGGAAAACAAGCTGCTTTTACTTTTTTTTCTTAATGGACTGCTCAAAAAAGATATTTAGTAAATGCCAGTATATGTAGTAACAACGTGAAGCCAAATGATACAATTGCTACATATCATTATCGTGGGATTTTTGAAATCTAAATAACAGTCTCACTAGAACCTAGTGAGACTTGTATTATGCATTCAAATCCCAAGTTGAAATCGCTGTGTTTCAAAACTAGTGCCAAAGATCGGACATAGAGGACACGAGCCTTTTATGGAGTTATTACCAGGTCGTCGCCGTCCACCGAGTAGATCCTGTAGTTGGGGTTCTTGTTGGAGTACGAGGTCAGACTGCCGGCCGTGTAGACGATGTTGTTGGCTCGCGTCGGTTCGTCCTTCGCGTAGAAAACGTGGAACTCGTCGTTGTGCGTGTGACCGCTGAACTGGCCCGTGATCGTGCTCTCAAATCTGGAATCGGTGGAGTTTTTCATTGTTTCGTCGCCGAATAGCTTGCCGAGAACACTAGCGAGTAGCCACCGGGATTGGGATTTGGGAATTAATTGGTGCTGACTAAAATCTAGATTTCCGTTTGTTATCACCGGGGAATGTTGTGTCTTCCGCATTGGACACAAGCATAGCATTATAGCATCGCTGAGGAGCGTTGGCAACCTGTTTTACCATCATCTACCAGGCCATGGCACAAGGCCAATATAATCAAGGTACCCAATGTTCCTCAGGTAGTTACAGTTATGGCTTCATCTACCAGGCCATGGCATAAAGCCAATACAATCAAGGAACCCAATGTTCCTCAGGAGGTTACAGTTATGGCTTCATCTACCAGGCCATGGCACAAGTTTAACTATACTCAAGGGACCCAATGTTCCTCAGGTGGTAACAGTTATGACTTCATCTACCAGGCCATGGCACAAGGCCAATATAATCAAGGGACCCAACGTTCCACAAGAGGCTAGAATTAACCTTAGTTAAAGGTGATATAACAACAAACAGTGGCTCTATCCCTTGACTGCCGGCGGAACTATTTTTACGGGCGGAGGGCTTTCGCATTGGTAATTTAGTATGGAAGTGGAAATTCTCGGTAACCGTCTCTCTATGATTAAATGCAACATACCTGTCTACGATCCTGTGGAACTCGCGACTGAAGATGCGGTAGCAGTCTGAGCTGCCGGGGGGGATGTGGTAGAGCAGATGGACTTTCTCGCCGGCCGTCTCCGCGTCCTGCAGCACGGTGACGAGCCAAGCCAGCTGGCCGTCGGGATCGTTGTGGTTGTGGTACAGGAACCTGTCGAGGCAACAAGCAACGTTACGAACGACCTGTCTCATACCGAAGTCACAACAGGTTTCTGCTAAGGGTTTTAATGACCTCCACTATTATGACTTCACGTGATACCTATTTGATGCCTGCCCGTGGGTCTTTAAGCCTGTTTATTGAACTGTGTACTCGGGCCGCTGCCTTTACCCCGTACTGGATACACTTTCCTTGTCACAACTTTGGTCAAATCGCGACCAAACCTATATTTACGGAACCTTCACACTTCAAGGAACCAATTGAGATTCACCTGTCAATTACTTACAAGTGTAGTAAAACAACCCTGTTTTTGGGGTATCATTGAAATGTGAACTTAAAGGTCGCTTTAAACTAAGAAATATCCCCTTACTGGATACCTTTCCGAAGCTTTACCCGTTATTTGATCTCAAAGAAACAAAATTAATTTTAAATCTCAGAACCTTGAAATGTCTCATGTAAATGCACTTCCAATTTGACAGTTCATTTCGGGACAAGCCGAAACAGAGACAACGATCTTTGATTAGTGGTTCATCGACGGACAACAATGCGAGTTTTTTCAAGAAAATTTCTTTTAAAGGAGTTTGATCTTTTTACAAAACGATCTTAAGTCAGTAATGATAGATTCTTTTATTTATTAGTTTCTACTTTGTTTTGCGTAGTCCTACCCTTCCGAGTTGAATTGCTCGGCCCTGTGCGACTATAGGGTCAGTCGTCCTGCAGCACAAGCTAAATCTAACGAGCTCGTCTTGATTGCATAATGTATTGACATTGCGAGTTCTTCATTAAAAGCTTGTCGTTTTCACTCGAATTGCATTACGTCCCCGCCTCTATCCTGAATATCGCTACAAATCTATAAAAAACAGATTGCAAACTTCGATGTTTTTAAAATATTTTTTTTTGATGACGATCATGATCTATAATATAGAGATCGTTTTCCGAACGGTCTCCCCCAATGATGGCAGCCGCGTTTGTGAGGAGCCGTCGTTAGCCATTCGTTCAAAGGTCGAAGATTGGCCTACCCGTTGTAGACGTAGCACTGCATGTTGTTGAGCGCCACTGCCGTCTATTGAATCGGTCCTGACCGTTAGCAGTGCGCAGTCGCGTGACTGTGAGGAGCCTTGGTTGGCCTACCCGTTGTAGACGTAGCACTGCATGTTGTTGAGCGCCACCACTCGGAAGCCGGGCCGCACGAGCACGGAGTAGAACCCTCCGCGGAGGATCGTGTCCCTGGTGTCGGCGGGCAGCCATTGGCCCCACAGGTCGGCCAACGTTTCGTACAGCCACGCGGTGGAGATGGCCGGGTCGGTCACGGTCACGGGGGCGAACCTGTCAGCGGGACATCGGAGATCCGTTATACATGAATCATGTTTCTGATCCCATTTCCGATGGGAAACTAAACTCTTCTGAAACTCTTTCTTCACATTTGCAGCTACTCTACAGTCCATTTCTTGTAAATAAGGAGATTAGATTTGCATCTTCCTCGCGGAACCACTGCTGCTAGACACGAGCAAAGAGTTTCAAAACTGCCCACAGAGCCTTTTGTCCGGCTCAAGACATGGCTTGTGTGATTTGAAACTCTTGGCTCGTGTCTAGCAGCAGTGGGTCCTCGAGGAAGATGCAAATCCACTCTCCGTCTCAACGTGAAATGGAGTGAAAGCGTCAACTTGGCCAAACGTTTGGATCCAAGACGCAATGCAACGTACACGTTCACCGGATGCGGCTCGTGGTTGCCGACGCACGGGAAAACGGGGACGTCACCGAACGTGGCCTTGAGTTGGTCCATCACTCGAATGAGCGTCTGGTTGTTGTGGGTGAAGCTGGTGTCCCAAATCCCGTGGTCCACGAGGTCCCCGGTCATGTACACGTAGTCCACCTGGAATCAAACGCGTTGCGTTGCGTCGGCTATTAGTTTTAGGAATGTATGTAGTTATTATTTATGACTTAGGTACAATTTTACCGGTTGTTTAGTAGAGAAGCGATGTATGTACTATTATCTGTATTTTTTGATCATATTGGTTGGTGCAGGTGCAGTGGCGTAACTAGGTATACTTGGGCCCCGGGGCAAGAAGCGTGGGGGGGGGGGGAGTCCGATGGCGCAGAAAAAATGCTATTTTTATATTGTTCTGCACGACAAAAAATGTTATTATTTGTCAATCAATATGGTAAAAAAAATTATGTACTAGCCCGCACCCGAGCCCGAACGCAAAGTCATTAAACGCAACCCGCGTCTGCGAATGGAGGGACCTACCAAGTTGTGTTCCTGTTTACTGTTGCCACGATATGAAACCCTTGAAGTATATTATCTAAAAATTTCGTTGAAAGAACTGCGTTGCCAGAAACCTGTACAGTTCTGAAATTCCCATGTCGCATATCCGGTCGAATGGTAACGCAAAGCAATGATAAATTGGGCGTGAGTCGAGACTGGAGTAGCCATATTTCATAACTCTGTCGGCCGGCACGGCGTTCGGCTCGTGGGCGCCCCTTAGTTGGGAAAACCTCTGGGCCCCGGGGCGGCCCCTGTCGCCCCTACGGTAGTTACGCCACTGTGGTGTGTATTGGCACTGTGCTGCTTACGAAGAACACCGTATGTGTATATTTGAGGGTTTTGAGTTAGATACATTACCTTTACTGATTTTATCGCATCTTTCCATTGGTTTCCTTGGTAAGAACACCGTATCTCCAGTCAACCAAGTATCAGTGCAGAATCATTCGAAGCCAACTTTAACACGCCATCTTCCACTTACTTAGCTTTGTCGTGTTTTGGTTTTGCACAGGAAACCCTGTGTTAAACACCGTATGTGCGATGCAGTGTTTTAACTAAGTTGCTTATTTCTTAGGTGCAAGTAAGTTAACATTCGTTAAACCATATTTTTACAACGCACGTTTGTTGCAATATCTCAGGATCGATATTTTACACATCTGGTGTTCTTCGTCAGCATGGGGCAGTGTAGAGCCGTTTATCGCATGGTTTGCTGTGTCTTTGGCGTAATAGACGCCATCTTTAGAGAGCTTGGTAGGTACTTGATGTACTGCATGTGAGGGCATACTAGTACTTTCCAGTTCATCGCTCTAAATATTTATTATTTATTGATGAGCGAAGCGAGCGGAGCGAGCGGAGCGAAATCTTCAATTTCACTTACCCCAAAAAAAAAGTCACTTGTGTATGTGTTTTCTTTTTGTGTTTGTGCGCGCTCTACAGAACAAACGCCTGAACCGATATGGATGAAAATTTCTGAGTATCTACCTCTGTTTTCAACTTAGACCCCATGCGTTTTTGAAAAAGATCGGTTCAGTAAATTGTTTATAAATCAATTTTTTCGAAAATTTTCGATTTTTTCAGACTTTTGAACCCCTGTAAATTTCAAAGTTCTGAACATAACTTCACCAAAACTTCTAAACATGTTCACCTTATACATATTTATCATGCCTGCAAATCTTAGTTCGGTAGGTTTTTCCAATTGGTTTTTATTAGCATTTTTGTGGTGTTTTTTTCGTGATTTGACGGCTGATTCAATACGAGTCCGGTTTCCTTCGTTTCCTTGGTTACCAGCTTTGTTGACCTCGAAGAGAAACAAAGGAACGTCAGAATCCGGATACATTTTCAAGTGATTAGAATTTTCGAGAAGGCAATGGTCAGGTTTGGTGCTCCATGGTTTTCTTGTGACTGCTGCCTGCACCTTTTAATCCGCTATACACAAACCGCAACCTACGCTCATCTTCAACGCAACACAAATTGCGTTCGCGAAGCCCTAGTTATAAAGGAATGCGTCGTACGGCCATTAAAGTTTCCTGCGTGGCAAATTCATCAACCCACGTTGGTGATACGCATCTACAAGAGCTGGCATTGGGATTTTGAAAAAAAAATGTATGTAGTAATTTTGGATTACTATTGGACTTAGAAAGGATCATAAAAACTTTGGAAGCCTAGATTAAAAAACAATAATAGGGTATTTTGTTCACGCTTTTGACGTCAGTCGACCTATCACCCTTGAAGAAGTAACAGTATGCGTTACGAAACGTCGGGGACCCAGGCATTGCGGCTTAGAATACAAATCCAAGTTTGAAATATATCTTTTCAAGAGCTTGCCGTTCTCGGCCGATTAGTCCAAATTACTTGATGGTTTTGAAAAAAACTATTTCAAACTGGGATTTGAATGCTAAATCAAAAGTCTCACTGGTTTCCCGACGTTTCGTAACATATACTAGTTACTTTATCAAGGGTGAAAGCTTGACATATATAGTAGATATATACATATATGTCATATATAGTAGACATGAGTCTAAGAAAATTAATACTTGATGGTTGTCGGCGATGTGGGTGACTCCGTCGAGGACGACCTCCCACGGGATGTCGCAGCTGCGGTAATCGCCCCAGCGGCCGGCGGTGGCGTTGGGGAACTCGGGCGTTCCCTGGTCCGCACGGCAGCACATGGGCTCCCCGCACTCCGCGTTCCCGCCCACCAAGTAGTTGGGGTCGAAGTGGATGTCCGTGAGGTGCGCCACTGCGAACGGGTTGGCCCTCGCCTCCTGGGGACGCAGACAACGTATGGTCAATTACAATCAAGGGACCCCATGTTCCTCAGGTGGTTACAGTTATGGCTTCATCTACCAGGCCATGGCACAAGGTCAATTATAATCAAGGGACCCAATGTTCCTCAGGTGGTTACAGTCATGGCTTCATCTACCAGGCCATGGCACAAGGTCAATTACAATCAAGGGGCCCAATGTTCTTCAGGTGGTTACAGTCATGGCTTCATCTACCAGGCCATGGCACAAGGTCAATTATAATCAAGGGGCCCAATGTTCTTCAGGTGGTTGCAGTCATGGCTTCATCTACCAGGCCATGGCACAAGGTCAATTATAATCAAGGGACCCAATGTTCTTCAGGTGGTTACAGTCATGGCTTCATCTACCAGACCATGGCACAAGGTCAATTATAATCAAGGGACCCAATGTTCTTCAGGTGGTTACAGTCATGGCTTCACCTACCAGGCCATGGCACAAGGTCAATTATAATCATGGGGCCCAATGTTCTTCAGGTGGTTACAGTCATGGCTTCATCTACCAGGCCATGGCACAAGGTCAATTATAATCAAGTTACCCAATGTTCTTCAGGTGGTTACAGTCATGGCCTCCTGGGGACGCATACAACTACATGCTATTACTGAAAGCTTTGGTCGGTGGCATGATTTTCCATGGCACTCAATCACAGAGATAAGGTTATCCATGTGTTCCACCTCCATACTGAAGCAGCTACGCGAAAGCCCTCCGCCCGCAATAATATTTAGCCGGAAGTCAAGGGATGGGGCCACCGTTTGTTTATATTAGGGA
This sequence comes from Nemoura dubitans, assembly GCA_921293005.1. Lineage (NCBI taxonomy): Eukaryota > Metazoa > Arthropoda > Insecta > Plecoptera > Nemouridae > Nemoura > Nemoura dubitans. The sequence continues at coordinate 13,838,834 of OV121078.1, read as the reverse complement.
TTGGAACCTTAACTCATTACGGTTCCAGTTCCGTTGCCGGTCCAAAAAATTTGATCTCATTGGGTTCGGGTTCCGGTTCTGGTTCCTGAGTCGTTTCGGTTCCTTCGGAACCGATACTTCAAACGGTTCCAAAAGGTTCCAAACGGTTTTAAATTTGTATGCACTCTAAAAAATAAAAAAAAACCTACATACTTTCTTTGGTTCAGAGAGTGCTTTTTTGACACTAATTTGTCACTTCAAGATCAATTTCACAGTGATTGGGATTAAGATAAAGAAGAACAATGTAATATTGCTGTGTTCTTGACATGTTTGGTAGGTATAGGTACATTCATCATTCATCATAACTACTATTTTCACAATACATTGTTGGTCAAGCACAAAATACTGATCTATTATAGGTAATACTCTAGGACCAACCATTTTTAAAGCAATAACTCTCTTTGAACATGCTGTTTCGGCCGTGGTGAGATTGGTATGAGCAATTAACTAAAACCGAATTTGAGTAATTATTATTATCAAATATGTCGGGAGTCTGCAGCTTCTTTATGTATACGAAATCCACAAGCTTTGCAATATTATTTGTGGTGCGTCGCTTTGCTATACGTTTCCCACCCTCTCTCGCTAATGTTTTCAAATATTAATTATTCTGAATATACTTTTTCACACGACATTGCATAGCAGCTAATCCCTTCTCCATATCTCTGAATTCAGATTCGGTGAATCTGCTTTCGAAATCTGCTAATTCGAAAGAAATCGGCTTGCTAGTGGTTCGGTGTACGTACCTCCTTGGGTTCTGTCCGACGACTGGGCTTGGGCGTGCTGCCCAGGTCCACGCTCCACTCGAAACTGGGGTCGTCCCTGCCGCACTCGTCGGCTTGCAGGAGCATCGAGCACATCCTCGGCGTCGTGATGTTGGAGTTGTCCAGGACGTATTCCATCGCGTTCTGCATCACGATTTGTATCACTGTATTTGATTTTTATCACGATGATGAGCACAGATTGAGTACCACTGAACTAGGTTAGGCTAGACACTTGAGTTGTATCGTTCGCTCACCAGGTTTACGAGCACGGTCCCCTCGCATGCGCGGTTGGTGGACAGATTGAGGGATTCGCACAGATTGATGATGATCTGACCGATCTCTTCGGCCGAGTTCCCGGCTGCGTGTGCGTTGAGGACCGTGCTGACGCCCAGAGAGCACAGAGAGCACGTAAGGATGGACTTGCGTGGCCCGAAACGCCCGTTGTTCTGCCAGTTGGTGAACCTCAGCTCGTCGGGCAACGCGTACTTCGCGAGGGCGTCGGACAGGAACCTGGTCTTGACGCCGGTCTGGTGGTAGGCCAGGAAGTCCTCGGAGAACTTCGCGGCTAGTTCTTCCTCTGTTGGGTGGGGACAAACAGATCGGTTGTCGGGAATCATTAAGTGTTTTCGCTTGAGTTGCCCGATCCAGTCCCGGACAGCTTTGGACTTATTCGGTTGAGTTCGAGCAGCATCCGACACTTATTCGCCTGCGAGCCGTCCGAACTTGAACGGGACAGCTTCGGACAAGCCATCCTGCCCGGCCTCGAAGCGCGCTGTAGCTTCGGGCTGGCTACTGGCAGGTTCAAAATGGCGCGAGTTCACAACTGACATTTGAAGGTTTGAATACGGCAGTCCGGCAGTCCAGGACAAGCCTGTCGGGACCCCGGCAGTCCCGGACAAGCCTGTCGGGACCCCGGCAGTCCAGGACAAGCTTGTCGGGACCCCGGCAGTCCAGGACAAGCCTGTCGGGACTGGCATGTCCAGGACGAGTGCCCGGGGCAGCTCAGGCGAAAACACCTATTTTCTATTTTGCCATAATATAGGCAGTGTTATTTTTATCAAGACATAAGTGTAATGAATGCGCGTTTTCATTAAATTTATAAGGTTCATGCCTGCGTTTCCTATCTTAAGCAATTGCCAAAAAAACAATTGAAAATTGGGTTTCAATTGCTAGATAAAATTCACGCTGATTACCCTGAATTTTTACTGATATTTGAAATCGGTGAGTTTTGTTATATAAAGCATATAAACCCAAAATTGAAATGGTTTATTGATAACGTGTGTGGTTATTTACTTGTGGGTGGCCATTAAGGGCTTCTAAATGGCCAGCGGGGCATAAAGAACCGAACCGAAAACCAGAAAAAATCGTAATTTTCGGTCGAACCGTAACCGAACCGGAAACGAAAAAATTAATAATAAAAAGTGGCTTAACCGGAACCGAAACGAAACCGAAAATATGTTTTAATGGTTTTCGATCACTTTCGGTTCACGATTTGAGGAATTTTTCATGTCAAATTGTTTCATGCCCTGTCCCATGATAGTCCCCAAATGGCCTATTCATTATTTTTATGGGTGCTATAAACTCCTTTTTGGAGCTAAGCACGTATATTTTGGAAACTCATTTCCGAAGGAGGAATTTCCTCAAAATAATAATATGTCCCTCCAACAATTATTCAAAAACACTTTTAAACATTGCTAGGAGGATTATAGTGCCAAATAGATTCGCAGTGGTGATTGCAGTCAAGGGACTTGTGAGTTGGGTGGAGTCGGGGTCGGATGGGTAGCCTTCGAAGTGAGGACGGACGGATCACAGTCTCATGCAGACTGAAAGTAACCTAAGCTCCATATGTCAACCTCTTTGCGTCCACGCCCCGAGCGTGTTCATTGCCATATCAACAATCCACATATCAACATATCACAGTTTAAAGCAGTGGCGTAGTGCTGGAAATAATGGTGGGTGACGCAAATTTTTCGTCAACCGGGGGGAGAGGGTGGGGGGAGCAGTAAAATGGGGGGCAGTGTGTAGTGAAGTGGGGGGGGGGGGGGGGGGGGGCCGTGAAAATGAAGCAAAATTATTTTTTCCACATTTTCGTCATTACTAACACACCTTTTTTTGTATTTTCACACCTAAAGCATTATTGTTTGGCGCTTAAGACTATTTTCGCGTGGGTTTCACTAAAACACGTCCACAGATAATCGATTTGCGCCTCAAAGGTAAATGGATAAAAGGGTAGTGGGTAAATGGGTGTGCTATGGATGGGTGGGATACAGCTAGGATAAGGTAAAGTGTGAAACTTAAAACAAGCTTGGAAAACTCGCAAAAGTTTACATTTCAAAGCTAGAACTTAGCGATGGTACCAGCGTATACCAGCGTATTTCTTTAAAAGGACTGTGAGTGTATACGCTAATTTCGAAAATAAGATGTGAGTACATGCCGTATACTTGCGTATACTCTGGTCACGGGGGCCTTTTTTCAAAACATTATGTCAACTGATTATTTGGAATTGTTATAGTAATCATTTAAGTGGACAAACAATATATCCCAAGCTTAGCCATTTTATAGTAATGACTGTGAGTATTGACAATATTATAACATGTTTTTAATATCTGATACCTAATCCTTCATCCACCTCTATTTATTTGAGTAAAATCACATAACAGGATAAACTTACGGTGAAACGCCTGTCCGGCAGCCAGCAAACTTAGCAGCACGCACACAAACACAGCGAAGAAACCCGTCGTGTTCATTTTCGCCCTCGGCCCTCGAATCTTGGCTGCCGATTTGGCAAATGCTGGCGCTGGGAAAGTTAAACCCGACTGGCCCTGGTTACAAAGTGACCTCTTTATTTGTACAGGCACCTGCAAGCAGTGATATCATTTGGATTAATTTATATTTCTAATCTTTATTAATTGTTTTGCTGTTTCTTTATTATTTTTCTAGGCATTTAAGAAACTTACACAATCAATCAATGTAATTGATTACCTTAACTATTGCAAATTACATTTATGTTTTGTTTATATCAATTAATTGATATTATATTGTATCAGGGGATTAACACAATAGAAGCACGCATTTTGTGTTCAAGATTATGGATACATGGATTAGTTGCTTACCATGGGTCAAGATCACGATATTAAATATAGATGGGACAAACATCACATCAAGCTCTGTCACACCCACTTTATCATCCCACTCATCTACGCGTATACTTATCACTCAACTCCGATATAACTGACAAACATTGTCCATTTACCTGCAGGCTTAAATTGGCCACACAAAATCTTACGTGAATGAAGCCCCCCCCCCCCCCCCCCAAACAATTATTATTTTTGCATTCTTAGGCTTATTGTCTACTCTGCCCTATGTTATGATATCGTCGATAATATCACAACAATATGTTTTGTGTGCCTGCTCTGATCTCTGACGTTCATTTATTATAATCTCTTAACAGCTGGGTATTTTAAGATTTTGTTACATTTTTTGTCACAAGATTTTGTCACATCATTGACAAATAAAGAGTTTCCAAATCGCCATTCCAAATAAAGAGTAATAAGTTGATATCGCATTAACTTGATCAGGTCCGCCAAATTGGTTCATAGCTGTCATTATGATTTGTCCCTGCAAACCGCCAGGCAACTTTTAAAACTTTAAAACGTATATTTACGTATATATACATACATCACAACATATTCAATTTAGGAATCAACACAGTTTTAAAATTCATAACTATTTGTCTAGTTTTCAGTGTTTCTCAAATTTCACTGGAAGAAATTTGGGAAAAAGTCAGCTTTTCACAGAAAGTCAAAAGGTTATTTTAAACCTGGTTCAAACCTGGTTAAAATCGGTCAAGAGGGGTGTACAAAGTTTGCGGAAACTCTTCAAAAAATTAACAATCGGACCGTGCTTGAGCCTGAAGCTTATCTGTAACCAAACTGACATGACCCGTCCACGTTATCAGGTGACGTCACGATTTCGGACATCGCTTGTATCCTACGGCCCCCACTCCCTTGTATTCATTCGCTATCCCGTAGACCGACCTCCAACGAATTGGCGTGACATCTTGTCAGTGTGAATCGCTTTACACCACGGCCAACGACTGGGCGTGACATCTTGTCAGTGTGAATCGCTTTACACCACGGCCAACGACTGGGCGTGGCATCTTGTCAGTGTGAATCGCTTTACAGCCTCCGCGGCTTACGAAAACGCCCGAGTCGCTTTTCGACCTGAACGAGCCCTCAACAACGAGCCCTCAACAACGAGCCCTCAACAACGAGCCGTCAACAACGAGCTGTCAACAACGAGCCCTCAACAACGAGCTGTCAACAACGAGCCCTCAACAACGAGCCCTCAACAACGAGCCCTCAACAACGAGCCCTCAACAACGAGCCCTCAACAACGAGCCCTCAACAACGAGCCCTCAACAACGAGCCCTCAACAACGAGCCCTCAACAACGAGCCCTCAACAACGAGCCCTCAACAACGAGCCCTCAACAACGAGCCCTCAACAACGAGCCCTCAACAACGAGCCCTCAACAACGAGCCCTCAACAACGAGCCCTCAACAACGAGCCCTCAACAACGAGCCCTCAACAACGAGCCCTCAACAACGAGCCCTCAACAACGAGCGCATCTCATTAAATGTTATGTCTCGTTCAGTGCTTTTCAAAATCATCCGCATCACAAGCGAGCTGCGACGGTACTATGCCTCGGACTGTACCTCGATATGAGTTTTTCAGTTGTGTTTTCGCATTGAAGCAATTTTGATACAGGGTAGACATTTCAAATGAGAGGGACGCTAAATAGTGACGGACATCATCGTCTTCTCGTGCCTTCTCCTTCGTGCATTCTCCTTCGCGTCTTCTCCTTCGTGCATTCTCCTTCGTGCCTTCTCCTTCGTGCCTTCTCCTTCGTGCCTTTTCCTTCGTGCCTTCTCCTTCATGCCTTCTCGTGACTTCTCGCTGACGCCAAAAAGACGTTGCGAAAACGCAGCTGCTGCAACATCATTGCCTAGGGTCAAAATATTGGACGGGTTCAATATTTTGCCCGAGTTGCAGCGCCTTCGCACCGCGCGTTGCAGCGTGGTGACGCGACAAAATCGGGCACGCTGATTGGGTAATACAAGTGTCCATCGCCGAGCTTCCAGTTCCCGCCGCTACCATGCACTACGGCGCCACCGTCTGCTTGCTGGCAACCGCTTTGAGTGAGTACAGCGCTCTTGGTGCAGGGTTCGGGCAACTTTGCCCCTAGAAGCTTTCGTTCACGTTACTTAAATGGTTTGGCCGCCAGAATGCGCTAATGGTCAGAGCCGCGACATAAATAATACAAACTTATCTCATCGTATTGCATTTTAAATTCTTCATTGCATATTTCAAAACATATATTACTACAAGCCCTCACTGTGGTATGCTCTCTCACAGGATAGAGTGCTCTGTCCCATCATCCCATGAGAGAATATGCTTTCCACTGCAGCGCTAGCAGTCACTTTGCATGCCTCTTGCCTTGCATCTTCAAGATGGCGGCCCTCACTGTGGCATGTTAAGAGAACATGCTTTCCACTGCAGCGCTAGCAGTCACTTTTGCATGCCTTGTGCCTTGCATCTTCAAGATGGCGGCCCTCACTGTGGCATGTTCTCTCACAGGATAGAGTGCTCTGTCTGTCCCATGAGAAAACATTCTTTCCACTGCAGCGCTAGCAGTAACTTTGCATGCCTTTTGCCTTGTATCTTCAAGATGGCGGCCCTCACTGTGGCATGTTCTCTCACGGGATAGAGTGCTCTGTCCCGTGAGAGAACATGCTTTCCACTGCAGCGCTAGCAGTCAGTTTTGCATGCCTTTCCCTTGCATCTTCAAGATGGCGGCCCTCACTGTAACATGTTAAGAGAACATGCTTTCCACTGCAGCGCTAGCAGTCAGTTTTGCATGCCTTTGCCTTGCATCTTCAAGATGGCGGCCCTCACTGTAACATGTTCTCTCACAGGGATAGAGTGCTCTGTCCCATGAGAGAACATTGCTTTCCACTGCAGCGCTAGCAGTCAGTTTGCATGCCTTTCCCTTGCATCTTCAAGATGGCGGCCCTCACTGTAACATGTTAAGAGAACATGCTTTCCACTGCAGCGCTAGCAGTCAGTTTGCATGCCTTGTGCCTTGCATCTTCAAGATGGCGGCCCTCACTGTGGCATGTTCTCTCACAGGATAGAGTGCTCTGTCCCCTGAGAGAACATGCTTTCCACTGCAGCTAGCAGTCACTTTGCATGCCTTTTGCCTTGCATCTTCAAGATGGCGGCCCTCACTGTGGCATTTCTCTCACGGGATAGAGTGCTCTGTCCCGTGAGAGAACATGCTTTCCACTGCAGCTAGCAGTCACTTTGCATTCCTTTCCCTTGCATCTTCAAGATGGCGGCCCTCACTGCGACAAAAGCTTGCAAAAGTCCCGAGTGGAACTGTAGCGGAACTATATTTACTCACGGGACGAAGGCGTGTTCATCTGTTTCGCTTCGATGAAATTTAAAATCTTGCCCACTCCAGCAACACAGCAGGTGCCGTTAGGCATCGGGTTACCATATAGGAGGCCTACACATTAAACTTTGGGGGCGGGGGCGATTTTTCTCTACACCACTGATATGGGCGATTTTTCTCTACACCACTGATATGAGGGAAAAAAGTAATATTTCTTAAAATTAATATTTAGAGCCAAGAACTGGAAAGTACAAACATGCCCACATCCTCAGTTTACTACACGTGCGTAGCACGGGCCCACACTGCTAGTTTTAATATTTATGTTTGCATCTTTTTGTGTATAAAGGCATCCCAGTTTAAATCTTTGAAAAAATGAAAACTTAGGAAAGTTAAATTTGGTCTTTAATCTAGGTTCGAACCAAGTGTAGCCTGGCATTGGTGAAATCGGCCGTCAGTGGCGTTATCACCCCCTTGTTCCCAGGCGCCTGCGCAGCGCCACTGATCGCCCCGTCGACGCACCAGCAGCTACTGAGTCCCGGCAGTGGCGTCGTGCTCTGCGCGTTCCCCACGCCACTGGTGCAGTGTCGACTGCGCGTGTCCGAGCACCTGCACCAGGCGTTCGACAACGCCGCACTGGACTTCGACCTCGGCGAGCGATCTGGCAACGTGGCACTCGACCTCGGAGTCAACGCCAGCTACGCAGGCGCGTTGGCTATTGTTAATGTGACACGGCCTTCTGGAGGACCTTGGTTTGGTGGAAGTTTTCAGGGGCCTTACCTAGCGCGGCCACTCGTAGTCCCGGGATTACTAGCAATCTACCCTGGCTAATTAACACCACCGTAGCACCAAGCAGTAACCCCGACCTAGAGCAGCAGTATTACGGCCGGGTTATATAGCCGGGGTATATCGACTCTGACTTTAGTAACAAGCCGTGGGATTGGTTGATTTGACTTCACTGCACAATGATGATCGTTTAAAAAGCAGGATGCCTTATAGATAATGCTATCATCGTAGCACCACCGTAATACTGGTTGCTAGCGGTGTTACGAAATCAACAAACTGCCCATTGTTGAAATGGCCGCTCTAGGTCCGGGTTATATAACACAACTAGCCCGGCTAATTAGCCGCATGGTAGCCGCTCCAAATGGCCGAGCTATAGGTAAGGCCCCAGAACCGTTAGTGGATGCTGACGATGAATGATTTTTACGGTTGTGCTCTGATATGAGCCCCGTAAAAACAATGTTTTTCGTGTATGTGTGTGTGTATAATATGTGTGGTGCATTTAAGCCTGTTCAATGAGCTCCGAAGTCGAGCCGTTTCCTTCACCTCGTAAGGAATACACTTTCCAGGCCACACCTTTCGTCGGATCGCGACGAAACATATATTTTCGGAATCTTCACACTTCGGACAACCAATTGAACCATTCTCATTTCGGGAGATTCACTCGTCAATTACTTCCAAGAGTTTTAAAACAACCTTGTTTAGCCGGTACATTGAAATATGTACTTAGGGATCCCTTACAGCTTAGAATTTTCCCCTTACCGTATACACTTTCCAGGCCACACCCGTTATCCGATTGATACGAAACAAATATCTACGTAATCCTCACACTTTTGGCAACCAATTCATAATCTCGAAATATCTCTTGGAAATCCATAAAAAGTTTAATTTAATTTACCTCAACAATCATCAATGAATTACCATAATCTGTCTGATTAATACAGAGAGTTCATAGTCCTTCCCTTCCCCTTCCAATTAGGTACATATTAGAACAAATTTCAGAAATGGGGAAAATTAGGAAAAATCTCACTGGTTGTTTCATTTCCGTAATTTTCCAAATATTTCTAATTTCTGATATGTTCTGTATGTTCTGATATGTTCTGATATGTGCTGATATGTGCTGATATGTGCTGGTATGAAGGAAAAGATAATGGAGGACTGGGGAGCGAAAACTTGCCGGTGAACCAAATCACAGCTCGATCGGATTACAGGGTAACTGGGTAAATAATTAGCCTTCGCAAGGTTTGCCCGGTCAGGAGTGAGTGGCCACAAAATCGATGATAATATAGTATGTGCTTTACCAAAAGGCGTTGCTTGCAAATGGCCGTTTCAACGAGGAGCATTCACAAGGCACGGCTCACGTCACATTCAGCTGACTGATGGAGACGAGTTTCAATCCCCTTTTTAGGGCCCCAAAACCTCTTCAATTCAGACCACAGCCGTGCAAAAACATCTGAACAAAAGTGCGATACTCACGCTTGTACAGTGTTGCCATTGCAATAGGATTTTAGTAAAGAGTGATTTACCAAAAACTGTTCAAAACTGTTCAAAATCCATGAAATATCTTTGGCAAGGATATATTTCTGTGTGTGGCTGTTGAAGAGCAATGCTTGCAGACTAAACATGTAAAAATTCCAATTTTGGCCAAGCGAAAATGGTGAACATTATTTAAAAATCGCCTGAATCTGATCAAAACTCACCACATCTTCCGGAAAAAGGTGTTTTAGCTGCCTGTGGTTTTCAAAGCATACTTTAGAGGCCTAAAACAAGCCAAATATCCCAAACATTCGCATGTCAACAATGTTGCTTCCACCTGCGCAGGCGCTGGCCTTGACCGCGGCCACTGCGGCCTGGAGCTGTGGATGGACCGCGTCTACCTGGCGGTGCTCGTCGAGTGCTTCGGAAGGACAAGTGACGGCCGCTGGAGTCGAGGCTTCGGATTGGTGGACGTGTCGGGTCAGTGCCAGTTGGAATTCACACCGCGTGACCTGGTCCCATTTCGTCTTCGTCCAGTGCTAGGCCGGGGTCAAGGTCACGTTCTTGGTCTTCATTTAAGCTCATACCTCATAGGAGGATTTCCCGGCTTCGTCGATCAATCGAATATTAAGTTTTTATCCCGATGGCTAGATTCCTATTGCTAGATCCCTATTGCTATCGTGGCTTGATGCAACATTGTTCATTGCATGAAAGAATGTCACTACCTAAGTATAGCCGTTGTGCAAAAGGACAATAATTAGCCTTGAAGTTCGATCGAAACTCGAAGTCAATGAGACGGTACCTCGTCTTGATTGGCAGACAGGTTCAAACCACGCCCCTTCGTCCTGATTGACAGCCAGGGTCGAACCACGCCCCTTCGTCCTGATTGACAGCCAGGGTCAAACCACGCCCCCTCGTCCTGATTGACAGCCAGGGTCGAACCACGCCCCTCGTCCTGATTGACAGCCAGGGTCGAACCACGCCCCTTGGCCTGATTGACAGCCAGGGTCAAACCACGCCCCTTAGTCCTGATTGGCAGCCAGGGTCAATCCAGGGTCGAGCTAAAAGTTGAAGTCAGGTAACAGCAAGTAGTAAGCAAGTATTTATTGGTTGCAACAGGTAGGGGTCCCAAAGTATTTGGACTCCCTATGATTTCAATACTAATTTGAGAGTTTTTAAAACATGTTTCCTGCAATAATACTACATAAAAGGTGCAGCAACTTGGACTTCAATAATGCCTGCTTATATGACATTTGATTTTGGGTGGCAGCAATTCATTAGTTTGTGAATTTTTCTTTAGTTTGTTGGAGCCTGGTTTCGACGTTGACTTTTCGCAATGTTTCACAGCATGTCTTTTATATTGTGCTTTTCACGCGCACATTTCGAGTCTAAGCATCAGACAGGGACCAAAATACATGTGAAAAGCCTCTCTGAATGCACGCTAACTTCAATTTAGTGTAAATATCTGATTCAAAGCGCATGGTACCAGCGTATTTCTTTAAAAGGACTGTGAGTGTATACGCTAATTTCGAAAATAAGATGTGAGTACTAAACGGTTAGTAAAATTACTAAAAGTAGCATAATATGGGATCTTATGAAGAGACCCAACATTTGGGAATCCTACTTGTTGATTGTGGACTTCAAAACTTCACTATAGCAACAGCTATTTATACCTCGTTCACACTACACGAGTTGATCATGATCAAGTCCTCAACTCGATCAAAGATGGCGTTGATTGGGTTTCAAAAGTCAGTTGGTGTTCACACATGTTTCCTTACTTGATCACGATCAAGTCATTCGGACAAGTTCGAAATATGCTCGGGAAACGAACACAACCGGAAATCGTGGCGAATCTAACCTCACTTTATCACCGAGCTCATAGCACACGGAACACGTTCCCAGGTTAATGTTGCAACGTTTCCGGTGGCGGATTTTGAAATAATCACGAACTCTTCCGAGCGTTCACGACGATTCCCGAATGATTTCATCACGATTAAATAGATAACTGAGTTGTGGAAACCCAATCAACGCCATCTTTGATGGCGTAGAGAGTTGATCTTGATCAAGTCTGTAGTGTGAACGAGGTATTAGGGTATTTGAGATCAGTGGGGTCAAACATCGCCCCCTTGGAGTCGAGTAATGCCGTGTTTGCTCGTCATATAGCCTCGTCGTCGGTGTCCTCGAACGCGTCGACGCCTCGTGTGGTGACGTCATCACGTGGCTCGGACGTGACTGTCACGTTCTCGACACGAGGGGCGTTGGACGAATGCTTCCTCTGGTCGCCCGCGGCGGGGGAGGTCGACTTTACGCCCGGCGCCAAACTGCCGGTCGGCGGCAGGTGCGTTCGACCTACTTGCCCGCTTATACCTTTGCCAGCACCATAAAGGCTGCCAGCACCATAAAGGCTGCCAGCACCATAAAGGCTGCCAGCACCATAAAGGCTGCCAGCACCATAAAGGCTGCCAGCACCATAAAGGCTGCCAGCACCATAAAGGCTGCCAGTACCATAAAGGCTGCCAGCACCATAAAGGCTGCCAGCACCATAAAGGCTGCCAGTACCATAAAGGCTGCCAGCACCATAAAGGCTGCCAGCACCATAAAGGCTGCCAGCACCATAAAGGCTGCCAGTACCCTAAAGGCTGCTAGTACTCTAAAGGCTGCCAGTACCCTAAAAGCTGCCAGTACTCTAAAGGCAGCCAGCACCATAAAGGCTGCCAGTACTCTAAAGGCTGCCAGTACCCTAAAAGCTGCCAGTACCATAAAGGCTGCCAGCACCATAAAGGCTGCCAGTACCCTAAAGGCTGCCAGTACTCTAAAGGCTGCCAGTACCCTAAAAGCTGCCAGTACCCTAAAGGCTACCAATACCCCAATGGCATCAAGGAGTGGCATTTCTATGAAGCATTTGCATTTCTATGCCGTTCGTGTGGTTTATGATTGATCGCGTGTAAAAACTCCCCGGCGTTGTCAATGTTGTTTCCCGTGGCAGATACCGCCTCCACGACGTGGACCTCGGCCAGGGTCGGTGCGGTGCTTCGCTGTCTGCAGTGACTCAGTACGACGCGGGGGTCTGGGTGTGGAGGGGCTACCAGGAGGCTGGGACGGCGGCGCAGTCCATCCTGCTGCTAGTCGAAGGTCAGAGGGGGTCTGGGTGTGGAGGGGCTACCAGGAGGCCGGGACGGCGGCGCAGTCCATCCTGCTGCTAGTCGAAGGTCAGAGGGGGTGTGGGTGTGGAGGGGATACCAGGAGGCCGGGACAGCGGCGCAGTCCATGCTGCTGCTAGTCGAAGGTCAGAGGGGGTCTGGGTGTGGAGGGGCTACCAGGAGGCCGGGACGGCGGCGCAGTCCATGCTGCTGCTAGTCGAAGGTCAGAGGGGGTGTGGTATTACAGCTTTCGCACGTTGCCACTTGACAGCGCCCTCTACATGAATTGGTTTCGTTTGGCTCGAATTTAAAAATGTATCTAGGTGGTTTTCACCTTGAGCGAGATTCAACCCAAAGATTTGTTAAGACTCTTTCATTTTCCACGGCCTCCTAGTCCTAGCAACATTCGAACCATTCAGTTAGCATTCGCAAACGTTTTCATGAAGAAGGCCCTGGTTGCATGTGCTCGGATAGAATTTCAATGTGTGCTGATGGCTGCCATGCCTTGTCACAACACTAATGCTTTCAAGGTCACGGGCATGAAACATGATGCACCTACATTAACGTTTTTCGTTACCATTTTTGAAGCGCGAACGCTGAACACTGATCACCAAAGATAAGCCAGGTAAGTTTAATTACTCAATTTCAAATAACATTGAAGTAAAGTGCTACTAAACTTCTAAAATAAGGGTCAGGCCAACATAACCTGCAATAACCATGCTCAGTCCAGCTCAGACTGTAAAGTTAGCGTTCGAAAACGTCCGCAGCTCGGAGAGCTCTGACCACGTGACAGATCGCTCGGTCGAGTAGGTTTCCGTGAGCCTCTATTGTCGCCCGCAACTGATTCCCTCCACGCCCGTGTTGGCGTTGCAGTCGCTCCTGTGGGCGACCCCGTCCTGACGCTGCTCGACGCCCCGCCCCTTCTGGCGGGCTCCGTGATGCGCGCGCGCTGCGTGGCGCCGCCTGGCGTGCCCCCCGCCAACCTCACCTGGCTGCTCGACGGCAGCGCGCTGCGCGGCGACGACTGGAACGACACGCTCGCCGCGCACGTGGCCGAGGCCAGGCCGTGGCACGCGCAGTCCGTCGCGCAGACGCTCGTGCGCACGCTCCGTGCGGGGGACAGTGGCGTGCGGTTGGAGTGTCGCCTGGAGCATTCGGCGCTGCCACGGCACAGGAGCGTCGGCGTCGAGTTGATAGGTGGGTCACGTCAAGGCCCATGGGGACGTGCAGGACACAAGAAAGGGAATTTTCAAAAAGTAAGTTAAAGTGCTTAAAATTGATTTTTTTTTTAATCCCCACCATTTCAGTTTTCAAAATACAAAAAAAAAAAAGAGTATCACCCATCCAGCACTCTTTAACAGCACGTGTTTTTGTTTTCTTCTTCAAAATTTGAAGTTAGAAAATTAGAGGTCCGAAAGTCCAGATTTGCCTAGAGGTCCGAAACGGCCCGATTTTATCCCGGAAATTTGAGTCGGCCCGACAGGCCCGAAAAAGTCCGAAAAAGCCCAGATACCTGTAAGTCGGGCCCGGTCAGCCCGTCATTGGAAAATCTCGGCCCGAGCCCGGGCCGGGCTTTCGGGCTTTTTTTGCATCTCTGCATGTCCCTTATGTCTCCAAAGTCCTCAATGACCCCAAAACAAAAATGTCCCCAATGTCCCCAATGTCGCCAATGTCCGCAATGTCCTCAATGTCCCCAATGTGCGCAGTGTTCGCCGTGACTTCGGTCAAGTCCGTGGTGCGTTCGGCAGTCGGGCACCGGTCGCAACTCGACTGTCTCGTGCTGGCCCCGCCCAACGCCACTGTGCAGTGGCGTCGAGAAGAGGAACCCGTGCAGCAGTCGCCACTGGTGGTGGTCGGCAACGACGCCGCACGCCACTGGCTCGTGCTCGAGGACACTGCCCACGGGGACTTCGGCAACTTCACGTGCACGGCCACCTTGGGACGGGCGTCGGTCTCGCAGACGGTGCTGCTCACAGGTTCGGAAGCCGTTGTCTCATACATGATTTCCGACTGGAGCCAATCACAAAGGTCCACGCACAATTACAGCACAGATATAAGGTTACCCAGATATTGTACCATACCTAGCTATGGCTACGGCAAAAATATGATGCTAGTAATTTTGCCGGCAATCGCTCGGGTGCGTTGGCAACCTGTTTTAACATCATCCATCAGGCATTTGTCGATAACCTAACCTGTTTATATGGACCACGCCCACCGACCACGCCCACTGACCACGCCCTCTCTGCGCAGGCGGTCCAGGCACTCCGCAGTGGGCGGGCGATACTGGGCATGCGCAGCTGGCTTGGCGCGTCGAGAGCGTGGCGTCCATCACCGGCTGTCAGCTGAATGTCCGTCGAGGGACGGTGAGGCGACTCGCACTGATGAGTGCGACTTAGAAATTCTAAGTCATAAAAGGTCATAAAAGGTCATAAAGAGTCATGAAATTTAAGGTAAAAACTAGCATCAAATTTTTGACGAAGCCATAGATAGGTATGCTGGAATATCTGGGTAACCTTTTTTCTCTGCTAGTACGTGCTAAAAAAGTAATGAAACCTGTTGGGCTTCACTTGCGTTCCAAACTCAATAGACAAGTGCAGGCGGGAGGAGCGACCCTTGGAGCCGTGTGTTTTCGCTTGAAGGTCGATGCCAGGGTGTGGGAAAGATTGTGAGGTCTTATGGACTTTGCATTGAAATCGCCCTCATTTCAAACCTTTGCATCGACAAAGATACCCATCAAAACTTTGTGAAATTTTAACACGTAATAGAAATTATAGTGGTTCTTATGTAGTTAAAATTTCAACATCATGCGACCAACAGGGGCTTGTTGACAGGCCTCCAAACTCGGCTAAAACCCGCCTCACTCCTGTGCTATTCGTGTTCGTTTCCCACAGTCTGCCCGTCCAGCAAGTCAGACCCAAGCGCCGTGACGTCAGAGGGGCGGACGGCAGGGAGTGGTGTATCGAATTTGAATTAAATAATTCGCATTAAAGATTCGAATAAAACCATGTCCCATTATCATTTCATCGAGTCGCGGAGAAATCTCATTGGTCCTCCGTCAAGTGTCCTAGGAAATAGCACAGTCTGAAAGTGCAATGCTGACAAATGAACCCCCCCCCCCCCTCCCCAGCTCCCTTCCACAACCCACAACCGAAAGTAAAATATGGCAGTTAAACAGGAAGAAAGAGGCGTCCCTTTCGCCCATAAATAGTATCTATGTGTATCGGCCGGTTTTGAATACTAAATGAAGGATAATGGCTGGTTAACAATAATTAACTTAGCAGCAAGAATTCGCACATGCGCTAACCACAACATAAATTGATGAGCTAGAGCGAAGAAAATTTTCAAATGTCCTTCGCTAGGTTCTAGAGTGGACTTTAATGACCTACTATTTTTAGCAAAGTCTACCCGATGGGTTTTACTTTTAGCTCATTCAAAATTTAATTAAAAATATATAATTTCCGAACATTTTTTCCAAGTTCTCAATGTTGTTTCCCTCAGGAGAGATGGCAGCCGTTCACCGCCCACACCACGGTGGAGGAGCGCCCGGGCTGGCAGCTCGTGCAGTTCCATCGGTTGCCGCTGACTCCAGGGCGCTACACGGTCTACGTCAGGGTACGCAACGAACACGGCTGGTCGCCGGAATCGCAGCTCAGGAACGCGTCGATAAGTACGTGGACGGGGGGCGATTTCACTTCTTGATTCAAGGTAGAAGGTGCTTACGGTAGGAGGTATTAAGGTGATAACAGTAGGTACGGTATAAGGTATTAAGGTGCTTACGGTAGGTACGATATAAGGTATTAAGGTGCTTACGGTAGGTACGATATAAGGTATTAAGGTGCTTACGGTAGGTACGATATAAGGTATTAAGGTGCTTACGGTAGGTACGGTATAAGGTAGAAGGTGCTTCCGGTAGGTACGGTAGAAGGTATTAAGGTGCTTCCGGTAGGTACGGTAGGAGGTATGAAGGTGCTTCCGGTAGGTACGGTAGGAGGTATGAAGGTGCTTCCGGTAGGTACGGTAGAAAGTAGAAGGTGCTTACGGTAGGTACGGTAGGAGGTATTAAGGTGCTTCCGGTAGGTACGGTAGAAAGTAGAAGGTGCTTACGGTAGGTACGGTAGAAAGTAGAAGGTGCTTACGGTAGGTACGGTATAAGGTATTAAGGTGCTTACCCTTCTAAGCGACACTTACAACGCTAAACGTTCCACGCATGAAGCTTGTCGCTCTATATAGATATTATTTTTTTCCTTACTAAACTCTCAGATTAGGTGGGGCCAAACAGTAACGGTTTGTGGGGGGGGGGGGGGGGGCGTTGATGTTCAGTCCACAGATAAAAAAGAATATTTTTCGAGGAAAACTAGTGATTCGAAACTTGGAACGTACGGTGGTTTCATTATCAAGCGTTTTATAGCAGGCGCGTGGAACGTTTTTGTGACAATTGAACCGAATCCGGGGGCCGAGCATTGAACCAACAGCCGGTTCGAAATTTTTAACCCGATTCGACTTTTACCACCAATTCTCGGCGCACGCTTGCTCGTAATCACACCTGAAATGCCGAAAACCGCGCCTGTTTGTACGAAGAGCCGAACCTACAACCCCGTGAGAGAAGATGCCACAGCAGGGACTGCCCCCTCACGAACTACCAACTAATGAATTTAAATTTTAATGGCGGTAAAACAAAACACTAATTCGGTTCCAAAAAAAAATTCACAACATAAATCTATTTTATAATTATGAGTCAAAATATCAAAGAATAAAAAGTTGTGAGAAAAAATCATATACGTTGGTAATATTAGAAGGAACAAAGATGATGACAGGATTTCAGTTTTGTCAAACTGGCGCTAATAGCTATGTTCATTCGGGCTACTCGGAGTTACGCCGAGTTACTCCGAGTAGAATAGCGTTCATTCGCACTCGAGTAAGAAAACATGGCGGCCGGCGAGTGTTCATTCGTCCCAACAGAGTAGATTGGAGTAGATTGGAGTAGATTGGAGTAGATTGGAGTAGATTGGAGTAGATTGGAGTAGACTTTCCTACTACAGCTAGCAGAGCTTGATTAAAGTCGAGTAAAATGAATATGGCTGCAACTTTGCGTTACGAGCTAGAGAGTAAATACATTTTAACTATCGATACACTTTTTAGCAGTGAGTTTAGTGCTGTGCATAGTTGCATTTATGTATTTAAATGTCTAGCCTCTTCGCAAAAGTTATTTTATAGTATTCCGCGATCCGTGGTTTTCACCAGCTACAAGCGGCAATTTCAAAGCTTCGATTTCTGGGCCAATTTCTTCCTGATTAAACAAGGAATCTTTTGATGACAATGATTCCGAAGAATCACTGGATTGCTCTGAAAGGATCTGCATGAGGTCGTTTGCCGCTGCCATTTACAAAAAAAACACCAGCTTAGATGTACCCAAACCACCTACCTCGATGTACTCCAAGCTACTCTTTCCCATTTTTCTCTAACTTATTCTACTTTACTCTACTCTACTCTACTCCGAGTAAGTCAGAGTAACATCAATGAACAAAGCTATTGTATAAGCTCAGTGACTACTAGCGCTCCCAGCGGAAAGGTATTATCATGCCGTGCAAGGTCCGTGCGAGACGTGATGTGAAGCTAGCGTCCTGGATCACGACCCGCAGGTGCCGGCGTTGCAGACTGCGGCCTTCGAGGGGGCGGCGCCCGGCAGCTGTCGATGGGCGGCCACGAGGCGCACGCCACCGAGTTCCCCTGGCACGTGGCGGTCTTCCGGCAGACCAGCGGCCAGTTCCAGCCCGTCTGCGGAGGGTCGCTCGTCACCACCAGCTTCTTCGTCTCCGGTGCGTGCCTCTTGTATCGCCTTCGAACATTTCAACCTTCCTCGCATTGACAGCATTTTCTAAATGCATTTTAATCGCAATTTGATAATGTATTGATCTTGCATGCCAGCGTTGCCGGTGGAACACTTCGTAGTACGCTGGTGGCCGTAGGCCGTGTCTCCTTGCAAAGCTTTTCTAGACGGGACAGCAGGGACTCGTGGCCTTGAAGCTCTCCCGTACCCGCACTGCGAGCATTGCAAGCAAGGAGCGGGGGTCTCCGTTCCGCGTGCATAAGGTCCAAAGTCGCACACCGCGCAGGCCAAGCGGCCCATCTTGCGTGCCTTAGTATAGCAATAGGTCGCGCATTTTGAGCTAATACCCCAGGTTGAGCAAATACACCACTCCTGATGGTCCGCCCCTCTGACGTCACGGTGCTTCGGTCTGACTTGCTTGGCGGGTAGACTGTGGGAAACGAACACGAATAGCACAGGAGTGAGGCGGGTTTTAGCCGGGTTTTAGCTACTGTTAGTCATATTATGTTGAAATTTTAACTAGGTGCATAAGAATTACTATTTTTTTTATTTCGTGTTAAAATTTCACAAAGTTTTGTTGGATATCTCCGTTGATGCAAAGGTTTGAAATCAGGGCGATTTCAATGCAAAGTCCATAAGACCTCACAATCTTTCCCACACCCTGGCATCGGCCTTCAAGCGAAAACACACGGCTGCATAGGTCGCTCCTCCTGCCTGGACTTGTCCATTGAGGTGGAAAAAATTATATTTAATTGTCGTAAACATAAATGGATTGTTAATAAATGGATTGGCGTTCCCCTCGCCAGCCGGCCATTGCTTCTGGAACACGAACGCGCGACGTGCGCACAACGCCACACTCTACCGGGCCGTGCTCGGCAAGCACTCGTTGTCCTGGGAGACGCGAGACCAGCTCGAGCAGCGGCGTGCGGTCGGACACGTGCACTTGCCGGCGCACTTCGGCGGCTCGACCAAACTCCTCGAGTCGGACATCGCCGTCGTGCGGCTGGCGTCGCCCGTCCTCCTCAGCCCCGCCGTCCAAGTGGTCTGCGTCGACTGGGACTCGAGCTTCGAGCGGCGGCAACTTGTCGCCAACAACATGGGCACGGTGCGTTTGTCTTCAGGTCGGATTGGACATAAAGCGGTCACGTTATGCTTTTACTACAGACATTTGGTTACCCAGACATTCTACCATACCCAGCTATGGCTACGTCGCAGATATAAGGTTACCCAGACATTCTACCATACCAAGCTATGGCTACTTCACAGACATAAGGTTACCCAGACATTCTACCATACCTAGCTATGGCTACGTCACATACATTAGGTTTCCCAAACATTGTACCATACCTAGCTATGGCTACGTCACAGGCATAAGGTTACCCAGACATTCTACCATACCTAGCTATGGCTGCGTCACAGATATAAGGTTACCCAGACATTCTACCATACCTAGCTATGGCTACGTCACAGATATAAGGTTACCCAGACATTCTACCATACCTAGCTATGGCTACGTCACAGATATAAGGTTGCCCAGACATTCTACCATACCTAGCTATGGCTGCGTCACAGGCATAAGGTTACCCACACATTCTACCATACCTAGCTATGGCTACGTCACAGACATAAGGTTACCCAGACATTCTACCATACCTAGCTATGGCTACGTCACAGGCATAAGGTTACCCAGACATACCATACCTATAGCTATGGCTACGTCACAGGCATAAGGTTACCCAGACATTCTACCATACCTAGCTACGGCTACGTCACAGGCATAAGGTTACCTACACATTCTACCATACCTAGCTATGGCTGCGTCACAGGCATAAGGTTACCCACACATTCTACCATACCTAGCTATGGCTACGTCACAGACATAAGGTTACCCAGACATTCTACCATACCTAGCTATGGCTACGTCACAGGCATAAGGTTACCCAGACATACCATACCTATAGATATGGCTACGTCACAGGCATAAGGTTACCCAGACCTTCTACCATACCTAGCTACGGCTACGTCACAGGCATAAGGTTACCTACACATTCTACCATACCTAGCTATGGCTACGTCACAGGCATAAGGTTACCCAGACATTCTACCAAACCTAGCTATGGCTACGTCACAGGCATAAGGTTACCCAGACATTCTACCATACCTAGCTACGGCTATGTCACATATATAAGGTTACCCAGACATTCTACCATACCTAGCTATGGCTACGTCATAGACAGAAGGTTACCCAGACATTCTACTATACCTAGCTATGGCTACGTCACAGATATTAGGTTACCCCGACATTCTACCATACCTAGCTATGGCTACGTCACAGGCGTAAGGTTACCCACACATTCTACTATACCTGGCTATGGCTACGTCACAGACATAAGGTTACCCAGACATTCTACCATACCTATAGCTATGGCTACGTCACAGGCATAAGGTTACCTACACATTCTACTATACCTAGCTACAGCCACGGCAAGAATTAGATGCAAGTAATTTCTCCGGCAATCGCTGGGGTGTTGGAGAATTGCCCCCCAAGGACGATACCCCTGGAGCACTGCACTGGGGTATAGCATTTTCAAGCCTAGTGCCATGGAACCTAGGCAGTGGGGTGTGCGTTCACTAATTCCTCGTTCACACTACACGAGTTAATCATGATCAAGTCCTCAACTCGATCAAATATGGCGTTGATTGGGTTTCAAAAGTCAGTTGGTGTTCACACTTGTTACCTTACTTGATCATGATCAAGTCATTCGGACAAGTTCGGAATATGCTCGGGATACGAACACAACCGGAAATCGTGACGAATCTAGCCTCACTTTATCACCGAGCTCATAGCACATGGAACACGCTCCCAGGTTAATGTTGCAACGTTTCCAGTGGCGGGTTTTGAAATATTCACGAACTCTTCCGAGCGTTCACGACGATTCCCGAATGATTTCATCACGATTATAGAGATAACTGAGTTGTGGAAACCCAATCAACGCCATCTTTGATGGCGTACAGAGAGTTGATCTTGACCAAGTCTGCAGTGTGAACGAGGTATATAACCTCCTGACGGGTGCAGGTGCCCGGGTGGGGCTACGCCGAGAACGACACGATGAGCGCCACCCTCCGCTTCGTCGACCTGCCCTTCGTGCCGCACGAGGAGTGCCACGCCTCGGTGCCGGTGCCCTTCCAAGACTACCTGTTGAGCGACAAGTTCTGCGGCGGCTTCGTGAACCGCTCGGTGGCCGTGTGTCCGGGCGACTCGGGTGGCGGCTTCGTGTTCCCTCGGGTCGAGACCGACGGGCTGGGACGACGCTACTTCCTGCGCGGCGTCGTCAGCAGCTCGCCGACCAAAGGCTGGGCCGAAGACGGGAAATGCCATCCCGAGCACAGGAGCGCCTTCACTCGCGTGTCGGCGTACGTGGAATGGATGCACGGGATCGTCTCTCCGCGACGGAACAAGGGGTTTGATGTCTGCACGGATCAGCTGTAAGGGCATGCTGCACTAGAATCATTGCACTATGCTGGGCTGGGCACCCCTGCCATTAACTGTGTGGACAATAAAGCTCGGTTCTACTTGAGATGTACAACAAGCAACAGTGTTAGCAGTGGTGGCATAATTTTACATAGGAGACTTTCAAGCAATCGTGTCATCCACAAAACCAGCTCCCAAGTCCATGAAAGTAGCAGCTGACGTCAAGGGAAATTGGAAGTTCTTCCGTGTTTGCTTCGACAACAGCTATATTGTGATCGCAGCAGAGAATTAGCAGGCAAGCCCGCGACACTGCAGTGCGCCCGGCTTCTCGCGCTGCTGGGTAAAGAAAGACGCTCTGCGTGTGTTCCAAAAGTTGCATTTGACGCAGGACGAGAGCAACAATACCACGAAAATCCTAGATGCACTGCAAGGACACGTCACGCCGAAGATAAACACGACGTTCGAGCGGTTCGTGTTTGGTTTGGCACTATACAAACCAAGACTCAGACAAGACAATAAACGCCTTTGTCGGCAGGCTGCGCGAGCTGGCAGGAACGTGTTGAATTCATCCGCGACCGCATGGTACTGGGTATCAGAGATCAAGACACAAGGAAGCGACTCCTAGGCGTAAGTCAACTCACACTGCAAAGAGCCGTAAATCTCGCACAAACAAGCGAGATGACGAATGAGCATCTGAACCAGCTCAGTTTGACGCCTGATACCGAGCACGTGCATCAGACAAAGAAGCACAATTCATTTCGCCCGCGACCGAGCAAGCAAGAACACAATCCGTTCAAGAAATGCAAATATTGCGGCAATAAGCATGAAAGAAGCAATTCCGATTGTCCAGCTCTATAGGAAAAACGTGCAACAAGTCCGGAAAATTGAATCATTTCGCTGTCGTGTGCCAACAGTCCAAGAAAACAGTAAATGCTTTGGACAACCCTCAGGGCAACCGCGTCAGCGAAGACGACAGCAGCGATTACAGCGTAGGTTTGGTGAACCACACAAGCTCGCAAAAGCTTCGACAACAGCTCTTCGTCAAAGTGCGCATGAAGATAGGCAACCAGTCGAGCATCGTCAAGTGTCAGCTAGACACAGGAGCTAGCTGCAACGTGCTTAGCCTTTGCGACTTGAAAGCGATAACAGCAGGCAATCCGAAGAGGCATCATAACTGTGACAAGATAAAGATGCTACGGCGGTGAAATACTCGAGCCGTGTGGACAAGTGAACATTCAAACGTTCAACTGATCAACTGATCAGGGAAAGGGCAAGTTTGTCTTCCAGGCGGTGGACCTACCGCAAAGTCCATTGCTACCAGCACAGAGGCGTAGCGACCGCCCCCGCAGACCACGCAGACCCCGCAGACCCCGCAGACCCCGCAGACCCCGCAGACCCCGTGGCGCGCCTTGGTTTGGGGGGCGCTGAGGGGTTCGGGGGGAGGAAATATCTCTCGGGAGACGTATTTTTAGGGATTGCCCTCGGAAAACTTCGGGAGACGAAACGAATTTTGTCAAGGGATGGTATTTTTTCTGAAATGCCCGGGCAGGTTTTTTCCCCCTATCCAACCCTGGGAGGCGCGCATCGTGCTCACGCTACGCCACTGTATCAGCAGCAACGTGCCAAGCCCTAGGACTAGTTGACATCAAAGCAACGCTCTGCGCGCTCGAGAGGCAGGGCACAACACCTCACAGCCGAGAAAGCATACTGAAAGATTGGCCGGATGTATTCGTAGGTTTAGGGAAACTCCCCGGAAAGCTATACACCTGAGCATTGACAAGACTGCACAGCCAGCACAGCACATGGCAAAACGCGTCCCTTTAGCGCTAAAAGAGGATCTACGCACAAAGCTTCAAGAACTCGAGCATCGAGTGGACAAGCCACATGGTCGCCGTCAAGAGAGGCAAGAAACTGCGCACACTATGCATCGATCCGCCCGAGCTGAATGCAGCACTGAAGATCCCTCGATTGGTGTTATTCTGAACTTCGAATTCGGAAAAAATACACGCTTTTATTATTTGAATGGAGATGTTTACACTGCGAAAAAATTCAAAGAACTCATAAAACTCTAATCTCTTACTCAGTGGACATTTCGATAACCCACAACAACTTAGAATGTATTCTTTTGGATTTTTCCTACAGAGAGACAGAGGAACAAGCTTAATTTATTTGTATGAATTTTAAAATTTAATGCATTTTTTATTATTTTTTCGATGAGTGTCTCAATAACGTGGCTGTAATTTTCGTGTTGCATCTCAAATACATTTTAATTGCTATAGACAGGAGTAGCAGTGAGGCTGGTAAATTTAATAGAAGCTGGCCGGAAGTTTCTGGCCTCTTCATCTGCGCCTGTCAGCTCGATGTTAGGTCCAGGGCACCCCCTGATTTCACGCCATGCTAGGACTAGGAGAGAACTAAACGGTTACTTCCAGGTTTTGGCCGATTTTCGCAAAGATTCAACATTATAACGGACCTTCTCTTGGCTCCAAATATTAACTTACAATTAGTTTAAGAGTTGCTGCATGGCTGATACTATATTTTTTGTTGTATTTGATAAATATAATACAAAAAATATCAACACCGCACAGGCCTGAGCTAAGATTTTCACAGCACGATACAGTTTTGCAGATCTTTCTAGTATACGAGCTTCATGAAAGTCTATGTACAAATTAGGGCTTGTGATTCCGAGAACTGATTAATTTTCATTAATTGTCATTACATCTCCAGGGTGGCGATTGTGTAACTTTTTAGCGGTCGGTATCTAAGAAACAATCGGCTTTTAGTGGCATTCCAACGTTATTTGGTAGAGGTATAACGAACGTTATCTCAAACGAATTTTTACATAATCCCCAACCAAGGCACGAATTCATATTCATAAGAAGGAACCTTGCACTTGCCAGCGCCCTCTGAATGGGTTTGTTTCAATAAAAGCTCTCTAGTTTCAATATGCCCATATTATGCAATACTGTATCTAGATTAAGTCCTATAACTTTTGACTCTGACATTTTCCAAAGCCACCATAAGAGAGACAGGAATTATTTCCACCCAGAAGGCCCTGGGGTGCGATTGTGTAACTTTATTTCGTTCGATTTGGCTCGAAATCACTCGATTTCAAATCACTGCCCGTGTTAAACCATAGGTAGTGATATTGAAAAGGAATGGTTTTGAAACCACAAAGTTACACAATCGCCCCCCTGGCTGTGTGCTCGGATAGAAATCCAATAGGTGTTTTCGCCTGAGTTGCCCAAAGCGGCTCCGGACAGGTTTGTCCTGGACTGCCGGGGTCGGGCAGGTCATTTGAAGATGGCTTATATAGGTTATGTGCGATTAAAATGACGAATAAATTATACAAATGCCTTTGCAAATTCTCTTTTAATCTTATTTAAATTACGAAAGCTCGTAATTGGCTATTCATTTTATTATTATGTACACAAATTAGCCTCCCAAAAGTGTTGTCCATTCCGGGATTTGAACCCGGGTCCCCAACTTTCGCGGCTGGTGCTCTAGCCTCTGAGCTAAATGGCCATTAAAATTGGGAGAAGTAATTTGCATACAGGGTGAGAATTGAATGTCCCCAGGGGGGTATGGTCCAGAGTCTACGAATACTCATAGTGGCTCTGGTACCGCGTGATGCTATACTGCAACCACATTTTACATTCAACCTCGAGTAACTCCAAATAAACGTTGGATGCGTTGAATTCTCTTTTAATCTTATTTAAATTACGAAAGCTCGTAATTGGCTATTCATTTTATTATTATGTACACAAATTAGCCTCCCAAAAGTGTTGTCCATTCCGGGATTTGAACCCGGGTCCCCAACTTTCGCGGCTGGTGCTCTAGCCTCTGAGCTAAATGGCCATTAAAATTGGGAGAAGTAATTTGCATACAGGGTGAGAATTTAAAAAATTACGAGCTTTCGTAATTTAAATAAGATTAAAAGAGAATTCAACGCATCCAACGTTTATTTGGAGTTACTCGAGGTTGAATGTAAAATGTGGTTGCAGTATAGCATCACGCGGTACCAGAGCCACTATGAGTATTCGTAGACTCTGGACCATACCCCCCTGGGGACATTCAATTCTCACCCTGTATGCAAATTACTTCTCCCAATTTTAATGGCCATTTAGCTCAGAGGCTAGAGCACCAGCCGCGAAAGTTGGGGACCCGGGTTCAAATCCCGGAATGGACAACACTTTTGGGAGGCTAATTTGTGTACATAATAATAAAAAAAGCCTTTGCAAATTAGTTTAACTGCACCTGTACTTAACTGAAATATATTTTTGTGATATAGAACTCCCATAAGTATTTAAGTCAACAGTTTGTGGTAACTTATAATTCATTGTATTCAAATCTTCAAATGTCAGTTGTGAACTCGCGCCATTTTGAACCTGCCAGTAGCCAGCCCGAAGCTACAGAGCGCTTCGAGGCCGGGCAGGATGGCTTGTCCGAAGCTGTCCCGTACAAGTTCGGACGACTCAGGCAAATAAGTGTCGGATGCTGCTCGAACTCAACCGAATAAGTCCAAAGCTGTCCGGGACTGGATCGGGCAACTCAAGCGAAAACACCTATTGCGTGCTTTCGATAGCTGCCATGCCTTGTCAGTCACAACACTTGCTTTCCACACAGAAGGCCCTGGTTGTGTGCTCGGATAGAAATTCAATGTGTGCTGTCGATGGCTGCCTTGCCTTGTCACAACACTGGCTTTCCACCCAGAAGGCCCTGGTTGTGTGCTCGGATAAAAATTCATTGTGTGCTTTCGATGGCTGCCTTGCCTTGTCACAACACTGGCGTTCCACCCAGAAGGCCCTGGTTGTGTGCTCGGATAGAAATTCAATGTGTGCTGTCGAAGCTGCCTTGCATTGTCAGTCACAACACTTGCTTTCCACCCAGAAGGCCCTGGTTGTGTGCTCGGATAGAAATTCAATGTGTGCTGTCGATGGCTGCCTTGCCTTGTCACAACACTGGCTTTCCACCCAGTAGGCCCTGGTTGTGTGCTCGGATAGAAATTCAATGCGTGCTGTCGATGGCTGCCATGCCTTGTCACAACACTTGCTTTCCACCCAGAAGGCCCTGGTTGTGTGCTCGGATAGAAATTCAATGTGTGCTGTCGATGGCTGCCATGCCTTGTCACAACACTTGCTTTCCACCCAGAAGGCCCTGGTTGTGTGCTGGGATAGAAATTCAATGTGTGCTGTCGATGGCTGCCATGCCTTGTCAGTCACAACACTTGCTTTCCACCCAGAAGGCCCTAGTTGTGTGCTGGGATAGAAATTCAATGTGTGCTGTAAATGGCTGCCATGCCATGTCACAACACTGGCTTTCCACCCAGAAGGCCCTGGTTGTGTGCTCGGATAGAAATTCAATGTGTGCTGTCGATGGCTGCCTTGCCTTGTCACAACACTGGCTTTCCACCCAGAAGGCCCTGGTTGTGTGCTCGGATAGAAATTCATTGTGTGCTTTCGATGGCTGCCATGCCTTGACACAACACTTGCTTTCCACCCAGTAGGCCCTGGTTGTGTGCTCGGATAGAAATTCAATGCGTGCTGTCGATGGCTGCCATGCCTTGTCACAACACTTGCTTTCCACCCAGAAGGCCCTGGTTGTGTGCTCAGATAGAAATCCAATGTGTGCTGTCGATGGCTGCCATGCCTCGTCACAACACTTGCTTTCCACCCAGAAGGCACTGGTTGTGTGCTCGGATAGAAATTCAATGTGTGCTGTCGATGGCTGCCATGCCTTGTCACAACACTTGCTTTCCACCCAGAAGGCCCTGGTTGTGTGCTCGGATATAAATTCAATGTGTGCTGTCGATGGCTGCCATGCCTTGTCACAACACTTGCTTTCCACCCAGAAGGCCCTGGTTGTGTGCTGGGATAGAAATTCAATGTGTGCTGTCGATGGCTGCCATGCCTTGTCAGTCACAACACTTGCTTTCCACCCAGAAGGCCCTAGTTATGTGCTGGGAATAGAAATCCAATGTGTGCTGTCGATGGCTCCCATGCCATGTCACAACACTTGCTTTCCACCCAGAAGACCCTGGTTGTGTGCTAGAATAGAAATTCAATGTGTGCTGTAAATGGCTGCCATGCCATGTCACAACACTGGCTTTCCACCCAGAAGGCCCTGGTTGTGTGCTCGGATAGAAATTCAATGTGTGCTGTCGAAGCTGCCTTGCATTGTCAGTCACAACACTTGCTTTCCACCCAGAAGGCCCTGGTTGTGTGCTCGGATAGAAATTCAATGTGTGCTGTCGATGGCTGCCTTGCCTTGTCACAACACTTGCTTTCCACCCAGAAGGCCCTGGTTGTGTGCTCGGATAGAAATTCAATGTGTGCTGTCGAAGCTGCCTTGCATTGTCAGTCACAACACTTGCTTTCCACCCAGTAGGCCCTGGTTGTGTGCTCGGATAGAAATTCAATGCGTGCTGTCGATGGCTGCCATGCCTTGTCACAACACTTGCTTTCCACCAAGAAGGCTCTGGTTGTGTGATCGGATAGAAATTCAATGTGTGCTTTTGATGGCTGCCATGCCATGTCAGTCACAACACTTGCTTTCCACCCAGAAGGCCCTGGTTGTGTGCTCGGATAGAAATTCAATGTGTGCTGTCGATGGCTGCCATGCCTTGTCACAACACTTGCTTTCCACCCAGAAGGCCCTGGTTGTGTGCTCGGATAGAAATTCAATGTGTGCTGTCGATGGCTGCCATGCCTTGTCAGTCACAACACTTGCTATCCACCCAGAAGGCCCTGGTTGTGTGCTCGGATAGAAATTCAATGTGTTCTGTCGCTGGCTGCCATGCCTTGTCACAACACTTGCTTTCCACCCAGAAGGCCCTGGTTGTGTGCTGGGATTAAAATTCAATGTGTGCTGTCGGTGGCTGCCATGCCTTGTTACAACACTTGCTTTCCACCCAGAAGGCCCTGGTTGTGTGCTCGGATAGAAATTCAATGTGCGCTGTCGATGGCTGCCATGCCTTGTCACAACACTTGCTTTTCACCCAGAAGGCTCTGGTTGTGTGCTGGGATAGAAATTCAATGTGTGCTGTCGATGGCTGCCATGCCTTGTCACAACACTTGCTTTCCACCCAGAAGGCCCTGGTTGTGTGCTCGGATAGAAATTCAATGTGAGCTGTCGATGGCTGCCATGCCTTGTCACATCACTTGCTTTCCACCCAGAAGGCCCTGGTTGTGTGCTGGGATAGAAATTCAATGTGCACTGTCGATGGCTACCATGCCTTGTCACAACACTTGCTTTCCACCCAGAAGGCCCTGGTTGTGTGCTCGGATAGAAATTCAATGTGTGCTGTCGATGGCTGCCATGCCTTGTCACAACACTTGCTTTCCACCCAGAAGGCCCTGGTTGTGTGCTCGGATAGAAATTTAATGTGTGCTGTCGATGGCTGCCATGCCTTGTCACAACACTTGCTTTCCACCCAGAAGGCCCTGGTTGTGTGCTCGGATAGAAATTCAATGTGTGCTGTCGATGGCTCCCATGCCATGTCACAACACTTGCCTTCCACCCTGAAGGCCCTGGTTGTGTGCTCGGATAGAAATTCAATGTGCACTGTCGATGGCTGCCATGCCTTGTCACAACACTTGCTTTTCACCCAGAAGACCCTGGTTGTGTGCTCGGATAGAAATTCAATGTGTGCTGTCGATGGCTGCCATGCCTTGTTACAACACTTGCTTTCCACCCAGAAGGCCCTGGTTGTGTGCTCGGATAGAAATTCAATGTGCACTGTCGATGGCTGCCATGCCTTGTCACAACACTTGCTTTCCACCCAGAAGACCCTGGTTGTGTGCTCGGATAGAAATTCAATGTGTGCTGTCGATGGCTGGCATGCCTTGTCACAACACTTGCTTTCCACCCAGAAGGCCCTGGTTGTGTGCTCGGATAGAAATTCAATGTGTGCTGTCGATGGCTGGCATGCCTTGTCACAACACTTGCTTTCCACCCAGAAGGCCCTGGTTGTGTGCTCGGATAGAAATTCAATGTGCACTGTCGATGGCTGCCATGCCTTGTCACAACACTTGCTTTCCACCCAGAAGGCCCTGGTTGTGTGCTCGGATAGAAATTCAATGTGTGCTGTCGATGGCTGCCATGCCTTGTCACAACACTTGCTTTCCACCCAGAAGGCCCTGGTTGTGTGCTCGGATAGAAATTCAATGTGTGCTGTCGATGGCTGCCATGCCTTGTCACAACACTTGCTTTCCACCCAGAAGGCCCTGGTTGTGTGCTGGGATAGAAATTCAATGTGCACTGTCGATGGCTACCATGCCTTGTCACAACACTTGCTTTCCACACAGCAGGCCCTGGTTGTGTGCTCGGATAGAAATTCAATGTGTGCTGTCGATGGCTCCCATGCCATGTCACAACACTTGCCTTCCACCCAGAAGACCCTGGTTGTGTGCTCGGATAGAAATTCAATGTGTGCTGTCGATGGCTCCCATGCCATGTCACAACACTTGCCTTCCACCCTGAAGGCCCTGGTTGTGTGCTCGGATAGAAATTCAATGTGCACTGTCGATGGCTGCCATGCCTTGTCACAACACTTGCTTTCCACCCAGAAGACCCTGGTTGTGTGCTCGGATAGAAATTCAATGTGTGCTGTCGATGGCTGCCCTGCCTTGTTACAACACTTGCTTTCCACCCAGAAGGCCCTGGTTGTGTGCTCGGATAGAAATTCAATGTGCACTGTCGATGGCTGCCATGCCTTGTCACAACACTTGCTTTCCACCCAGAAGACCCTGGTTGTGTGCTCGGATAGAAATTCAATGTGTGCTGTCGATGGCTGGCATGCCTTGTCACAACACTTGCTTTCCACCCAGAAGGCCCTGGTTGTGTGCTCGGATAGAAATTCAATGTGCACTGTCGATGGCTGCCATGCCTTGTCACAACACTTGCTTTCCACCCAGAAGGCCCTGGTTGTGTGCTCGGATAGAAATTCAATGTGTGCTGTCGATGGCTGCCATGCCTTGACACAACACTTGCTTTTCACCCAGATGACCCTGGTTGTGTGCTCGGTTAGAAATTCAATGTGTGCTGTCGATGGCTGCCATGCCTTGTCAGTCACAACACTTGCTTTCCACCCAGAAGACCCTGGTTGTATGCTCGGATTGAAATTCAATGTGTGCTGTCGATGGCTGCCATGCCTTGTTACAACACTTGCTTTCCACCCAGAAGGCCCTGGTTGTGTGCTCGGATAGAAATTCAATGTGCGCTGTCGATGGCTGCCATGCCTTGTCACAACACTTGCTTTTCACCCAGAAGGCTCTGGTTGTATGCTCGGATAGAAATTCAATGTGTGCTGTCGATGGCTCCCATGCCTTGTCACAACATTTGCTTTCCACCCAGAAGACCCTGGTTGTGTGCTCGGTTAGAAATTCAATGTGTGCTGTCGATGGCTGCCATGCCTTGTCAGTCACAACACTTGCTATCCACCCAGAAGGCCCTGGTTGTGCGCTGTCGATGGCTGCCATGCCTTGTCACAACACCTGCTTTCCACCCAGAAGGCCCTGGTTGTGTGCTCGGATAGAAATTCAATGTGTGCTGTCGATGGCTGCCATGCCTTGTCACAACACTTGCATTCCACCCAGAAGGCCCTGGTTGTGTGCTCGGATAGAAATTCATTGTGTGCTGTCGATGGCTGCCATGCCTTGTCAGTCACAACACTTGCTATCCACCCAGAAGGCCCTGGTTGTGTGCTCGGATAGAAATTCAATGTGTGCTGTCGATGGCTGGCATGCCTTGTCACATCACTTTCTTTCCACCCAGAAGGCCCTGGTTGTGTGCTCGGATAGAAATCCAATGTGTGCTGTCGATGGCTGCCATGCCTTGTCACAACACTTGCTTTCAAGGTCTTACCATTTACCCTGCACACGCCATGTTTGTTGTTTGATAACATTGAAACGGTGTTACACTACACTTAGGCAAGAATGTTAACTGACGTGATAAGTTTCAGTTCAATAAACCAAAAATTACTAACTATTGGCTTATTTTTCGCTGCGCAACAAATAATCTTGTACAATACAATAATTTTTCGTTCCTTCTTTGGTAACAGTTAAATTTTGGGCTTAACTCTGTGAACGGCTTCTGAGGAATTTCCAGAAATAAAACTTCCCGAAGATGCCTGACATTATCTCTGCGAAACGATCAACTTTAAAAAGCAATTAAAAGTAAGTCAATATAAGAACATGTTTGCTGATACAACACCTTAAATAATTTCTGATAATACCCTACTTTTTCTGAAACTTATTAAATTGTCATAGTCAAAGTACCTATTTGCACCGTGATTTTTTATTTCTGGGCAAAATATTGTAAAAAGTATATTTAATTTTAAGAAAATAAAGTGGATTATAATCAACTCGCCTGGAACCTCATGCGTTAGCAACTGCATACGAGTTGAAGGTTGAAGGTTGAAGGTAAGTTGAACGGGAATGCGATCGAAAATCAAAGGATTTCATGTGCATGTAATATTGACAGAGTTGTGACAGATAATTTAAAATTTATCTAGATAACGATAACGATAACGATAAATTTTTAAATCTAGATAACAAAAAAGATAACAGTAGCAAACCTATCTAGATAACAGATGAAGATAACCAAAATTTATCTAGATAATCCAAAAAAAGATAAAAGATAATACCAAAAAATAAAAATCCATCCTGAAAACAGCAAAATTGTCGACTTCAAAGAGAGATTTTCTTTCCCAGGACCACCGCATTCTGATCGGGCTGTGCTCAATGGCGTCAGCGACATACACAGACGGCCGTGGAGAGGACAATGTTGCCGGAGAAATTGATTTGACAACCGTTTCTTTTATCTAGATGAAGATAAAAGATTACGTTTGCTCAAATTATCTAGATAAGATAAAAGATAACAAAAAGTATCTAGATAATTTATCTAGATAAAATTATCTAGATGATTCACAACTCTGCCTATTGATACCCTTTCTTTGTAACTGACAACCGGGTTTTGTCACTCATATTATGCAGTTGCTAAAGTATAGGAGGTTTAATATTTTACCCAGAAAACAAAAATCACAACAGGTTTCTGCATGTACCTAACACGAACGTGCATTGAAATAGCATGACCAATTTACTTGACACATACACAACAAATACCCATTATATAACATTTAAAACATGAACCATGTGTATCCCTTTCAGACCCTGACGGTGTACAATTTAGAGCGCGTATCTAAATTAAAATGTCTAAATACATAAATTAAGACAATTTCTTAGATACAATTAATCGATAAGAAGGAAGTGCCATTCATTTTCCGTTACATCTTTAAATAAATGTAATGCTGCATTATTGTGAAAAAAATTATTCAAATAACCAATAAAATAACTAAATGTAAGAGTAAGAGTGATACGTGCTGCTAATATATTTCTAACTTAATTTAACTCCTGAATGTTCAACGCCATTTATTCGTAATTTGTTATCAATGAACCTCACGCGTAAACGTTGTTCGATCATCAATATTCAACCCTCATCTTCAGCCGCCAGCAGCCAACAGACAAGTCCAGGTAGGAGGAGCGACCCCTAGACAAGTCCAGGTAGGAGGAGCGACCCCTAGACAAGTCCAGGTAGGAGGAGCGACCCCTAGACAAGTCCAGGTAGGAGGAGCGACCCCTAGACAAGTCCAGGTAAGAGGAGCGACCCCTAGACAAGTCCAGCAGGAGGAGCGACCCCTAGACAAGTCCAGCAGGAGGAGCGACCCCTAGACAAGTGCAAACAGGAGGAGCGACCCTTGGAGCCGCGTGTTTTCGCTTGAAGGCCGATGCCAGGGTGTGGGAAAGATTGTGAGGTCTTAAGGACTTTGCATAGAAATCGCCCTCATTTCAAACCTTGCATCAACGAAGACATCTATCAAAACTTTTTGAAATTTTGACACGTAATAGAAATAATAGTGATTCTTATGTAGTATAAATGTCAACATCATGAGACCAACAGGGGCTTGTTGACAGGCCTCCAAACTCGGCTAAAACCCGCCTAACTCCTGTGCTATTCGTGATCGTTTCCCACAGTCTGCCCGTCCAGCAAGTCAGACCGAAGGCGCCGTGACGTCAGAGGGGCGGGGATCTTCAAAACGTGCTTGCCAGACTGTTGTAACATCTGCAAAAACTTTCGGAATTCCATTTCCAATTTTATTTTTTCCCTTCGCCCTTTTCCCGTCTTCATTCCGTGCGACGGTGCTTTCTCTGTGGTTGAAGATCTGCAATCAAAAGCAAAATCAACTGCAAAATCAAAGGCAAAAGGCAAAAGTCTAACTCACAAAGGTTGGATGCATTGGGCACCGCAAAAATGACTCCTTCGCACCAAAGTTGGCCCCGGCTCTAAGTGCGTCGTCAGTCTTCCTCCCCTAATTGACTGCCCTCTTGACTTTGCAGAAATAAGATGGGATAATCACCTTGGCCAACGAATATCTACCACACAATTGTTTACAGGCAAACTGTTAGTGACAGCCCCACCAGAATAGCTCCCCTCCTACGTAATGTATAAGGCTTTCAAATAGCGCAAGAATAATTTGTGTGCTATGATGAGTTTGGCTAATTCATGCCCGTAACTTTGGCAAATTATGGTAACTACGGAAACTAATATTTCCCATAGTTAAGGGCGTTAGCTAGCCAAACAAATCACAGCACAAAAAATATGTTTGTTTAATTTGAACGCCTTATAGATAACCTCTGAAGTGAGATATTTTGGTAAGGCTGTCACTAATAATTTGCCTGTAAATTGTCATGTCAATTTTCGTGGGCGCGGTGACCATTCTACCCTGAACGTACTACCCCCCCCCCCCCCCCCTTTCAACTGTCGCCAACGCCATTCGCCAGATTAAAGTTACCCAAAACGCCACTGATTTCCCCCAATACTAACCATGAACTGCATTTTATTCCCGAGGGCTGCGCATCCGAACCCAGGTCCCAATTGCCAAGGTCTCATTTCTACTTTGGCTTTACCAACTGCTATTGGGATTATGGAGCCTCAAAAGTCGACTGCCTCTTGGGGCAGACCCTGATTACAAACATCACTATACAGGCTACAACAATGCACAACTAAAATATCACTGCTCAAGCTACAACAATGTACAACTGAAAATATCACTGCTCAAGCTACAACAATGTACAACTGAAAATATCACTGCTCAAGCTACAACAATGTACAACTAACTAGGAAATTCGCGAACGCAATTTGTGTTGCGCTGAAAATGAGCTTAGCGGTTTGTTTTAGCGCATAAAAAGAATGAGACAAAATACCTTTGAAAATCATGGAGCAGCAAGCCGGACCATTGCTTTCTCAAAAATTTTCATCACTTGAAAATGTAATCGATTCTGACCTTTCTTTGTTTCTGTCCGAGCTGTCGGGTAGCGGAAATATGCTCATTTTGAGGTCATTGAGCAATGTGCATGTTAATACATAGATGTAACTCATGCCCAAGGGTTTTTATTAGGTTGGAGATATATTTCTGCCGCGGACTTACTCTCAAAAACTTGCATGCACGAAATTGACAAAATTTCTAATATCTGTCAAATCTTGAAGTCAACTTCAAGTCAAAAAATCTGGTGTAATGTTTCGATTTGGTTTCGATGGTTTCTAAATGCAACAATCGACATTGGGAAAATTTGAAAAAAATGCGCACTTTTAAATAAATTTCCGTACTTTATCAAACTTTCCCAATTGTCGAATATTGCTCTTTTTTCTGCTTTGAAGGGGAGGGGTATCGAGGATTTTTTTGAAAAACGCGGGGGGTCTAAGTTGAGAACAAAAGTAGACACCCTGAAAATTTCATCGCAATCGAAGCAGGCGTTTTGTCTGTAGAGCGCGCGCAAACACACATACAAACAAACAAACAAACACACACCAAGTGTTTGCCGTACTTGGCGTAGTGTTACTTGGCCTATAGTGACGGGCTCCCCTGCCAGAGGTACAATCTGGGGAAACGTTGGACTCACCCGGGGCTATTGGCTCTAGACAAGACACGGGCGGCGAACACGCGAAGTCGTGGGCGCTCGAAGTTCTTGTTCGATGGTTGAGCGTTGAGCTGCGCGAGGGGTCTTGTTGCTGTCAGTGTCGTGGTCGCGAGTCGAGAGAGGGGGATTGAACGGTCCCGCTGAGCGCACGAAGGTGGAAACGCGTGCTCAGCGGGATCTACTCCTTGCCGCCTAGGCAACCCATGGTGTTTTGGTGTTTCGCGGGTTGCCTAGGCGTTCCGGTCTTCTAGCCGAATGTGGGGTGCTTGCGCCAAACGAAACGACGGGGACGAATTAGTCCCCATCGTAACAAAAATATCAACAAAAAACCATGATTGGCAATGTAGCTGACTGGATGAAACTGTGCTGTTTGTACCGTAGCTCTAAAAAAATGATTTGGGGAACCAAATAAGTCACACGTGCACCATAGCTGAAATCTGCAACAGTATTGACGATTTAATTCAATTTATTGTCAACAATCAATTTACATGATTTTATCTGAAAGTCAATGAAGCCCTGCGCATAGGGGTACAACGCTGGTATCAATAACCGAGTCAATTAGAAGTGTGATACTGAGACCATTGCCTACTGTTATATAATATTTCCTCACAAATTCGTACATCAGGCCGTCTCAATCAGAGCATGGATATTGTGATCAGAGGTCGTTAATTTAGCTTCATCTAAATTCCCGCAAAAGCGCTCTGACATCCGAGCCATTAAAATGCAATTTGTACTCTATATGGCGGTTCATTTCAAATAAACATATTTTGTCTCAAAAAAGTGTATTGTAATTCGTTGGCCGTTTCTGAAAGCCAGTAGAATTTTATTCTAGATTGATACATTTTATTAGTATACATATAGAAAGTAATCTGTACAAGGTTTGTAATACAATATTTTTATTCATATAATATTACGCAAAATAAATGTCAATTAAATGAATTGAATAATTAAAGCAAGCATCTTGACTCGTGTCTAAATCATTTTCATGTCAATTATCAATGTAATTTTCAACTCCCTAGATGAGGAAATGCTGTATTCCAAATTGTGTAAAACATCCTGGCTTATCATATCATGAAATTCCCAGTGAATCTATTCTGCGACAAAAGTGGATCGATATCATCTCCGATCTTGCTAATTTATTTGGAAGAATTTATAAGGGCACACAATCACAATTACCTACTGTCTGCAGTCAACACTTCCTACCATCCGATTACGTAGCTGGTGCCAAACATAGATTACTACGGCCAGGTAGAGTTCCAAGCATTTTCCCACATCCAATACCCGTTGCCGGTGCATTTACAACAGGAGGGCATAACTTCAAGACTGGACCAAATGCCGCTGGTACCGTAATGGAAATGTGTGTAGAAGCTGAAGAGGTAACATGCAATGCTCAAAATAATGAATTGCCACCAATTACAATATGCACACCCACATCTGCAGATGTAGAAATGAACTTTGATTGGGAAGCGGCGTACGCAGAAATAACAACTGAACTAGACAAAGTACGTAAAGCTTCAAAGAAATTCCAACAAAATATGTTGCAACTCAGCCACAAATTACAAATCAAGCAGGAAGAATTTGATGATGCAAGAACTGAATTAAAATTTTACAAGATAAACAAATACATAAAATTGTTAGTAGAAATCCAAAATTCTGATTGTGATGAAATGCCAGATTTTGTATTAGACCAGATAATGAATTTCAAAAAGAAGCGCCCCCACTGGTCTGAAGACACAATCAGAAAGTGCATTGTATGGCAATCAACTTCACCTAAAGGATATCGGTTTGCAAGGCAGCATGTAATGAAATTGCCGTCCTAATGCACGCTACAACACTACATTGATAACATTCCAACAGATTCTGGATTCACACCATTGATAGAGCAACGGCCCAGAGCAGAATCGGCAGCTTTAGGTCCGCATCAAAAACTCTGCTCAATAGTTTTGGATGAAATGGCTCTTCAACCAAAGATGCAATATGATAAAAAACTGGATACTCTATTTGGTCAAGAAAAGGTTGAGCTTCACACAAATGAAATTAACAGTAAAAATTAAAAAAAGTGCCAGACGTCGAAGCGCTATCATCAAAACCGAATTATCAAAAAAAAGGATGTAAATTAAATGAAAAACTCTACGTTAGCAAATAGACTGATGTGTTCCGTGATCACTGGCCTCTGCACACAGTTCATTTTACCCGCAGCATGCTATTTCTCAAAGCAACTTAATGGTAAGCAGCTTGCAACGCTAACAAAGTCGCTGATCACAAAAATAGAAGACTGCGGCTTTGTCCTGCTGAGACTTGTGACAGACAATCACAAAACAAATCAAAATTTATTCAAACATTTTTCTAGTGGTAAAAATATGAATCCAAAAATTGAACATCCAGAGGACCCAAGCAGACCTTTGTTCCTGGCGTTTGATCAGTGCCACATAATAAAAAACCTTCGAAGCCTCTTCCTGGAGAGAGCTATGTCCGACGAAGGAGGTTTAATAACAGGTGAATACATAAAAAAACTTTATGAGTTGCAGGCTGCAGATATTATAAAACCTGTTAAGTTTTTAACTCGAAAGCATATTGCGCCAACCAGCTTCGATAAAATGAATGTAGGGCGTGCAATTGATATCTTCCGTGAAGAGATCATTGCCGCCATTTCCTACCTCAAAGAAAATAGTCACTCCTACAACATTGCAAGGGAATTCGAAGATTCTGGTTCAACAATCAATTACATGAAGAACATTCAAAAATGGTTTCCCATCCATAATGTGAGTAACAGGACACACAGCATCCATTCAAAAATTCCCGATCATTTACATTTTTTCAAAATTGATGACGAAAGGCTTCTCTGGCTTGAAAATAACTTCCTTTCTTACTTGGATAACATCAAAGCCCATTCATTTGACAACAACTAGCAATTTCTCAGCACTAGACCTACGCTGCAGTACAACTTACAACCCAAACAACTGTTCTTTGCACCCGATATCTGTTAGAGAGTGGGTTTCATTTCGTTTTGACAGGCTTGTTCAACAGCAACAAAATTAACCTATTTTTTGGAGGCATTAAAAACCTGTGTGGCAACAATGATATGTGCGATGCTCGTTCGGTAACGTTCGCAACGAATAAAGCATTGAAGACTGGCTTAATTGCCTCGGTCAATACCGGCAACGTAATTTCATCGAAAATGCATCTCGGTGAAGTACGAATCCGAGAAACACCAGCCGAGGCAAACAAAATCAGTAATGAAATTTTTGTGCCAGATAATGTAAGAATGCTGAACCAAATTTACATTTTGCCCATTTTCATATTTATGCTAACTTACTAGGTAAATAAATTGATATTAGATAAGCTACCATTAACAATGTTCTTTTTGTCTAGAAATCAAACACAGAACACAACAGATGGCATCATTAGCCTACGTCGGAGGAGTGTTGCTTAAGAAACTAAAAGTTCACCTCAATTCTTGTGTCACATGCAAAGAAAACTTGGCAACCGACAAGCATAAGTCTTCCCTCTTGGAACTTATCCATCTCCAAGATCGAGGAGCGCTCTTATACCCAACAGTGAAGTTTGTTTCGCTACTTCACTACACCCAGAATTTCATTACATCGGCAGCCGTTCACTGCGGTTCTACACATCTGGCAGAAACATTGACGATCATTATTCTGCCATATTATATGCAACGGTCACCAGCTTTAGTTTGTGCGAACAATGAAAATCACTCGCAATTACTTTCAGAATTAATATGCCAGACTGTGCCCCTTGTAACATGTAATCTGGCAAGTACAACAAGAGAAAGGCATGAAAAAGTAAAATACCTAAATGCCAAGCTTCTAAACAGAAAGGTTTTAAAATGAAGCTAAAATGCAATCAGTTATCTCCAAAATCAGAAAATCCCTAGATAAGTACCACATCTTAACTCATTATTTGATCATACTGATTATTTTGTTAATTTGATCATGGACTTAAACTTATACCTATATTAAAAACCTATCTTCTATTTCTAAAACTACATTAAGAAATAAATAAATAACATCTCCACAAAACAACAACCCCCTCTATTTACACCTGCTATCCACCACATACCTTCTGTGTCCTTGCACCTGAAATCTCCCTCCAAAACAAACTTCCTAAAAGGCATGTGGCTAATTTTTTCCTAAACTATCCAAAATAAAACCTAAAAAGTAGCGGCGGGCAGCATCCACCGTTGACTGGGCCGTTTCTTGGCTACTCGACGGGTCGTCAAGGAGCAACTGGTCGTCAACGTCGTCAAGGAGCAACTGGTCGTCAACGTCGTCAAGGAGCAACTGGTCGTCAACGTCGTCGTGGAGCAGCTGGCTAAAGACGACAATCTTATCGAAAATACTACGTACAATGCACTGCGCTTGGTGATGTAGTCTCCGGTCTTCGTAACACTAAAAAGAAAAAGGTTATGAGTAGGTACCTTTTAAACATTTCTCTGCACATGTGTTATGAATCCAGCAGAAAACATCCGAAATTGCATTGGCTTCATACCTTATGTATGGCAATTAGGTCCCTAATGGGCTTCACGAAAGCCTTGTTCTGGCGAAGAGCCCCTGGGTATCTATTCTCTAAATGTTATCGCTGCCTTACCTCGTGATATAAGGCAACGTGCCTTAATATTAGCGAATCTGCATTCTTGAAAAGTTATGGCGCGATAAGTTAAGCATTTTTGCCTATGGCACGCGTTAACTTACGGCAAGCGAAATGCCTCGTCGAACGGTAAGGCGAGCGCCTCACAGGCGACATGAAAGCCACGACCACCGTTCAGAGGTTATGCAGGTGTAGGGAATGATCCACATCGGTATCCTTGTATGCATTTTACAAATGTATCGCATATAATAGAATGTTGTGTTATTGTTTAGTGATGTAATATTTCAACAACCGCAATACCAGTATTTGGTAATCGTAATGTCGATCTTATTCATTACCAAACTTTATATTTACAATAATGACAGTTCACAAGGTTTAAAAAAATG
Organism: Nemoura dubitans; assembly: GCA_921293005.1. Classification (NCBI taxonomy): domain Eukaryota; kingdom Metazoa; phylum Arthropoda; class Insecta; order Plecoptera; family Nemouridae; genus Nemoura; species Nemoura dubitans. The sequence goes on along the minus strand of OV121078.1, from coordinate 13,797,914 downwards.
AAAACAAGAAAACTAACCTCGATGAAAAACCTATTTGGCTAAATAATAAATCAAAACGTAAGTAAAATCATTTACTTTAAAACACCAGCAAGTCTGATACGTAAAGTAATTGATCGAAGTGGCGGTTTTTGACAGCTGGTTTCACGATGTACATTTGTCTAGGCTGAGATTTTAAAAAGTCATATGCGCAGGGCTAAGGCGCATGTGCATAGCGATAAATTGCTATAATATTGCGCAGCATATTGAAAAACATGCCAATTTAAGGTTTTTGTTTCGTGAATTGCAATAGGGCGCGTTGCTAAGGCCGGCGATATCTCACCTCGCCATACCATACCGGTAAGGAATCTCTTAACTTAAGGCCGGCGATAACGATAATTTCAAGAATTCTCTAAACTTTATCATTGTGATAAGCTATGATTCTGGTCACGTGATGTCTCAATGACAAATCGAATCACTGGATTGTCCGTCACGTGACCCAGAATGATAACTTATCACGTGGTAACTTTTCGAGAATAGGTACCCTGACTTCGTCCAGAAGTCTTCCTAGACTTCATTGTGAAAAATCTTGCGCCATTCCCTTCCTATCTTCTAAAATGAGGAGGTATTTGCTCTTGATTTTCAATTCCAGATGTTTTGAAGCTGCCATTCCTATTAAAATATCCTCCATAATCTGAAAATAAATAATTACAGTACCTACTTAAACATCTGATAATTTCCACCAAAAAAGGAAGAAAACAATACAATTCATAGCTTTAGAGCTGAAGCCAAATTGCAGTGATCAAAATAAGAAATACTAACCTTCAAATTGCACAAACATTCAATTTCACAAGTAGCACTATTCTTTTGTCGATAATTGATTTGTGTACCTACTTAGCATCGAAAAAAAATAATAGTGAAAAAGTATATTATTCATAACATGCCTGCAAGCATTTATTTTGTGTTTATGTTCACAATTTTTCGCATAAATGAATTTAACAGGAGTATTGACATTAATTGGTGGACAATGTCGGCCATTGTTTTTTCTCGGGCTCAGCCGGCTTGCAGTCGGTAATGCGGTCCACAAGCCCGGAAGTCAGAGCGATCTAACAGGAAAACTACAAACTAAAAAAATCGATCTCTGATCGAGACGGCCTGATGCAAAGATACTATATAATAACCTTCGGTTCCTGATGTACTAATTCGTGAGGAAATATAATATAAACAGTAGGCCATGCTGAGACTCATCTGAAATCGTGGAACATATTTTTGTAAATTAGTCAGCATAAAATAAGGAAACGCTTTAAGTTAAATTAAAAAATAGTAACTTATAATAATAAATAATAATCACCCGCGGAGGTATTTCGAATTTGAACGAAATTTAAATGTTGTGTTGGCAGACCTGTGTGTGTGTGGCCGGTTGCGACCATGGGAACCAACCCATGGCAACGTCAACATTGACAAGCGTCAGTGTACATTTAGACCCCGCACGGTGCGGTAGGTCGGCAGTCCCTCGCGTCCCTAAATTTTGGTAAGAATCTACCTGCATAATCAAAGAAATCCTCAATTCTCGTGAGTCGCACCTAGCTTTTTTCGGCTGTTTAAATAGGTTTTGAATACCGCATTATTTTCTTTATAATCTTACTTAAATTACGAAAGCTCGTAATTGGCTAGTCATTTTATTTTTATGTACACAAATTAGCCGCATTTTTTAATTTCTTTCGTTAAGCTTATCGCTAGACGAGGCTTGCTATTTTATGTTGTTACTTTTTGTGCTCATGGTGTAGGTAGGCATTGCATTGGTTGGTTTGACAGTTGTTGAAATTTGAGGTTAAATTAAATGCCACGTTGCTGGGCATGATGTAGGTCAGTGTTGTTTGAACATAACCTACAACAACAACAAAAACGCGCCAAAAGGAAAAGTACCTATCTTGTAACAGAAAAAACATCACAACTTACAAGCAATAATATATACCGCAACAAGCAATGATGTGGAAACTTGCACGCTTGTTCTGTTCACATGCACAACTAATTTTTGTTTATAACTTGGGCATACGTAGTATAGGTGCTCAAGTACTACATCTACCATCATTTGGGTGGGTTGTAAACTGTAATTACTAGCACCAAAGTCATAGGTTTGTTCCAAGGTAGGTAGGCACCAGCTATCTACCTACTATATCATTGATACTACCATTGATGAATAAACCCTACTTGGCTGAACCGAACAAGCTTCAAATTTCTTGAGCAAAAGTCACAACACCAATCACCTGTTGCAATACCAGAGGCTAGCTGTTTGCATTCACTTGCATCCATTTAATTATTGGTAGTATGATACCTATTGTATGATTACTTTGATCATATTTTGCAGAATTTTTTGTTTATATCATTTTATTCCTCCACTAGGTATAGGTCTGTACATGTCGGTCTTGGTCTCTTCTTGGTCCTGTCTACTTGTTCAAATCTGTGTTGTGGATCTGATTTTTGTTGACATGTTGATTTGACATTTTTCCTTGCTTCCACTTTATGATCTAGAGCTTCTTGCTCTGTACTGCAAATACTTTTCTTCCGTGCATTATCTTTCACCAATTAAAATATCTGATTTAATTCATGTCAGCTTTTGGCATGACAGATACTATTAATATTATATACAATTCTGTAGGTATCACAATGTCCTTGATTTTCCATGCACACCTACAAAGAAGTTTCACAGCTGCTGCCCTTAGTTTATCGTAAGTCAATGAATTCTTCCTCATTCTCTCTATACTCATTTTGTGAAATCACACACCCATCATTTTACTTACATGGGTAGTAGCTAAGTCCACTTCCTGTCTTCTCAATCTCTCTCTTGCAACTCCGGATTCCTATATTTGCTGTCGATATTGTCTCTTCTCAGCCTGCTGAACTCCAGGTAACTTGCCTGTACCATTGAATTTGATTGCCTGTGCCAAATAATTCCACGATCCCATGTCAAAGTTGGGTTGATTCACAGGTGGAACTATGCTTCGTGAGAACCAAGTATTATTTGCAAATATTTGTTATTAGTACCAGGTAATTAGGTAGGTACTAATATAAATATTCCACAATAAGTTCTACCTGGCCAATTGGTCAATAGTGTGTACCTACAGCCTTCTATTTTTGTATTTTTTTGTATCAATCTGTTCCAAGCTTCCATTTGCTGACTAGTTAGACTAGTTCAACCTGGCTGTGAAGCAGTGTGTGTGTGTGTGTCGTTCTTGTGAAGACGTGTGACGTTCAGCCCTCGTCGTGGAAAGTCTCTATTTTGTTCATCGAGACGTGAAATCATTCTTCCAAGTCTTCGATAGGTTGGTACTACCTAGGTTAACTTGGCCGCATGTTGGTCCTCTGAGGCCGGCCGCCTCGGTTCTTGTCTTACGGTCTGACCTTGGTTTGTAAGATTGGATCATGGTTCATATTTTGGCACAAAATGCGATTAGTTTGATTCTGCCCACGGGTAATTTTGTGTCAGACCTTCTCGGTCAGAACTCCACCACCCTTTTCTGATAATTGTAAACAGCTTTCTGCTGTTTTACGGTTGATGTTTTGACGAGCATCAAGCTGGAAGGGGGTCACTGAAGAAGGAGCAAAGCCCTGTTGGGAAGTTCATTTCACCAACGTAGCTGAAGTGAAAAGTTAGAAGGTTCAGTTTGCCAAATTTAAAAGTGAACTTTAGAAAATTCAAGTTTATTAAAAAATGTCATTGAAAGTACTGGCAAGTAGATGTGTGCTGTGACTCGGTGAGCATTGAACGCTCAATGGAATGCGTTCAAAGATCACCAGAATGCGAAAAAGTGAATTTTGTTCGTTCAAAAATGTTCACTGCCCAAGACTGGGGCAAAGCTACAATAGTTTGTCTGTAGTACGTCAGGTCTAGTAATATAACAGAGATTTCTTTCTCTGGAACCAATAGACCAGAAGCCAAGGATACTAATTATTATAAAAAGCCGTTGTCGATGTCCAGTGAATTTAAGCTAGTTGCTAATTTCCAACGATTCTTTGCAGGTCCCGCCGAGACTTCAACGCCACCCGCGGCTCAGCGCGGAAACGTTTTCAATCGGAACATTAAGACCATCGAGGTCGTTAAATTCGCGCGCGCTTCTTATCGGCAGTCACCGCCCGGCCAGGTGGTCGAAGGGTTAGCGTTTGTAGGCCTACAGTCTTTAAAATCACACACTTTAAAATCACACACTTAAAAATCACACACTCGACACTCGCGAACTCCAAGCAGCTCAACATCGTCCGTCCACGAGCCAACCGCTTCAGCCGAGCCAACGCAGTCGCAGCCGCAGAGGTTTTAGAACGAGTTAGCTTTCATTTCATGGCAGCAGCGGCTTGCCAGGGGTTTTCAGTTTACAGTTTGAGGCTTTCACCGACGCCAAGAACTTATGAGTAGGGACATCGGTACCATTTGGGGTAGTTTAGGCTAGGTCAGAGAGAGGTACCTCTTAGGTGGAAGCAGGCGTCTGTGCCTTGGCTGTCCACGGTTAGGTTAGCGGGTGGGGCGGCTCAGTCTCTGTCTGCCGGCTCTGGGGTGGCAGTCTGGCGTGGCGCGCAGGGGCTGCTTGACTTGGAGTCGGGGTGCAGGGGTATACGTCCGCGTTGCCTTCGGTAAAACGTCCTATGTCTTCTTGAAAAGTTGATTCCGTAGTGCTGCCTCAGCGGACACTCTAAGGGCATGGCGGGCTCATTCTGTGCCGCTGTAGATTAGCTGGTCGTGCAGACGGCCGATGGGGTGGGGCAGGGACCCCGACTTGCGTACCCCATAGCGCTGTGGGGCGGGGCATTGTCGGTGGGGGGTGCGGGGGATCGCAGGCTAGGATTGGACGACAGACGGCGAGAGAGGGATCGGCGGCCGCAGCTTTCTCTCCGACTTTCCTCCTAGGTGTAGGTCTTCCTCGCGACTGGGGCGTGCGAAGGCGTTCTGCGCAGAGGCGTACCGTGCAGAGGCGTACCGCGAAGCTTTAGTTCATCGTGAGTGTAGGAAACACATATAGCAGCACAATAGTATAGCGCTAACCCGGAGACCGCTTTGCTTTGCTAAATTATTATTATGTCGTGTACGTATTTAATTGTGTAGTGTACTCGCGTTATGAATTATTACGTCGCTATTACGATATGCATCACACGTGTGGTCATATTGTAAAGAATCGGAGCAAGTTGTCGAGAGTTACGCGTGTTACGTCCCTATTACGGTATATTATATGCATCACACGTGTGGTCATATAGAAGAGAATTCCATCGCGGTTACGATAATAATACGGTTACTGATAATAATCCTTGTGTGCACACTGTTTTTTTTTTTTACTTTCTTTAGAGATGTTCCCCAATAGTTTTCTTACCCATTTCACAGGATATAATGGACGCAGCATTCTGTCCACAGATAATATCTTTACTTGTTCATTGCACAATGTTCTTGTTTCACTGATACTAATCCTTGTGTGCATACTGTTTTTCTTTGCTTTCTTTACAGATGTTCCCCAATTGTTTTCTTACCCATTTCACAGGATTTAATACACGCAGCATTCTTTTCACATATAATATCTTTACTTGTTCATTGCACAATGTTCTTGTTTCACTGATACTAATCCTTGTATGCATACTGTTTTTTTTTTCTTTCTTTACAGATGTTCCCCAATTGATTTCTTACGCATTTCACAGGATTTAATACACGCAGCATTCTTTCCACAGATAATATCTTTACTTGTTCATTGCACAATGTTCTTGTTTCATTGATACTAATCCTTGTGTGCATACTGTTTTTCTTTGCTTTCTTTACAGATGTTCCCCAATTGTTTTCTTACCCATTTCACAGGATTTAATACACGCAGCATTCTTTCCACAGATAATATCTTTACTTGTTCATTGCACAATGTTCTTGTTTCCCTGATACTAATCCTTGTGTGCATACAGTTTTTCTTTGCTTTCTTTAGAGATGTTCCCCAATTGTTTTCTCACCCATTTCACAGGATTTAATAGACGCAGCATTCTTTCCACAGATAATATCTTTACTTGTTCATTGCACAATGTACTTGTTTCACTGATACTAATCCTTGTGTGCATACTGTTTTTTTTGCTTTCTTTAGAGATGTTCCCCAATTGTTTTCTCACCCATTTCACAGGATTTAATAGACGCAGCATTCTGTCCACAGATAATATCTTTACTTGTTCATTGCACAATGTTCTTGTTTCACTGATACTAATCCTTGTGTGCATACTGTTTTTTTTTGCTTTCTTTAGAGATGTTCCCCAATTGTTTTCTTACCCATTTCACAGGATTTAATAGACGCAGCATTCTTTTCACAGATAATATCTTTACTTGTTCATTGCACAATGTTCTTGTTTCACTGATACTAATCCTTGTGTGCACACTGTTTTTCTTTGCTTTCTTTAGAGATGTTCCCCAATTGTTTTCTCACCCATTTCACAGGATTTAATAGACGCAGCATTCTTTCCACAGATTATATCTTTACTTGTTCATTGCACAATGTTCTTGTTTCCCTGATACTAACCCTTGTGTGCATACTGTTTTTCTTTGCTTTCTTTAGAGATGTTCCCCAATTGTTTTCGCACCCATTTCACAGGATTTAATAGACGCAGCATTCTTTTCACAGATAATATCTTTACTTGTTCATTGCACAATGTTCTTGTTTCACTGATACTAATCCTTGTGTGCACACTGTTTTTCTTTGCTTTCTTTACAGATGTTCCCCAATTGTTTTCTTACCCATGTCACAGGATTTAATACACGCAGCATTCTTTTCACAGATAATATCTTTACTTGTTCATTGCACAATGTTCTTGTTTCACTGATACTAATCCTTGTGTGCACACTGTTTTTCTTTGCTTTCTTTACAGATGTTCCCCAATTGTTTTCTTACCCATGTCACAGGATTTAATACACGCAGCATTCTTTCCACAGATAATATCTTTACTTGTTCATTGCACAATGTTCTTGTTTCACTGATACTAATCCTTGTGTGCACACTGTTTTTCTTTGCTTTCTTTACAGATGTTCCCCAATTGTTTTCTTACCCATTTCACAGGATTTAATAGACTCTGCTTTCTTTCCACAGAAAATATCGATCACTACTTGTTCTGTACATAAATTGTTGTGTTGTTCTTGTTTGAATGATAATCGTTGTCTCCTGGTTCTGTTTTTTCTTTACTTCTTTGCCCACTGTCTAAGATGTTTCAAATTTGTTTCTTGATACCCATGCCATGTCACAGGAAATAATAGACCCAGCATTCCTTCCAGCCTCCGCTTATCACGTTGACTTTGACACTAAACGCGCTTTCTTGCCAGCAGATTGCTCGTACCGACAGCCCCACATTCCCCGTCGTGAACATCACAGCGCAGCCAATCACAGCGCAGGATTCCCCGTCGTGGACATCGCAACGCAGCCAATCACAGCGCAGGATGCCCCGTCGTGGACATCGCAACGCAGCCAATCACAGGGCAGGATTCCCCGTCGTGGACATCGCAACGCAGCCAATCACAGCGCAGGATTCCCCATCGTGGACATCACAGCGCAGCCAATCACAGGGCAGGATTCCCCGTCGTGGACATCACAGCACAGCCAATCACAGCGCAGGATTGGACATCACAGCGCAGGATTGGACATCACAGCGCAGGATTGGACATCACAGCGCAGGATTGGACATCACAGCGCAGGGGTGCCACCACGGACGGGCGTTGGGAGACGTCGTCGGCTCCACGAGGTTGGTACCTGTCATTGTTCGACGCCGAGTCTCGATGAGAGGGACTTTGGTGTGCGGCCAGTTTTAGTGGATTGACGCGCCAATAATCTCGCGACTTCGAACCAAACTACTTTTGATTTACGCTGCGTCTTTACCGCGATGACGTCGGGTATCGATTGGAAAAAAGGGACACGGTCGCCACGTTTGGCGTTTGTTTGGTGAAGTCACCATCGATGGACCAATCGCAGTGAACCCACCTTGTTGATCTTGGGTTGCCTAGCGCCCAGCCAGCCAGCACAAAGATACGTCCAACTCCCCAACCAAAGAGTTTTCTGTGTCGTTGCTTACATCCACTTTTCTTGGTTCGCAGGCGGCCGATTCGACTCTACCAGAACTTCGAGGACTTCGAGGACTTCGAGGGACGTCCGGGACCGAAAGCATGCCAACCAATAAAACACAGGCAAGCACTTTCATTTCTAATTAAATGCATGAAAATCGTTGTTGAGGTTTAGAATCTTTTTGATTTTATGTCAAGCTTATCCAACTGTAACATGAGTACCTAGCTAGCATTGCTCTTTACCCAAACAATAAGTGTATATTGATGGTGTACAGGCAGAAGGGCTTAAGCGACATTTTCACTCTCGTTTAATCAATTGTTGATGATTCAATTCAAATTTTTAATGTCTCCTAATTTTATTTTATGAATTTGCTGCAATAATAGAAATTATATTCTCTCATTCGAAAAATAATAATGGCGGTTACGCCCTAAAACACTTCTAAAATGCTGCTTGCTTATGGTGGTTACGCCCCAAGTGTGGATACAAAATAAGTTGCATACGCCCTTTTGCCTGTTCCAGTTTCGACATGATGTCGCTTACACCCAAATTAATACGTGAATATCGGCTGAAGTAATAGACTGTCGCTTACACGGTTTTTTTTTTTTTTTTTAGGTTACTGGTGTAAACATTGAGCAGGAACCACCAAAACATGGATTTTGCCCAAAATGTCGCTTACGCCCTTCTGCCTGCACACCATCGATATAATATGGTACGGTGTTTGTGATTCTAACGGAATGCGCCAACTAATTCGTACTCTTTTTATTGTTTGCAGTTTTGTGTCCGTCTTCGGTCGCGATTGGAGGACGCCGTCGTGGCAATGACTCGGCGACGGAAGTCTGCGCGAAATCTTGGCGCAAATCTGCACCGTCGATTGCTGTGAGTCGTTCGTTTCTAAGACAACCAGGCGTTTCGACTTTGAAATCCCAGACTCTTGCTGTCTCAGCTGACAGAATCACAGTGAAAAGGGAATTTGAATTTTTAATTGGTAGTCCAGTTTGTTATTGCCATTCTATGATCAAGCCAACTAATTTAAACTCATCCACATACAAAAGTAAGATAGTGCCATAGTTTAATTTCCAAATCAAGTTGCTTTAAGCCGGCCAGTAAAGTAGTTAAATCCGGATAGATCCACCGTCTAACCACAGATTGTCTCGGCAATAAGTTGCTTTCAACTTTTTGTAAATGATTCTAATTCCGATCTCTGTTTCTCAGGTACCGAAGGCTTCAGTTTCCGCCACGGTCTTCCAGCTGGGGACTGACTTCGAGATCCATTCGCTGCTCTGCGCACAGAAACGGTACGCTGTAATTAATTTGATCCGTAACACCAACACGGCCTTGGAGACGAATCTTTGGTACTTGGCAGTTGCATGCAATTTACCTCAATGGTTTTTTTAAATCAACTCGCACGTTAATTGCTGACCTGTGGCACTTGTAACTAACGAGTTCATTCGTTCGACCGCAGGCTGGAATCGTGATCCGCTACTCGGCCCGACGAAGGTGTGACCGAGATCGACCGGAAGGGGACCACTTTCCCGTCGAGCACCGAACGTTTGGCCTCGGCACCGAGCGCCGTGCCGCGAGAACCTCGCCCACGCGCTGTGATTGGTCGACGAGACGGACTCGATGCTTGTCGGGCGTCTGAGGGAAAACGCGTCTCCGTGAAAGTGTTAGTCTACGTTTGCCAGTTTAAGTGGCGTGGATTTGTGCTGAATGGGAGGTGTTCGGAATCACGTTGGTCCAAAGTAGTAGTGGAAGTTGGACGGTTCGTTGCCGGTCGCAGTTTCAATCGTTGTGTCCAGGTTCTGTCCGACAGGAAGGTTTGCTCGTTGTGTCCAGGTTCTGTCCGACAGGAAGGTTTGCTCGTTGTGTCCAGGTTCTGTCCGACAGGAAGGTTTGCTCGTTGTGTCCAGGTTCTGTCCGACAGGAAGGTTTGCTCGTTGTGTCCAGGTTCTGTCCGACAGGAAGGTTTGCTCGTTGTGTCAAGGTTCTGTCCGACAGGAAGGTTTGCTCGTTGTGTCAAGGTTCTGTCCGACAGGAAGGTTTGCTCGTTGTGTCAAGGTTCTGTCCGACAGGAAGGTTTGCTCGTTGTGTCCAGGTTCTGTCCGACAGGAAGGTTTGCTCGTTGTGTCCAGGTTCTGTCCGACAGGAAGGTTTGTTAGCGCAGTGGTTTGTTCGAATGTCTTCAATTGTTTTCCCATCTCTCATTCAGCACTTTTTTTTCTTTGATCGCGACACATCTAAAAGCACGCTTGAATCCTAGATGCAATTTATTACGATGACAGAGTCAAAGCAGGTAGATTCCCCTCGGATGCCCGGACACTCATGCTTATTTGCACGCAACGTTCAAATACAAATAGTGCAATGTTTCAATGCTGCTGTTGGCACCCGTGAGGCGAGCCCGACGGAGAGTTTTTCACGGTTTTCCTCCGTCTTTTAAGCAAATGCTGGGCTGGATTAAAAAATGGCCGTGACCAATACGCCTCACGAAACAAACATTACGAAGTTACGATATCATCACTCTATTAGTTGTATTTGCGTGCTAAACATTGTATTCAATTATTAAATTTCTTTGACTCGTGTATACTTGTTCTATCTTAGCACTAGTTTTGAAACCCTACTCTTTCAAGCTAGCATAATGTTACGAAACGTCATGAAACCAGCGAGATTTACTTAGCATACAAAACCCAGTTTGAAAATGGTTTGAAAATGTATTTGTAGCCAATAAGTTTTACTTCTCAATTTTCAAGTATTTATTAAACAAGTTATATTGTAATGTATTCTTTTTTATTATATCTATCTGCTGTTTTGTCCCATGTACCTATAAAATATTATAACTCGATATTATTAACCTACCTATACTTAGTACTTAAGTACTGTGAGTTGTGACCAAACCTTGTCTACAAATTGAATGCAAATAAATGTTTTAAGAATACAGAGTGCCAGAAGAGTAGGTATACTGCCATGGGCCTGTACGGCATGTTTGTGACCTGAGGTTTTGGGTCGAGCAATAAAGTATGTTTATGTGTGATGCCAGCTCCTTTGCCCTCTCCCTGCATGCAGGCTGACTGCAGGCTGTGTTTGTTAGTGGCTTTTAGGGGACGGAGAGGGATCTCCCACGGGATTGAGCAAATCGAGGTGATTTATTAGTGATAACTTAAAAAAAGTGTTTGGCATCATGATATAATGCGATATTATGCTGGGTTTACCTGGTAATGAACATTTTAAGTCATCAGGTCTTTTTTTTTAACAAGCAATTTTTATTGGAGTTTTGTAAACTGTAAGGGTTATAGTCTTGCTATTTGGACTGATGTATTGATCAGTTCGTTTTTGAGGGATGACGCTTCCTCGACCTTTGGTTAAGTCATCCCTCTCAACCACTAGTTGGAAGGCACCACAAATTGTAAAGAAATAGGTATTTTCAGTCTATTCGTACGAGTTTAAGAGATTCACCAAACTCTCAGAAATATTGTTACGATTATTTATTGTATACTCATGTTCCTGCCACGGAAAAGCACTAGAATTTGCCTGAAAAAAGTGCCTCTCGAAAGAAACGTGGCAGTTGAAGAAGTTGCTTTTCCAGTGAGTTATGACGATTTTAACACGCGTAGGGATTTTTTTGTGGTAAAATGGATTCCTGGCGAGAGCTGTAGGATAGTTGCCCTCTCCAGTCGGGAAAAATCTGCCCTACATTATTATGCATGGGGGGGGGGGGGGATTACTATACAGAAACTTTAATTTCAAGGGTACAATAATGGTTAAAGCAAGTATTTCCGTGTGCTATATTCAGGCGAGGCTTTCAGACCTGGATGAAACGGTGACTTTGAAGGCAATGTTTCTGAGCTCAGCTAACGGGCAGCTCAGCTGGGGACTCTGAAAGCTTTCCCGGTCGCAGCTAGTGCAGGTACAACGATGCCATTGTTCGTGCCAGTACGTAGCCTCAAATAGGTGTTGCCTTGCTTTAGACCTTGCTGTTTCCAATATTAACTGTTGGGTATTTTTAAGAAGTATGCAGCTTGCTGTTTTGTTACAAAGATATTTAATTCATGTAGAATACAGGTCGGAAACAGAATTATAGTAGGGTTTAGAACTAGCATGAAGAATTTCCTGTACCTACACAAGTTTGTCGGATCGTCTTCGACTTTTGTATTTCGCTGAAACACCGAATAAAAATCAAAAAGTGATCTGTCTGAACTGTGAAAGTTGGACAGGACGGATTTGGAAGGGCAGTGTCACGTACTGTTTGCCATTTCAAATAATTTCAAATAAATCAGTCCATGAAAATTAAGAAAAAATTGGGCCATAGATGCAAAATGGTCGCAACGCTTGGAAATGTTGAACCGAATTCAACATTTCTGGCGCAACGCTCGCAACGCTCCGACCTTGGGCTCTGATTGGAGAACGCTCACAACGCTCCGACCTTGGGCTCTGATTGGAGAACGCTCGCAACGCTCCGACCTTGGGCTCTGATTGGAGAACGCTCACAACGCTCCGACCTTGGGCTCTGATTGGAGAACGCTCGCAACGCTCCGACCTTGGGCTCTGATTGGAGAACGCTCACAACGCTCCGACCTTGGGCTCTGATTGGAGAACGCTCACAACGCTCCGACCTTGGGCTCTGATTGGAGAACGCTCACAACGCTCCGACCTTGGGCTCTGATTGGAGAACGCTCGCAACGCTCCGACCTTGGGCTCTGATTGGAGAACGCTCACAACGCTCCGACCTTGGGCTCTGATTGGAGAACGCTCACAACGCTCCGACCTTGGGCTCTGATTGGAGAACGCTCACAACGCAGCGATGACAAAGCTCATAAAGTGAAACAGTATAACGAGCCTTTACGATCGCTGCACCAGCAATGTTGAATTCGGTTCAACATTTCCAAGCGTTGCGAGCGTACCGCTGGGTTTTTCGCTAGCCCCGCCCCCATAGCCATCTCGATGAGCTACAAACCGACCGTGATTCCGTGTGTTTAGCTAGCTGTGGCAAGAGTGCCAATTTAATTTTGCTAGGCGCCAAACGTCAAACTACAAGCAACGCTCGCAGCGTTGCTTATATTATTATTATTATATTATTATTATACATAAAAAAACAGCTTTTTAATTGGAGTTTCTTGCTATCTTTCGATTATAGATAACGTCATTAAAAAAAAACTTTTGCTGATAGCAGGACTGACATGCGAATGGAACCCAGCCTGAGAAGACCAATGTCCCCCCTTTGTGCTCGGCTCAAACATCTCGGTCCCAGCACGCAGCCAAAAGGCCAAGGGTTCGGTGCTGATTCCAGGACTGACATGCGAATGGAACCCAGCCTGAGAAGACCAATGTCGCCCCTTTGTGCCCGGCTCAAACATCTCGGTCCCCTGGACTATATTATTTGTTGGAGGGGTAATATCATCATATTTTGACGGAATTACTGGAAACCGCAAGTTACAGCCATTCGAATTTCGCTCCCCCTGCCATCAAATAAAGATGGCGAAATCTGAATTAGTCAAAGATCTACTACATATGTGCTATTTGCAAACAGCAATACACATTTGAGCAGCTGAGAGTTTATGACGTTTTTATTTTAATTCTTATTTTTAGTTATTTTTAGCTTGTTTGGTGACAATGATTTGTTTAATGTTTTCTTTGTGTTCGCCGTGGGTCGTCCTGACAGTGACACTTGTTGTCAGGTTAAGTTAAGATTTTAAGCAACTTTTACAGCAATGTTTGTTTGTCGAGATAAAAAGTTATCCATCTATCTACCAGATAACTTGCACGTTCTGACGGGGATGTGGAACCCTGTTACATTACTGTAATCTCATATTATGTTGTATCATGTTGTATACTTTGGATCGGCTCCCTATGTTGTGCTAGCTCTCTGTGCTTGGAATCATCAAACTGTCTGCAGTGAAGAAACCAGTTCTGTAAGGTTGTAAAATTGAATAGGCTATTGACAGATCTAGGGTTTCAATAATTGCAAAGAGTTTTTTTAGCACGATAAATTAAACTGTAGGTACCTACCTATTACAGTTCAATGCTATTACTTATTTGCAGTAGTAGTAGTAGACAATCAATAGCAAAGCATAAAGTAAACATCACACTAAAATAAAACTGCATTTCTTAAGTGCAATTTGGCTTCATCCAAGGGGTTGTTCAATAAAAAATGAAGCGGCAACGTCACACAAACGGCCTTCAACCATCCGAGCGACCGTGCCAAATCAAGGAGAATGATCGAATGCATCAAGGCAAAGCATCTCTTCCTGATCAAGATATGGAGGTAGGTACCTAGGTCTAGGGTATACCTAGTCTGCAAAAACGTATGCAGGAACCTAACTAAATGTCTGACCACTCATTTATACGGTGTGCCTTTAAGTCAATTCAGTGCCGCAATGTATGTTAAACTTAGTCCAACTATATTACACTGTGTCTTGAATTTACATCATGAAGCCTTAACATATTTCCCAACGTTCTATATCTTAAACTAGTACTTTATCGACGGTTAAGCCGAGCTTGAATGATTCTGACAATAGTTAGAACTTGACTTCACTTTTTATTCAATATTTTCAGATAGATTTAAATGTCAAACTAGTGCTTAGAGTATACCTACCTTTAGTAGTTTGGTATTCTTAATCTTACCTAGCTAAAAGTAGCCATCAGTTAACCACGTGTCAGTCTATTGATTCATTGTGTAATTTATGCAGGATCGCACCCAGTAGCATCTGCAGCCTCCCAGATGAAATCATCTTGTCGATTTTCCACTGGCTTTCGAAACCAACGCTCGGAAAAACTGCGCAGGTTTGAGACACTTAAAGTTGGTTTCACACATCGGCCTACAGTCATGACGTTCTGCCTTCACTATATTTTATCCGCTACCGCTACAAACTCAATGCGATACAAATTGGGTTCACGAAAGATATGGAGTCTTATTTAAAATGTTGCTAGCTTGCTATCCCTAAATGCTGCGACTGTGCTGTGATTGTGAATGTGATCTACTTTTACCTTTTGTGAATTGTAGGTACCTATCTACTAAGGTATCTACTATTATTATGGTTCCAATAGATAATTACTAAAACAAACTTTTTAAATTATAACCTATATATATATGGAAGGGAGACGAAGCTGGAAAAATGGGCACCCGAACCGGGATACGAACCCGGGACCTCCTGCTTGCCGGGCAGGTGCTCTACCTGCCCGGTAGTAACTGCTTAACCCAGTAACAATTTCCTCTAACCTATTTATGTTCCAGGTTTGTGTGCGCTGGAAGCTTCTTTCCGGCGACATTTCTCTGTGGCGGAAAGCTGTTTTTTCAAACGGATTGTTAACGCCCGGCACGCTTGACTTCGTCCTTGGTCACGGATGCCTGGAATTGAGGATCGAACGGTGTTGTCAGGTGATCCATTACCTCGTTTACTCTTGGTTCATTGCCAGCTGGGATGTGCAACTAGCTCAGCGCTCTCTGTATGCCATGCCATGAAACCCTAAGATTCTGATACTCGACAGATTCTGTCGTTATATATATACCAGGGTCCAGGCTATTTAAAAACTGAAATACACAGTACAGTTTTGTTAGCAGCCTGGTGGACCATTATAATATGAGATCACCAAAAAATGGCAAGCTGAAATTAATTCTAGCCCTAGTACTTTTTAAATAAGTAAATTTGATTTGAGACATTGCTAAGTAATTCCCTAGCTGGCATGGCATAGGTACTAGTTTCCTGTCCCGTACCGGAGCAGTGAGAGCTGACACGGCATACTAGTTGCCTATCCCGTACCGGAGCAGTGAGAGCTGGCACGGCATACTTGTTGCCTATCCCGTACCGGAGCAGTGAGAGCTGGCACGGCATACTAGTTGCCTATCCCGTACCGTAGCAGTGGGAGCTGGCACGGCATACTAGTTACCTATCCCGTACGCAGTGAGAGCTGGCACGGCATAATAGTTGCCTATCCCCTACCGGAGCAGTGAGAGCTGGCACGGCATACTAGTTGCCTATTCCGTACCGGAGCAGTGAGAGCTGGCACGGCATACTAGTTGCCTATCCCGTACCGGAGCAGTGAGAGCTGGCACGGCATACTAGTTGCCTATCCCGTACCGGAGCAGTGAGAGCTGGCACGGCATACTAGTTGCCTATCCCGTACGCAGTGAGAGCTGGCACTGCATACCAATTGCCTATCCCGTACCGGAGCAGTGAGAGCTGGCACGGCATGCTAGTTGCCTATCCCGTATTGGAGCAGTGAGAGCTGGCACGGCATACTAGTTGCCTATCCCGTACCGGAGCAGTGAGATCTGGCACGGCATGCTAGTTGCCTATCCCGTACCGGAGCAGTGAGAGCTGGCACGGCATACTAGTTGCCTGTGCCGTACCGAGCAGTGCGAGCTGGCACGGCATACTAGTTGCCTGTCCCGTACCGGAGCAGTGAGAGCTGGCACGGCATACTAGTTTCCTGTCCCGTACCGAGCAGTGCGAGCTGGCACGGCATACTAGTTGCCTATCCCGTACCGAGCAGTGCGAGCTGGCATGGCATACTAGTTGCCTGTCCTGTACCGGAGCAGTGAGAGCTGGCACGGCATACTAGTTGCCTATCCCGTATCGGAGCAGTGAGAGCTGGCACGGCATACTAGTTGCCTATCCCGTACCGGAGCAGTGAGAGCTGGCACGGCATGCTAGTTGCCTATCCCGTACCGGAGCAGTGAGAGCTGGCACAGCATACTAGTTGCCTATCCCGTACCGGAGCAGTGAGAGCTGGCACGACATACTAGTTGCCTATCCCGTACCGGAGCAGTGAGAGCTGGCACGGCATACTAGTTGCCTATCCCGTATCGGAGCAGTGAGAGCTGGCACGACATACTAGTTGCCTATCCCGTACCGGAGCAGTGAGAGCTGGCACGGCATGCTAGTTGCCTATCCCGTACCGGAGCAGTGAGAGCTGGCACAGCATACTAGTTGCCTATCCCGTACCGGAGCAGTGAGAGCTGGCACGGCATACTAGTTGCCTATCCCGTATCGGAGCAGTGAGAGCTGGCACGGCATGCTAGTTGCCTATCCCGTACCGGAGCAGTGAGAGCAGGCACGGCATACTAGTTGCCTATCCCATACCGGAGCAGTGAGAGCTGGCACGGCATACTAGTTGCCTATCCCGTACCGGAGCAGTGAGAGCTGACACGGCATACTAGTTGCCTGTCCCGTACCGGAGCAGTGATGGAAGGTTTATTTTCCGAGTGTCAAACTTTTGCCGAAGAATCACTAGATGGAGTAGGCGGCTGTGGCTTGCACGTGGACCCGATTTACGGCAATTCGGCAATTAGGGGCCTCGCATCAATCTTCGATGTGCCCTCGATTACGGGCATCAGCCGACATTCAGAGTTAAGTCGATACCATTTAGCGGTCTTCAAGTCATTGATGCTCATTTGCTATTTTTACTAGCGAAATTGCAAACGAATTTGAAATAGGAGACTTAAATCCATAGGACGACTACCTTGTTTGACACTCGGATGTAATGACCGATAACTTGAGGAATGATGCTTGAATGGCAGGATTACTCCGCTAGGAACGCAGTGTAATATAGATGACTTTCAAACGAAATACTTAGTTTTTACGGCGATGACTTTTTACAGATTGTGCACCCGATGTTCAAAGATTTGAGGCCGATGAAAAGTTACGTCTTGAAGCGGGTGACGTTTCACTCGACGCCTGACGCGCGAAGCGGTACGTTTCCGACTTCGCGTCTTTGGGGAAATAAACATCCAATCAACCTGACACAAAATAAACATAACATAAAACAAGATTAACAAAATGAGGTCCAACCGACCTTAGATTTTCAGGCTTAATAAATATGTATAAGGTCGACATGTTTATAAGTTTCGGTGAAGAAATGTCAAAAACTCTGACATTTTACAGAGATTCGAATTTTTGGAAAAAATCAAAAAAATTCGTAATTTTGTTTTGAACTTAGATCCTCGACGTTTTTGGAAAAGATCGGTTGAGAACTTTAGTAATAAATCAATATTTATTTTAAAATGTCTGAACGGATATTTTCAAAAAACGTGGAGGATCGAAGTTCAAAACAAAGTAAGGTCCTCTGAAATTTTCACCTAAATCGGTTCAAGCATTTGGTCACAGAAAAAAAAAGTAAATATTGGGGGTAGTGAAATTGAATAGAAAAAATTAACAAAAAGTTTAAAAAAAAGTGGCGGGACATTGAACTCAACCAATCGCAACGCTGACCGGCATGTGCCCTTGTTCGTGTGAATCGCAGAGCTGGGCGCGATCCTGGACCGCTGCCCGAACGTGGTGTCGATCGACATGACGGGCCAAGAACTCACTTCGGTGTCGATGCACTCGTCGGGCCAAGACGTCACCGCCAACGGGTGCGTCGACATCTTCACCGGCTGCCGAGACCTCACTTCGCTGTCGATGTACTCGTCGGGCCAAGACGTCACCGCCAACGGGTGCGTCGACATCTTCACCGGCTGCCGAGACCTCACTTCGCTGTCGATGCACTCGTCGGGCCAAGACGTCACCGCCAACGGGTGCGTCGACATCTTCACCGGCTGCCGAGACCTCACTTCGCTGTCGATGCACTCGTCGGGCCAAGACCTCACTTCGGTGTCGATGCACTCGTCGGGCCAAGACGTCACCGCCAACGAGTGCGTCGACATCTTCACCGGCTGCCGAGACCTCACTTCGGTGTCGATGCACTCGTCGGGCCAAGACGTCACCGCCAACGGGTGCGTCGACATCTTCACCGGCTGCCGAGACCTCACTTCGGTGTCGATGCACTCGTCGGGCCAAGACGTCACCGCCAACGAGTGCGTCGACATCTTCACCGGCTGCCGAGACCTCACTTCGCGGTCGATGCACTCGTCGGGCCGAGACCTCACTTCGCTGTCGATGCACTCGTCGGGCCGAGACGTCACCGCCAACGGGTGCGTCGACATCTTCACCGGCTGCCGAGACCTCACTTCGGTGTCGATGCACTCGTCGGGCCGAGACCTCACTTCGCTGTCGATGCACTCGTCGGGCCGAGACGTCACCGCCAACGGGTGCGTCGACATCTTCACCGGCTGCCGAGACCTCACTTCGCTGTCGATGCACTCGTCGGGCCAAGACCTCACTTCGCTGTCGATGCACTCGTCGGGCCAAGACGTCACCGCCAACGGGTGCGTCGACATCTTCACCGGCTGCCGAGACCACACTTCGGTGTCGATGCACTCGTCGGGCCGAGACCTCACTTCGCTGTCGATGCACTCGTCGGGCCGAGACGTCACCGCCAACGGGTGCGTCGACATCTTCACCGGCTGCCGAGACCTCACTTCGGTGTCGATGCACTCGTCGGGCCAAGACGTCACCGCCAACGGGTGCGTCGACATCTTCACCGGCTGCCGAGACCACACTTCGGTGTCGATGCACTCGTCGGGCCAAGACGTCACCGCCAACGGGTGCGTCGACATCTTCACCGGCTGCCGAGACCTCACTTCGCTGTCGATGCACTCGTCGGGCCAAGACGTCACCGCCAACGGGTGCGTCGACATCTTCACCGGCTGCCGAGACCTCACTTCGCTGTCGATGCACTCGTCGGGCCAAGACCTCACTTCGCTGTCGATGCACTCGTCGGGCCAAGACGTCACCGCCAACGGGTGCGTCGACATCTTCACCGGCTGCCGAGACCTCACTTCGGTGTCGATGCACTCGTCGGGCCGAGACCTCACTTCGCTGTCGATGCACTCGTCGGGCCGAGACGTCACCGCCAACGGGTGCGTCGACATCTTCACCGGCTGCCGAGACCTCACTTCGGTGTCGATGCACTCGTCGGGCCAAGACGTCACCGCCAACGGGTGCGTCGACATCTTCACCGGCTGCCGAGACCACACTTCGGTGTCGATGCACTCGTCGGGCCAAGACGTCACCGCCAACGGGTGCGTCGACATCTTCACCGGCTGCCGAGACCTCACTTCGCTGTCGATGCACTCGTCGGGCCAAGACGTCACCGCCAACGGGTGCGTCGACATCTTCACCGGCTGCCGAGACCTCACTTCGCTGTCGATGGACTCGTCGGGCCAAGACCTCACTTCGGTGTCGATGCACTCGTCGGGCCGAGACGTCACCGCCAACGGGTGCGTCGACATCTTCACCGGCTGCCGAGACCTCACTTCGGTGTCGATGCACTCGTCGGGCCAAGACGTCACCGCCAACGGGTGCGTCGACATCTTCACCGGCTGCCGAGACCTCACTTCGGTGTCGATGCACTCGTCGGGCCAAGACGTCACCGCCAACGGGTGCGTCGACATCTTCACCGGCTGCCGAGACCTCACTTCGCTGTCGATGCACTCGTCGGGCCAAGACGTCACCGCCAACGGGTGCGTCGACATCTTCACCGGCTGCCGCAGGTTAGTTCACTCTCTCTCCGCTAGCGTCTTACGGTTGTAAGAGAGCCGTTTTACACGGTAAAAGATTTTCATAGAATCTATCATAGTATCTTTTATAAAATCTTTTACGAAAATGTATGATGGCATTTACACGGTCCTAGAAAAATGTGATGAAAAACACATGGTTGTGACAGAAGCACTGCCATCAATATGTCATTCTGTATGAAATTCAAAAGGCTGTGGATTGAGAAAATTTTTAATGAAGGAGCAAAATTAAAACTGTCAATATGTGAGTAAAATTAAAAATTGAGGGGGATTTGGCAGTTTTGGTTAACATTCAGGCTTTTGCTGTACTTAATCCATTTTAGACGTAGTAGAGAAGGTTTTGAATGTTTGTGAACCAAAGGAAAGGAAGAGGAAATGCTGGAGACGTGAGCATGAGCTGTACAATCTTGGCACAGTACACCATCTATCAAATCAGTATCTTTCAGATGCTGAACGCTGATTGGTTCATTTTCATCACATCTATCACGGAAATAGAACCGCGCCTAATTGAAAATATGTCATCAAATCCTTTATCACATTTATCATGATAGACCGTGATATGCTTTTTTCATCACATTTTTGCATTTACATGGTGATATTTAGGTACGTAAAAGATATCATGATAGATTTGATGAAAATCTTTTACCGTGAAAAACGGGCTTTAGAGAGCCGTTGCACTACCGTGATTGGTTTGTACGTAGATTCGTGGCCCAGGGGATGCCCAGCGGTTTGGCTGCAAGTCCTGGACCGACATGCGGTGTGTGGGTTTGTTCCAGGCTGCAGAAGTTCACGTACGTGGGCTCTCCGACGCGGGCGTTCAAGTCGGAGGAGGAAGTGCGGTCGGCGGTCGATGCTTTGCCGCCGACGATGAAGCAGCTCTTGATCTTCAAATGGAGTCGCTGGCTTCTCGACAAGCGTAAGCCGGCAGTCACTGCAATACCGGCTTTCGGAGTTTGCTTTGCTCGGGGATAGCCTTTCGTTACATCCTTCAAGACATTACATTTCTTAGACTCATGTCTACTATGTCCTATCTTTAGCACTAGTTTTGAAAACACGTTACTATTTCAAACTGGGATTGGAATGCTAAATAAAAATCTCACTGGTTTCCCGACGGTTTGTAACATAGAGGGTATGCTAGTTACTTTTGCAAGGGTGATAGCTCGACTGATGCCAAAAATGGGAACAAAAGAACCAATTGTTGTTTTTTAACCGAGACTTCCTAAATTCTAATTTGATTCTGTCAAAGTCCAAGAATAATCCAAATTAATGAATTGTTAAAACATTAAAAAAAACTATCTATTTACTATTTAGCACTCAAATCCCAGTTTGTGATATAGATTTTTCAATTCTAAGAAAGTCTAGCATAAGAAAATTCTTTGAGCAAACATTCTTGTAGCCAACAGCAATACCTATATTGAAACAAAGCAAAGTTCATTTTATTATAAAATGCCAACGCTTTGCTGAGGTTCCACTCGGCTTGTCCCATCGGACAATATGCAAAAGTTGGTCTGTTTCGGAAAATAATGCTAATTGTAATTAATTGTAACTGTGGAATTTTTTCGGCCACCATGAAAATAATTCAAGAACAAACTTGTAAAAACCTTGGTCGTTCTGTGTCTCTTGCTGCAGATGAAAAGCGAAAGACTAAAACCAAAATCTGGCAAGAATCTTCCCTCTCACATCTGACACATGGCAATATATTTTGCAAACTCTTTTTATTCCTATAGGTATTACTAGCCATAGGTATGTTAACTTTGGTTTTGTGGCTGCCAAAACTTTGGACTTTGCTTCATCCAATCGAGCTAAAATGAGCTACACAGACTAAAGTCACCAATGACAGTACATTCTATTAAACTTTTACCCCCATACTCCTCTAACCCTCCTTCCTCTCCAAATCACACAAAAGATCACGTGTAAAAAGTTGGGAAAATCTGGAAAAATACTTACGTGAACAGCAATAACTTAAAAAAAATCTTTCAAATTTGTTTGCGAGCGTTTCTAGCTAGAGAGGCACTATAACTTGATTTCGAAAATTATTCGAATGGCATTAGCTCATTTTTTTATTGCTAGGTGGGCACTGGACCTTCTGGATTTACTTGGGTATTAAAATATTAATACCTACAAACAAAATTGCAGATGAAATTGAGCAATGTATAAACCATAAATGATTTAAGGTATGATAAAAGGTTACCCAGACATTCTACCATACCTAGCTTTGGCTATGGCAAAAATTTGATGCTAGTAGTTTTGTTGGCAACCGCTGGGGTGCATAATCTTTGGAACCCAATGTTCCTCAGGTGGTTACAGTTATGGCTTCATCTACCAGGCCATGGCACAAGGTCAATTATAATCAAGGGACCCAATGTTCCTCAGGTGGTTACAGTTATGGCTTCATCTACCAGGCCATGGCACAAGGTCAATTATAATCAAAGGACCCCAATGTTCCTCAGGTGGTTACAGTTACCTTTGTTACAGTTACAGGTGATATAACAACAAACAGTGGCTCCATCCCTTGACTGCCGGCGAAACTATTATTGCGGGCGGAGGGCTTTCACGTCGCTGTTTTAGTGTGGGAGTGGAAAATCTGGGTACCTAACCTTATATCTATGGTAGGATAAATTTACTTGTTACGGGGTCAATTTTATGCAATTTTCATAATTTTTTCCTTATAAATATAGTTTTTTGTTTCTTCCCCTAAACACCGGTGTTACAGATGTGGAGCTGCTGGTGCAGAAGGTGCCCGACCTCACCCATTTGACGCTCAAGGGCTGCGTGAATCTGACCAAGAAAGCAACCGCGTTCCTCTGCAGACTGCAGCAGCTGGAGGTGCTGGACGTGTCCTTCTGTCACGAGGTTACATTGGAGACTCTCAGGTAGCCACCGCGTTCCTCTGCAGACTGCAGCAGCTGGAGGTGCTGGACGTGTCCTTCTGTCACGAGGTTACATTGGAGACTCCCAGGTAGCCACCGCGTTCCTCTGCAGACTGCAGCAGCTGGAGGTGCTGGACGTGTCCTTCTGTCACGAGGTTACATTGGAGACTCTCAGGTAGCCGCCGCGTTCCTCTGCAGACTGCAGCAGCTGGAGGTGCTGGACGTGTCCTTCTGTCACGAGGTTACATTGGAGACTCTCAGGTAGCCACCGCGTTCCTCTGCAGACTGCAGCAGCTGGAGGTGCTGGACGTGTCCTTCTGTCACGAGGTTACATTGGAGACTCCCAGGTAGCCACCGCGTTCCTCTGCAGACTGCGGCAGCTGGAGGTGCTGGACGTGTCCTTCTGTCACGAGGTTACATTGGAGACTCGCAGGTAGCCACCGCGTTCCTCTGCAGACTGCAGCAGCTGGAGGTGCTGGACGTGTCCTTCTGTCACGAGGTTACATTGGAGACTCCCAGGTAGCCACCGCGTTCCTCTGCAGACTGCAGCAGCTGGAGGTGCTGGACGTGTCCTTCTGTCACGAGGTTACATTGGAGACTCTCAGGTAGCCACCGCGTTCCTCTGCAGACTGCAGCAGCTGGAGGTGCTGGACGTGTCCTTCTGTCACGAGGTTACATTGGAGACTCTCAGGTAGCCACCGCGTTCCTCTGCAGACTGCGGCAGCTGGAGGTGCTGGACGTGTCCTTCTGTCACGAGGTTACATTGGAGACTCCCAGGTAGCCACCGCGTTCCTCTGCAGACTGCAGCAGCTGGAGGTGCTGGACGTGTCCTTCTGTCACGAGGTTACACTGGAGACTCGCAGGTAGCCACCGCGTTCCTCTGCAGACTGCAGCAGCTGGAGGTGCTGGACGTGTCCTTCTGTCACGAGGTTACATTGGAGACTCCCAGGTAGCCACCGCGTTCCTCTGCAGACTGCAGCAGCTGGAGGTGCTGGACGTGTCCTTCTGTCACGAGGTTACATTGGAGACTCTCAGGTAGCCACCGCGTTCCTCTGCAGACTGCAGCAGCTGGAGGTGCTGGACGTGTCCTTCTGTCACGAGGTTACATTGGAGACTCGCAGGTAGCCACCGCGTTCCTCTGCAGACTGCAGCAGCTGGAGGTGCTGGACGTGTCCTTCTGTCACGAGGCTACATTGGAGACTCTCAGGTAGCCACCGCTCGTCAGACAGAATTGTCGTTTTTGTAGATTTTCGATTAAATATTAACGTAAAAATTTGAAAAAAAATACACGTTTTAAATAGTTGCCGAATGGCGGATACTATATTTTTTGTCGTTTCCCCCCCCCCCCCCCCTCCCATCATCGCTACACAGTTCTCTCTCCCACGACTTGGCAAGTCAAGTAGATGAGAATGCAATTACGGGATTAAACGCATCTTCAACGTGTCCAGCTGACACGGTATCTTGTCGTTTCAGCCGCCTGCCAAGTCTTCGAGAGCTCCGTGTTTATGGCTTCCAGTCCGTCGAGGAAATCGGGAGGCTGAGAGCGCTATTCGCCGGCAAGGGAGTCTCGTTGGTGGTCGGTCCCGACTTCAGCCTTGTTGGCGTGCACCAAAGTCGCATTAATTTACTGATAGAGGCCCTTTGATCAAAGGATGTTAGCTTAATGTACTGACAGAGGCCCTTTGATCAAAGGTTGTTAGCTTAATGCACTGATAGAGGCCCTTTGATCAAAGGTTGTTAGCTTAATGCACTCACAGAGGCCCTTTGATCAAATGTTGTTAGCTTAATGCACTGACAGAGGCCCTTTGATCAAATGTTGTTAGCGTAATGCACTGATAGAGGCCCTTTGATCAAAGGTTGTTAGCTTAATGCACTGACAGAGGCCCTTTGATCAAATGTTGTTAGCTTAATGTACTGATAGAGGCCCTTTGATCAAAGGTTGTTACCTTAATGTACTGATAGAGGCCCTTTGATCAAAGGTTGTTACCTTAATGCACTCAAAGAGGCCCTTTGATCAAAGGTTGTTAGCTTAATGCACTGATAGAGGCCCTTTGATCAAAGGTTGTTAGCTTAATGCACTCACAGAGGCCCTTTGATCAAATGTTGTTAGCTTAATGCACTGACAGAAGCCCTTTGATCAAATGTTGTTAGCGTAATGCACTGATAGAGGCCCTTTGATCAAAGGTTGTTAGCTTAATGCACTGACAGAGGCCATTTGATCAAATGTTGTTAGCTTAATGTACTGATAGAGGCCCTTTGATCAAAGGTTTTTACCTTAATGCACTCAAAGAGGCCCTTTGATCAAAGGTTGTTAGCTTAATGCACTGATAGACGCCCTTTGATCAAAGGTTGTTAGCTTAATGCACTGATAGACGCCCTTTGATCAAATGTTGTTAGCTTAATGTACTGATAGAGGCCCTTTGATCAAAGGTTGTTAGCTTAATGTACTGATAGAGGCCCTTTGATCAAAGGTTGTTACCTTAATGCACGCAAAGAGGACCTTTGATCAAAGGTTGTTAGCTTAATGTACTCATAGAGGCCCTTTGATCAGACGCTTAAAACGCGATGTAGATGACAATTTTAAAAATATTCTACCAACTGCTCAAAACACTGAAAATTTATCGGGGATTGTTTTTATGGTCAACGGGGCCAGGGCAATGCGCTGGACCAAAAATATTTAATGTATTTCCCAATTTTGCGGACCTGATCTCGTTTATGCGATATCAACTAATTACTCTTAATTTGTCAATGATATCAGGCCCTGGCCTTGTTGACCATAAAAACACTTACCCAAAAAAATGTCAGTGTTTTGAGCCGTTGGTAGAATATTATGAAAATTGTCAACTATGTCGGTTAAATGCCCCCTCCCTCAAAATGTGCCTACCTCATTGACAATTGTTTTGACTTTTTACAGCTGAATCAAATTTACAAAACGGGTAAAAAATGGATGCTATTTGCTAATTTTGTTGTGAATCTATGTCTTAAAAAGGAACAGTGCTTTTAAAACATTTCTCGAAATGTACCTAGTACCTCATTGACGATTGTATTTATAGCTGAAGCAAATTTTGGAAAATGTGGAAAACATGAATATTATTTTCAAATTTTATTGTGAATCGACTTGCGGATATGCCCTTCCGTTGGCTTGAAATGCTTGTTTACAAACTGACGTGAAACTGAAGGCCGAATCCCTTGCTGATACCTACGGTCCAATTATATCTTGCCTTACCACATCTTGTACTATTCTATTAGGTACCTCAAAATAGTTTGGTAGCGGTGTAGTGATGTGGGTTTCCCGGAAAAATTCAATCTGGAAAATTTCCGGAAACTTTTCGGAAATTTTCCTAAACTGTATTTCTTTGCGGCTATCAATGTGGTGTGATGGCAAGGCCCCTATGACTCAGAAATCCTGCTGAAAATACACCAATAGTTTGCCGAAAGTTCTTTCCAAATTCAGTTGCCTGACGAAACCGTCACTGGCTTTGAAGTTTAGATGGTTTAGATGGAGGAGTATGTGGATGTTGGAAAAACAAACTTGTGGGTTGTGAATTGTTGCATTGCTGGTGTATCTTGCAGTTTTGCAAATGGAACATATTATGTACCGACAGTCCTTGTTGTCGAGTGATGTTTTGGTAAAATAGCGCCAACATGCGCTTGGAACTTTCTTCATCTTGGCAGTGGATAGTTCCCACTTACCAGACTCTTTGTACTACAAGACTACCTTGCTTAGTGAGTCAGTAAAGCTATGCCAGTTAGTGAGGACTTATGTAGCCCATGGCTATGAAGTTTGAATCCTGCTTGCCAAAAAATGCATCTAACATGATTTCCTTTAAACACGTTATGCGTAGTTTTCATCATGGAAGAAGAATATACAAAAAAAAACAGTCAAAACATAGTATTTGAGAAAATGGAAATTTTCCGGAACAACTGGCTGGAAATTTTCCCGGAAAGTTTCCATTTTTCCGAAATTTTCCATTGGAAATTTTCCGGCCCACATCCCTAAGCGGTACTATTAGGTACACTTCTGGACTTTGAAAGCGTTCCAGTCGAATGTCGGCTATGTGCTGAGAAAGGTTTGTCTGGAAAGAGCATAGACAGGCCAGGTACCGACCACGTGGATGAGCACATGGTGGCAGGGGATGTCATGTTCATTGATCAATTGCAATCTAGTTTTGATAAACCAGTTTTATTATCAGTACCTGCCTTGCAAAACTCGTGAATTTGTTTTCTGGCAAGTTTTGTATCAGATTCCACACACCAGGACTGGCCTAAAAAACCAAATTTTATAGGTAGAAAATAAAATAAAAAAACCCTGGCATCATCTCTTTGCTATGAATACTTCTAAATCACTACTTTGTTAATTTTGAAGAAAACACATGTTTCCATGTTCAGATTCAATTATAATCCTGTTAAATGCTTCTGTTACGTTTCCATCAAGTTAATGGTTATTATTACCGATACCCTACCTTTACGGTGACTTTACGGCGGTTACCTCGCCCATTCGGGCTTGAGGTGATGCGATATTAATTAAAGCAATTATAGGAAATAAATTAATTCACATCGTGGATACCAACATTTTTGAAAGTACGGAAAAAGTGACGCCATTTATGTGCTTTTCGTACAGAGCAGGATGCTTTTTGAATTTTCTTGTAGCTTAAAAATTACTGCATTTCGGCCATTGGACTTGCGTGAAATCCATTGCAAAACTCGACAGTGCACCGAACTATCAGCTTGGTCAATTCTCATTTCACGGAGCGAGGCAGTTGCTGATAAGCAAACTGGTTTGTCATTACGAGATTTGGACCCTCTATGCATGTCATCCAGTTCCTCCATGTGCTCATCCACGTGGTCGGTACCTGGCCTGCCTATGCTGTTTTCAGTCAAACCTTTCTGAGGACATAGCCGGAATTCTACTGGTACGCTTTCAAAGTCCAGAGGTGTACCTCAAAATAGTTTGGTAGCTGTACTATTAGGTACCTCAAAATAGTTTGGTAGCTGTACTATTAGGTACCTCAAAATAGTTTGGTAGCTGTTGGTACTATTAGATACCTCAAAATAGTTTGGTAGCTGTACCGCTACCTTTCAAGATCTGTCCTTACTTCACAGATGTGTTTGTTATAGATAATATTAACAAGCTAGAGTTTATTTCAAGGTTTCTGCATTGGAAAGCCCTGCTAGACATGCAAGCTTGCAGAATTGCAGCCAATAACCTTCGATCAACGGCTAGCAATGATCGAAGCAATAACTGTACATTTTCAGCGGGATGAGACTGAAATCTGTGACACAACAAGAACATACATTCTTTAATGCACTTGTGTTATTAACGTGGGTCATGAAAAATAACTTTTTCAAACCAGAATTTCAATGCTAAATAAAAGTCTCACTGGTTTCCTGACGTTTCGTTACATAGGTACAAACAGGTACCACAGGTTACATAGGTACCAACAGGTACCACAGGTTACATAGGTACAAACAGGTACCACAGGTTACATAGGTACAAACAGGTACCACAGGTTACATAGGTACAAACAGGTACCACAGGTTACATAGGTACCAACAGGTACCACAGGTTACATAGGTACAAACAGGTACCACAGGTTACATAGGTACCTACCTGCTTGTTACGTCTTCAAGGGTGGTAGCTCGACCAATTGGAAGAGGAAACCCGTGAGACTTTTATTTAGCATTCAAATCCATTCAAATCCCAGTTTGAAATAGTTGTGTTTTAAAACTAGTGGGAAAAATAGGACATCGTAGACATGAGTGTAAGAAATTTAATAGCGTGGGTCATGTTGATATGGATGTACATACCATATATTGCCTGCCATATATGTATTTCGAAACCATCTCTTTTGTTGCTGGGTAGTCGGTCTATGGAGTATTATTATTATTATTATTATTATTATTATTATTATTATTATAATAATAATATTTATTTGTTATTTACAACATAGGATTGGGCACATTTTATGCGTCGTTCCGGTGGTCTAGTTTTGACTTCCTGCTTACGATTAAGCAATCTAAGAACATTTTATACGACGCAAAAACACCTTAGGTCACTGCAGCTTACCTTTAAGTAAGGCAATAACATGATTAGTTATTATAAATAATTATAAATAATTATAAATTATTATTATAATAATAATATTTATTTGTTATTTACAACATAGGATTGGGCACATTTTATGCGTCGTTCCGGTGGTCTAGTTTTGACTTCCTGCTTACGATTAAGCAATCTAAGAACATTTTATACGACGCAAAAACACCTTAGGTCACTGCAGCTTACCTTTAAGTAAGGCAATAACATGATTAGTTATTATAAATAATATTTTACTTTAGATCTTAATTTAACGGTGCAAAGACACTATTGTTAATTTGGACATTATGCCAACTATTCAGTTCCACTGTTAATGTAACTTAGAAATAAGTATTCTTATAAAATTTACTTTACTGTGCCAATACCCACCTAGCCTAAACAATAATTTTATGATAAAATATAGTTCCCTAATAAAATTTATATTGCTCCTCTCTTGACATGAAACTAACCATCGGTTATGAACCGAATAAATACATTTTATATCATTATTTATAGGGCTTTATTTCTGTACATTAAAGTGCAATTCCTACAGCAAACAATCAAGGGATGTTAGCACTACTGTTATATCATCTGTTTCACTTGCTCTGCCTGTGAGTGATGTAAACCACTGTGGTAAAACACTTTGGTACGTAGGGTAACGCTGAGAGTTGCTCAATCTGGTCGCTCCGATTCCTTCGTAGGGTCGCGGCCACATTGCCAGCAAGCACTTCGACAACTTCTGCTGGACCGTGGAATACGCAATTGTAGGTCCTCCACATCGCGACGCCAATCTGGTCGTCTGCAAGGAGGAACATCAGCAAATTCAGCCTTCACTTATTTTGTTTGCTTTCATAATTTTGGATGAGAGAGCATTATTAATTCCATTTCATGACGGCTACCGGAAAAAAAAGGTCTGTTTTTTTTGTCTGTGTGTTTGTTGGCTCTCAACTGACCAAACAGCCAAACTGATTTGGATGACATTTTCAGGACACCTTTGAAACCTGAATCGGCAACGTTTCAGAAAACAATTAGATCAAAACTTTTTTTTTAAATATGCAACTTCACTTTTGCATGAGGAAACATTGAATACCACCTTGAATTCAAGTTTTGCAAGGAAATCCAAGGAATTCAAGTTGGAATTCAATTATTCATTGAATTCAACTGCTGTTTAGATGGTTTAATGCAGGCATGGGCAACCCCCAGCTTTTGACAATAAGCATGAAAGATGGGCCCAGACTGTGTCTGAAGAAAAATGTTTAAAAAGTGGAAAAAAAACCTACACTTTTGGATATATCTAGAGTGCTTTCTAGTTTCTAGTAGTTTCAGGGCTCATATCATTCTCAAACATCTCTCTATGGTAAAATTATATTCACGACTTGTAGAACAGTATTTGCAGTGAGGTAGGTGTAGGAAATGTCTGATTTTGACTTTGTTTGGGTTGGGGTGAAAATAGTACCTACTACCTTTGTAATTTAATGTATACCTACCTCTTTATTACCAATTATGCACGGAGGGTTCGATTTGATAATATTCTTGGGACAACCCCATGCCTGGGAAAGGGGGAGGGTCCCGCCCAGGCACAGCCAACAAGATTTAAAAAAAATTCAATGTTCATTTTGGAGCCCATATAATATCAGCTGTGCTTTTTAGGTCATTTGAGCATATAATTTTTGAATGTGTTTCATTTGACATATTTGCTCCCCCCCCCCCCCCCCCCCCCCCCAACCAATTTACGAAAGTGGCCTTCCGGCCTGTCAAACATCCGGGAAATTTGAATCAGGCCCCTGACTTCTAAAGGTTGCCCTCACCTGGTCTAATGCTTCGAATTCAACCTTGTATTTAATGCATTAAACGAAACAAATTGAACCGTGTAAACCCAGCGTTGGCTCGTGTCTAGCAGCAGTGGGTCCTCGAGGAAGTTACAAAGCCTCTCCTTCTTGACGTTGAATGGAGTATAGGTAGGGTAGAATGTCCGGGTTCACCTTCTAACTGTGCTAGACGTGCTCATTCCAGCAGCAAGACGGGAACTCAGTGGTATCGATGTCCGGGTTACCTTCTAACTGTGCTAGACGTGCTCATTCCAGCAGCAAGACGGGAACTCAGTGGTCTCGATGTCCGGGTTACCTTCTAACTGTGCTAGACGTGCTCATTCCAGCAGCAAGACGGGAACTCAGTGGTCTCGATGTCCGGGTTACCTTCTAACTGTGCTAGACGTGCTCATTCCAGCAGCAAGACGGGAACTCAGTGGTCTCGATGTCCGGGTTACCTTCTAACTGTGCTAGACGTGCTCATTCCAGCAGCAAGACGGGAACTCAGTGGTCTCGATGTCCGGGTTACCTTCTAACTGTGCTAGACGTGCTCATTCCAGCAGCAAGACGGGAACTCAGTGGTCTCGATGTCCGGGTTACCTTCTAACTGTGCTAGACGTGCTCATTCCAGCAGCAAGACGGGAACTCAGTGGTCTCGATGTCCGGGTTACCTTCTAACTGTGCTAGACGTGCTCATTCCAGCAGCAAGACGGGAACTCAGTGGTCTCGATGTCCGGGTTACCTTCTAACTGTGCTAGACGTGCTCATTCCAGCAGCAAGACGGGAACTCAGTGGTCTCGATGTCCGGGTTACCTTCTAACTGTGCTAGACGTGCTCATTCCAGCAGCAAGACGGGAACTCAGTGGTCTCGATGTCCGGGTTACCTTCTAACTGTGCTAGACGTGCTCATTCCAGCAGCAAGACGGGAACTCAGTGGTCTCGATGTCCGGGCATTGGGAAGTTGGCTGCGAAAGCGACGACGTCGGCTCGGATGGCGGCGATCTTGCTCAGAGTCTCGGGATCGCTCGACACCTGCCAACATCACACGAGGGTCACGTGGGAACACGAAGTCTTAGGACCCGCGGGCAGGGGCGCCGGGTTTCTAAAAGTCCGAGGGCTGCTCGAGCACCCACGTAGTTGGCGCCCCTGCCCGTGGGTCAGCAGTCCAGTCATGAGACCAGGAATAAGAAGAATATTGGTATTTGTTAAATAAGTCAAATTACGTAGTATTTTGGCAATTAAGATTTCAGTGAGTGCAATGTAATATCGATGGTGTACAGGCAGAAGGGCGTATGCGACATTTTTGGCAAAATCCATGTTTTGGTGGTTCCTGCTCAATATTTATTTCAGTAAACTAAAAAAAAATACCGTGTTAGCGACAGTCTGTTACTTTAGCCGATATTCACGTTTTACTTTGGGCGTAAGCGACATCATGTCGAAACTGGAACAGGCAAAAGGGCATGCGCCTTCTTTTCTTGGGGCGTAACCACCATAAGCAAGCAGCATTTTAGCTGTGTTTTAGGGCGTGACCGCCATTAATATTGCATTATTGAGAGAATATAATTTATATTATTGCAGAAAATTCATAAAATAAAATTAGAAGGATCCATTAAAAATTTGAATTGATTCATCAACAATTGATTAATTGAGAGGTTTTTTTCACTTCCTGAACAATTGTGAAAATGTTGCTTACGCCGCTCTGCCTGTACACCATCGATGTGTATAAGAATCATAATTAATATTTAATAACTAAGAAGGAATACAAAATCAATATCACATTTTAAGAAAGAAATGTCGTAGGTAGACCTATTTATAACAATTTTGAAATTTAGAAGAATTACCTACCTACCTATACTACTATGTAGGTATAGGTACCTTTGTGATTTTTTTATGCTAAAAAAAGGGTTAAAATTTGGAATTTGAATAGCTAGTTAACATTCCAAAAACACAAGTCTGCAGCCGTCCAAGGGGGGTGATTCCTGGATGAAAGTCAAGTCTAGGGGCCGAAAGCAGAGTCGATTGCTTCGGGGGCATTTCACCGAGTCCGCACTCTGTGTGCCCTAAGCCCAAGCAGCACAAAAAACAGTTATTTCCAACGTTCGGCGGACGTCGAAAAGCCAACGGGGGACAATTTGCGTCCGACGTTCGGGTGGAACCTCATCGAAGGTTTGGCGAATGTGAACGCTGAATGGAAGTTATCCCCCGTTTGCTTTTCTACGTCCACCGAACGTTGGAAGTAACAGTTTTTGTGCTGCTTGGGCTTAGGGGGTAATTTACAGACACTAAGTGCGCTATGAGTGAGCTGCCCTCTCGTTGAGTGCAGTCCAGACCACAATAAAGGCACACTGTAAAGACAACCATTGTGTAAAGTATTTGAGCAAAGCTACAACGGTATTGCAGTAAAATTACAGTCCTGCTATTTACCTAAGATGATTACATTTTGTTTTGTTCGAAAAAAGAAAGTAGGTAGTGCATCAGAAAACAATCCTCGCCAAAAAAGTAGGTACCTCAGCAGTGAAAGTTCTGTCTGCTGCTGACAATAGGCTGTGTGTTCAAACACAGCTGTCTGGATACGTATGCTGCTAAGGGGCCTAGGCGTGCGCAGGGTCCCAGATTAGATGGGGCCACACAACAAATCCACTCCCTAAAAAAACCGTAATCTGCTTTTCCAAAATCCCATTCCCATAATTCACGTTCTACATTTTTCTCAATTTCATGTTCATGCATTGCGCTCCAAACCAGCCCGCGATAGCTGGCTATGGCTAGTCCTAACAATAACATTCAAACTCTTTACTCGGAAACCATGGAATGATTCTTACTAACAACTCACAAGAATATTTTTCTTGAGGCTCGAAATGGCAATTTTAAGGTTAAATAATAATATACGTACATAGGAAAAGGGGATCGTCGTAGATTAGGGTGACCACATTTTCGAACTCAAAAAACCGGGACATTTTTGTACGTGTGGGGTGAGGGGGGGGGAGGGTCAATATACCCATACACTCAGGACCGTAACGTGCCGAAACTGCACCTTGCTGAAAATAACGCAATGCCCCCCCCCCCCCCCCATTCCCTTTTTATGATTTAAATTAGTCGAATTTACCGAATTTTGCAGCTCCCACTCCCATTTTCTGACCCCTACAATAAACAATAATGGCAGATTAAAGCAAAGAAGTCAGAGCGTAAGGATTCCTCGAAGGGGATTGATGAGGGTGGGGTCCGCTTATTGGGATTTACTACACCAAATCCACAAACCAATTGCTTGAAAAAGGCAATACACAAGAGTAACAAAGGTCGAACAGCCCATGATCGAACATAGATACCTAATTTATTTGAAATAAAAAATAAAAAATAAATCGAATCGAATGATAGGGAAACAGGGACATTTATGCATCCCGGGTGGTGTCTCTCGGGACACCGGGACAGGGACCTCAAAACCAGGACTGCCTGGAAAAACCGGGACGTCTGGTCACCCTATCGTAGATTCATTAGGGGGGTACAAGGGCCCATGTAAGGGGCCGTGTTGATTGCTATCAATATTAGGGTAGCACGCACGCAAGCAAGTTGGCCCTGGGTCACATCGAGTGCTGTCACATCGAGTGCTGTCACATCGAGTGCTGTCACATCGCGTGCTGTCACATCGAGTGCTCACCGTGCGCTTGAAGTCTGCCAGTTTGGCGCTCGGCGCTCGGCGCTTGATCTCCGCCGCCAACTTGACGGCGCGGTCGAACAGGGCCACCACCGCGACAAAGTCCGTCTCCGTCAGGTTGCGAGACGTCAGCGCCGGCGTGCCTGGAACATAGGGGGCACTCATTGTTAGCGCCGGCGTGCCTGGAACATAGGGGGCACTCATTGTCAGCGCCGGCGTGCCTGGAACAAAGGGGGCACTCATTGTCAGCGCCGGCGTGCCTGGAACATAGGGGGCACTCATTGTCAGCGCCGGCGTGCCTGGAACATAGGGGGCACTCATTGTCTGGCTGCCGACAAATTCTGTTACTTCTCTGATGTGGGATGAAATGAAATGAGCTTAGGAACCTTAATTTGTTCCATATATGATAACGTAGACGACCTTGGAGTGGTCACTCTCGTTTCTTGTCATCTCACTTGGAAAAAGTTACAGAATCGGGGTCCTGGGGCCAGGAAAAGCCTTTGAGGCCTTTGACAGCCTTTGACAGCATTTGAAAGCCATTGAAGCCATTGAAAGCCTTTGAAAGCTATTGAAGCTTTTGACAGCCTTTGAAGTCTTTGAAAGCATTTCACAGCATTTGAAGCCTTTGAACCCATTGACAGCCTTTAAAAGGCTTTGAAACCATTGAAGCCATTGAAAGCCATTGAAAGCCTTTAAAAGGCTTTGAAGCCATTGAAAGCCTTTGAAAGCTATTGAAGCCTTTGACAGCCTTTGAAGCCTTTGAAGTCTTTGACAGCCTTTGACAGCCTTTGAAAGCTTTTGAAGCCAATGAAGCTTTTAAAGCCATTGAAGCCATTGAAGGCTTTAAACGGCTTTGAAGCCTTTGACAGCATCTGACAGCATTTGAAGCCTCTGAAGCCTTTGAAGCCTTTGAAGTCTCACCCAGTCGGAGTCCCGAGGGAACCATGGCGCTGACGTCTCCGGGACACGAGTTCTTGTTGACCGTGATGAGCGCCGGGTTGCACACGCACTCCACGCGCGCCCCGTCCAGACCCTGCAACGACCAATCACGGGGCTGCGTTGGCTCGGTGCACGGCCAGGCTTGACACTAAACTCCATTTCACGTCGAGAAGGAGAGTGGATTTGCGTCGTCCTCGAGGACCCACTGCCGATAGACACGAGCCAAGAGTTTCAAAACTGCCCACAGAGCCTTTTGTCCGACTCAAAACATGGCTTGTGAGTTTTGAAACTCTTGGCTCGTGTCTAGCAGCAGTGGGTCCTCGAGGAAGATGCAAATCCACTCTCCTTCTCCATGTGAAATGGAGTTTACAGTGAATTGGGATTCGATCAAGACGATACAAGTTTGCATTGTTGGCCGAGGCTAGATCTCTCGTGACATGGGCTCTATTGGGACTGGCTGCTATTGGCTGGATCTCTCGTGGCATGGGCTCTATTGGGACTGGCTGCTTTGGCTGGATCTCTCGTGGCATGGGCTCTATTGGGACTGGCTGCTATTGGCTGGATCCCCCTATTGGGCCTGGCTGCTATTGGCTGGATCCCCCTATTGGGACTGGCTGCTATTGGCTGGATCCCCCTATTGGGCCTGGCTGCTATTGGCTGGATCCCCCTATTGGGCCTGGCTGCTATTGGCTGGATCCCCCTATTGGGCCTGGCTGCTATTGGCTGGATCCCCCTATTGGGACTGACTGCTGTTGGCTGGATCCCCCTTTTGGGCCTGGCTGCTATTGGCTGGATCCCCCTATTGGGCCTGGCTGCTATTGGCTGGACTCCTCACCATTGGCTTGAGGTTGACCAGCACGAGATGGTTGTCTGTGCCCCCGCTGACCAAGTCGTAGCCCCGCGCGATGAGGGCTTGCGCCAGCGCCTTGGCGTTGGCCAGCACCCTGCGCTGGTAGCGCTGGAAGTCTGCGCTGGCGGCCTGCTTGAGGGCGACGGCCACGGCGGCGATGGCGTGGTTGTGCGGTCCGCCTTGGAGGCCGGGGAAGACGGCGCCGTTGACGCGAGACTCAAGGCCGAGCGTTCCGTCTCTGCGCGGATCGGGGATGTTCAGGTCGCAATGCAATCATTGTACGGGATCTTGCGGCCGTTTCACGTCGAGAAGGAGAGTGGATTGCATCTGCCTCGAGGACCCACTGCTGCTAGACACGAGCTAGGAGGTGTAAAACTCACGAGCCGTGTCTTGAGCCGGACAAAAGGCTCTACCCCTCATGCGGCACAAAAACGTTCAGCGAATGTCGCGAAGCCAACGGGGGATGACTGGCGTTCAACGTTCACATTCGTCAAACGTTCGATTTGGTTCTACCCGAACGTTGAACACAAGTTATCCCCCGTTGGCTTTTCGACGACCACCGAACGTTTGTGATAACGGTTTTTGCGTTACTTGGGTAGCAGCAGTTTTGAAACAGTTTTGTTAAACTCCTTGGGTTTAATACAAATTTGTTGGTTTCTTATTAAGGTAGGTAGGTACTTAGGTACTTAAAGTAAATTTTAAAAAGACAAAGCCAAGAGAATGGCAATGAACTATAAAACTCAATTTTACATCAAGAATTAGAGTGGATTTGCATCTTCCTCGAGGACCCACTGCTGCTAGACACGAGCTTAGAGTTTCAAAACTGCCCATAGAGCGTTTTGTCCAACTCAAGTCATGGCTTGTGAGTTTCTAGACTCTTAGCTCGTGTCTAGCAGCAGTGGGTCCTCGAGGAAGATGCAAATCCACTCTAATTCTTGATGTAAAATTGAGTTTTATAGTTCATTGCCATTCTCTTGGCTATGTCTTTTTAAAATTTACTTTGAGTACCTAGGTACCTACCTACCTTAATAAGAAACCAACAAATTTGTATTAAACCCAAGGAGTTTAACAAAACTGTTTCAAAACTGCTGCTACCCTAGTAACGCAAAAACCATTATCACAAACGTTCGGTGGACGTCGAAAAGCCAACGGGGGATAACTTGTGTTCAACGTTCGGGTAGAACCAAATCGAACGTTTGACGAATGTGAACGTTGAACGCCAGTCATCCCCCGTTGGCTTCGCGACATTCGCTGAACGTTTTTGTGCCGCATGAGGGGTAGAGCCTTTTGTCCGGCTCAAGACACGGCTCGTGAGTTTTACACCTCCTAGCTTGTGTCTAGCAGCAGTGGGTCCTCGAGGCAGATGCAATCCACTCTCCTTCTCGACGTGAAACGGAGTGCAGGGAGGTACGAGTGTCCACTGACCGGCGGAAGAAGATGAGCCCGGCCCGAGGACCCCTCAGCGTCTTGTGCGTGGTCGTCGTGACGATGTGGGCGTGGTCGAAGGGCGAAGGGATCTCATTGGCCGCCACCAGGCCAGACACGTGCGCCATGTCGGCCAATAGCAGCGCGCCGTTGGCATCGCAGATCTTAACACACAGGGAGTTGAGATGACTTTTTAAAATTCAGTAAAAATAAATTATTGTGGATTATTTGTGGACTTTGACAGGGTCATTAGAAATTGGAAAGCCCAGTAAAGATTAAAGAAATAGAATTGGTTCATATACCTATATACCTATATATATATACCTATATATATATATATTAGGGGTGTGCGAATAGTGGTTTTCTTGGTTCGAATCGAATATCGAATATTTTAAAAATCATAATTCGAAGTCGAATCGAATATCGAATAAAAATATTTTTAAAAAGCCGAATATCGAAGTGAATTGAATAATTCGTTTGGCTCGAATAATTCGCCAAAAGTTCGAATAATACCTTTACCTTAAATGTGAATTTTTTCAGCCAAGTGCTTATCAGTGGTACCAAATATTTAAACTATTCGAATTTTTCGAATTATTCGTTTTTCGAATAACAAAATTTCGATTTCGAATACGAATTCCAATAGTTTAAAAATCACTATTCGAAATTCGAATACAAATGATACGAAAATAATTCGTTGAATAATTCGTCCATTTCAAATATTCGCACACCCCTTATATGTAAATAAATATAAATAAGACATGGTAAATCGCGATGAAATGGGCGGTCATGGCTTCCGAGCGCTCACCTCCCTGAACCTCCTGTAGTCCAGCAGTCCAGCGCTCACCTCCCTGAACCTCCTGTAGTCCAGCAGTCCAGCGCTCACCTCCCTGAACCTCCTGTAGTCCAGCAGTCCAGCGCTCACCTCCCTGAACCTCCTGTAGTCCAGCAGTCCAGCGCTCACCTCCCTGAACCTCCTGTAGTCCAGCAGTCCAGCGCTCACCTCCCTGAACCTCCTGTAGTCCAGCAGTCCAGCGCTCACCTCCCTGAACCTCCTGTAGTCCAGCAGTCCAGCGCTCACCTCCCTGAACCTCCTGTAGTCCAGCAGTCCAGCGCTCACCTCCCTGAACCTCCTGTAGTCCAGCAGTCCAGCGCTCACCTCCCTGAACCTCCTGTGGTCCAGCAGTCCAGCGCTCACCTCCCTGAACCTCCTGTAGTCCAGCAGTCCAGCGCTCACCTCCCTGAACCTCCTGTAGTCCAGCAGTCCAGCGCTCACCTCCCTGAACCTCCTGTGGTCCAGCAGTCCAGCGCTCACCTCCCTGAACCTCCTGTAGTCCAGCAGTCCAGCGCTCACCTCCCTGAACCTCCTGTAGTCCAGCAGTCCAGCGCTCACCTCCCTGAACCTCCTGTAGTCCAGCAGTCCAGCGCTCACCTCCCTGAACCTCCTGTAGTCCAGCAGTCCAGCGCTCACCTCCCTGAACCTCCTGTGGTCCAGCAGTCCAGCGCTCACCTCCCTGAACCTCCTGTAGTCCAGCAGTCCAGCGCTCACCTCCCTGAACCTCCTGTAGTCCAGCAGTCCAGCGCTCACCTCCCTGAACCTCCTGTAGTCCAGCAGTCCAGCGCTCACCTCCCTGAACCTCCTGTAGTCCAGCAGTCCAGCGCTCACCTCCCTGAACCTCCTGTAGTCCAGCAGTCCAGCGCTCACCTCCCTGAACCTCCTGTAGTCCAGCAGTCCAGCGCTCACCTCCCTGAACCTCCTGTAGTCCAGCAGTCCAGCGCTCACCTCCCTGAACCTCCTGTAGTCCAGCAGTCCAGCGCTCACCTCCCTGAACCTCCTGTAGTCCAGCAGTCCAGCGCTCACCTCCCTGAACCTCCTGTAGTCCAGCAGTCCAGCGCTCACCTCCCTGAACCTCCTGTAGTCCAGCAGTCCAGCGCTCACCTCCCTGAACCTCCTGTAGTCCAGCGCTCACCTCCCTGAACCTCCTGTAGTCCAGCAGTCCAGCGCTCACCTCCCTGAACCTCCTGTAGTCCAGCAGTCCAGCGCTCACCTCCCTGAACCTCCTGTAGTCCAGCAGTCCAGCGCTCACCTCCCTGAACCTCCTGTAGTCCAGCAGTCCAGCGCTCACCTCCCTGAACCTCCTGTAGTCCAGCGCTCACCTCCCTGAACCTCCTGTAGTCCAGCAGTCCAGCGCTCACCTCCCTGAACCTCCTGTAGTCCAGCAGTCCAGCGCTCACCTCCCTGAACCTCCTGTAGTCCAGCAGTCCAGCGCTCACCTCCCTGAACCTCCTGTAGTCCAGCAGTCCAGCGCTCACCTCCCTGAACCTCCTGTAGTCCAGCGCTCACCTCCCTGAACCTCCTGTAGTCCAGCAGTCCAGCGCTCACCTCCCTGAACCTCCTGTAGTCCAGCAGTCCAGCGCTCACCTCCCTGAACCTCCTGTAGTCCAGCGCTCACCTCCCTGAACCTCCTGTAGTCCAGCAGCCGAGCGTACGCCGAAGTCCCCGCGATGACCACCTTGGGTCGGAACAGCGCCGCGTTCTGCGCCAGCCGCTCGTAGTCGACGAGTCCGGTGTCGAGATCGAGTCGATACGGCATCGACTCGAAGTAGACCGAGGTGGCCGACACGCGTTTGCTGGCCGTCATGAAGCCGTGGGTCAAGCTGCAAGCGACAAGCAAGTCGGCACCGTGCTTTCAACCATCCACTCGTGTTCATGGAACACTTTTCCAAACACACTACTGCCTCCGGTCCGGCCCTCTGACGTCACGGCGCTTGGGTCTGACTTGCTGGACGGGCAGACTGTGGGAAACGATCACGAATAGCACAGGAGTGAGGCGGGTTTTAGCCGAGTTTGGAGGCCTGTGTCAACAAGCCCCTGTTGGTCGCATGATGTTGAAATTTTAACTACATAAAGCTGTGCTTACACGGTTCAATGTTTCCTTCAATGCATTGAATTCCAGGTTGAATTCAATGCATTGAACCGTGTAAACAACAATTGAATTCAATGAATCTTTGAACGAAAGCTTGAATTCAAGGTTTCATCAATTTTTTCTCATTTAGGACGTGTTCGAAATATCGCTAAATTTTCCTTTCAACAGAAGGAAGGGTTACTGCCTTCTAGAAACAAAGATTTTGGAAGGCTGTGCGTCCATTTTCAATGAATTTAGAACATTGAGTCTTGTAAACGGCCCTTCAAGAGCATTCAATGTTTCGTTCAATGCATTGCGTTCAATGCATTGAACGAAACATTGAACCGTGTAAACATAGCTTTAGAATCACTATTATTTCTATTACGTGTTAAAATTTCACAAAGTTTTGATCGATATCTTCGTTATTGCAAAGGTTTGAAATGAGGGCGATTTCAATGCAAAGTCCATAAGACCTCGCAATCTTTCCCACACCCTGGCATCGGCCTTCAAGCGAAGACACACGGCTCCCAGGGTCGCTCCTCCTGCCTGCACTTGTCTATTGAGTTTGGAACGCAAGTGATGCCCAACAGGTTTCCTTACTTTTTTAGCACGTACTAGCAGAGATAAAAGGTTACCCAGTTATTCCAGCATACCTATCTATGGCTTTGTCAAAAATTTGATGCACTAGTAATTTTGCCGGCAATCGCTGGGGTGCGTTGGCTACCCAATGTTCTTCAGGAGGTTACAGTTACCTTGGTTACAGGTGATATAACAACAAACAGTGGCTCCATCCCTTGACTGCCGGCGAAACTATTATTGCGGGCGGAGGGCTTTTGCGTAGCTGCTTTAGTATGGGAGCGGAACATCTGGGTAACCTAAATATCTGTGGTTAAAATATCGAAGTTTACTTTTTTTTATAAATTCAACTTAACTCTATTGTTTCATTAAAAAGATCAAGTTTGCTTACAATATCGATCCCGGGAATATTAGGAAAAGTTGTCAATTGTCGGACAATGGACCACTTGTCGAAATTCATTGCCTCTGTTTCAGCTTTCCCGAAATAAGCGGTTAAAATGGAAGATAATGTTATTGGCTGAAATCCCAATTTCACGTATCTCTGCAAAACACATCTGAAACGCTTCTGAAACACATTGGTTAGGGATCTTGATCTTTATAAAAAGATCGTAGAAAGAACATCTCGATAAAACTAAAAGATCATCATAGGTATAGGTGTATATATATAAAATAAGATCACAATCAGTTCTAAGATATCACTAAAATAGGATCTTGATAATTTTAAAAGATCCTTCCCACACTGTGGTCCCATCCCTCCGACGTTGACGTAGACTCCCCATTGGTCGGAATCGAGCCTATCCCATTCCTCCGGTGTTATCCCCTGCGTCGACTGTATTTAAACAAACTGGATGGACACCGGGATGTGTAATCGAATCCACCAACAACACAGATACGTAATTTAATACACTCGAGTTCATTTGTTCCCAATTCTCGCCATGCTTGATCCAGACCGGCCTAGCGATTTTCTAACTTTTACATCACGCCGTTATCGGTTCTGATGGATAAAATCCCTGTTGTTGTCCGTGTTATTTAACTCTGTAGCCGAGAACGGCAAAGACAGAGTTAACAAATCGCAGTGCTGCCTCCTGTTGCCAGCCTATTTACCTACTCTGATCCCAAAATCTCCCCTAGAAGACAATGTAAGGATATCACATCTGAGAACTCACTGCCCGCCGTGGGGGAGGTCGAGTCCCATGATGCGGTCGTGGGGAGACATGACGGCCGTGTACGCCGCGAAGTTGGCAGGCGACCCCGAGTACGGCTGCACGTTGACTCCCCATTGGTCGGCGTCCAGGCGGAAAGCGGCCAACGCCCGACGCTGGCAGAGCAGCTCCACCTTGTCCACCACCTCCGTGCCGCCGTAGTAGCTGTCGACACCGAGAACACCGTCACCCGACCAAACAGGCGGCTTCACGCTGGGATTTGAATGCTTGATAAAAGTCTCACTGGCTAGTTACTGGTCTCACTTTTGGTTAGCATTCAAATCCCAGCTAGGAATAGTTATTTTCAAAACTAGTGCTAAAGATATAAAGTAGACATGAGTCAATGAAATTTAAGTCAAATATGTAGGTACCTAATGTTGCGGAAGGTTTGCTAGTTTATTGTTTTTAGTTTTCATTTGCAGAGCCTCTAGCTCAGTGGTATTCTCAACCACTTTTTTCCACATGGCCATAAAATCAAAGAAATGTGTGACCTCTGCGAGCCGCAAAGGGTAATTTGACGTAAACTTGCGAATAACTTGCGTAAACTTGTGGGTATTGATTGATCACATTCTCGTGACTTGTACCTGCCTCCTTATAGGTACCTACCTGGTAAATGGAAATTGATATTGCTTACGACACAATGGGGGGGGGGGGGGGGATTAAATGTTAAGGAAACATTTTGATTTAGAGCATTTTATGGTGCAAATCTAGGTGTTTCAGGGAGTTTTGACCTTACACATACCTTGTAATTAAGCACTTTTTAAGGAGGTTGTGGAAATTTCGAGTCAATATATTCTCCAATGAGAATTGCATGTTAAGTTGGCATTTAAAATTTAATAATACATTTTGAGACAGTGTGGCCCGGCCATTTGGTAAACTACGTGAACACTGTTTTACCCGAAGGTTATTATATAGTATCTTTGGTTTTACCGACCTAACATCGGCATGGTGGGGGAAATTGAATAGTTGCCGCGTTTAGGCCTCAGAAAATTAAGCCTCAGATGGGAACTGTGTACTACTGTTTAGAAAAAGAAAGCAAAACTGAGCCGCGCTTTATTGTGCTGCGCTCTACTTCGTCTGGAATGTTGGCCCTCAGAATATCACCCTTGCGCTATTAACGAATTCGAAATTAATTTCAACCGAGGAATATTGAGCCGCCCAATGTGAATCTTGTTGCCAAGCCGCACTTAACTGAGCCGCAGTTTATACTAGTTTGGCCCGCACTTTATTGAGCCGCAAAAAGCAGGCACCCGTATGTGACTTGGTTCCGAAAAGGAGTTTTGTCTCTGCCCTAGTAGGTGGTAGTAAACTACTAAGATACCGAATAAGATGTCACTGTCCGTTTCCCAATAGCAGGAAAGTCTCAAACTTCCCAATCTTGTAACATCTATTTTCAGTAGGTACGCAGTAAGCAGCTTGATTTTTCTCCTAAGTATTCCATGTTTGAGCAGCCCATGCATGAATACGGTATTCAATTGTACCTATGAATTCATAAGAGAGGTGGTAGGCAGCTATGAGGAGACCGCTTTTCCAAATGCCTATTTTAGGAGGATCTTTCCCTATGTTACGTGGAAACTGGAAATGAATATATTTCCAGGATGTACGCACCGCGCTCCAGGATAGCCTTCTGAGTATTTGTTGTTCAGGCAAGAGCCCAAGGCCTGCAGAGCCGCCCGGCTGCAGAAGTTCTGAAACAATTCCGAACATTTTCAAATGAATTGTAGGTCTTACTACTTTTATTCCTAGACGAGCGTGAATCATGGTCAAGGCATATCCGCTAACGTACCTCAGATGCAATCAGTTCCAGTCCATTAGTCTGCCTCTGTTTCTCTTCTTGCACCAAAGCCCAAATCTCTGGGTCATCTTCGCTCAGCGGCTCTTGACCAGTCCACAACGAACGGCACGCCTGAAACTAAAGGAATGTGAGTCGCACCGTCCCAGAGCTTGCTCAAGTATCGGCACAAGTATTTTTGCATCAGCCCAGTTGATGTTTGCTAAGACAGAAACTGAAAGCGTGACTGAAAAAATTCTCACCTGA
This sequence comes from Nemoura dubitans, assembly GCA_921293005.1. NCBI lineage: Eukaryota > Metazoa > Arthropoda > Insecta > Plecoptera > Nemouridae > Nemoura > Nemoura dubitans. The sequence continues at coordinate 13,753,163 of OV121078.1, read as the reverse complement.
CTCAGCCTAGTCGGCAGGTAAGATCTAACCTTCCCTAACATGTTTCCTTGAAAAGGTCTTGCTATCAAATGATCGAGCAAACCAACTCATAAGACCCAAGCATCAGCTCGCTATCTCCATGACCCATTCCTGGGCCAATTTTCGATAGATTTCATCACAAGTTCAAGGTTCTCGTGTCAGTCATTATCTTGACTCGGACGGCAAGCAATAACCTTTCTCGACCCGCCAGACAACAACAAACCTAGCACGTGATAGTCAACCATTTTGAATTATATGTCATTTCGGTCCCATGTGCTCTGTTGAGTTCCAGCACCGAGAGTTGACCACACCTTGGCCAACTGTAGCAGGGATGAGCAAAATGTTCCATAGATAATCTTCTAGTTCGATTCTTCAAATGCGACTATTTCAATTCGATTGTATCAGATATAGCGGAAGACAGATCGATTTCCGAAGTTTTCAAGTAAAATCAAATTTTAACGGATCTACTAGGAAGTCAAGCATAATAATGCGCTTAAACAAAATATGTCAAGAGAGTTGATCAGAAAAATCGGGTTCAAAAAGTCGATAGGTAGGTACTGACGATATATCGTAATGGTTATAATCGATATGTCAGAACGAATGAATCGATTTATATTTTGCCCGTCCCTAGCCTGCACTTGCAGTGACAAAAAAAACGTGTAAACTTGTTTTCTAATTAAATAACGTATTTACAGACTTGAAAGTGGCATACGACAAAACTAATATAGACACACATCTAAACATTTCATATGTCTAACTATTGAAAGTGTTCAACAAAAGAAGTGGTACACAGAAATTCATTTTGTCAATTCAATCATAGAAGTCAATGCTTCTAGCATAGCATTTGAAGGCTATAGAAGCTCAGTGATGTAAGCTGGGTCACTTTGAATGTGCTGTAGTTGAGCCGAAAACGATCTAGTAGGTATATCTAGTGCAGCGCTGGTAGTAGTCTCCTGTCTCATCTATTTCGACGGAAACTCTGCCTGGGTGCCCCAGCCGGCCACTTCGCGTTCGGAAACTCCACCGGTCCAAAACGCGACCTATAGCGGCGCCGCTGGGCGCTCGCTGCCGACCCTACTCGCTGGCAGGTCGGCAGCGGGCGCCCCGACTTTTAAGTCTGTTCATTGAGCTGTGAACTCGGGCCGCTTCCCTTACCTCGTACGGGATACACTTTCCAGGCCACACCTTTGGTCGGATGGCGATGAAACCTATATTTTCGTAATCTCCATACTCCTGGCAACCAATTGAACCATTTTCATTTCGAAAAATTCACCCGTCAATTACTTACAAGCGTTTTAAAACAACCCTGTTTTGCCGGCACATTGAAAGATGTCAATTCTAGCTAAGAATTTACCTCTTACTGGATACACTTTCCAGGCCACACCCGTTATCTGATCGCGACGAAACAAATATCTACGGAATCCCCACACTTTTGACAACCGTTTTAATACCTGAGAACCTCGAAATATCTCCTGGAAATCCAAGAAATGTTAAATTCAATTTACCTCAACACCCATCAATGAACGGTCTTAAGCGCGAAACTTTAATCGTTTGCCGGCAATCAGAAGTATGAAAGCGAAGAGTACTAATTACCAATGGAACAGGTAAGGGAAGTATTGTAATTTATTATTAACAGCGACAAGTGTCAACATTATTTAATCCATATTGTGTGACATTGCTTAATTCCTGCCTTGTTGACGTAGGTACCTACTACATAAACAAAGAAATCACGTACGTTGGAAATTCCAAGATTCAATAAGTTAGAAATTAAAATTAAAAATCGTGTAGCAAACGCTTCGTCATGATCTTCCGTGTCATAAAAAATAACTGATTAATCGCATTTCAGTGATCCTTTTATTACCAATCGCAATCAGAACACAACTCACTCCAACTCCAATCCCTAACAAAACAACAACAATCACAATCCAAGTCACTGCCGCCTACGTTTCCCACACCCTCTTTGAATCCATTCCCTAATTGACTCTGATCACAGCAGCCTGAACAGTTGGCTGCAGGCCTGACATATCTTTTGACTCTTTACCATTTGTAAAGAGTTAATTAAATGGTAAATAATGATAATGAATACCATTTTCAATGGAAATGATTAAAACTTAACCATTCGACACTTTTGCATGGTACTCTATTATATGAGATCCCCAGAAAGAGGCAAACTCAAATTAATTCTTGTGACCTTGGTAGGTTTTATCCTAAATTTGGCAATTTTTTGATCAACAGGTTACAGAGGCCGAAGTTCTATTACTCGAATACGAATCAGTGCAGCTGATGGACTTAGCAGCGATCACCTCGATGCATCGAGAACGACAAGGAGAGGAACTGAAAGCCGCAAGGGACACAATTCTGCCTCTCGTGACGAGCTCTGCGCAAGCGATCTCTCCCCCGCGGACTTTCCCGTCGAGAACTCTGAAACAAACCTCATCGGTTCAGAAGAATTAAAGACCAACAACAAACCAGCAAGCGCTACCTCCAAAATGCATTTAGACACGGGTGATCACTCATACGCACGTTCAGACAGTTGGTCTGTTACACCATGTTGTACCTAATGTAGGTAATGCAAAGTTGAGTTTGACAGGTAACTGTTGCTACAGACTCACATTCAAACACATGCTGCGGAATTTCCATTTTCATGCACACTTTGTCACCAGACGTTTAAAGAAACGGAAGTACCAATGTCAATCAGAGTTGTGACTTATCTAGATAATTTTATCTAGATAAATTATCTAGATACTTTTGTTATCTTTTATCTTATCTAGATAATTTGAGCAAACGTTATCTTTTATTATCATCTAGATAAAATAATTTATCATCTTTACGATTTATCTAAGATAACAAAATTATTATCTAAAAAAAAGGGTTGTCAAATCAATGTCTTCGGCAACAGGCGTGCAGGAAGTGGGAAAGAAGATCTCTCTTCGAAATCGACAATTTTGCTGTTTTCAGAATGGATTTTTATTTTTTGATATTGTCTTTTATCTTTTTTGTATTATCTAGATAAATTTTGGTTATCTTTATCTTTCATCTAGATAGTTTTGCCACTGTTATCTTTTTTTGTTATCTAGATAAACAAAATTATCGTTATCGTTATCTTTATCTAGATAAATTTAAAAATTATCTGTCACAACAGCTCTGTTGTCAATCATGCATTTTATTACGTTCATACTGAAATTGCAGGGGCGTATGTTTGTTACATTTGTCACAGACCAATTGTATGAGTATTCAAAGGTTGGCTAGTCACATGCTCAAGAATCCTCGTGCGCTGTGTCAGGATGGATTTTCTCGATAAGTCGACGTTTCCCGACAAGTGGCCGTGGTTGTGTGTGAAGTGGGCGACGAGCCTTGCCGCCCCAAATTATGGGATCGCACTCGAATGCAGTTTTGCCTGCGATTCACGTGATTCTGAGCCAGTGTTTGCGATAAATGCGGCGCAAACTTTCACTCCAATAATCTCCTCTTGTGGCTCACATGCTGTTACACACTCGAAAACAGTCGTTTGCTTGTCCTTGGTGTGACAAGATTTTTTCCGTTCTGGACTATTTTACCAAACATGTGGAACTAGAACATTTGGTGAGTCATGTTTGTGATAAATGCGGAAAGCAGTTTTACGGGTAGACTTGATCTTACTCATCACAATGCGGTTGCGTGTCTGCAAAGTGCAAACAGTATTTTGCATGTCCAGGTTGTTACAAGATTTTTACTAGCAAGATCTACTTGGCCAGACATGCATTACAAAGACATCCGGTGCCTGGGCCAGATCTTGTTTGTGATAGATGTGGGAAGCCTAGTTCAGAATATGTAATAATTATAATTTTTATCTTATCACAAGCAGTTGCATTCAGGTGGGCAGTCACTTGAATGTCCGGATTGCTACAAGATTTGTAGCGGCACACGGTGCGATAATATGCGTTGGGGAGCGTGGCTTGGTGCGTACGAATGAACGAGCTCGAACATCGTGAGGGGCGTCTGTTAGTTTCGTGCGTTCGAGGAGAATCCTCTCCCCTCTGTCTTCCCTTGGCCGCCGAGCGATTCCCAAGGCGGTCCCCACGCAGGAAAGGCGAGAACACCAGAATCGCCACAGTATGACGGGTGCTCATCCCTGTGAGGTAGACTGTCCCGCAGTGCAGCTACGTAGCATGGGTTGCCTTTGGTACGTCAAGTGTCCATCCCTGTGAGGTAGACTGTCCCGCAGTGCAGCTACGTAGCATGGGTTGCCTTTGGTACGTCAAGTGTCCATCCCTGTGAGGTAGACTGTCCCGCAGTGCAGCTACGTAGCATGGGTTGCCTTTGGTACGTCAAGTGTCCATCCCTGTGAGGTAGACTGTACCGCAGTGCAGCTACGTAGCATGGGTTGCCTTTGGTACGTCAAGTGTCCATCCCTGTGAGGTAGACTGTTCCGCAGTGCAGCTACGTAGCATGGGTTGCCTTTGGTACGTCAAGTGTCCATCTCTGTGAGGTAGACTGTCCCGCAGTGCAGCTACGTAGCATGGGATGCCTTTAGTATTGTTAAATATAAATCATTTTCACCTAGATTCTAAACAACTGATTGACTTTCTTCGTCCGTCTAGGTGTGTAAATGAGGTTAGGATGTTAATGTGAACCAGATATTATCGTCCTCACTAAGTGGCTCCAACGTTCCATCTCAACTGGCCAAAACTGAGAGAGATATTTTACGATTAGAAGCTGCAAATTGTTGAACGATGGAAGTAATTTCTATTTTGCCAAACTTGAGTTATGGCCCAGTCAAACTTCATGTTTCCGTTATGTCTCCGCTAAGTTACGTAGAGTTCTCATGTTTGTTGTAGCTAGTCTTATGGAAACCCGTGTGTCAAACTTCACGCTTACTGCTAAGTTAATGTTATGTTAACGGCTATTTAATTGTCGATGGGTTTTTAGCCCGTTTGGGTGCTCACCAGCTTACGCCACAGTCCACCTTTTTGGCGATCCTTGGGGAATCGTGAAAACACCGCACCTCTCTTGGAAGTTGGAATATCTGGACGTTCTTTACTCGTCGGGAAGAGGATTCCATTCGCTAAGTCTCGAAAATCATTAATCTAAACGTATTTAAAATAATAAAATGATGTTTTATTTGACATGTTAAGTAAACCCAATCTCCCATCCATTGCTCACTTCATTAAACATTGTTTACTGATACCATAGACAAATTTGAATTACAGTTTTATACACGTTTAAAAACAACTCGACAGTTTCTTCCATAGTACAAAATTTGAACTATTTTCTCCGTGGATTTTGGTTCTATCAAAACAAATACCATGTTGGTTCAGGCCTTGATACTATATTATAGATCTCGATGGATCAGCTTATATTTAAAATCCATGTGTAAAGTAATCAATAGGTCAATGATTTTTCAAACTATATGGGCACATCTAGGCCGTATGGTCTTGGTCTCGGTCCCGTGCTAGCAATGCACAGGACCAAAGCACTTCCATTGCTGGCATCGAGTAACTATAGCAATCGAGATCCAGCAATCGAGAGATGGACACTAGAATTTTGATTGCTAGTAGGCCGTGCTCCGAAATCTGTCAGCTCCAGGTCTTGGTCTCGGTCCCGTGCTAGCAATGCACAGGACCAAAGAACTTCCATTGCTGGCATCGAGTAACTATAGCAATCGAGATCCAGCAATCGAGAGATGGACACTAGATATAATTGCTAGTAGGCCGTGCTCCGAAATCTGTCAGCTCCAGGTCTTGGTCTCGGTCCCGTGCTAGCAATGCACAGGACCAAAGCACTTCCATTGCTGGCATCGAGTAACTATAGCAATCGAGATCCAGCAATCGAGAGATGGACACTAGATATAATTGATAGTAGGCCGTGCTCCGAAATCTGTCAGCTCCAGGTCTTGGTCTCGGTCCCTTGCTAGCAATGCACAGGACCAAAGCACTTCCATTGCTGGCATCGAGTAACTATAGCAATCGAGATCCAGCAATCGAGAGATGGACACTAGATATAATTGATAGTAGGCCGTGCTCCGAAATCTGTCAGCTCCAGGTCTTGGTCTCGGTCCAGTGCTAGCAATGCACAGGACCAAAGCACTTCCATTGCTGGCATCGAGTAACTATAGCAATCGAGATCCAGCAATCGAGAGATGGACACTAGATATAATTGATAGTAGGCCGTGCTCCGAAATCTGTCAGCTCCAGGTCTTGGTCTCGGTCCAGTGCTAGCAATGCACAGGACCAAAGCACTTCCATTGCTGGCATCGAGTAACTATAGCAATCGAGATCCAGCAATCGAGAGATGGACACTAGATATAATTGATAGTAGGCCGTGCTCCGAAATCTGTCAGCTCCAGGTCTTGGTCTCGGTCCAGTGCTAGCAATGCACAGGACCAAAGCACTTCCATTGCTGGCATCGAGTAACTATAGCAATCGAGATCCAGCAATCGAGAGATGGACACTAGAATTTTGATTGCTAGTAGGCCGTGCTCCGAAATCTGTCAGCTCCAGGTCTTGGTCTCGGTCCCGTGCTAGCAATGCACAGGACCAAAGAACTTCCATTGCTGGCATCGAGTAACTATAGCAATCGAGATCCAGCAATCGAGAGATGGACACTAGATTTGATTGCTAGTAGGCCGTGCCAAAATGGGATACAAAGTTATTTAGTCGTAAAGAACTGTAGAAGCTTCCACTCCATATTACGAGTATTGGCCTGAAATCCGAACCTACAAACGCGGCCTCCTAGAAAAGCCGATAGAGCTGCCTTATCGACCGGTAGACGGGTCTGAGGTAGGAATTCGGCCGGTAGATGGCAGAGTGGTGTCCGTGCCGCGAGCCGACGCCGGCGGCTCCGTCGGTGATGCCTCCGAACGCGCCGGTGATGGCGTTGGTGATGGAGCTGATGGACATGCCGATGCCGTTGCCCAGACCTGCGCAGAGAAGTCACGCCAGACGTTCATTTTGTGACAAGTCTTTGGTGGGTTCGCCTTTATTAGACCATTTTAAAATTGTTGGAGGCACTTCCAAATCAAACTAACTTATGAGGGTGTGATTAACACAGAGGCCGTAAAAATGCTTTCAAGGTTCTGATTCCGCATCCGCGCGTTCAAGGTCACGCAGTTCAAGTGAGCAGTTTTATATTCGACTACACTCTCACAAAACTTGTGCCCCGAGTGATACACGATTACGTAAAATTTGTCTGAGACGTGTGTCTCTCGCCTGTGAAGTCTTTACACACTTTCTGCGCTGTGATTGGTAGGTTCAAATTTGGTGCGAGCTCGCGTGGAATGATCCTAACCTCAAATTTCGCAAGTATTTTGTCATTTGTGTAGCCATTTCTGGCTTTAAGACACAGTTAACTCGTGAGATACTGCTGTACAACTACTAATTTCAATATAATATGATCCATCTAATTTGCCGCAAACATCTAAATGCGAAAATAAACTTTGATCGGTCAGGTGGCTAGCTGTAAATTTAATCGATCGGCCATATTTTATTTGCATCGTCGCGACATTTCAGCCTCACTAACGCATGTTTTTTCTCACCAAATCTAACGGTCAGGAAAGTTTTACACGAAAATCCCCGTGCCACAAGCTGCTATACACGCGGGAAAAGCAATTCACTCAGGAAGCTGACACAAATTTTCTTCGGGTGTGAGTGAATCGAACTGAGCGTGTGTGTTTCAAGCAATAGACGAGCCTAACCCAACCCAAGCGAGGCGGTTTGCGCACTCGGTACTCCACGATTGTCGGTCCGGTGCTTTCGAAAACTAATTCTTCCGTTTTGCTGGGTTGCATAAGGGGTTTGTGACAAAAAGGCATACAAACTGACTGCTAGCGCTGCAGTGGAAAACATGTTCTCTCAGGGGACAAAGCACTCTCATCCCGTGAGAGAACATGCCACATTGAGGGCCGCCATCTTGAAGATGCAAGGCAAAAGACATCCAAAAGAGACTGCTGGTGCGACAGTGGAAAGCATGTTCTCTCATGGGACAAAGCACTCTCATCCCGTGAGAGAACATGCCACATTGAGGGCTGCCATCTTGAAGATGCAAGGCAAAAGACATCCAAAAGAGACTGCTGGCGCTACAGTGGAAAGCATGTTCTCTCATATGGGACAGAGCTGAAATAATGCGCCTAGGCCGTCACCAAATCGCCGCACGCACCTGCGAAGCCCTGGCCGAACCCGCCCCCGCCGCCCCCGCCGCCTCCCACCGGGCCGAACTCGTCGTTCTGGGGGCTGTTCTGCGCCCCGCCCCCGCCGCCCCCGCCGCCCCCGAGCAGTGACCCCAAGCCGCCCCCGTGCGAGCCGTGCGAGCCGTGACTGCCCCCGATCGGGCCGAACTCGTCGCACTCCTGGTTCTGGTAGACGGGCGCCGGCTTCACGGGGTGGTGGTGGTCGTCTGGGGGCAGGAGGTCGACACGAGTGGTGGAAGGAATCGATAACTCAAGGTGGGGGAACTTCTTGGCTAAACGAATAACTACTAATTATTTGTTTACTATCAGTGACAGCCCAAAACAAAATAGCTAGTGCTCTAGGCAATTTATAAGGCTTGCAAATAATGTGTGAATCAGTTTGGTATCATGATTAGGCTAGCTGCAAATTTCGAATAACTGCCAAAACTTTTTAAATACATTTTTGCCATTTATTCAGAATTTTCAGAAAATATAATCATAAAACAAATGTTACTCGTAAACTAAAGCTTTTTAAATTGCCTAGTGGACAGTTGTTTACTTTGTTTTGGGCTTTCATTGCCAGCTAGACTTTAAGATATATTTTAAAGCTTTTTGTAGGCCAAGGGTTCCCCGCCTTAAGTTCTTACAATGTAAAAGTATGCAATCTTTATTCTATCGAAAAGTTATTTCACAAATTCTCTTTAGCTGTTCTTCAAACCTTCCTCTTCAAAAATTCTGCATGTGCATGGCGGTCCATCCACCGACCCACCGACTGACTCGGCGCAGTGTTGCTTAACTCCAATCCCTACAACCTCTCTCCCTCTGAGAGCTGGCCACGTGCATAGCGGTCACCCATCCACCGGCTGACCTGGCGCAGTGTTGCTTAACTCCAAACCCTCCAACCTCTCTCCCTCTGAGAGCTGGCCACGTGCATGGCGGTCACCCATCCACCGGCCGACTCGACTACAGTGTTGCTTAACCCTGCCACCCCCACCGAAGTGTTGGTATACGTACTCTGAGGCGAGTGCTGGGGGATGAAGCCGCCCCCGCCACCGCCCACCCCCAGGTAGTTGATGTTGGTGGGACGATGGGGGTCGCCATAGTAACCCGGATAGGGCTTGTTCACCACGAACAGCAGTGTGCGACCTCGGTCCTGAAACAATTGCCAGCGATATCGAGTCGGTTTCCGGTAGGCTCCTTTAGGCGACAGTAAACGATTGAGACTTGTATACGCAATTCTTTCTTCACGGTTATGTTTTTGGCCTATTTTCACGTATAATTTTATCATTCAAACGGAACTCCTGCTGGCCACAAATATTATCGTAACTTTTTGAAAAAATGCCTGTGTTGTTAAAATTTGCATGGATCTCTTATTATATAATATATTTCCTCTTTTTTTTGTATTTTGAAAACATAGCGGAGGGAATTTTTAAAATGGCTTCAAAGTGCCTAAAAGAGACTAAAATGAAATTTTTTAAATTCTCTCCGCTGCAAGTTTTCAAAATAATACAAAAAGCTTTAGCTTCCGCTTTAACGTTATATCCATGCAAAAATTGGCCAACACCACATCCAAATTAATAAAAATCAATAGAATGAATAAAAATCCCATGCGACAGCTGATTTGCCATAAAGGCAAACAAATTCAAATATTGCAATTCGTTCGTCCCCCCCCCCCCTTCCATTCGTACCTCATCCTCGTCCACCGAGCGCTTGTGCAGACGACACCTTCTGCGCCTGCGTCGAATGATTCCTCGCGCCGACGCACCGCTTTCGTCCTCCTCGTCGTCGTACGCACGTGCGTGCAGCACGCACGACAGCACCACGCACGTGACAGCGAGCTGCAAGGGAGCACAGCCTCAACCCGGTGCCGGCCAGTGACGACGCCAGGAATTTTTCCTGGGGGCGGCCAAGGGTAGCCAAAAATTTTCATGGGATGGCACTCTCGACTTTTTTTTCTAGCAGTTGTTGGGCGGGGGGGGGGGGGGGGGGGATGGGACATTCGTCGTTTAAGCGCTACTTACTTTTCTCTCGGAATTCCTGATAATACAAGTTTCATTGCTATTATATGTATGCCTTCTTAGCAAATTGTTAAGATTGACGTCACAGCCTGAGCCGAGGTTCACGTATTTCCCACAGAAATGAAAAGAGTTCAAAGCTATTCTGCAGTTATGACAAGCCTTATGAAAATAAAAAAAATCTCAAAATTCATATTTCAAAGCAATTCAGTGCTATAATTCGTGTGTACTTTTACTTTCGTTCGACGGGGGGGGGGGGAAGCAGTTGGGTGGCCGAGTATTTTCCCCCGGGGGCCGCGGCCCCCCCTGGCCACCCCCTAGCGTCGTCCGTGGTGCGGGCACTGAGACCTGCTATAGTCCATTCGCGAATTCCTGGTCAAATCTACTTCAGGGCTTCGGACAATGCCATTGTTAACACAGATAATATGTATCTTGACATCCGTCAAAGATTCGAACCAACTCTGTCCCTTTCTCAGCCCTATGTTGCCAATTTTCGGGTTGCCCTTCATTGCCAATCATCAGGTAGGTAGGCACACAAGAGGGACGAAAGTGACTTCGCAGCTATTTGCAAGGAGATCCGTCAGTTGTCACTCTCGAAGAGAACACAATGGAGCTTAGCAGAGCTTACAAGGGTCGGCACGCGTCTTCCTAACCCAAAATCGCATGTGGTTTTGACCAGTAATTCGTGAACGAACTATACCGTCCAACAGCACCAAGGGCCGGCCACCGCTTAGCCTTGTCCCTTTGACAAACTGTGTTGGCGCTGTCCCTGTGGCACTGGTCGGTGTTATGATTGTATATAGAGATCATTTTTGCAGTCTTCAATATATTCAAAAGTCAAAAGTTCAAAGTAAAGCCCCGTTTAGATGGCAGCATGTTGGACAAAAGTCTGCCACAAAAGTGTTATTCTATCGAAATAACATTGCTCTAAATAAAATAATTGTTTTGACAAATTATATTGATGATCACTATTTTATGTTTTAAGGCCGCACAATTGAAGTAAGAATAAGAATAGTGAAATTACAATAAGAGTGCTAAACTCTGCAAGCTGCTAAAAAAACGTGGAACACCTCAAAGGTTCCCACGTAAAAGGGTCTTAAGTATAGGTTCCGAGGATTGTGGAAATCTAAAAAAACAGCGCCAACCCCATTCGGAATGGGACTGGCTGCCCTGTGAGCCAAGGGTGGTCACCCCTGGGCAAGAAGCCACCCAAGGCCGTGCAAAAACTCACCCAGAAGAAACGCATGGCAGCCCTGTGAGCCAAGGGTGGATCACCCAAGGCCGTGCAAAAACTCACCCAGAAGACACGCATGGCAGCCCTGTGAGCCAAGGGTGGTCACCCCTGGCAAGAAGCCACCCAAGGCCGTGCAAAAACTCACCCAGAAGAAACGCATGGCAGCCCTGTGAGCCAAGGGTGGTCACCCCTGGGCAAGAAGCCACCCAAGGCCGTGCAAAAACTCACCCAGAAGACACGCATGGCAGCCCTGTGAGCCAAGGGTGGTCACCCCTGGGCAAGAAGCCACCCAAGGCCGTGCAAAAACTCACCCAGAAGACACGCATGGCAGCAGGTTCAGCGGGCGACTGGCGGGCCGAAACCGCGCGAAAAGGAAAGTGCGATTCGCGCGTGCGTCGAGCGTCACGCGGAAGCGACCGCTGGACCCGTCGCGTGGGTCGCTGCCCTTTCTGGGCGCCGCGTGGCCGTGCTCGGGTCGCAGGCATTGTGGGACCATTTGGCGCGGTGCAGTGTTAAGCAACACTGCGTTGAGTCATTCGTTGGACGGGTGGCCCGAGTTAAGCAACACAGCGCCGAGTCAGGCGTTGGACGGGTGACCCGAGTTGAGCAACACAGCGTTGAGTCGGGCGTTGGACGGGTGACCCGAGTTAAGCAACACTGCGTTGAGTCATTCGTTGGATGGGTGACCCGAGTTGAGCAACACAGCGTCGAGTCGGGTGTTGGACGGGTGACCCAAGTTAAGCAACACTGTAGTCGAGTTGGGCGTTTAACGGGTGACCCGAGTTCAGCAACACTGCGTTGAGTCGGGCGTTGGACGGGTGGCCCAAGTTAAGCAACACTGCGTTGAGTCATTCGTTGGACGGGTGGCCCGAGTTAAGCAACACAGCGCCGAGTCAGGTGTTGGACGGGTGACCCGAGTTTAGCAACTCTGCGCCGAGTCGGGCGTTGGACGGGTGACCCAAGTTAAGCAACACAGCGTCGAGTCGGGCGTTGGACGGGTGACCCGAGTTAAGTAACACTGTAGTCGAGTCGGGCGTTGGACGGGTGACACGAGTTAAGCAACACTGCGCCGAGTCGGGCGTTGGACGGGTGACCCAAGTTAAGCAACACTGCGCCGAGTCGGGCGTTGGACGGGTGGCCCGAGTTAAGCAACACTGCGCCGAGTCGGGCGTTGGACGGGTGACCCGAGTTAAGCAACACTGTAGTCGAGTTGGGCGTTGGACGGGTGACGGGATGTTAAGCAACACTGCGGCGAGTCGGCCGGTGGATTGGTGCCCGCCATGCACGTGGCCAGCTCTCAGAGGGAGAGAGGCTGGAAGGATTGGAGTTAAGCAACACTGCGCCGAGTTGCCCGGTGGATGGGTGTTACGTTTGAAGTCGCATGTTTTCCCGCAAGGCGCACACCAAACGTTTTGATGTCACAGCCTGCTAATTAGTTCGTCCTACGCCCGGCTCGGCTCCAAGTGGCACACAGCGGCTTCAAGAAGGCGGTGTTATTCACTAGGTGACGTAACCACGGTGAATCGGTGCGCCTGCGTGGGATCTGACGGATGGCGAGGGCTGCCTGCCCGGTGGGAGTAGCAGACTGGTCCCAATGCGTTGTCTTGGCTTGCGTAGCTTTGAGATTCGAGAATTTTTTAATGTTTTCACATGAGGATTTTTTTACTTCGAAGTAATAATGTACGTATGTTTCAAATTAAGGTCCTCGTTTACCACAGCCTTGTTGCTATACTAGGGAGAACGCAATTTGTGTTGCGTTGAAGATGAGCGTAGCGGTTTGTGTATAGCGCAAAAAAAGATTAAGACGAGAAGCCTATGCAAATCATGGAGCAGCAAGCCGGACCAATGCTTTCTCAAAAATTCTGATCACTTGAAAATGTTAACGATTCTGACCTTTCTTTGTTTCTGTCCGAGCTGTCGGGTGGCGGAAATATGCTCATTTTGAGATCATTGAGCATTGTGCATGTTAATACATAGATGTAACTCATGCCCAAGGGTTTTTATTGGGTTGGTTTTTATTGGGAAAAATCTGGTGTGATGTTTCGCGCATAAAAAGATTGAGGCAAAAAGCCTAAATCATGGAGCAGCAAGCCGGACCATTGCTTTTTCGAAAATTCAAACAAACACAAACAAACACACAAACACACAAACACACAAACAAACAAACAAACAAACACACACCAAGTGTTTTTTTTAGCAGTAGTGAAGTTGATGATTTCGCTTCGCTCGCTTCGCTCGCTACGCTCATCAATGATGGCCAAAAGAGCCGCTGTATAACAGTTTGAAATAAATAGCTGCGCGATGGTAAGCTCAATGTAATCCTGTCGTATACCTAGCCTTTCTGTATTGGGTTTCGCAAATGAAGATACTGATTAAAGCAAAATCAAACGAATTTACTTTCTGATTAAAATAATAAAATGGCATTAAAGTTAAACGTTATAGAAAAAACTCAACAAAGAATGCCGTAGTCCTTTAAAAAATGCCGCTCAGACTAGCCAAGTCCATCTGTCCGTGTCTCCCTCGTCGAACATGGCGTCAATGCTTGGAGTTGGCCACTCCCGCACGCTGCAAAGCTCTCTTCCACGGCGCCTCGGACCCAGGTTCGTTCGCTTGTTACGTAAAGAGCTGTGCGATAACAGAAGGCGGTGGGTATTTCCTGCAATTGCCGCGAAGTGGGTCATCCACCCTGGCGAAATTGGTCCGGCCAGTTTTATCGATTTTGGCGCGTAATTACACTTTGAAACACAATTTAGCGAAATCTGAAACCCACTCCGACATAATAAGAACTGGGTCCGGAATCTCATTTAAGACTTGCTCTCCTTTACAGTGGCGTAACTAAAGGGGAGCAGGCATTCCAGTGCTCTGGGACCTCGGGCTCAGTGCGTAACTAGAGGGGAGCAGGCATGCCAGTGCTCGGGGGCCTCGGGCTCAGTGCGTAACTAGAGGGGAGCAGGCATACCAGTGCTCGGGAGCCTCGGGCTTAGTGCGTAACTAGAGGGGAGCAGGCGTACCAGTGCTCGGGGGCCTCGGGCTCAGTGCGTAACTAGAGGGGAGCAGGCATACCAGTGCTCGGGGGCCTCGGGCTCAGTGCGTAACTAGAGGGGAGCAGGCACACCAGTGCTCGGGGGCCTCGGGCTCAGTGCGTAACTAGAGGGGAGCAGGCATACCAGTGCTTGGGGGCCTCGGGCTCAGTGCGTATCTAGAGGGAAGCAGGCATACCAGTGCTCGGGGGCCTGGGGCTCAGGGCGTAAAGAGGGGAGCAGGCATACCAGTGCTCGGGGGCCTCGGGCTCAGTGCGTAACTAGAGGGGAGCAGGCACACCAGTGCTCGGGGGCCTCGGGCTCAGTGCGTAACTAGAGGGGAGCAGGCATGCCAGTGCTCGGGGGCCTCGGGCTCAGTGCGAAACTAGAGGGGAGCAGGCATACCTGTGTTCGGGGGCCTCGGGCTCAGTGCGTAACTAGAGGGGAGCAGGCACACCAGTGCTCGGGGGCCTCGGGCTCAGTGCGTAACTAGAGGGGAGCAGGCATACCTGTGTTCGGGGGCCTCGGGCTCAGTGCGTAACTAGAGGGGAGCAGGCACACCAGTGCTCGGGGGCCTGGGGCTCAGGACGTAAAGAGGGGAGCAGGCATACCTGTGTTCGGGGGCCTCGGGCTCAGTGCGTAACTAGAGAGGAACAGGCATACCAGTGCTCGGGAGCCTCGGGCTCAGTGCGTAACTAGAGGGGAGCAGGCATACCTGTGTTCGGGGGCCTCGGGCTCAGTGCGTAACTAGAGAGGAACAGGCATACCAGTGCTCGGGAGCCTCGGGCTCAGTGCGTAACTAGAGGGGAGCAGGCACACCAGTTCTCGGGGGCCTCGGGCTCAGTGCGTAACTAGAGGGGAGCAGGCATACCTGTGTTCGGGGGCCTCGGGCTCAGGGCGTAAAGAGGGGAGCAGGCATACCAGTGCTCGGGGGCCTCGGGCTCAGTGCGTAACTAGAGAGGAGCAGGCATACCAGTGCTCGGGGGCCTCTGGCTCAGTGCGTAACTAGAGGGGAGCAGGCATACCAGTGCTCGGGGGCCTGGGGCTCAGGGCGTAAAGAGGGGAGCAGGCACACCAGTTCTCGGGGGCCTCGGGCTCAGTGCGTAACTAGAGGGGAGCAGGCATACCTGTGTTCGGGGGCCTCGGGCTCAGTGCGTAACTAGAGGGGAGCAGGCATACCAGTGCTCGGGGGCCTCGGGCTCAGTGCGTAACTAGAGGGGAGCAGGCACACCAGTTCTCGGGGGCCTCGGGCTCAGTGCGTAACTAGAGGGGAGCAGGCATACCTGTGTTCGGGGGCCTCGGGCTCAGTGCGTAACTAGAGGGGAGCAGGCATACCAGTGCTCGGGGGCCTCGGGCTCAGTGCGTAACTAGAGGGGAGCAGGCATACCTGTGTTCGGGGGCCTCGGGCTCAGTGCGTATCTAGAGGGAAGCAGGCATACCAGTGCTCGGGGGCCTCGGGCGATACCAGGATTTTTACCTTTGTTATATCGACGATATTTTGTGTTATCCGAAAAGAAGGTGTTTTTTTAGGGACTGTATTTTCTTACATAGAAAAACACCTGGTACACGTTTCACTACTTAATTCATTTGCAAGTTATAAATTCTGGAAATCTGAAACGGCAACACTGTTGGGGGTAAGGGTCCTCTGTGTTATTTTGGTTGAATTGGCCCCCGGTTTGAGGTCGGGTCGCTGCTCTGTTAACTGACGTCTGATGAGTTTGCACAAAGAGCCCCAAACGCCCTCGTACCTCCTACGGGCCAAGTCCATTTCCGGGGGGAGCCTTTGCGAACAAGCTATGTCTTGAACCGGACAAACGGCTCTGTGGGCTGTTTTGAAACGCTTAACTCGTGTCCAGCAGCAGTGGGTCCTCGAGGAAGATGCAAATTCACTCTCCTTCTCAACGTGAAATGCAGGAAAGCAAATACTTGAGACGCGAAAATGAATTATTGAAAGTTGCTTGCCGAGTAGTTTGCGCTACCGCCACCAGACAGAGCAGCGAAGGCAGCTCTCGTTAGCCGTGTGCTGCCATCTGCCGCAAAACAGTCGAACATATTCGCCCACTCCGATGTCACTTCGGAGACAGAGAAACAAATCCTCAATCACTTTAGCATAGACGAAATGACTCGGGTGTAAATTCTTTGAAATTTGGCTGCTATATAGGCTGGATAGCCTATATAGGCATGGGCTCTATTGGGACTGGCTGCTATTGGCTGGATCTCTCGTGGCATGGGCTCTTTTGGGACTGGCTGCTAATGGCTGGATCTCTCGTGGCATGGGCTCTGTTGGGACTGGCTGCTATAGGCTGGATCTCTCGTGGCAAGGGCTCTATTGGGACTGGCTGCTTTTGGCTGGATCTCTCGTGGCATGGGCTCTATTGGGACTGGCTGCTATTGGCTGGATCTCTCGTGGCATGGGCTCTGTTGGGACTGGCTGCTATTGGCTGGATCTCTCGTGGCATGGGCTCTTTTGGGACTGGCTGCTATATAGGCTGGATTTCTCGTGTCATGGGCTCTATTGGGACTGGCTGATAATGGCTCGATCTCTCGTGGCATGGGCTCTATTGGGACTGGCTGCTATTGGCTGGATCTCACGTGGCATGGGCTCTGTTGGGACTGGCTGCTATTGGCTGGATCTCTCGTGGCAAGGGCTCTATTGGGACTGGCTGCTTTTGGCTGGATCTCTCGTGGCATAGGCTCTATTGGGACTGGCTGCTATCGGCTGGATCTCTCGTGGCATGGGCTCTGTTGGGACTGGCTGCTATTGGCTGGATCTCTCGTGGCATGGGCTCTTTTGGGACTGGCTGCTATATAGGCTGGATCTCTCGTGGCATGGGCTCTATTGGGACTGGCTGCTATTGGCTGGATCTCTCGTGGCATGGGCTCTATTGGGACATATCGGCCGCCTCAACCGCATTAACACTTCGGGCCCCTGGAGTTTACGAGTGGTGGGGCGGGGGAGGGGAGGGCAATGCGCAAACAAATGAACAATACAGCTAATGTATGGTATATTATATATTTAAAAAACGTTCTGAACTCAGAAAAGGTATGGGAATAACCCTGTTTTTGTTTTAAAAATTAAAAATCCATGAGCAAACTTTTGGTCGATTAGGCTTGTTCTGACCCGCCAATCTCTACGTATTATTGGAGTTGAAATGTTATTTATTAGAATCCATGAATACAAGTCTTTGAAAAATCTCGGTATTATTTTCTGGAGTTGTGGTAACAAGAACAGCTGATTATTATAGATTAATTCGCCATTCGGACATTCTCAATAATTACAAGTTTATTGATGAGCGTAGCGAGCGAAGCGAGCGGAGCGAAATCTTCAATTTCACTTACCCCAAAAAAAAGTCACTTGTGTATGTTTTTTTTTTTTTTTTGTGTGTTTGTGCGCGCTCTACAGACCAAACGCCTGAACCGATATGGATGAAAATTTCGGAGTATCTACCTCTGTTCTCAACTTAGACTCCCTGCATTTTTGAAAAAGATCGGTTTAGTAAATTTTTTATAAATCAATTTTTACGAAATTTTTCGATTTTTTCAGAATTTTGAACCCCTGTAAATTTCAAAGTTCTGAACATAACTTCACCAAAACTTCTAAACATGTTGACCCTATACATATTTATCATGCCTGCAAATCTTAGTTCGGTAGGTTTTTCCAATTAGTTTTTATTAGCATTTTTGTGGTGTTTTTTTCGTGATTTGACGGCTGATTCAATACGAGTTCGGTTTCCTTCGTTTCCTTGGTTACCATCTTTGTTGACCTCGACGAGAAACCAAGGAACGTCAGAATCCGTATACATTTTCAAGTGATTAGAATTTTCGAGAAGGCAATGGTCAGGTTTGGTGCTCCATGGTTTTCTTGTGACTGCTGCCTGCACCGTTTAATCCGCTATAGACAACCCGCTACCTACGCTCATCTTCAACGCAACACAAATTGCGTTCGCGAAGCCCTAGTAATTTCAAAATTACTGAAATAATTTTCGAAGGAACCTCGCCACTTGCCAGCGCCCTCTGAATGGATTTATTTCAATTTGCTCGTGTGGCAAATGTGTCTAGGTGGCTTTGACCTTGAGCGAGATTCAACCGAATTGTTCTTTGACTCTGACATTAGACAATATATCCCCACAGACTCCAAGCAACATTCGAGCCGTAAAGGTGATGGGAAATTATTCCATAAAGAAGGCCGTTGTTGCGTGTTCGGATAGAAATACAATATGTGCTGTCGATGGCTGCCATGCCTTTATCGACACTATAGGGAAACCTCGTACCTTAATTTTTATGGAAAAAAAATTACAAATGAAAATTCAATTAGGTATACATCTTTATAATAAAATTCCCAAGTGTCTTTCATTCAGGGCATCGTAACGAAATTAATATCGATTCGGGTTCGGGTTCAACACAGAATTACGGTTTTTTCGGGCTACAGGTTCGGGATCGATCTCAAGCTTTCATAAACATATTTTTGGCGACCCAACTTATTGGAATGTTGCCGGACCTTTCCTGAAGTTGTTGGCCCGTTCCGGAAGTTGCCCGATCCTGCCGGAAGTTGCCGAACCCTGCCGACAGTTGCCGGAAGTCGACTTGTGACCTTTTGTTTTACCACCCCAGCACTGATTCTGCACTGTTGTGACGACTGCAAGTTGTTGGTGTAAAACTCTGAAGCCTGACGATGTTATAGTTCACGTATATCATTCAGTCTTATGAAACCTGTTCATGTTAATTATAAACCCACCTCAAAATTTAAATACCTACAAAATATTGATATGCTATAACAATATCTATAGATATAATGTAATATAGTTAACGTATCACATCGTATCATATTGTGTTACATATTATTATCATGTTTAGTAATTGTTGAAATGTAACTCCTCGACTGCTGCACCGCTTAATCGCCCGGTGACTTTTTTTAATCAACTTTCTTGAAGCAATTTTTTTTTTGTGTGAAAGTACCGACTTGATATTAATCAAGCATCCAACTATCACTTGCTCGCCTGAAAAGCCGTCTTGGCTTTGTGCAATTACTCAATTAGAGAATGTCAGTTTGGCGACTCTGGAAGTGCGTTGGTTGAATGACATGAGGTAATGGTGTAACAAGGGGGCTGTGATATTCTCACACTTGCTTGAAAGTGTAACGTATTTTATGGCTAACAGCTTTTGCGGGATTTGCACCTTTATTCGTATGCTTAAGGGTGCTGGGTCGACCACTGTTTCGCTAAACGACATCGATTCGTGTAACGCAGACGCCATGGGCCACTTTTAGAACCCCCCCCCCCCCTCCCCCCTCCCCCTAGTAGCACAAACTGTCACATCACATTGGCCTTAAGGCCATTCATTGATGGTTGTTGAGGTTAATTGAATTCAACTTTTTATGGATTTCGAAGAGATATTTCGAGGTTCTGAAATATTCAATTGGTTGTCCAAAGTGTGAGGATTCCGTAGATATTTGTTTCGTTGCGATCGGATAATGGGTGTGGCCTGGAAAGTGTAAACGGTAAGAGGTAAATTCTTAGCTGGAATTTACCCTTAAGTACATCTTTCAATGAACCGGCTAAACATGGTTATTTTAAAACTCTTGTAAGTAATTAACGAGTGAATCTTGCGAAATGAAAATGGTTCAATTGGTTGTCCGAAGTGTGAAGATTCCGAAAATATAGGTTTCGTCGCGATCCGACGAAAGGTGTGGCCTGGAAAGTGTATACCTTACGAGGTGAAGGAAACGGCTCGACTTCGGAGCTCATTGAACAGACCCCGTCTTAAAGTACGTTGCAATCTATGTCTCCCCCCCCCCTCATCTATACACTACACTTACACACTTTGTGGCTTACTCTGCAATAAGCATTGAAAATCAAACAGAGAATGTGCCCCCCCCCCCCCCGCAAAATGTTTCAAGCTAAGGACGCTTGGGAAACCCCGTGTCGCTGAATGGGGCTGGTTCTAGTTTCTACTTTGACCAGACATTTCGTCACAAGAGACAGACCACAAGGAAACCTCCTTGCGGCCGCGGGAATCTGGGTCTATGACCTTGAATGTTGAAGGGGAAAAGTCGCCCTTGTGTGGAGCGTTTCCGGCCGTCCGGCCAATCAGGGGCCTAAACTCCATTTCACGTTGAGAAGGAGAGTGGATTCGCATCTTCCTCGAGGACCCACTGCTGCTAGACACGAGCTAAGAGTTTCAAAACTTACTAGACATGTATGTTTATTGATGAGCGTAGCGAGCGAAGCGAGCGAAGAGAAATCATCAATTTCAATACTGCTAAAAAAACACTTGTTGTGTGTTTGTTTGTTTGTTTGTTTGTTTGTTTGTTGTTTTTTTTGTATTTGTGTTTGCGCGCGCTCTACAGGCCAAACGCCTGCTTCGAGTGGGATGAAATTTTCAGGGTGTCTACTTTTGTTCTCAACTTAGACCCCCTGCGTTTTTCAAGAAAATCCTCCACACCCTTCACTTTCAAAGCAGAAAAAAGAGCAAAATTCGACAATTGGGCATGTTTGGAAAAGTACAGAAATTTATTTAAAAGTGCGTAATTTTTTCAAATGTTCCCAATTTCGATTTGCCTTTAGAAACCATCGAAACCATATCGAAACATCACACAAGATTTTTCCCAATAAAACCAACCCAATAAAACCCAATAAAAACCCTTTGGCATGAGTTACATCTATGTATTAACATGCACATTGCTCAATGATCTCAAAATGAGCATATTTCCGCTACCCGACAGCTCGGACAAAAACAAATAAAGGTCAGAATCGTTTACATTTTCAAGTGATCAGAATTTTTGAGAATGCATTGGTCCGGCTTGCTGCTCCATAATTTGCATAGGCTTCTTGCCTTAATTTTTTTGTGCGCTATATGCAAACCGCTACGCTCATCTTCAACGCAACACAAATTGCGTTCGCCCTAGTATGCCATAAGGCTATATTATAAGTTTTGAAACTCTAGGTTCCACTCTCCCACTCTCCTTCTTAACGTGAAATTGAGTTTAGGTGGCCGGTGTTAGGGGGCAGGGGCACCTATGGGTTGAGGAACGATTCAAAGAGTGGACAGCAAAGGGTGCTGGCGGCTCGGGAGGAGGCCTCGACCGGTGTGATCGAGGACGTTGTGTGGCAATGAGCACGCAAGTTACTTAACGCTTCGTTGAACTCAACATAAAATGGCAGTTTGCTTTTGGTCATCTGCTGCAACACCAATGCTGGGATAATTTCTTCTATAGGAAAAACAATACCTGAGTGGAACCCCGTTATAGAAAATCTCCCTAAATTGCCTGCTGCAACCGAAGAGTTTAAACAATGATTGTAAAACTAAAATATAGCTAATTATTAAGGCAAGGTGCTGTATAATTGATGAGCGTAGCGAGCGAAGCGAGCGGAGCGAAATCTTCAATTTCACTCACCCCAAAAAAAAGTCACTTGTGTATGTTTTTTTTTTTTTTTTTTTGTGTGTTTGTGCGCGCTCTACAGACCAAACGCCTGAACCGACACGGATGAAAATTTCTGAGTGTCTACCTCTGTTCTCAACTTAGACCCCCTGCGTTTTTGCAAAAGATCGGTTCGGTAAATTTTTTATAAATCAATTTTTACGAAATTTTTCGATTTTTTCCGAATTTCGAACCCCTGTAAATTTCAAAGTTCTGAACATAACTTCACCAAAACTTCTAAACATGTTGACCTTATACATATTTATCATGCCTGCAAATCTTATTTCGGTAGGTTTTTCCAATTGGTTTTTATTAGCATTTTTGTGGTGTTTTTTTCGTGATTTGACGGCTGATTCAATACGAGTCCGGTTTCCTTCGTTTCCTTGGTTACCAGCTTTGTTAACCTCGAAGAGAAACAAAGGAACGTCAGAATCCGCATACATTTTCAAGTGATTAGAATTTTCGAGAAGGCAGTGGTCAGGTTTGGTGCTCCATGGTTTTCTTGTGACTGCTGCAAGCACCTTTTAATCCGCTATACACAAACCGCTACCTACGCTCATCTTCAACGCAACACAAATTGCGTTCGCGAAGCCCTAGTATACTAGTATAGGAAGTAGAGCACAACTATGTAACAAAACGAATAACAATGACAAACTAATAACAATGTAACCATGTAACAAAACTTTCCTAAAACAATAAAGATTACATTATGTATTTATCAGTCAAGTGTGTATGGCCTTTTCTTCTTACGTACTTTGAGAACTTTATTATTTTTACCGTTAAATAACTATGTTTTTTTTATACGAACATAAAATTAATCAGGTTTTAGTTAAGATTTTCTCAGCCCATTAATAAAAAAATAGTTATTCACAATCTATTGGCCTTCGTTCATTGGCCATCTGCTTTACTACCCTTTCCCCGCTACAAACAGCAGCGCCCATCTTCAACGCCACACAAACAGCGTTCGCGAAGCCCAGGGTAGTGATCACGTAACTTTATTTCGTTCGATTTGGCTCGAAATCAGTCGATTTCAAATCACTGCCCGTGTGTTAAACCTTAGGCAGTGATATTGAAAACGAATCGTTTTGAAATCACAAAGTTACACTGGTCTCGCCGAATTCTCGCCGCGAGCCTTCGCGTCGCAAGCGCAAGTTCGCGTGGGTCTCGCCGAATGGCACGCGCGGAAACCAGGTCAAGGATCGGTGCGAAAACGTAGCGTGCCAACAGACGGGTCGACCCACGCACGCGCAGAAAGCTCGCAGAGCGCTTGCACCACACGGGGCACGCTCACGCATTGCCGGGTTAGGTTAGGTTAGGTAATGGACCAAAGGATTCGATTTAATGATCAGCTCTTACGACTACAATGATTATAATATGTGTAACACAACGTTAATAATAGGCTTTCAAAAGCCGGTTAAAGGCAGTGTTGACATGGAATTAGTCTCGTGGCTTTGTTCGCTGGTTGTCTTGCGAGATTGTCACTGCTACCTGCAAGCTGTTGGCAGCGGACAATTGGAGCTCGTATTTTTAAAAGAGCCCCAACCCTAAATTGGTTGCTTGTCTTAATTGGTAGGAATGAGAAAATACTTGTATTCTATTCTTGGCTGGAGTTTCTTTGTCTATTGTCATACTTTCACGGTCGGAGTGGCCGTGAAATTACTTCTTAGTTATTTACTTGTTTATATTTCCTAGACCACATTAACGTAAAACAAACAAACAAACAAAAACTCGGGTTAAAGTTTTGTTTTTTAAAGATTTTTATTACATTTACAAAATGTAGTAAGAAACATGACATGTAAAATATATTATTTGGTAAAATAGGCAAGACTTTTTATATACAATGGCAATGTGTACAGTTCATGACTGTATCAGTAATCAGAAATGGTCTGAAACCCAAAGTTTTTGCTTTATAAATAATCACAGTGGTTGTTTAAACAGACAATTTTCACATAAATTTTGGAAATACCTAACCAATTCCTAGGCCAAACTCCGACTTTCCCAGAAAGAACTTAAATCAATTGATGACAAAAACTCTTCTACACAGCCGATGTTTATCTACAAGGCAATAATTGCTCGTCCAAAACTTTACGTATTGCTAAACCACATTCACTTGGAGTCGGAGCTGGCCCTTCTGAATCCACGACATTTACTTGCCGTAATATCCGCCATATCCACCTAATCCACCCAATCCACCGTAACCACCTCCATATCCACCTCCATATCCACCTCCATAACCACCTCCATAACCACCGCCATAGCCGTATCCGTTGCCGTATCCGTGGCCGTACCCACCGCCGTAACCGGGGCGGCCGTATCCGCCATATCCACCATAGTTTCCGTACCCGCCATGGCCGCCATAGTTTCCGTATCCGCCATATCCGCCATAATTGCCATATCCGCCATAGTTTCCGTATCCGCCTGAAAAACGAAAAGAGAGCCACCAATTAGTCACGTCACAATCTCTGCACTCACTGCTCATTTTGACCAAACCAAAATATAATAAGTCATATGGAGCTATGGCTGCGCTAAAAACGTCGGTGTTCTCTAGTCAAGCAGTAAGACCCCGTGCTACGCACGTGGAGTATTTAGGGGCCATGGTGTAACAGGTTGATGAGCTGACATAATGATGTGTTGGTTTAGTAAGTGGCATTGAAAGGCATACTTTATTTTAGTAAATGTTAAGGACTCGATAATCCCAGTCTGACTAGCTGATCGATGCAGAGATGAGGGGGTTTGGAGCCTAAAGACTTATATTGGGTTGTACTAACTAATAGATAAATTTAACTATTAGTATGCAAATCATGCAAAGCCATCTAGAGCTGACTAATAATTAAATTTAACTAATACTTCAACCTTAACAATCAAATAGTGCATCCCGATCTGAGTTAATTTTAAATGAGTTTTGACCTCTTGAATTCATCAGGTTTCATCGACTTGGACTAGGTCTTGTAATGGCATTTGGGCTGTAAAATAATCTTGTGTTCAAGGCCATCCATGCAGAAATTTACCAAAGTCTGCGTTTTCCGGCTTGGGTGCTTTGAGAACCATCTACCGTAAGAAGAAACCCATTGCACTTTTCGACCCATAGCG
The DNA here is from genome assembly GCA_921293005.1 of Nemoura dubitans. Classification (NCBI taxonomy): domain Eukaryota; kingdom Metazoa; phylum Arthropoda; class Insecta; order Plecoptera; family Nemouridae; genus Nemoura; species Nemoura dubitans. The sequence goes on along the minus strand of OV121078.1, from coordinate 13,728,226 downwards.
TCTAGACCAGTGGACCTCAAACTTATTGTATATTTCGGGAATGAATATTATTTCTATACAAAAAATTGCGATGCATGGAATCTTGCGAAAATTCCACGACGCCCCAGCCCAGGGATCCACGACGCCAAGTTTGGGAACCATTGCTCCAGACAAAGTCAGCTGTGATGGCTGAGATCTTGCAACATTTGCCTGACCATGTTCTGTAACTATGACATCTAGCCAATTCCCAGCCACGACAATTAGTTAAGATACGCCAGTAGGTTGACTTTTGCCGTACGCACCGTAGCCGTACGGCCTAGCGCCGTAACCGCCGCCATAGCCGCCGCCGTAGCCGCCTCCAAGGAAGGCAGCTTGGGTGGCCGCCACTACCAGCGCCAGCACCACCGTGATCGCGAGCTGCAGAGGAGACAAGAGGATAGAAATATTAGCCATAACCCATCCACAGGCCGACTCGGTGGAGTGTTGCTTAACTTGGGTCACCCATCCACAGCCCGACTCGGTGGAGTGTTGCTTAACTTGGGTCACCCATCCAACGCCCGACTCGGCGCAGTGTTGCTTAACTTGGGTCACCCATCCAACACCCAACTCGGCGCAGTGTTGCTTAACTTGGGTCACCCGTCCAACACCCAACTCGGCGCTGTGTTGCTTAACTTGGGTCACCCATTCAACGGCCAACTCGACTACAGTGTTGCTTAACTTGGGTCACCCATTCAACGCCTGACTCGACTACAGTGTTGCTTAACTTGGGTCACCCGTCCAAAGCCCGACTCGACGCTGTGCTGCTTAGCTTGGGTCATCCATTCAACGCCCGACTCGACTACAGTGTTGCTTAACTTGGGTCACCCATCCAACGCCCGACTCGGCGCTGTGTTGCTTAACTTGGGTCACCCATCCAACGCCCGACTGGACTACAGTGTTGCTTAACTTGGGTCACCCATTCAACGGCCCACTCGACTACAGTGTTGCTTAACTTGGGTCACCCGTCCAACGCCCGACTCGACGCAGTGTTGCTTAACTTGGGTCACCCATCCAACGTCCGACTCGACTACAGTGATGATGACGTCATCGAGAGCATAGGGATTCGTTTTTCGACCGTAATCACATTCCCTAGGCAGCGATTCCCTCCAAACGTTCGGGAATGCAGACTCTTTACAGTGGTCAATTGGAAACATCAAAGTGGTGAGTCGCCGTTACAATTTTGTACACGTTAGTTAAAAATTTAAAAAAATAGACTCGCTGCTCTTCTATCTTAAAGTTCTTAAAGAACTCTTTTTGCTTCTGCATAATGTTCACACATATAAAGCACAGATAAAAGGTTTATAATAATCCTAAATATTTCGTCCGAGTCAATCACGGTTACGTGGGTTTACTTTGAAATGTTAGTTTAAAATGAGAAAAAATAGACAAACTGCTTTTGGTTGACTACGAATTAAATAATATTTGCTTCGATATAATATAAGGTTTATAATAATCCAAGGTATTACATCAGAGCCGGACACATTGTTGTGTGCAGACGAGATGCGTCCTCAGACGTGGAACTGAAGCCATTGCAGCCATGGCAGCCATGGTAGCCATGGCAGCCATGGTAGCCATGGCAGCCATGGCAGCCATTGTAGCCATGGCAGCCGCGGTCAATGAATGTTATTGTCAGGCGAACGCAAGAAGCGACCGACGAAACCGAGAGTGACCTTGGCCCGGTGCGAGCGCACTAGAAAGCGATGGTGTAACCATGACGACGAGCAAGGTCGCCCGGCCGGCCGTGACGTCACGTCGAGCGGTGATGAGAGGTGAGTGACTTGGGATGCACCGCCCTCTGACTTCCGCTCGCGCACGCGCACTTGTTTACCGTTGCCTTGGTCACGAATCGCACGGCTCTTTATTATCTCTTACGTTTAGAGGGTCACGTGGTTTTGGCGGGGATTTAACGGCTGCAAATAATCTTCTCTTGGCTGCTAATAATAACGCATAATGTTGGAAATAAATACACGTGTTGTTAAGGAGTTGCTAGATGGCTGATACTTTATTTTTTTGTTGTATTTTGAATACTTATACAGAATGGGGAATTTTAAAAACGTGCCTAAAATGGCAGTTTTTGAAGATTACCTACTCTGTATTAGTTTTCAAAATACAATAAAAATTAAAGTGTCAGCCATCACTAGCAACTCTTTAGCAACACGTGTATTTATTTCCAACATTATGCATTATTATTTGCAGCCAAGAGAATGTCCGTTTTACTATCAAATCTACGCGAAAATCAGCCAAAACCACGCGACCGTTTGGGTGACTCTTAATTCTAGCGTGAATTTGTTTGTCTAAATGACCACTTAATTCCATGCAGCAAAGTTGGCACATCACATCAAGTGTTTTAGTTCGTTCACGAATTACTGGTCAACACCACTTGAGATTTTGGGTTAGGAAGACGCGTGCCGACCCTTGTAAGCTCTGCTAAGCTCCATTGTGTTCTCTTCGAGAGTGACAACTGACGGAACTCCTTGAAAATAGCGGCGTTGTCACTTTCGTCCCTCTTGTGTGCTTATACCTACCTGATGATTGGCAATGAAGGGGTTTCCCCGAAAATTGGCAACATAGGGCTGAGAAAGGGACAGAGTTGGTGCAAATTCTTGACACATGCCAAGATTCATATCTGTGTTAACAATGGCATTGTCCGAAGCCCTGAAGTAGATTTGACCAGGAATTTGGTAATGGACTAAACGTATATATAAAAAAAAACACGATCTCCGAGATTTGTGCAGTTAAAATGTTCAATGAAATGCACTAGTCACACATCATCAAATTATTAAAATAATAATAATACTCTTAAGTGTTGCATGTTATTGACACGCTGGGGTTGTTGTCACGCCAACGTCATGAAGTAATGCGTTCATTGACAGCTGTCAGTGAACGTTTTCCAGGTTTTTTAACAGTTTGAACCTGTGCTTAGTCTTGTTGTTATTTATATTATTTATATTCTTACTTGAAATGTGCGCGGGTCTTTAAACTTGGGGTCATTTCTATAGCTCTGTTTGGTTGTCAACGAAATCTAGATGATAACTAGTTTTCTTGCGTTTGTTTGTCCAGGCTAGATTTCGTTTACTGCATGATTGCCTATGATGACGTCACAACGAACACCGATATCTAGATAATAACTACGTTGCATCTTGTTATGTACTGGACAACCAAACATACCTCATGTTTCTATGTTATTTAAATTTTTTAAATGTTCGCACATTTCAATTTGATCTATCAGGTAAAAAAAAACATACAAAAGCCATTTCTGGCTTTCTGTCACAATTAAATCGAGAGATTTTGCTGAGTACAACTACTAATTACAATATATGATCCATCTTTTTTGCCGCAATAAACACCAAAAGTCGAAAATCAACTTTGATATATTTTAGGTGGCTTGCTAGAAATTTAACCGACCGGCCATGTTTTATTTGCATCGTCGCGACATTTCAGCCTCACTAACCCATGTTTTTCTCACCAAATCAAACGGTCAGGAAAGTTTTACACGAAAATCCCCGTGCCACAAGCTGCTATACACGCGGGAAAATCAATTCACTCACGAAGCTGACCCAAATTTTCTTCGAGTGTGAGTGAATCGAACTGAGAGTGTGCCACAATGATACTTCATGATTCTCCAGCGCCTTCCGGCATCGACCTGCATTCGCTCAGTCAGACGTTTTACCGTCCTTTCCTTCGAACTCGAGGGCTGCAAAACTATAAAATTACGCACGCGGACTCAGACCCACACTCCTATAACCACTCAAACTGGAGGCGTTATTCTAGTGCTCGAATTTCAAACAGTAAATGATGATAAGACGTAATACGTTTTATAAGATGCATTTTAGACTGGTTTTTATTCAAAATAAGAATGTGTGCGGTTCGGCCCTTCCGAAGTAGATATTAGAAACTCATATTATCTTAAAATTGTATATTATGCTGTCTTAAATAGTTAAATTTTGCCAGGATTAAAGTCTGAGAGGTGCATTTCAATATTGACAGCTATTAAAAATATTTAGATTTAAGTGACGGGCAAACACCGCATGAAAATGTAATGCTGCAGCTTTTTGTGTAAAATACCTAATTTTTCTATACTTTTAAAATCTGACAAGATGTCCGAAATTCAGTTATACTAAAATTTGGTCGATTTTCGAACAAATTAACGGAGCTTCTATTGGCTAAAAATAAATATTATTAGAAATAAAAAAGTGCACGTGTTGTGTAAGAGTTGCTGGTTGCCTGATACTATATTTTGTTGTTGTATTTTGAGGACTTACAGCGGAGGTAAAGTGCCTAAAGATGGCTAAAATGGCACTTTTTGAAAATTCCCTCCTCAGAAATGTTTTCAAAAAACACCAAAAAACATAATTCTATCAGCCACCCAGCAAATCTTGTACAACACGTGCACTTTTTTAAGTTAATATTTGAAGCCAGACGACTGAAGGCCTATGATACAACTGGTCAAACACTTTTAAAACTTTGATATTAATTCAAAGAGTTCCAAAACTCACCCAAGACTTCATGATGTGAGCGTTGTTGTTCTCCGTTGCTAGGGACGCGTGGAAAAGTGCGCGGCACTTGACGACGCGGCTTCTTATAGCTCCAGTCCGCCCCGCCCCCCCCCCCCCCCCCCCAAGGCGTCCCAGGCAACCGTCCTAGCAACGGTGGCCTAGCGACCGAGCAACACCTTCGCGTGCGTCTCGGAGCGCGCGAAGGTCTCGCGTCCAGCACACTCGCCCCTTCGCCGCACACTCGCCCCTTCGCCGCACACTCGCCCCTTCGCCGCACACTCGCCCTTCGCCGCACACTCGCCCTTCGCCGCACACTCGCCCTTCGCCGCACACTCGCCCTTCGCCCCACACTCGCCCTTCGCCGCACACTCGCCCTTCGCCGCACACTCGCCCTTCGCCGCACACTCGCCCTTCGCCGCACACTCGCCCTTCGCCGCACACTCGCCCTTCGCCGCACACTCGCCCTTCGCCGCACACTCGCCCTTCGCCGCACACTCGCCCTTCGCCGCACACTCGCCCTTCGCCGCACACTCGCCCTTCGCCGCACACTCGCCCTTCGCCGCACACTCGCGCTTCGCCGCACACTCGCCCTTCGCCGCACACTCGCCCCTTCGCCCCACACTCGCCCTTCGCCGCACACTCGCCCTTCGCCGCACACTCGCCCTTCGCCGCACACTCGCCCTTCGCCGCACACTCGCCCTTCGCCCACCGCCATAGACCCGTTTGCATGCGACACCATAATTTGAGACTTATGTCCGACACTAAAGTTGTATGCTGTGAAAGTAACACTATACTCTATTTCATGCTGTATTGTAAAATTATACAGTTTATCACTATTTTATTTAAATATATAATTTAAAAGATAAATATGATAATAGAAAAAACACCAATATCATGTTATTTTGACGGAATAAAAATGCTCTCCATGATCCCATGGGCTGTGACTGACATACAATGTGGAGTAAAAATGATAAGGAGCCTTGACCTGAAGTCACCACAGGAGCTACATGGTTTGTATTTCGTAAATAAAGGGAAATCCCAAATTATATATCGTGACCATGACCAGCAGAATATTCCAAATTTGTATATATCATGTCCCAGCCTTGCCTGGAGGTCGTGGGGTATGAATCACACCATGGCTGTGCTTGCAGCGTGCCAAGAACCCACCCTGTCCCATCGCGCCCTGCCTAACGTGGACCCTGCCCCCATGTCCCATGTCCCAGCCTTGCCTGGAGGTCGTGGGGTATGAATCACACCATGGCTGTGCTTGCAGCGTGCCAAGAACCCATCCTGTCCCATCGCGCCCTGCCTAACGTGGACCCTGCCCCCATGTCCCATGTCCCAGCCTTGCCTGGAGGTCGTGGGGTATGAATCACACCATGGCTGTGCTTGCAGCGTGCCAAGAACCCACCCTGTTCCATCGCGCCCTGCCTAACGTGGACCCTGCCCCCATGTCCCATGTCCCAGCCTTGCCTGGAGGTCGTGGGGTATGAATCACACCATGGCTGTGCTTGCAGCGTGCCAAGAACCCACCCTGTCCCATCGCGCCCTGCCTAACGTGGACCCTGCCCCCATGTCCCATGTCCCAGCCTTGCCTGGAGGTCGTGGGGTATGAATCACACCATGGCTGTGCTTGCAGCGTGCCAAGTACCCACCCTGTCCCATCGCGCCCTGCCTAACGTGGACCCTGCCCCCATGTCCCATGTCCCAGCCTTGCCTGGAGGTCGTGGGGTATGAATCACACCATGGCTGTGCTTGCAGCGTGCCACGAACCCACTCTGTCCCATCGCGCCCTGCCTAACATGGACCCTGCCCCCATGTCCCATGTCCCAGCCTTGCCTGGAGGTCGTGGGGTATTAAACACACCATGGCTGTGCTTGCAGCGTGCCAAGGACCCAACCCTGTCCCATTGCGCCCTGCCTAACGTGGACCCTGCCCCCATGTCCCATGTCCCAGCCTTGCCTGGAGGTCGTGGGGTATGAAACACACCATGGCTGTGCTTGCAGCGTGCCAAGGACCCAACCCTGTCCCATTGCGCCCTGCCTAACGTGGACCCTGCCCCCATGTCCCATGTCCCAGCCTTGCCTGGAGGTCGTGGGGTACTAAAAATATGTTTCCACTTTTCTTTTGCATGTTTTTTTTTTATTGTGGGGTTTACAGTCGGCTCCAGCCAGAGAAGAAAAGCTATCTCGGTTGTCGCCAACACGTCGTCTCTATTCGCATGGCAGTCATTGAATTGCGACCGAACCCTCGGCCTTTTGGCTGCGTGCTGGGACCGAGATGTTTGAGAGCCAGATAGTTACATTGGTTGCTTTGACTGGACACAAGGGTTTATTTTTTTGAGGCGCTTCTTGTTATCCAATTGCTAATTTGGCACGGGGGGAGGGGCGATTTTACACGACCCAAGTCAGGCCTGGTGTCAGGCCTGGTGTTAAGCCTGGTGTCAGGCCTGATGTCAGGCCTGGTGTCAGGCCATGGTGTTAAGCCTGGTGTCCGATCGAGATGACTCAACCGTTTGGCCGGCTCCCGTTCCGCTCCGCCTCACTTTGCCTTGCAGCGCCGTTAATTACACCAAGTACACTTACACCAAGTACACTTGCACCAAGAACACCAGCAGCTAGTTACAATTCAAGACCGGCCCCAACGCAATCGCTTCCTGGTTCCGGCGAGAGCACAAAGGCTGCAAAAGAGACAATTACCATTTAACAACAATGGCTCTTGAGTCGGACTATCGAGTAATTAATATTTCGGAAAACAATTTCCAGATCTCGTGCCAGTTTCAAAGGAATTTCGATGCTAGTTAATGGCTACTTTGTTCAGGGTTGTTTTCGTAATGCGTTAATTATTGTTGTTTATGCTAATGATAGGTGTTCAAGAGTGGCGTGATTTCTTTGGCTGCTGCAATGCGTGCGGTGCTGGAGTAAACAGAGGGCGCTGAGAGTGAGGTCTTAGATAATTGCAGCAAAGATCTCGATGTAAATCAGACATTGAAATCGATGTTTGGTACAGAGACAGACACAGTGATTAGTTAGAGTTGTTACTGATGGTTGTTACGGCCGATGGCTTATGCCACGCGAAATGTTCAGAAGTGTTATAATACGATATTATGCGATCAAGGATTACAATGCTTTTACATCTGTTCACTTTGCCCCTCATCGCAACACCCTTCTCTCTCCCATTCCAAATATACGTGCTGTCGATGGCTGCCATGCCTTGTCACAACACTTGCTTTCCACCCAGAAGGCCCTGGTTGTGTGCTCAGATAGAAATCCAATGTGTGCTGGCGATGGCTGTCATGCCTTGTCACAACACTTGCTTTCCACCCAGAAGGCCCTGGTTGTGTGCTGTCGATGGTTGCCATGCCTTGTCACAGCACTTGCTTTCCACCCAGAAGGCCCTGGTTGTGTGCTCGGATAGAAATTCAATGTGTGCTGTCGATGGCTGCCATGCCTCGTCACAACACTTGCTTTCCACCCAGAAGGCCCTGGTTGTGTGCTCGGATAGAAATTCAATGTGTGCTGTCGATGGCTGCCATGCCTTGACACAACACTTGCTATCCACCCAGAAGGCCCTGGTTGTGTGCTCAGATAGAAATCCAATGTGTGCTGGCGATGGCTGTCATGCCTTGTCACAACACTTGCTTTCCACCCAGAAGGCCCTGGTTGTGTGCTGTCGATGGTTGCCATGCCTTGTCACAACACTTGCTTTCCACCCAGAAGGCCCTGGTTGTGTGCTCGGATAGAAATCCAATGTGTGCTGGCGATGGCTGTCATGCCTTGTCACAACACTTGCTTTCCACCCAGAAGGCCCTGGTTGTGTGCTCGGATAGAAATTCAATGTGTGCTGTCGATGGCTGCCATGCCTCGTCACAACACTTGCTTTCCACCCAGAAGGCCCTGGTTGTGTGCTCGGATAGAAATTCAATGTGTGCTGTCGATGGCTGCCATGCCTCGTCACAACACTTGCTTTCCACCCAGAAGGCACTGGTTGTGTGCTCGGATAGAAATTCAATGTGTGCTGTCGATGGCTGCCATGCCTTGACACAACACTTGCTTTCCACCCAGAAGGCCCTGGTTGTGTGCTCAGATAGAAATCCAATGTGTGCTGTCGATGGCTGCCATGCCTCGTCACAACACTTGCTTTCCACCCAGAAGGCACTGGTTGTGTGCTCGGATAGAAATTCAATGTGTGCTGTCGATGGCTGCCATGCCTTGTCACAACACCTGCTTTCCACCCAGAAGGCACTGGTTGTGTGCTCGGATAGAAATTCAATGTGTGCTGTCGATGGCTGCCATGCCTCGTCACAACACTTGCTTTCCACCCAGAAGGCCCTGGTTGTGTGCTCGGATAGAAATCCAATGTGTGCTGTCGATGGCTGCCATGCCTTGTCACAACACTTGCTTTCCACCCAGAAGGCCCTTGTTGTGTGCTCGGATAGAAATTCAATGTGTGCTGTCGATGGCTGCCCTGCCTTGTCACAACACTTGCTGTCAAGGTCACGGGCATAGAAAACCCGGTGCACTTTTTGTGACCATCACTTTTGTTCACCCTGTTCACTATTTCACTTGTAACCGGGCCGAATCTAAACATCGACTCTGTGTACGCCTGTGCCTAAAGGCCCGGGCACATTTGAACTTTGAAGTAAGAATAGGAATAAGTGAAATAACCATTGACATCAAGGAAGCTCCGCTTCAATTTCCACTATTACCCTAGACTGCTCATTGGCAACAAAAAATAGTGACGAAAAAAAAGACCACCGTGGTCGTGTCCAACGCCAACTATGATAGCAATGCCGGCAGAGCAAAAGGACCATCTACATGGCGCATTGGCAATTAGCAATGATTTTGTTTGAAAGAACACTGTCAAATTCTTTGTCAACAAGAAAGATAGTATGTCAAAATGGTACAAATTCATATTATTTGGTATACTGAATTGGTTTGTACTGAATTGGTATTGAAATGGTTTGAATTGGTTTGATAGGTAAGGACTGCTGCTGTCTGCATTAATCACGGTGCAACACGTATCTCTTCTTCGTGTCTCGTGTCTTGCGTATCTTGGGAGAAAATAAATATACAAAATATGTTTTTTAGAAACTCCTGGACTTTGACAGTGAGAAAGTCGAATTTCGACTGTCTTGTCTCCTAAAAAAGGTTTGTCTGCCGCATAGGCAAGCCGGGTACCATATACCACGTGGGGTGGATGAACACATGGAGGAACTGGGTCCAAATATCGTTTTGATAAATCAGTTTTCGTATCAGCAACTGCCTCACTCCATAAAATTAGAATCGACCAAGCTGATGACCGGTACACTGTGAAGTTTTGCATTAGAATTCACATTTCACGAGATTCCAGACATATTTTTGAAGCTAAATTTCAAAAAGAAATTTTTTGAAAAGAAATTTCAAAAAGCTTCTTACGTCTTCTCAGTACGAAAAGTATATTAATGTTATCACTTTTTCGATAGGTATGCTTAGAAAAACGTTGGTATTCACAACGTGCATTAATTAATTTTTCATAACTGCGTTTGAGTTTTATCATCGCATCACCTCCGACCTGACTGGACAAGGTAACCGCCGTAATGCCACCGGAAAAGTATAGGTATCCGTAATAACCATTTCAAGATGAAATAAGCAATGAACAGAAATTAAATTAAATATGAATATGGAAACTTATATGTTTTCTTTAATATTGCACAAGGAGTGACTTATTTTACTGTTACTTCCTCTATAATATATATGACTGTAATTTTGCAAACTAGAGTAGCGACGATGAGAAATATTTGCATTTAGATGTCAAATCGGCAGTCAATGGAGAAAACAAAATGACATAATTGCCTAATGCCTTGTCGATGGTCCCTTCTCTCTGCCGGCGTTGCTCTCTAGCTGGCGTTGGAAACGACCAGGCTGGTCACGTTTTACAGTAACACAGGGGGGTATGGGCAATGAGCAGTCTAGGGTATGAGTGGAAATTGAAGCAGAGCTTCCTCGATGTCAATGGAAATAACAATACGAGTAAGCACAAGTACAAGCCGCTAAAAAACGCTAACAATTTTACTGTCAGCTGTCAGTGACAGCATTACTTCAAAACGTTGGAATGACAACAACAGTTTGTTTGTTGCACACTGGTTTTTTTCAAAAATTTCTGCTCTGTGAATGGTTGAAATAAGAATAGTAGCAAGAAAATGCAAAATTCGTACTCGCTTATTCACTAATCTTATCGTTACTCCCAACACTTTACGGCTTGCGCCAATTGTATGCACTTCCATACGTTTCCCTATGTTTTAGGTTTTCTATTCGTTATTCTTATTGCTACTCTTATGCTGAAAATTCTTCACGACAGTAATAGCATAGTGGAACACATCCTAGCGCGCATTGCGTAGCGGGCAACAGCAACACTAATTTCACAACTCGCGACGACGGCGACCGACTATAATGTTCGGACCACGTCTTTAAAAAACAGAGCCGCATTATCTTGTGGAAATATTGGCACCGAGGGGCAGGACTTCCGCCGTCGCCGTCACAACCAGAGTCAACACGACATCTCGGAGCTGTCGTCAGTGAGATTGCCCAAAACTCGAGACAGCGTTGCGTAACGCCCCGTCAGGAACCATGGCGACGACCCGTTAAAACACTCCGTTTAGAAGTGAGGTTTGCCATACGCTTGCAAATATTATAGCCTGCAAGTTGTGGAATATACTATAGGCATTCATACGCCGGTATCTAAAATTGAAATATGAGCAAAGCATTTCGTGCAATATTTGATTCAGCACAGAGGCGACGGCGAGTGTCCGCTCCTTTGCGTGGAGCGAAACAAGCACCCTGTCACGGAATGTCCGGCACAGTGGCGACGGCGAGTGTCCGCTTCTTTGCGGGGAGCGAAACAAGCACGTCCTGTCACGGAAAGTCCAGCACAGAGGCGACGGCGAGTGTCCGCTTCTTTGCGGGGAGCGAAACAAGCACGTCCTGTCACGGAATGTCCGGCACAGAGGCGACGGCGAGTGTCCGCTTCTTTGCGGGGATCGAAACAAGCACGTCCTGTCACGGAATGTCCGGCACAGTGGCGACGGCGAGTGTCCGCTCCTTTGCGTGGAGCGAAACAAGCACCCTGTCACGGAATGTCCGGCACAGTGGCGACGGCGAGTGTCCGCTCCTTTGCGTGGAGCGAAACAAGCACCCTGTCACGGAATGTCCAGCACAGAGGCGACGGCGAGTGTCCGCTCCTTTGCGGGGAGCGAAACAAGCACCCTGTCACGGAATGTCCAGCACAGAGGCGACGGCGAGTGTCCGCTTCTTTGCGGGGAGCGAAACAAGCACGTCCTGTCACGGAATGTCCGGCACAGAGGCGACGGCGAGTGTCCGCTTCTTTGCGGGGATCGAAACAAGCACGTCCTGTCACGGAATGTCCGGCACAGAGGCGACGGCGAGTGTCCGCTTCTTTGCGGGGAGCGAAACAAGCATTCTGTCACGGAATGTCCGGCACAGTGGCGACGGCGAGTGTCCGCTCCTTTGCGTGGAGCGAAACAAGCACCCTGTCACGGAATGTCCAGCACAGAGGCGACGGCGAGTGTCCGCTCCTTTGCGGGGAGCGAAACAAGCACGTCCTGTCACGGAATGTCCAGCACGGAGGCGACGGCGAGTGTCCGCTCCTTTGCGCGGAGCGAAACAAGCACCCTGTCACGGAATGTCCAGCACAGAGGCGACGGCGAGTGTCCGCTCCTTTGCGGGGAGCGAAACAAGCACGTCCTGTCACGGAATGTCCAGCACAGAGGTGACGGCGAGTGTCCGCTCCTTTGCGGGGAGCGAAACAAGCACCCTGTCACGGAATGTCCAGCACAGAGGCGACGGCGAGTGTCCGCTCCTTTGCGGGGAGCGAAACAAGCACCCTGTCACGGAATGTCCGACGTGCACGTGGCCAGGTCTCAGAGGGAGAGAGACTGGAGGGATTGGAGTTAAGCAACACTGCGCCGGGTCGGGCGTTGGCCGGGTGACCGCCGCTGAGTGTATTGTGCTTCGGCCGCAGGTCCCTCCTGGGCCGAGTTGTCTCCAAGTGCGGCGCTGGTCGATGAGCTCACCGCTGCGCGACGGGAGAAAGTGGCCGGCGGTCGGACGGGAAACCCCGGCCAACGGCGAGGTCTGCGGTGCCCCACATTCGGACCTACAATTCCTCGCCACGTCGAGTCGCTGAAGTCGCCGCCTTCCGACACGAGGTGACCTTTGGGTCAGCGCGAAGTCGAAGGCTGATAGTCAATTGGGTGTCCGGATGACCATTTGTCTGCCGAGGGACACGTTGATGATTAGTGGTGCTTGTCACTTGTTGCACACTGCTTTGATATTGGCCTCAAAGCCTGGTTTACAAAGAACTTAACGATAGCAGTAGGTACTTTTTATATCTTACGGTTAATTATTTGCTTGTATGCAACTTAATTCCTTGCGGTAAGCCAATCAAATCGTGACAAAATTAACAATACTATACCAAATTTTTTCTTAAATACGGGAGGAAATCATGCAACAGATCGACCAAATGATTCTGATTGGTTCTCCACTACGTTTTGACGTTATTTTTTTCTTAATGCCATTCATTGATGGTTGTTGAGGTTAATTGAATTCAACTTTTTATGGATTTCCAAGAGATATTTCGAGGTTCTGAAATATTCAATTGGTTGTCCAAAGTGTGAGGATTCCGTAGATATTTGTTTCGTTGCGATTGGATAACGGGTGTGGCCTGGAAAGTGTATACCTTAAGAGGTAAATTCTTAGCTGGAATTTACCCTTAAGTACATCTTTCAATATACCGTCTAAACATGGTTATTTTAAAACTCTTGTAAGTAATTAACGAGTGAATCTTGCGAAATGAAAATTGTTCAATTGGTTGTCCGAAGTGTGAAGAATCCGAAAATATAGGTTTCATCGCGATCCAATGAAAGGTGTGGCCTGGAAAGTGTATACCTTACGAGGTGAAGGAAACGGCTCGACTTCGGAGCTCATTGAACAGACTTAAGAGTTTGGCATGATCAAACGTTTTGAGTCATACTCTTTAGTTTGTTCGAGACAAGCTCATGGATTTACATGCACCAAACATGCTAATTTTCACTGCTAATTTAATTGTAAGCCTGCCTTAAGTCGCATGGATGGAGGTTTTTTTGACAAACGCCTGTTTTGCGCAGTTAAATATAATGTTAAAATTACACATCTACACTTAGGATTAATTTGAGTATACCTACCAATTACCGTCGCACAGCCTTCCAACTGAAACTGTTAGACATCTGCTCTTCTCGTATGGTAATCAATGCGACAAGGCTGTGGGAAACGACAAACGCAAACAATAACAATTTAATACCAACCTGTATATACCTACTTTTGAATCATTAATGTAGTATAAAAAATGCAGATAATAATATGTGCATGAAATATAGAGATATTATGTGTCTTTGCGAAGTCAATCGGATCGTCTATATTTTTGATTTGCGAGATGTTTGACGGTACAAAAGCTCGAATTTGTAGTGAATTCGAGCGAACAGTAGTGCGAAGTCGTAGTTTTACTCATGAAACTGGGGAACTGTTTTACGAATTATGTACGACAACTACAGGTTGTAAAATTGAGAAAATGGATCCCATTAAAGCTGTTCATATTTTAAATAAAAAATCTGTAAGTTTCATTGTTTCTCAGCACGGTTTATCAGACTGTTGTTTGAGACAACCTTTGTCCAAACTCCAAATACCTATTTTCTTTGTCTCAATCTGACAGCTGTCAGACAGGGTCAAACAGATCACTGACATGACATCTCACTCTTGTCAATTGTTTTGGCATCTCCTTCGCCGTGACACAGCTAATTGTAACAAGCTCTGAGTCGACGCATTAGTGAACATGCGTCAGGCGGTAATGTTTTGCATAGGTACATGAAACTCACACTATGCCGTGCCAGCTCTCAGTGCTCCTGTGTACAGGATACGCAGCTAGACTTCAATTCACGTTGAGATGGAGAGTGGATATCCATCTTCCTCGAGGACCCACTGCTGCTATAGACACCAGCAGACAGTTCTAGAGCTGATTACCTTAAAGCCTTATGTCACACTCAAGATATGGCTTGTAAGTTTTGAAACTCTTAGCCCGTTTCTAGCAGCAGTGGGTCCTCGAGGTAGATGCAAATCCACTCTTCTGTAAAAAAAAAATGCAACATTACAAAGCCAAATGTAACATTAGAAAACATAGCCAAATAGCCAATCATTACCAATAAAAAAACAGAACGGTCGAAATTTCAATGATTGTCAGATTATTTGGCGGCAACCGCTCTTAAAACCTGCGTGCCACTATATTAAACACATATTTATATTACTTTTCCTGAACGCATGTACCTAAAAGTAATGGACGACTTTACTCCCTTATACTAGAAGAAGGGAAGTTGGAATTGCTGCTTGACTTGAGTTAATTAAATTTCAAAACTGCCCGCAGAGCCTTTTGTCTGGCTTAAGACAAGGCTTGTGAGTTTTGAAACTCATAGCTCGTGTCTAGCAGCGGTGGGTCCTCGAAGAAGATGCAAATCCACTCTCCTTCTCAAAGTGAAATGGAGTGTTTAATTCCTTAGTCAATCACTTATTTTGCTCAAATACAAACATTTTATGCTATTCTTATGGCAATTTGCCCTCATCAAACAAGCAGTGCTATTCTTATGGCAAGTTCATGCCCACTTTTTAATTGTCTCTGGAACATGCAGACGTTCATTGGATCATTCTTTGGCACGTTAGAATCAGCAGCAGCAATCTGCGTTTGCTCTTTCTGTGTTGCTTGCAAGTGTTTAGAGGATAACCATCGCATCAAACATCAGGCATATAATCACTCTATATGAAGAGGAAATATTTCACCGATATGATAAAACAGTTCCCAATTTTACGACTCGCTAATCTAGGACTGTGTTTTTCACCTGGTTGTTGTCCGGTACAACTCGTGACATCCCAGTATTCGAATAAATACCCTTGATTGCTGTTTGCCCTTTGCCCGCATCGCATCGCCTTTGGGCCTCGTCGCCTGCCAGTCGGGCAAAGGGCAAAGGGCAAAGGGCAAAGGGCAAAGGGCAAAGGGCAAAGGACAAAGGGCAAAGGGCAAAGGACAAAGGGCAAAGGGCAAAGGGCAAAGGGCAAAGGGCAAAGGGCAAAGGACAAAGGGCAAAGGGCAAAGGGCAAAGGGCAAAGGGCAAAGGGCAAAGGGCAAAGGGCAAAGGGCAAAGGGCAAAGGGCAGTGAATCACGGCAAACGAGGCGATTGTGCGCCGACGAAAAGGTGCTGGGTTTTCCCGCGGTCTCGCTAAGCGCCGCCTTCGACATCGGTCGATAATTGTGAAGCCCCACTTTGCCGGTCAAGGCGCGTTGGGTGCCGGGATCCAGGGTCTCTCGGAGTCATGTGTAGTACGTTCACTAGAACAAGAAAACAAATATGTCCTCATGCCATTGTAAATCCCTATTTCATAATAATGGTTGCTATTGAAATTCTGTAACAAGTAGTTAATATAGCAGTATAAACATGTATTAATAAGTCGTTCAGGAAATAGGTACACTGCAACGATGGAGATGAATTCGTCCCCGTCGTTCCATTTGGCGCAAGCACCCCACCACCGCGAAAAATACCAGGACGCTTAGGCAACGCGCCGAACACCAAAGCAGCATGGGTTGCCTTGGTGGCGAGGAGTAGTTCCCGCTGAGGCGCGCAATTCCATCACAATTCGCTCAGCGCACTCTTGACAAACGACCACGTAAAGAGCTCTCCTCGACGCGCAACCAACGGGCGGCCAGACGGCTCCCCGACGACGACGTGACCTACCAAGCATCGGACAACGTCTTCGCGTGTGTGCCGCCTTCATGTTGTTGCTGGTCCCAAAGGTCCTAGGGGAGTCCCGGTTTTTTAAGATTCACCCCCAGTGGGGAAACCCATCACGGTCGGTCAGCACCCGGTGCTAGGCACGCTTTGGGGGAGCGGGGCGGTGCGCTTTTGACAAACGAGCTCTATACAAAGCGAGGGACGACAGATTGGCGTTAAAGAGAACCCTCCCCCCTCCGTCATCCCTTGGCCACCGAGCGATCCCAAGGTGACTGCCCCCACGCAGAGTAGGATTGACCAACAGAATCAACGCAATAAATCAACATAATCATCACCTTATCTGAATAATTCATTCACCGACAGCCAATAGACCAGTGCCACAGGGACAGCGCCAACACAGTGTGTCAAAGGGACAAGGCTAAGCGGTGGCCGGCCCTTGGTGCTGTTGGAAGGTAGCAGGCCTTGGTGCCGGCACCGGGTCCACCCTCGGCTCCCTTCCACGTCAGACTAGCTTCATCATCGGCCTGTCATTCACCGACAGCCAAAAGACCAGTGCCACAGGGACAGCGCCAACACAGGGTGTCAACACAGGGTGCTTTTGGACGGTTGGACGGTAAATTTCAATGAGAGCAGGAGGTCAAAGCAGAAGCGTTATATTATTATCTAGAGGGGAGCAATGTTGTGACTAGATATTTTTTTTCATCTAGATATAGATGAAGATAATGGGCAAATTTTTGATCTAGATAAGATAATAGATGATTCTTTTAAAGTCATCTAGATAAAAGATAATAGATGAAAAAATCTATCTAGATTAATTTCTTTAGATAATAGATAATTTATGAAATTGGGAATATTGGAAAATGATGTTGGATTGTTACGAAATTCCAAAAGCCACATCAGTGACTGATAATATTATATTACACCTACCTAACAGTACAACACAAGCTCTTGGAATCGGATTCCCAATTCCCGAATCATTACTCTCAAAATTAGTTATGTTTGAAACTATTTATTAGGATGGCAATGGTTTTTGAAATTCCTGACACTCTGAATGACAATGTCAAAAATCGGAAAAAAATTGGCCAAAATAATCTATAATCTATAATCTAAAATATAAAGTTTAGATAAAGTTTTATTTTATCTAGATAAAGATAAAGATGACAGTGCACAATATTATCTAGATAAAGAAAATAGTTTTTAAAAAACTATCTAGATAATTATCTAGATAATTTTATCTAGTTAAGTCACAACACTGGAGGGGAGTAGCCATGCCAGTGCTCTGGGGCCTCAGGCTCAGTGCGTAACTAGAGAGGAGCAGGCATACCAGTGCTCGGGGCCTCGGGCTCAGTGCGTAACTAGAGGGGAGCAGGCATACCAGTGCTCGGGGGCCTCGGGCTCAGTGCGTAACTAGAGGGGAGCAGGCGTACCAGTGCTCGGGGGCCTCGGGCTCAGTGCGTAACTAGAGGGGAGCAGGCATACCAGTGCTCGGGGGCCTCGGGCTCAGTGCGTAACTAGAGGGCAGCAGGCATACCTGTGCTCGGGGGCCTCGGGCTCAGTGCGTAACTAGAGGGCAGCAGGCACACCAGTGCTCGGGAGCCTCGGGCTTAGTGCGTAACTAGAAGGGAGCAGGCATACAAGTGATCTTGGGCCTCGGGCTCAGTGCGTAACTAGAGGGGAGCAGGCATACCAGTGCTCGGGGGCCTCGGGCTCAGTGCGTAACTAGAGGGGAGCAGGCATGCCAGTGCTCGGGGGCATCGGGCTCAGTGCGTAACTAGAGGGGAGCAGGCGTACCAGTGCTCGGGGGCCTCGGGCTCAGTGCGTAACTAGAAGGGAGCAGGCATACCAGTGATCTTGGGCCTCGGGCTCAGTGCGTAACATAGAGGGGAGCAGGCATACCAGTGCTCGGGAGCCTCGGGCTCAGTGCGTAACTAGAAGGGAGCAGGCATACCAGTGCTCGGGGGCCTCGGGCTCAGTGCGTAACTAGAAGGGAGCAGGCATACAAGTGATCTTGGGCCTCGGGCTCAGTGCGTAACTAGAGGAAAGCAGGCATACCAGTGATCTTGGGCCTCGGGCTCAGTGCGTAACTAGAGGAAAGCAGGAATACCAGTGCTCGGGGGCCTCGGGCTCAGTGCGTAACTAGAAGGGAGCAGGCATACCAGAGCTCGGGGGCCTCGGGCTCAGTGCGTAACTAGAAGGGAGCAGGCATACCAGTGATCTTGGGCCTCGGGCTCAGTGCGTAACTAGAGGAAAGCAGGCATACCAGTGATCTTGGGCCTCGGGCTCAGTGCGTAACTAGAGGGGAGCAGGCACACCTGTGCTCTGGGGCCTCGGGCTCAGTGCGTAACTAGAGAGGAGCAGGCATACCAGTGCTCGGGGGCCTCGGGCTCAGTGCGTAACTAGAGGGGAGCAGGCATACCAGTGCTCGGGGGCCTCGGGCTCAGTGCGTAACTAGAGGGGAGCAGGCATACCAGTGCTCGGGGGCCTCGGGCTCAGTGCGTAACAAGAGTGGAGCAGGCGTACCAGTGCTCGGGGGCCTCGGGCTCAGTGCGTAACTAGAAAGGAGCAGGCATACCAGTGATCTTAAACTAGAGCATAACTAGAGGAAAGCAGGCATACCAGTGATCTTGGGCCTCGGGCTCAGTGCGTAACTAGAGGAAAGCAGGCATACCAGTGCTCGGGGGCCTCGGGCTCAGTGCGTAACTAGAGGGGAGCAGGCATGCCAGTGCTCGGGGGCCTCGGGCTCAGTGCGTAACTAGAGGGGAGCAGGCGTACCAGTGCTCGGGGGCCTCGGGCTCAGTGCGTAACTAGAAGGGAGCAGGCATACCAGTGATCTTGGGCCTCGGGCTCAGTGCGTAACATAGAGGGGAGCAGGCATACCAGTGCTCGGGAGCCTCGGGCTCAGTGCGTAACTAGAAGGGAGCAGGCATACCAGTGCTCGGGGGCCTCGGGCTCAGTGCGTAACTAGAAGGGAGCAGGCATACCAGTGATCTTGGGCCTCGGGCTCAGTGCGTAACTAGAGGAAAGCAGGCATACCAGTGATCTTGGGCCTCGGGCTCAGTGCGTAACTAGAGGAAAGCAGGAATACCAGTGCTCGGGGGCCTCGGGCTCAGTGCGTAACTAGAAGGGAGCAGGCATACCAGAGCTCGGGGGCCTCGGGCTCAGTGCGTAACTAGAAGGGAGCAGGCATACCAGTGATCTTGGGCCTCGGGCTCAGTGCGTAACTAGAGGAAAGCAGGCATACCAGTGATCTTGGGCCTCGGGCTCAGTGCGTAACTAGAGGGGAGCAGGCACACCTGTGCTCTGGGGCCTCGGGCTCAGTGCGTAACTAGAGAGGAGCAGGCATACCAGTGCTCGGGGGCCTCGGGCTCAGTGCGTAACTAGAGGGGAGCAGGCATACCAGTGCTCGGGGGCCTCGGGCTCAGTGCGTAACTAGAGGGGAGCAGGCATACCAGTGCTCGGGGGCCTCGGGCTCAGTGCGTAACTAGAGGGGAGCAGGCGTACCAGTGCTCGGGGGCCTCGGGCTCAGTGCGTAACTAGAAAGGAGCAGGCATACCAGTGATCTTGGGCCTCGGGCTCAGTGCGTAACTAGAGGGGAGCAGGCATACCAGTGCTCGGGAGCCTCGGGCTCAGTGCGTAACTAGAAGGGAGCAGGCATACCAGTGATCTTGGGCCTCGGGCTCAGTGCGTAACTAGAGGAAAGCAGGCATACCAGTGATCTTGGGCCTCGGGCTCAGTGCGTAACTAGAGGAAAGCAGGCATACCAGTGATCTTGGGCCTCGGGCTCAGTGCGTTACTAGAGGGGAGCAGGCATGCCAGTGCTCGGGGGCCTTGGGCTCAGTGCGTTACTAGAGGGGAGCAGGCATACCAGTGCTCGGGGGCTTTGGGCTCAGTGCGTAACAGCTAGAGGGGAGCAGGCATACCAGTGCTCGGGGGCCTTGGGCTCAGTGCGTAACTAGAGGGGAGCAGGCATGCCAGTGCTCGGGGGCCTCGGGCTCGGTGCGTAACTAGAGGAAAGCAGGCATACCAGTGATCTTGGGCCTCGGGCTCAGTGCGTAACTAGAGGAAAGCAGGCATACCAGTGCTCGGGGGCCTCGGGCTCAGTGCGTTACTAGAGGGGAGCAGGCATGCCAGTGCTCGGGGGCCTTGGGCTCAGTGCGTTACTAGAGGGGAGCAGGCATACCAGTGCTCGGGGGCTTTGGGCTCAGTGCGTAACAGCTAGAGGGGAGCAGGCATACCAGTGCTCGGGGGCCTTGGGCTCAGTGCGTAACTAGAGGGGAGCAGGCATGCCAGTGCTCGGGGGCCTCGGGCTCGGTGCGTAACTAGAGGGGAGCAGGCATACCAGTGCTCGGGGGCCTCGGGCTCAGTGCGTAACTAGAAGGGAGCAGGCATACCAGTGATCTTGGGCCTCGGGCTCAGTGCGTAACTAGAGGAAAGCAGGCATACCAGTGATCTTGGGCCTCGGGCTCAGTGCGTAACTAGAGGAAAGCAGGAATACCAGTGCTCGGGGGCCTCGGGCTCAGTGCGTAACTAGAAGGGAGCAGGCATACCAGAGCTCGGGGGCCTCGGGCTCAGTGCGTAACTAGAAGGGAGCAGGCATACCAGTGATCTTGGGCCTCGGGCTCAGTGCGTAACTAGAGGAAAGCAGGCATACCAGTGATCTTGGGCCTCGGGCTCAGTGCGTAACTAGAGGGGAGCAGGCACACCTGTGCTCTGGGGCCTCGGGCTCAGTGCGTAACTAGAGAGGAGCAGGCATACCAGTGCTCGGGGGCCTCGGGCTCAGTGCGTAACTAGAGGGGAGCAGGCATACCAGTGCTCGGGGGCCTCGGGCTCAGTGCGTAACTAGAGGGGAGCAGGCATACCAGTGCTCGGGGGCCTCGGGCTCAGTGCGTAACTAGAGGGGAGCAGGCGTACCAGTGCTCGGGGGCCTCGGGCTCAGTGCGTAACTAGAAAGGAGCAGGCATACCAGTGATCTTGGGCCTCGGGCTCAGTGCGTAACTAGAGGGGAGCAGGCATACCAGTGCTCGGGAGCCTCGGGCTCAGTGCGTAACTAGAAGGGAGCAGGCATACCAGTGATCTTGGGCCTCGGGCTCAGTGCGTAACTAGAGGAAAGCAGGCATACCAGTGATCTTGGGCCTCGGGCTCAGTGCGTAACTAGAGGAAAGCAGGCATACCAGTGCTCGGGGGCCTCGGGCTCAGTGCGTAACTAGAGGGGAGCAGGCATGCCAGTGCTCGGGGGCCTTGGGCTCAGTGCGTTACTAGAGGGGAGCAGGCATACCAGTGCTCGGGGGCTTTGGGCTCAGTGCGTAACAGCTAGAGGGGAGCAGGCATACCAGTGCTCGGGGGCCTTGGGCTCAGTGCGTAACTAGAGGGGAGCAGGCATGCCAGTGCTCGGGGGCCTCGGGCTCGGTGCGTAACTAGAGGAAAGCAGGCATACCAGTGATCTTGGGCCTCGGGCTCAGTGCGTAACTAGAGGAAAGCAGGCATACCAGTGCTCGGGGGCCTCGGGCTCAGTGCGTTACTAGAGGGGAGCAGGCATGCCAGTGCTCGGGGGCCTTGGGCTCAGTGCGTTACTAGAGGGGAGCAGGCATACCAGTGCTCGGGGGCTTTGGGCTCAGTGCGTAACAGCTAGAGGGGAGCAGGCATACCAGTGCTCGGGGGCCTTGGGCTCAGTGCGTAACTAGAGGGGAGCAGGCATGCCAGTGCTCGGGGGCCTCGGGCTCGGTGCGTAACTAGAGGGGAGCAGGCATACCAGTGCTCGGGGGCCTCGGGCTCAGTGCGTAACTAGAGGGGAGCAGGCATACCAGTGCTCGGGGGCCTCGGGCTCAGTGCGTAACTAGAGAGGAGCAGGCATACCAGTGCTCGGGGGCCTCGGGCTCAGTGCGTAACTAGAGGAGAGGCCACAACCGCTGCGTTGTGGCCAACAAATAAAAAGCCAACACTTGCCAAAGTACACATCAATTTTCAAGAAACCTCGGTCAAACGGTAGAGTTTCTATAAACTATTCAAGTTATCAAAGTAGTTGCCTGACATAAATTCATATTTTATTTTACAAACGTACATTTTATGTGAACGGTGTTCGTGCTTCTATTGAAAGGTAAAGCATTCTGGGAAGGTGTCTGGACTTCAAGTATATTTTCAAAAAGTCTCAATGAGGTCCATTGTGAAGTCACGGAAGAACTTGCCCCAACTTTTGTAGTGCGTCCTAGACGGTAGGACTGATTCTTTAACTATATTATTGATGATTCACGATATGGACGAGTTAATGATTTATGCATGTGGAAATTGCTCTTGTAACCATATTTACCACCCAAAAAATCAATCTTTCAACAACAAATTCACATTCGAAAATCTGTTATGTATAAAATATTTGTACACATATATTTTTCTTGGAAACAAAATATAGATCCATTTTTTGTATGTTGTTGAACTGTTCGGTATATATGTTGTTCACCAGACACATATTTTATTTTGATCGAATTGGACCTATTGTTGAGGACAAACCCAACTATAATAACCAAATACATCAATTTCAAAACTGGCATAAGATAATATTTTCACTCTTTATTTGAATGGTTGGCGTGTTTCAATAAAAAATTAGTATTCTGGAAAAGTGTCCAGACTCTTTGGCAGGTTTCACAGAAGGACTTGTGCCTAGTGATCATACCAGTGATACCAGTGATCTTGGGCCTCGGGCTCAGTGCGTAACTAGAGGAAAGCAGGCATACCAGTGCTCGGGGGCCTCGGGCTCAGTGCGTTACTAGAGGGGAGCAGGCATGCCAGTGCTCGGGGGCCTTGGGCTCAGTGCGTTACTAGAGGGGAGCAGGCATACCAGTGCTCGGGGGCTTTGGGCTCAGTGCGTAACAGCTAGAGGGGAGCAGGCATACCAGTGCTCGGGGGCCTTGGGCTCAGTGCGTAACTAGAGGGGAGCAGGCATGCCAGTGCTCGGGGGCCTCGGGCTCGGTGCGTAACTAGAGGGGAGCAGGCATACCAGTGCTCGGGGGCCTCGGGCTCAGTGCGTAACTAGAGGGGAGCAGGCATACCAGTGCTCGGGGGCCTCGGGCTCAGTGCGTAACTAGAGAGGAGCAGGCATACCAGTGCTCGGGGGCCTCGGGCTCAGTGCGTAACTAGAGGAGAGGCCACAACCGCTGCGTTGTGGCCAACAAATAAAAAGCCAACACTTGCCAAAGTACACATCAATTTTCAAGAAACCTCGGTCAAACGGTAGAGTTTCTATAAACTATTCAAGTTATCAAAGTAGTTGCCTGACATAAATTCATATTTTATTTTACAAACGTACATTTTATGTGAACGGTGTTCGTGCTTCTATTGAAAGGTAAAGCATTCTGGGAAGGTGTCTGGACTTCAAGTATATTTTCAAAAAGTCTCAATGAGGTCCATTGTGAAGTCACGGAAGAACTTGCCCCAACTTTTGTAGTGCGTCCTAGACGGTAGGACTGATTCTTTAACTATATTATTGATGATTCACGATATGGACGAGTTAATGATTTATGCATGTGGAAATTGCTCTTGTAACCATATTTACCACCCAAAAAATCAATCTTTCAACAACAAATTCACATTCGAAAATCTGTTATGTATAAAATATTTGTACACATATATTTTTCTTGGAAACAAAATATAGATCCATTTTTTGTATGTTGTTGAACTGTTCGGTATATATGTTGTTCACCAGACACATATTTTATTTTGATCGAATTGGACCTATTGTTGAGGACAAACCCAACTATAATAACCAAATACATCAATTTCAAAACTGGCATAAGATAATATTTTCACTCTTTATTTGAATGGTTGGCGTGTTTCAATAAAAAATTAGTATTCTGGAAAAGTGTCCAGACTCTTTGGCAGGTTTCACAGAAGGACTTGTGCCTAGTTTCACAGAAGGACTTGTACCTAGTTGCACAGAAGGGCTTGTGCCTAGTTTCACAGAAGGACTTGTGCCTAGTTTCACAGAAGGACTTGTGCCTAGTTGCACAGAAGGACTTGTGCCTAGTTGCACAGAAGGACTTGTGCCTAGTCTCACAGAAGGACTTGTACCTAGTTGCACAGAAGGGCTTGTGCCTAGTCTCACAGAAGGACTTGAACCTAGTTTCACAGAAGGACTTGTGCCTAGTTTCACAGAAGGACTTGTGCCTAGTTGCACAGAAGGACTTGTGCCTAGTTGCACAGAAGGACTTGTGCCTAGTCTCACAGAAGGACTAGTGCCTAGTCTCACAGAAGGACTTGTGCCTAGTTGCACAGAAGGACTTGTGCCTAGTTGCACAGAAGGACTTGTGCCTAGTGTCGCAGAAGGACTTGTGCCTAGTTGCACAGAAGGACTTGTGCCTAGTTGCACAGAAGGACTTGTGCCTAGTGTCGCAGAAGGACTTGTGCCTTGTTGCACAAAAGGACTTGTGCCTAGTTGCACAGAAGGACTTGTGCCTAGTTTCACAGAAGGACTTGTGCCTAGTTTCACAGAAGGACTTGTGCCTAGTTTCACAGAAGGACCTGTGCCTAGTTGCACAGAAGGACTTGTGCCTAGTTTCACAGAAGGACCTGTGCCTAGTCTCGCAGAAGGACTTGTGCCTAGTTGCACAGAAGGACTTGTGCCTAGTTGTGCAGAAGGTCTAGTGCCTAGTGTCGCAGAAGGACTTGTGCCTAGTTGCACAGAAGGACTTGTGCCTAGTTGCACAGAAGGACTTGTGCCTAGTGTCGCAGAAAGACTTGTGCCTAGTTGCACAGAAGGACTTGTGCCTAGTTGCACAGAAGGACTTGTGCCTAGTGTCGCAGAAGGACTTGTGCCTAGTTGCACAGAAGGACTTGTGCCTAGTTTCACAGAAGGACCTGTGCCTAGTCTCACAGAAGGACTTGTGCCTAGTGTCGCAGAAGGACTTGTGCCTAGTTTCACAGAAGGACTTGTGCCTAGTTGCACAGAAGGACTTGTGCATAGTGTCGCAGAAGGACTTGTGCCTAGTTGCACAGAAGGACTTGTGCCTAGTTGCACAGTAGGACTTGTGCCTAGTTTCACAGAAGGACTTGTGCCTAGTTGCACAGAAGGACTTGTGCCTAGTTGCACAGAAGGACTTGTGCCTAGTTGCACAGAAGGACTTGTGCCTAGTTGCACAGAAGGACTTGTGCCTAGTTGCACAGTAGGACTTGTGCCTAGTTTCACAGAAGGACTTGTGCCTAGTTGCACAGAAGGACTTGTGCCTAGTTGCACAGAAGGACTTGTGCCTAGTTGCACAGAAGGACTTGTGCCTAGTTGCACAGAAGGACTTGTGCCTAGTTGCACAGAAGGACTTGTGCCTAGTTGCACAGAAGGACTTGTGCCTAGTTGCACAGAAGGACTTGTGCCTTGTGTCGCAGAAGGACTTGTGCCTAGTTGCACAGAAGGACTTGTGCCTAGTGTCGCAGTGCTCGTCGATTGAGCGGCGGCTCCTTAAGACACTATGTGGATCCTGAGGAGGCTTCGGGAGAATCGCGACTTTGACTTCAACATTGAGCTGTTGAAGTATGTGGGTAAGATTCATTTTCATCCGAAAACTTCAGTTACTACATTTTTGCAGAAATTATTCCAAATCTCAAGTTGTGCTCAGGGAAAAGATTTTGTCTTTTTATAACTAATATAGAAGATATAAAATTAAAAAAATTAATTTGGTCCACCAAATGCCTTCTTGTATAAGCAATCCAATTTCAAAAAAAAAAAAATCGAAATTGTAATATATTGATTTCAAATTTTAATATTGCGAAATGACCGCCGTCAAAAGTCACTACCGAACATTTGAAGCAAATCGCTGCTTCGGGAAGGTAATTACGGCCAACAGCTATTCCCAGAGCCCACGATGACGTCATAGAGGGCTCCACACAAATGCTGTTTTAGGCCTCAAAAAATGTTGAAATTTGCTTCGGCCTTGGGTCATAAAAAGTAAAAAATTTTCATCCGAGTACCGCTTGCCAGGAGGCTAGAGATAGCCTTTAAAACAAACGCCTGTCAGGAGGCTAGAGATAGCCTTTAAAACAAGCCATGTATTGGTAAGACGCCGAAGTGTGCGCGGGGGGGGGGGGGGGGGATGGGAGGTTAAGTGCAACATTCATGCAGCAAAATAAGCATCAACATAAAGTTCAAACTGAAACGTAGGGTTCAGAACGTTATTTTAATGGCAGGAAATAAATTGTAATTAATGAAAGATATTATAGTATTACCAGAAAATGCGTATTTTTCAACAATATTTTTCAATAGTTTCAACCAACTTTTTACTTCTGGTTACGTTTAGGTAATACCATAGAGTCCTTACTCTATGGTAATACCATAGAGTCCTTACTCTATGGTAATACTTGACCACTAGCTGTCTTCCTCCCAAGGTCTTTGGCCACCGGGAGAAGGAGACAAGTCTACCCTCCTGGATACATTCGTTGGGGCAACCGCCAAGGTGGCCTTGGTGATCAACGCCCTGCTGTGTTTCGTACTTCTGCCGCTGGGAGCGTGGACATCGTCTGAAAACGAACTCACGGTCATGTTTGAGTGCGCAGGTCTCACATTTATTGTGGCATTAATCTTGGCCAAGGTAAATTGTAGCTGCGTGCATTCTCTCACATTATTATCCTCAAATAAGTTAGTAGGTGGACCTTTAGCATATTATTTATCTACGAAGGTGTAGGCTGAGGGGGCTTTGGACACCTGTTATGAGCACATTTGTTTTAACAACTGACTATTTGAAACACATTTTGACACCAAACCTTTCAAAGTGCTCTAGAATTCATTTGCCGCGTTTCTCTCTCTAAAAAAAAAAGGCAGGGTTCTTAACAGAGTTGTGACAGATTATTTTAAAATTTATCTAGATAAAGATAACGATAACGATAGCGATAATTTCTCTTTTGCTCTAGAATTCATTTGCCGCGTTTCTCTCTCTAAAAAAAAAAGGCAGGGTTCTTAACAGAGTTGTGACAGATTATTTTAAAATTTATCTAGATAAAGATAACGATAACGATAACGATAATTTTTTTTATCTAGATAACAAAAAAAGATTACAGTAGCAAAACTATCTAGATAAAAGATGAAGATAACAAAATTTAGGCACAAGTGGTTGAAACGTATGTCAATTTGCATTTTTCACAAAAATCGACCTATCGAAGGGTCAAAATAAATGATATTCAAGTTTCTAAAACAGGGTTACACTCGTCAATGTTTCAACTATAACCTGTATGAGTTTCGCAAATCTTGTATGAAAACTGTGGACGCGGGATGCTAAAAGGCGCGACGCCTTAAAACTACGCCCCACTTCGCCCCAGACGTCGGATTTCGTGGTTCCATATCTGGAATTGAAGTTGAGACCAAGGAGCATAACATATCCAAAATTGGTGCTTCTATCACTATGTGAAAGGTCCGACCATATTCTTGCTCTATCCGGGGGGACTATGGCTGCTCCATGATTTTCATAGAATTTTTGCCTCAATCTTTTTATGCGCTATATACAAACCGCTACGCTCATCTTCAACGCAACAAAAATTGCGTTCGCGAAGCCCTAGTTTATTTTTTATTATCTTAGCGAGCGAAGCGAAATCTTCAATTTCACTACTGTTAAAAAAAGCACTTGTGTGTGTTTTTTGTTTGTTTGTTTGTTTGTATGTGTCTTTGTGCGCGCTCTACAGGCCAAACGCCTGCGTCGATTGCTATGAAATTTTCATGGGGTGTCTACTTTTGTTCTCAACTTAGACCCCCTGCGTTTTTCAAGAAAATCCTCAATACCTCTTCCCTTCAAAGCAGAAAAAAATTGCAATATCCGGCAATTGAGAAAGTTTGTAAAAGTACGGAAATTTATTTAAAAGTTCGTATTGTTTTCAAATTTTCCCAATTTCGATTGTTGTTTTTAGAAACCTTCGAAACCAAATTGAAACATCACACCAGATTTTTTGACTTGAAGTTGACTTCAAGATTTGACAGATATTAGAAACTTTGTCAATTTCTTGCATGCAAGTTTTTGAATCTAAGTCCGCGGCAGAAATATATCTCCAACCTAACAAAAACCCTTTGGCATGAGTTACATCTATGTATTTACATGCACATTGCTCAATGACCTCAAAATGAGCATATTTCCGCTACCCGACAGCTCGGACAGAAACAAAGAAATATCAGATTCGTTTACATTTTCAAGTGATCAAAATTTTTGAGAAAGCAATGGTCCGGCTTGCTGCTCCATGATTGTCATAGGCTTTTTGCCTCAATCTTTTCATGCGCTATTTACAAACCGCTACGCTCATCTTCAACGCAACACAAATTGCGTTCGCGAAGCCCTAGTTTATTCTTGTTTTCTTGGATCGTTTGAAGGGAATCACAGAAAAAAAGTATTTTCCTTTGTAGTACAAAACGTATTTATTAAAAGGCTCAAGGAAACGGTAGAAATTTTCCAATCTGCTCATAATTCTTCAGTAAAAGGTTATCTGTTCCAATCTCAGATAGATTTCGGGAAAAATACATTTTGATACGAATTTGTCTTGGCCTCTATTGTTTTTTTTTAAATGTGACCATTTCGTGGCCTGTGGGCGTGTGTGATAAATAAATCCAGATTCGTACCCGTCACGTGACAGATCGCTCGGCGAGCGCGCCCTCTCTGGTCATTATCAAACGTGATCAGAGATTATGTAGCGCGGTTCATTTTAAATCAAACCACCAAACACAAATAAGTGGGAAGATAGCACGATTAAAGTTAACCGATGATAACTGCATTAGCATTGGCCATTTGAGAAAGGACAGATTTCATCATCACGGAAGTAACGCCGCACTCGCAGCACGAATAACGCCAGTTTTCAAACGAATCTGGCAGATCGATATCTGCCAATCCGTGAATTTTGGCCGAGCGCTTTGAGCGCGCTCGGATCGATCTGCTCGGCATTATCAAACGCGGCAGATCGCGATCCGTCGAATTATCAAACGCAATCTGGAGGTCAGATTGCTCGGCGAGAGAACATATGGGTTTATCAAACACACCCACGGGGTGGTTTGTAATGACTTTTTACCAATTTTGACCATTTCCTTTTGAATCTTGTACAGTAGCAATAAACTATGTGTATTCCTTCATTTTTGTAATGAAGCCTGTATTTTGTAATGTCCATCGAATTTCGCAGAGCGGTTGCTTCCAATACCGGGCGGACAAGATCAAGGCCCTGACCGCCAGGATCCTGTCGACGAGGCGACGAGACGACATCCTCCCCCCAAACCCAGAGAGGACCGCGATAGAGGCAGGGATGCAGAAGTGGGCCAATTTCTTCGTCGGCCTTACGCTATCTGCCACTTTGCTGTTGACGGGGGCTTATTTGGGGGGAACCGTGTTCAATTTTCCGGCAAAAAGATTTCCTTACAGGTACAATATCATTGATATATTTGGCAACACGATCCCAAAAAACCTTTGGTAGCTATCAATAAAATGTCCCATGCCTTTTTGTTCTGCCGCCTCCAAAACCACTACCCACCCACCCACCGTAATAATGTACAAAAGTCGATTCCTACTCTCCGAGTTTATTACCTTACATTCAAAGTGAGCTGAGTGCTAACTGGGTGCTAGTTGAGTGCTCCGGATGAGTGCTGGCTGAGTGCCAGTTGAGTGTTGGGTTAGTGCTATTTGAGTGATATTTGAGTGCTCGTTGAGCGTTGGTTGAGTGCTAGCGGAGTACTAGTTGAGTGCCAGCTGAGTGCTAGTTGAGTGCCAGCTGAGTGCTAGTTGAGTGCCAGCTGAGTGCTAGTTGAGTGACAGCTGAGTACACGTTGAGTGCCACCTGAGTGCTAGTTGAGTGCCATCTGAGTACCAGCTGAGTGCTAGCTGAGTACCAGCTGAGTGCTAGCTGAGTTCCAGCTGATGTTGAATCACTTTTATGCGCTTTGCAGATTCTGGTTTCCGATAGACAAGACGGCTTCGCCAGCGTACGGAATATTATCAGTCACTATTTGCATAAACGCAATCATTTGCGTTGCACACATGGCCTTCGTGGATGCCTTTATTGCCACATGCGTGATCCATTTAATCGGCAATTTCAAGCTGCTCTGCCACGACCTGACACACATGAAAGAGG
This sequence comes from Nemoura dubitans, assembly GCA_921293005.1. Classification (NCBI taxonomy): domain Eukaryota; kingdom Metazoa; phylum Arthropoda; class Insecta; order Plecoptera; family Nemouridae; genus Nemoura; species Nemoura dubitans. The sequence goes on along the minus strand of OV121078.1, from coordinate 13,697,841 downwards.
ACGCCGTCGACAGTGTGCGGCGACGTCGCGAACGTAATGACGGGTCCAGCCAGAGCGTCGATCCGAAGACCGCCGGAAGCTCTGAGCAGGGCGACCGAAGCGAGCCGGAAGTTCTCGAGGAGATGCGCCTGCGCCTTGGCGAGTGTGTGGATCGGTACGGGAAGTGCATCCGGTGAGTCGGTGTCAACGTCTCCTCAGTAAAGGGACATGCAGACCTATTTTGCACTATTAGGATTATTGGTACTTTAAGCATTTGTTTCAGGCTGATTCACAATAATTGGTCATAAGGTTTAAAGGGGAATTGAAGGCTTGAAATTAGTTCTTTTCATCGATTGGAATGATTTAATAATAATCCATCCTTTCAGAAAATTCTTTCAAATACGTCGACTCCTATTCATTTTATAGTTACGAATCTATGGTAAAAACTATTTTTAAGAGGAAAATGGTTCTTTAAGGATTAGTGATTAGTAATTATAGTTGATATAAAAAAAAAAGATTTGCGTGTTAAGACCCATCTACAACCCACATTACCGTAAACATTACCGTAATGCTAATGTAAACGTAATGTTATCCTTGCATAAGTTGTTATGTCCAGAACATTGTCTTACTTAATGTCTTACTGTTAGCCAATTAAGTAACGGCAAAAAATCAATAAGTGTATTGGATTGCATTTTGGTACCTACAATTGTTTTGAATTTTGGCAGTCAAGCATTTTTGACAGATACGTCGTAATTATTTTTTCACACTGCAATACTTCATTGAAAGTTTCAAAATTAGTGTCTAAAACGTCATTGCATGTATCTGTGTGGCTGTGCCGGGTGGCGCCTTTCCATTCCCAGCATCAGCCCAGCAGACCTCTCCAAATCAGCCGTTTTCATTGGCTGAACATTCAAACTGTCGTGACGTCACTCCCCGCGCGATGAGCTCATGTGCTCGCCACGGACTAATCTCGTCTCCGTGCGCCATAACCCAAATTGCATTGCGCTTTTAGACAATAAACCTTAAACACTAATTACTAATTCACCTTATGAGTAATAAGGTTTAAGAATTACGACAAATTGATAATTGTCCTCATCCATTACTCATCCATTACATGCCTATCGAAGCATCCCTCATATTAATAATCATTTAAATGTCAGATAGGAATACATCTAGGGGACCGTGACCTTGCTGGAAGGAACCTCTGCCGTAGGCATTTCGGTAAGAGTGGGGGTTAACAATTCAAATGGCTGGAGACCTCTTCAAGCTGGCCGAAAATGTTTTTGTAGTGATTTCCTTAATTGAGAAGGTAACCTAATATTTGGATCATCCACCTCTAGATCAGCACAAGCGTTCGAATCGTCCCTCAGTCCCGTGTTGGTGGTGATGCTGGTGTGTTGCGTGGTGCCGTTGTTGGCGGGGATTTTCATGGTCACCATCATCACCGAGGGCCAGATGGGCGTCGACAACAACGACAAGGCTAGTACTTGTATTCATTGGGTCACTTGGGTCAGACAGCGTCCACTCACCGGCAAGGCTAGTACTTGTGTTCATTGGGTCACTTGGGTCAGACAGCGTCCACTCACCGACAAGGCTAGTACTTGTGTTCATTGGGTCACTTGGGTCAGACAGCGTCCACTCACCGACAAGGCTAGTACTTGTGTTCATTGGGTCACTTGGGTCAGACAGCGTCCACTCACCGGCAAGGCTAGTACTTGTGTTCATTGGGTCACTTGGGTCAGACAGCGTCCACTCACCGACAAGGCTAGTACTTGTGTTCATTGGGTCACTTGGGTCAGACAGCGTCCACTCACCGGCAAGGCTAGTACTTGTGTTCATTGGGTCACTTGGGTCAGACAGCGTCCACTCACCGGCAAGGCTAGTACTTGTGTTCATTCAATCAGTTCAACAAGGGACAGACAGGGTGACACACACAGACAAGGCTAGTACTTGTGTTCATTCAATCAGTTCAACAAGGGACAGACAGGGTGACACACACAGACAAGGCTAGTACTTGTGTTCATTCAATCAGTTCAACAAGGGACAGACAGGGTGACACACACAGACAAGGCTAGTACTTGTGTTCATTCAATCAGTTCAACAAGGGACAGACAGGGTGACACACACAGACAAGGCTAGTACTTGTGTTCATTCAATCAGTTCAACAAGGGACAGACAGGGTGACACACTCAGACAAGGCTAGTACTTGTGTTCATTCAATCAGTTCAACAAGGGACAGACAGGGTGACACACACAGACAAGGCTAGTACTTGTGTTCATTCAATCAGTTCAACAAGGGACAGACAGGGTGACACACACAGACAAGGCTAGTACTTGTGTTCATTCAATCAGTTCAACAAGGGACAGACAGGGTGACACACTCGGACAAGGCTAGTACTTGTGTTCATTCAATCAGTTCAACAAGGGACAGACAGGGTGACACACACAGACAAGGCTAGTACTTGTGTTCATTCAATCAGTTCAACAAGGGACAGACAGGGTGACACACACAGACAAGGCTAGTACTTGTGTTCATTCAATCAGTTCAACAAGGGACAGACAGGGTGACACACTCGGACAAGGCTAGTACTTGTGTTCATTCAATCAGTTCAACAAGGGACAGACAGGGTGACACACACAGACAAGGCTAGTACTTGTGTTCATTCAATCAGTTCAACAAGGGACAGACAGGGTGACACACACAGACAAGGCTAGTACTTGTGTTCATTCAATCAGTTCAACAAGGGACAGACAGGGTGACACACACAGACAAGGCTAGTACTTGTGTTCATTCAATCAGTTCAACAAGGGACAGACAGGGTGACACACACAGACAAGGTAGTACCTATTGTATTCATTCAACCAGTTCAACAAGGGCACAGAGTGTGGAATTTTGAAAGATTAATGGGGTTCATAACTTCATCTACAGTCTGTGTATGGCGGATTGTAAGCGTTGGGGAAATTGAGGAAAGTTTCAAAAAAATTCGAATGCAGACAAAGTAGAACATCGGCCCGAATGCAGAGGCGCCACTCAGTGCACTTTTAGTGCACACTTAGTGCACACTAAGTGCACAATCAGTGCACGTTCAGTGCACATTCAGTTCACAGTCAGGGGGTAATTTTCATTGCAGTCACTAATCGTGCCCTGAGTGCGCACTCAGTGTGAGTGGAGTCCAGACCACACTCAGGGCGCACTCAGTGTGAGTGGAGTCCAGACCACACTTAGGGCGCACTCAGGGGTCATTTCAGATATTTCAAGCCACATTTCTGTCACATCATTTTTGACTAACTACAATGGTTGCGCAATAAAATTGCTTTCTTAATACTCACATGTGTCGTTAAATTTGTTTTGTATTTGTTTTGAACAGTATTACAACGAGTGTAGATTATCGTATCCGGATACCAGAGACCGGTCATGTAACTTAGTGGTTTAAAAACGATTCGTTTTCAATATCACCGCCTATGGTTTAACACGGGCAGTGATTTGAAATCGAGTGATTTCGAGCCAAATCGAACAACAAAAAGTTAAATGATCGCTCCCCAGCTCGTTGTCAAGCATATTGCGACGTTGCCATATGCACGTTTTTCTCAGGGTCAACTTGGCTGAGCCAGAGTGTGACAAAAGTTTTGTCACTGCAATGAAATCGCCCACCCACATTTCACTCACACTCAGTGCGCACTGAGTGGAGTAAGCCTTGAGTGCGCATTGAGTGGAGTAAGCCTTGAGTGCGCACTGAGTGGAGTAAGCCTTGAGTGCGCACTGAGTGGAGTAAGCCTTGAGTGCACATTGAGTGGAGTAAGCCTTGAGTGCACATTGAGTGGAGTAAGCCTTGAGTGCGCATTGAGTGGAGTAAGCCTTGAGTGCGCATTGAGTGGAGTAAGCCTTGAGTGCGCACTGAGTGGAGTAAGCCTTGAGTGCGCACTGAGTGGAGTAAGCCTTGAGTGCGCACTGAGTGGAGTAAGCCTTGAGTGCGCACTGAGTGGAGTAAGCCTTGAGTGCGCATTGAGTGGAGTAAGCCTTGAGTGCACATTGAGTGGAGTAAGCCTTGAGTGCGCATTGATTGGAGTAAGCCTTGAGTGCGCATTGAGTGGAGTAAGCCTTGAGTGCGCACTGAGTGGAGTAAGCCTTGAGTGCGCACTGAGTGGAGTAAGCCTTGAGTGCGCATTGAGTGGAGTAAGCCTTGAGTGCGCATTGAGTGGAGTAAGCCTTGAGTGCGCACTGAGTGGAGTAAGCCTTGAGTGCGCATTGAGTGGAGTAAGCCTTGAGTGCGCATTCGGGCCATCGAATAAAGAGAAGACAGCTGAAAGTGGTCAATGCGAGACAACAGTACATATTCGTTTTATTTAAGAAGATACCATTCCGCTGGGAGCGCTAGTCGTCACTGTGGCTTACATTAGCGCCAGTTTGACAAACCTGAAATCCTGTCATCATCTTTGTTCCTTCTAATATTACCAAAGCTTATGATTTTTTCTCACAACTTTTTATTCGTTGATATTTTGAAAGACATAACTATGAAATAGATAACTATGAAATAGATTCAGGTTGTAATTTTTTTATTGGTAGCCGAAATAGTGCTTTCTTTTTCCGCCATTAAAATATAAATTTACGAGTTGGTAGTTCGTGAGGGGGCCGTCCCTGCTGTGGCATCTTCTCTCACGGGCTGGACTGTAGCATGAGTTGGTAGTACAAAAGGGGGCAGTCCCTGCTGTGGCATCTTCTCTCACGGGCTGGACTGTAGCATGAGTTGGTAGCACAAAAGGGGGCAGTCCCTGCTGTGGCATCTTCTCTCACGGGCTGGACTGTAGCATGAGTTGGTAGTACAAAAGGGGGCAGTCCCTGCTGTGGCATCTTCTCTCACGGGCTGGACTGTAGCATGAGTTGGTAGTACAAAAGGGGGCAGTCCCTGCTGTGGCATCTTCTCTCACGGGCTGGACTGTAGCATGAGTTGGTAGTTCGTGAGGGGGCCGTCCCTGCTGTGGCATCTTCTCTCACGGGCTGGACTGTAGCATGAGTTGGTAGTACAAAAGGGGGCAGTCCCTGCTGTGGCATCTTCCCTCACGGGCTGGACTGTAGCATGAGTTGGTAGTACAAAAGGGGGCAGTCCCTGCTGTGGCATCATCTCTCACGGGCTGGACTGTAGCATGAGTTGGTAGTTCGTGAGGGGGCCGTCCCTGCTGTGGCATCATCTCTCACGGGCTGGACTGTAGCATGAGTTGGTAGTTCGTGAGGGGGCCGTCCCTGCTGTGGCACCTTCTCTCACGGGCTGGACTGTAGCATGAGTTGGTAGTACAAAAGGGGGCCGTCCCTGCTGTGGCATCTTCTCTCACGGGCTGGACTGTAGCATGAGTTGGTAGCACAAAAGGGGGCCGTCCCTGCTGTGGCATCTTCTCTCACGGGCTGGACTGTAGCATGAGTTGGTAGTACAAAAGGGGGCCGTCCCTGCTGTGGCACCTTCTCTCACGGGCTGGACTGTAGCATGAGTTGGTAGCACAAAAGGGGGCCGTCCCTGCTGTGGCATCTTCTCTCACGGGCTGGACTGTAGCATGAGTTGGTAGCACAAAAGGGGGCCGTCCCTGCTGTGGCATCTTCTCTCACGGGCTGGACTGTAGCATGAGTTGGTAGTACAAAAGGGGGCCGTCCCTGCTGTGGCACCTTCGCTCACGGGCTGGACTGTAGCATGAGTTGGTAGCACAAAAGGGGGCCGTCCCTGCTGTGGCATCTTCTCTCACGGGCTGGACTGTAGCATGAGTTGGTAGTTCGTGAGGGGGCCGTCCCTGCTGTGGCATCTTCTCTCACGGGCTGGACTGTAGCATGAGTTGGTAGTTCGTGAGGGGGCCGTCCCTGCTGTGGCATCTTCTCTCACGGGCTGGACTGTAGCATGAGTTGGTAGTACAAAAGGGGGCAGTCCCTGCTGTGGCATCTTCCCTCACGGGCTGGACTGTAGCATGAGTTGGTAGTTCGTGAGGGGGCCGTCCCTGCTGTGGCATCTTCTCTCACGGGCTGGACTGTAGCATGAGTTGGTAGTACAAAAGGGGGCAGTCCCTGCTGTGGCATCATCTCTCACGGGCTGGACTGTAGCATGAGTTGGTAGTACAAAAGGGGGCAGTCCCTGCTGTGGCATCTTCTCTCACGGGCTGGACTGTAGCATGAGTTGGTAGTTCGTGAGGGGGCAGTCCTTGCTGTGGCATCTTCTCTCACGGGCTGGACTGTACACAGGGATCAAGAGACCCTGCATACTAAAAAAAAAGCTGATTTAAGCCAACACAATATTGGTTTGTTCATTAGATAAGCGACTCCTCCAACTTCAACAAGATCTTGGTGTTCTTTGCATTGGTAATGATATCGGCCATCGAGTTCTGCATCATCTGTTTTCTGAGCGACGCGGTCACATCCGAGGTACGGGACATTACATCAAAACTAAGCATGCAAACACAAGTCCAAGAAGTCTGCAAAGACGAGGATACGGAACGCAGAACCTTTCCATGATGTTCTGCATCAGCCACCAATTAATAAGCGTCAAGCACCAATTAATGGTGAAGTCACATTTCGTTTGTCAAGTTTTGTTTTCTTGCTCCAGCGTAAAGTGCACTTTGGTTGTTTCAACATTTCAACTGACATGGCAATTAATTTTAGCTATCAAGCTAGCCAAACACCCAACCATTGCAGTATGTCGTAATAGTAGAATCTATGATTTAATGATCCCACACACTGCCACCAATGTAATGATCCCACACACTGCCACCAATGTAATGATCCCACACACTGCCACCAATGTAATGTTATCCTACCCTGCCATTGACGTATCGATTCCTATTACAATCTAACGATCTTTTCATCATCCCGATCCCGTTTTTCATGCCACCAATCAGAGCGCTCGAGTGCTGGACGCCATGTTCGGTTGCGACTGGTTCGACCAATCAGAGAGCTTCAAGCGGAGCATGCGCATCGTGATGTCGACCAGCAACAGTCCGTTGGTTCTTCGCGTGGCTGGTTTCGTTCCTCTGACCCAGCAGACTTGCTTAGGGGTGCGTGTACTGCAACACAAGACGGTGGACATTGATATAGGGAGTCCAAGTCATGAAATCTTCGCTTTGAAAACAAAAACGATCTGAAAACGAAGTTCGAAAACGAATGTGTTTTCCACATCCTGTTTATTGGTAGTCTTGAGTTTGCGTTTCAAAAGCGCACTACGTTTTCGTTTTCCAATTTGGTTTTCATTTCGCTTTCGGTTTCCCTCCCCTCATTTTTCCCTCGACCAATCACAAGCTTTGATTTCGTCACCAGTTCGTCAAGCAGCGCCAGGATTTTCCTGGAACTACCTTGCCTTGCAGCTGTTTTTGAACTTGACAGTTGCAGTTAAAGTGGAGTGAATGAATTGACAGGTGTATTTATTTGAAGTGTACCAATATTGTTCAGAATAATGGCCAAGCAGGTCACGTTGGGCCAACAAGAGGCACTCGTTTCTCAATCGACAGAGCGGACGAGCGAGTTGGAAGCACCATGAATTCAGAAAACTCATCGATCAAATTACTAGTTAAATCCTTGCTTAGGCGAAATATTTTAATGATTTTATCATCACTGATAAGAAAAGGTTCGCCCGCAATGTGAAATCGAACTTTTAATGGCAAATACTGCTTCCTCAGCGTCTTCTAAAGCAGCTGCAGCTCGAGATGCAGCAATTCGTTCACCATTTTAGTTTGTGATATTTTTTGAAAACTTTATTTTTGTACCGAAATGGCGAGCTTTTTACTTGCGGGGAGATGTCGTGTTCAAGACTTAAAAACTCGCCATTTTTCAGTTTTAAAACGAAAACGTAGCCCCAAAACAAAAACGATTGGTTCAATACTTCACTAAGGGTCCTAACTTTAGTACCGTATTAGCGCTAGTCCCAATTCACCAACAAAATATTAGCGTGGTGTTAAGTTACATCACAATTCTCAGAAGCGTTGCCATGACGTTTGAAATTTCGACCAATCAGTGCAGAGTGCGCATTTATTCAAATACCGTTTGTCTGCTGTTTTTCTGTCGTCCGTCAGTTAATTGGAGCTGCGAAGTTTCAAAGAGGTTTCAAGTGTCAAAGAAGTTTTACGTTCGTTCGTAATTCACGGGAATATTGAAAAATTATCATAGTACTACTCCGAAATATACATGAAATGTAATTTGTGAACAGAGTTGTGCCTTCTTTTAATCTTATTTAAATTACGAAAGCTCGCAATTGGCTATTCATTTTATTATTATGTACACAAATTAGCCTCCCAAAAGTGTTGTCCATTCCGGGATTTGAACCCGGGTCCCCAACTTTCGCGGCTGGTGCTCTAATTCTAAAATCTAAATTTAATGGCCATTTAGCTCAGCGGTTAGAGCACCAGCCGCGAAAGTTGGGGACCCGGGTTCAAATCCCGGAATGGACAACACTTTTGGGAGGCTAATTTGTGTTCATAATAATAAAATGAATAGCCAATTACGAGCTTTCGTAATTTAAATAAGATTAAAAGAGAATTCAACGCATCCAACGTTAATTTGGAGTTACTCGAGGTTGAATGTAAAATGTGGTTGCAGTATAGCATCACGCGGTACCAGAGCCACTATGAGTATTCGTAGACTCTGGACCATACCCCCCTGGGTACATTCAATTCTCACCCTGTATGCAAATTACTTCTCCCAAATTTAATGGCCATTTAGCTCAGCGGTTAGAGCACCAGCCGCGAAAGTTGGGGACCCGGGTTCAAATCCCGGAATGGACAACACTTTTGGGAGGCTAATTTGTGTACATAATAATAAAAAGAGTTGTGCCTTATTTAGATAATTTTATCTAGATAAATTATCTCGATACTTTTTGATACGCTCTCCTTCTAAACGTAACACATGGGAGGCTCCTTGAGAGTGAAACACCGCTCTCCTTCTGAACGTAGCAGCAGGGCAGCATTATTGAGAGTGAAACACCGCTCTCCCTCTAAACATGACAGATACTATACTTGTCTGGTTTTTTATACGATTAATGATAAATGTCCGATTTACCATCTTTTTCAAATAGGTGCTTGGACCATGCCGGATCTGAGCGATTACTGATGTACATTAATTTATGATGTTTCCGTTTCCAGGTTTATAACCTGGTCTATTCCAACTACATGGCAATAACAACAGTCTTCAACAATCAGAAAGGTGTATAATGCTACAGCGGGCCGATCTCCCGTTTGATTATTTTCAACAGCCGAAAAAACAGTACGATAAGTTTCATCGATGAGAACTAATTTTAAATAAATCAAGCAAGAAATTTACAACATTTCACATAATTGTCCCATATTTTGCTTAAAGATTAAATAAAACACTTGTGCTGATTCCAGGACTGACAACATGCGAATGGAACCCAGCCCGAGAAGACCAATGTCCCCCCTTTGTGCCCGGCTCAAACATCTCGGTCCCAGCACTCAGCCAAAAGGCCGAGGGTTCGGTGCTGATTCCAGGACTGACATGCGAATGGAACCCAGCTTGAGAAGACCAATGTCGCCCCTTTGTGCCCGGCTCAAACATCTCGGTCCCAGCACGCAACCAAAAGGCCAAGGGTTCGGTGCTGATTCCAGGACTGACATGCGAATGGAACCCAGCTTGAGAAGCAATAAAAAATAGATTAGAATATCTATGACATTCCAACAATCAATAACATTTTTTAAAACTTCATTTACCAAAATGTAACCAAAAAAAGGGCACAGTTTCAAACGTATGAGCAATCATAATATTATATTATATTATAATATAATATAATATAATATAATATAATATTATATTATATTATTATATATGCGCAATAATCTATATTCAGTCTACACCAGTATATTATATTACTTCTCCAAAACGCATGATTATAGGCACCTCAATGTAATGGACGCGACTATACTCCCTTTCACTCTAAGAAGGGAAGAAGATTTGTATCTTCGAAGAGGACCCACTGCTGCTAGACTTGAATTAATTGAGTTTCAAAACTGCCCACAGAGCCTTTTGTCCGACTCAAGACATAGCTTAAGAGTTTTGAAACTCTTAGCTCGTGTCTAGCAGCAGTGGGTCCTCGAGGAAGATGCAAATCCACTCTCCTTCTTAACGTGAAATGGAGTGTACAGTTCTAGAGTCAATCACTAATTTTGCTCACAATCAAACAAGTAATGCTTTTCTTATGGCAATTATTTACCCACCTACAAACAAGCTATGCTATTCTTATGACAATCACATGCCCACATTAAATTGTCTCTGGAACATGCAGTCGTTCATTGGATCATTCTTTAGCACGTTAGAATCAGCAGCAGCAATCTGCATTTGCTCTTTCCGTGTTGAATGCAAGTGTATGGAGGATAACCATTGCAGCAGGCTTTGAAAATATCAGGAATATAGACAAGCTAAAGAAAAAGTAAATATGTCACCGATATGTTAAAAGTGCAAAGGCACCAAAAAATGTTTGAAACTTGTAATCTTGGCATTTCTGATTTTGTATTCAGTTGATAAAATCCCAGTGTTTTTACAACTTTACAAGAATCGTCAAATTCAGAGTTCGTTAAGTGGTCGCTGAATTGAAATCTGTATTCGAAAGCAGTTTCATGTTGTTTATTTCTCCGCTTCTAGGATTTAAAAAAACATGTTTATTTCGGAATGAACATAGTATAAATGTTAATGAATAGGTACGTCATTAGTTTTGTTTACTATTTAGTGTTACAGGATAAAAAAAAAAATTTATTTATTTTGCAATAACTATGGTTGAGAGAATGATGAGATGGTCCATTAAAAAGCTTTTTAAGCTAGTGGCATTAGCGTTTCTCTTTATACTTGGCGGAAGTTGGTTGTATAAATGTGTACCTGATCGCAGAGGGCTTCGGCTGAAAAGAGTCAGACTATTTGGCCCATTGTGTAAAGTCGTGTTTTCTACGGGTTTTGTGCGGGAGATTATTTTTAGTATTCTTCGCTAAGGAGCAAAGGATGGCTATATTTTAAATTAAAGATTTGAGGTTTCTTGCAAAGTCCAAATTTATCTTTTCATTTAAGTGTTCTGTTAAAGCAGAAATCATTACTGCCCAAAACGCATTCGAATTGATCAAGAAATTGATTCGAACAGAACTCATAACAACTAATTAATTATTAGTCATAAATACAGTCCGTTACCAAGATTACCTTGATACATTTTTGCACTGTTTTGCTCAAATTACAGTGTATTACCGTGTATATAGTTAGTTAATTTACTCCTTGGTGATTATAGATATGTGTAACACATTGTATTGCATTTAAAAAAAAAATTTGTAGGGCTGAAGTAATATTGTGTTTGAGATGATTTGTTACTGGCCGCGGCGTGTTTTCAAAGTACTGTTTCTTTTCTGGAGCTAGCTTTGGTCCAACAACGAGCCGGCGGTTGCCAAAAATGACAGCTATTCGTTATCATGCATCTATTACGATAAGGACCCCGTTGAAACATCTTATTCCTATCATGAATAGTAATCTTATCAGTTGGACCAAGCTAACACACATTTAGTTTTACTCTTTACATAATATGGAGTGATTAAATAGCTGAATGAAACCTCACTTCTTTAGAAAACTACAAAGGTAAGAATTGGAAGTGTGTACAGGTTATGTATCGGAAGAAAATAAACTGTAATTTAAGTACCACAAATTATCATTGACTGACATATCATTACAAATTGAATTTCCTTCCTATTACAGAAGCCGAACGAAGATAATCGCCACTTGTGTCGTGTTACTCATTATCTATAATGAATACCTCAGCTACGTTCTGCAACCGTGGCCGCGAATGGAATGCGAATCGGCGAACTGCATTAAGATCCTCCTAGTGAGCGATCCGCAGATCCTAGGCGAGCATTTCACGAGCCGCAGATTTCCCATCGATAGTCTCGAACGGTGGGACAGTGACAGGTACCTACTTTGAAATTATTCTCGTGGTAGTCTTGATGAACTATGATTGGAAATAAATGATAGGTAGGTATAATAACTAAATAAATATTTATTCAGAATTGACCATGTACATGGTATTAGAATCGTCAGTTACTTATTAAGCATTACAAGTTTACAACTAATAAATTCATTGACAGAGTAAACTGCCTTCTCTAAAAGGAGTTTCTTAAGCTTTGTTTTTAATGATATGTCCTAGACCTACTTCAATTTATATCCACTCGGTGCCCCTTTGGCCTTTACAAATGTCATACAGATCTGGCGTATTCGTATGCTTGAAAACAACTTCTTCAAACTGGGGTTTGAAATAGTTAGTACATAGTAGACATAGTAGACACGAGTCTAAGAAATCTAATACTTTTTGTGTGCTCTCTTTCGGCAGGTTCCTGTCCAAGACGTTCCAGCTCGCTCGAAGACATCTGGACCCCGACGTGGTCGTGTTCCTCGGTGACCTCATGGACGAAGGCAGCATCGCGACCGGCGAGCAATTCGCTCGGTACTTGCATCGCTTCAACCGCATCTTCAGACTCAACGGCAAGACTCAGGTACAGAGGGATTTGTGGACTTGTTGGTGTTTGAACCGTGCATTTTCTGAACAACCTAAGGCCCTGTTTTTCAGTGACACGTTAAATATCTAGATTCGTTTGTTAACTTGTTATTTGCTTAGCAACGTCCAATCAGAGCCCTCAATTTTCTTGCTAATGGTCCGTTAAATCATAACAGACCAATGAAAAACCGGCACTAATCACATTGGCAAAATAAAAGGTAATGATAAGTTTATTCTCTAGATCAACATGTAGGTAGCATGTTGTGCAGACAGTCATGTTGTATAAATTCAAGTACCTAGGTACATTATAAATTATAATTACATGTTGAACTCAATAAAATCACATCTTCCAGAATCACAGGTGGTCCGGAATTCAGTCACAGAAAAAAATCATTTATCTATTAACCCTTAAGTACCTACTAGGTACCAAATTTATTTTTTCTTGACGTGCTTTAACATATTTGTGATATATCATTCACAAATAAACAAATAGCAATTGAACCTAGGGGAAAAATTCAAACTTGATGGTCAAAATATTTCTGAGGCTGTTTGCAAATTTCTTTTTTCCTTTTTCTTAATTACCTAGGTACAATAGCTTTTAAGCACTTTGGTAAGTTTTTCTCCAACATAAACTTGATCCTGTTTTGTCATGTTGAAAATCAGCCTCTATGCATTGGGAGACACTGACAGACACACGTGTCCACTGTTCCAGGCCATCTCCGTGTGACAGACACACGTGTCCACTGTTCCAGGCCATCTTCGTGTGACAGACACACGTGTCCACTGTTCCAGGCCATCTTCGTGTGACAGACACACGTGTCCACTGTTCCAGGCCATCTTCGTGTGACAGACACACGTGTCCACTGTTCCAGGCCATCTTCGTGTGACAGACACACGTGTCCACTGTTCCAGGCCATCTTCGTGTGACAGACACACGTGTCCACTGTTCCAGGCCATCTTCGTGTGACAGACACACGTGTCCACTGTTCCAGGCCATCTTCGTGTGACAGACACACGTGTCCACTGTTCCAGGCCATCTTCGTGTGACAGACACACGTGTCCACTGTTCCAGGCCATCTTCGTGTGACAGACACACGTGTCCACTGTTCCAGGCCATCTTCGTGCCGGGCGACAACGACATCGGCGGCGAGGACAACGACCCCATCATCCCGGACATCGTGGACCGGTTCCAGGACGCGTTCAGCCAGTTCGACGTCGTGCAAGTCGGCAACTTCAACTTCTTCAAGGTGTGCCGGCCGCCAACTGTCATGCTTTAAGGGGCCAGACTGCCTCGCTGCCAGCGGCGAGATAGCGCGAATGCTGAGTCTCACGAGTTTGCGCTTTTTTACGATACTATTGAAGTGAGCGAGGGAGTTGTAGATAAAGAATCAATCCGTGTCGGTAACGGACCCGTAATTTTTGGGTTCGAAAAGGGCCGAAACCGCTTCTATAAATTTTGTATTTTGCTCTTTTTTGCGCTTTTTTGTGAATCGATAAAGAAATTAAGGATATTAAAAATCAGAAAAACTAAGTAGGCTCCGTTACCGGCACAGGTTGATTCTTTATATCTACAACTCCCTCGCTTACTTCAATAGCTGTTAATCTCCTACGGTTTAGAAAAGAAGCACATGACTCGTGAGACTGTGCATTCGCGCCATCTCGCAGCTGAGAGCGAGGTAGTCTGACATCTTAACGAGGGGAGATGAACCCGTGGGCCTACGGATGTCCACGGGTTCTTGTTTTACATTTTAACTATCAGTTACAGCCTGAAACAAAATAGCCAGTGCACTTGGCAATTTATAAGGCTTTTAAATAATGTAGGTAAGAATCAATTTGGAAAATTTGATGAAAATTTTGAAAAACCTTCAAAACTTATTACAACACATTTTTGGCAGTTATTCTCAATTTTCAGCAAATCTAATCATAAAAAAATTTACTCATACATTATTTTGCACTAGAGCTAATTTGTTTTGGGCTGTCACTGATAGTTGGTTTGTAAAAAAATATTTTGTAGATATGCGTGGGCCAACGGGTTCCCCCACTTTGATCTACAAATGAATACAAGCCCGGTTGCACCAAGTCTAACAAATCCTGGTTGATATTACAATTGAATTGGCTGCTTGCTTTTCGTTATAGCCGTGTTTAAAACAGTCAGGAGCTGAAACAATTTGTAAAAGGGAGTCTAAGGATGAGTCCTAAATACGAGTACGCACCCTTTTGACTTGGTCTCGTTGACTCGGGACTTGCGTACAATTAGTGATGGAATATTACCGGTAACATTGAAAATGGTAATATTACCGGTAATATTACCGGTAACGGTAATATTACCGGTAACATTCAAATTTTCTATCAAATGAGTCTATCTTAATAGACTTACTCATATTATAAACACAAAGAAATTCCTTGCAGGGGATTTCCCTTTCCCCATGTTGATAATATCCTGGACACTGTCAAAGCTAGAGCTAATGCTGGAGAAAGCACGGCAGTGATGCAACTTGCTTGCAAAGATTGAGGTTGGAATGTCTGGCTGCTGGCATGAATAGTATAATATAGTTGTAGAGACCGACAGTAGTTCACCCTAGTAGCCAATACATCAACTAGACTGATCAGTCTGGAGCTAAATTCAAATAACATATTATTTATGCCATCAGCCTTGGACATTATCATTTTTGAGAAAAAAATTGAATGTTACCGGTTATTTCAATGTTACCAAAGAGGCGGTAATATTACCGGTAATATTACCGTTACCGGTAATATTACCGCGGTAATATTACCGCCTCACATCACTATGTACAATACTTGTGAACCTGCGTCAAGTTCGTCTTTACGCCGCGCATCTTTGAATCAAGACAGCTCAGTGAACTTGAGCTATCTTCACGCGGACAGCATATCCCGGGATTTTATCATCGTTAGGTTATATCTATTTTGATTGGTTTGCATACACTTGAAAATCTTCTCACTCTCGACATTTTTGGCTTTCGGATTTTGGCACTAAATGAAAATTGCGTCCTAAAAGTGTGCAAGTAAAGCTGGCGAGACGGAATGCTCGCATGCTTGTGGACTTGCGGACACCAACTCGTACACTTTGCGTGTGACGTACTGGTTGGGACCGAAAACCCGATCCAAAACAGTGCAAACCGTGAAACCACAACTACCTTCCTACTATGTACTTCTTTCAAGACCAAGTGCACACGTCCTTAGAAATGTATGACACGTAGGTACGAATGTTTTGCTCGCAGGTGAACCGACTGACGTACGTGATTCCTCGACCGCTGAGCTTCCAGACCAACTCAACCCACATCATCCTCAGTCATCTGCCGCTGCTCTTCTTGCCGATGCCCTTCGTCAAGAAGGTAAACTCCATTCCACGTCAAGAAGGAGTGGCCTTGGTGCCGGCACCGGTCCACCCTCGGCTCCCTTCCAGGCCTTGGTGCCGGCACCAGGTCCACCCTCGGCTCCCTTCCAGGCCAGGCCTTGGTGCCGGCACCAGGTCCACCCTCGGCTCCCTTCCAGGCCAGGCCTTGGTGCCGGCACCGGTCCACCCTCGGCTCCCTTCCATGCCAGGCCTTGGTGCCGGCACCGGTCCACCCTCGGCTCCCTTCCATGCCAGGCCTTGGTGCCGGCACCGGTCCACCCTCGGCTCCCTTCCAGGCCAGGCCTTGGTGCCGGCACCGGTCCACCCTCGGCTCCCTTCCAGGCCAGGCCTTGGTGCCGGCACCGGGTCCACCCTCGGCTCCCTTCCAGGCCAGGCCTGGTGCCGGCACCTGGCTGATTCTCGGCTCCCTTGCAGGCCGTGGACACGATCCACCCCCAGCTGATCTTCTCGGGGCATCACCACAAGTCGGTGAGGATCACAGCAGACGTCAGCACCGGGGAGGAGAAGCTGGTGAAGGGCATGCTGCCGTCGGAAGGACCCATATGGAGGTCAGTGGCGTGAAAACGCTGTCCTTTGTCCCAGATATGCGAAATGTCCTGCGAGTTGGGACTGCTTTTTTCAAGGAGGACCAAACGGTTGTTGTTTTGGCCGATTTTCGCACAGATTTTACGTTTGAACGTACCCTCTCTTGGCTACAAATATTCACGTAAAATTTTGAAAACAATTCTAAAAAGTTGATGGATGACTTATATTGTATTTTGAAAACTTTCAGTGGAGGGAATTTTAAAAAAGTGCTGTAGGTATATTAGGTATACACAGACATCTTTTTTGAATTAGTTTTTATATTTAAACCAACGCTTAATATATAAGTGTAATAAGTGAGGTTGAGTATGTTGTAAGCCGGGCAGTTGACGGATGCCGAATGTCCCTAGGTTCAAAGTGAACGAGTTAGCGCTGCACGAAGTGATGGTCCCCACGTGCTCCTATCGCATGGGCGCTAACGACGTCGGCTTCGGTGCTGCCGTCATCGGTGAGTGCTCGTCCTGTGAGCTTGCAAAGCTTGCAAAGCTTGCAAAGCTTGCAAAGCTTGCAAAGCTTGCAAAGTTTGCAAAGCTTTCAAAGCTTGCAAAGCTTGCAAAGTTTGCAAAGCTGCAAAGCTTGCAAGGCTGCAAAGCTGCAAAGCTTGCAAGGCTGCAAAGCTTGCAAAGTTTGCAAAGCTGCAAAGCTTGCAAAGTTTGCAAAGCTTGCAAAGCTGCAAAGCTTGCAAGGCTGCAAAGCTGGAAAGCTTGCAAAAGTTGCAAAGCTTGCAAAGTTGCAAAGCTGCAAAGCTGCAAAGCTTGCAAAGCTTGTAAAGCTTGCAAAGCTTGCAAAGTTTGCAAAGCTGCAAAGCTTGCAAAGCTTGCAAAGCTGCAAAGCTTGCAAAGCTTGCAAAGCTTGCAAAGCTTGCAAAGCTGCAAAGCTTGCAAAGCTTGCAAAGCTGCAAAGCTTTCAAAGCTTGCAAAGCTTGCAAAAGTTGCGAAGCTTGCAAAGCTGCAAAGCTTGCAAAGCTTGCAAAGCTGCAAAGCTGCAAAGCTTGCAGTCAGAAGTATCAACAGTTTCAATGAAATTTCAAACTTCTCAAGAAAGTCATGAAAAACTTTCTCATTATGAATAGCACTGTTCTACAGTACCTTTGTCACTTGCAAGCCATTTTCCAAATGTCCTCTTTCTAAATCCTTGTCCCAGGCAATTTTTGCTGCCAATCTAAGTTCCAATCTAATTAGTCCAATCTTATATAGCAGCAAAATCCACTTTAACAAGACTACGAGATCCGAAACTCATAATTGCTAAAATTATCCTGGGTAATCTTGTAAATCCCTGCATTAATGGTCGGTTTTCCAAGTGCCTCAACCCAGATTTCAAGTAGGAGTCAAGTTGTTTGTCACGGCAACCGCCAATGGGATGCCGTGGAATTCATCAGAGGGCTAGACGCTTAATTAACGCAGAGTGGACACATATTGTGAATCCGGGGCTTTGCGTGCCACGGCCGACACGTTTGGCATGTTTGTAACCGCCGAGGCTGCGAAAAATAGCTATTTTGTGCAAAAAAATTCGTTACAACTAATGTATCCGCGCATCTGAAAATCATAAAATGTAATCAAAACACAACGAGCCAATCAGGTAAAGGCAAATATACACACTTTTGACGAAGGTCATTATAAGTACCTATCTTTGCTTACGACCATTTGGAATGCTAGGAAATATAAAAATAACCAAGATTTTGCTTTGTTCGTCAATAAGGACGTGTCTGAATTGATTTGGTCTTGGTCTTGCCTACTTGGTCTCGGTGACTTTATTTGTTTCATATTCGTACAGCTAACTTCTGCTAAATGACATAATCACGGTACCGACCGCCATTTGATAACGGGCAAGTCACCGAGACCCAAGTCTGTGAGACTGCATCGTCCAAGTCTCGCGTACTCGCTCTGCCATGCGGTCTTGGTCTCGATGGCTTTGCGTTTCGGACAGGACTTGTGACGTCATTTGCCAAGAACGAGTACGCGAGACCGCACGGAACGGCCAATTCAGACACGGCCCAAGTCTGCGGTAGACACGTGATACATTTCCGTCTCCGGTCCGCAGACTCCGACAGCGGCGTGATGTGGTACGCCGTGCTGTGGCTGCCGCACCGTTTGGCGCAGCTCATCTCGTACGTCTGCGCCGGCGCGGTGCTGACGGCGCTACTCTTCGTCGCGGGCCTCGCGAGACTGGCGGCGCTAACGTGCAAAAGGCGCTAACGTGCAGGAGGGGCTAACGTGCAGGAGGGGCTAACGTGCAGGAGGGGCTAACGTGCAGGAGGCGCTAACGTGCAGGAGGGGCTAACGTGCAGGAGGGGCTAACGTGCAAAAGGCGCTAACAGGCAGGAGGGGCTAACGTGCAAAAGGCGCTAACGTTCAGGGCTAAACGGTGTGGGACATTGGACATCATCACAACGAAAAATGACTTAGTTGGAACTTTTGGGGACAGCTGGTAAACAATTGGGGAAACACTTTCAGGAGATTTTGGAACGACTGAGACCATTTCGGAACGTTTTGAGTAAAGAACGATATCACTGAGGCTATGTGGAGAGATTGCGGGTCCTTTGGGGAGTTTTCAGAACCGTTTTGGGAGAATTTAGGAATAAGTGAGACCATTTCAGGACATTTCGAGAGATGAACGCAATAATGTACGACATTTGAAGAGATTTTGGGTCCTTTGAAGACTTGTCATAAGATTTATGGATAAAGCCGCGCTTCCATGAGTACTTTTTGCACTGCGAAATTCGCAGTGAATAGAAAACGCAGCAAACAGACGCTTCCATGATTATTTTAAAACGTGCACCGCTTTGTATTCCGCGCTTGATCTTTTAATGTCTTATCCTTGCCTAGCCTATTTTTAAAGTCGTACCTAGAGGCATGGTCTCTTGCCAACATCTGCTATAATAAAATTAATCCGGGGATAAAATGCATAGGTAATTAAAAATTAAAAATTTCTTTTAATTTAATTTTCCTTTTCTTCCAACACGAAACAAAACTAGGTATAAAATATCGATTCATGGCGTTCTGCTCAGACAACCTACCTGTCCGTATTTTAACCGGAATCAGTTTCACAGCAAAGTGCAAAACTAGCGGTTTTTAAAGGAAACTCAACTACTTCCGCCGCAACGCTGCGAATTTTATTAAAGTAAACCCAACTTTTGCGTTGCGATTCGCTGCGTCAAAAAATCGCAATCCACTAGCCTGTGATTGGACGATTGCCCAAAATGGCGGAATTTCGCTGCGTTTTCCTCATGGAATACCTACTACTTAATACATTACCTACTTAATAAGAGACGCTCAAGCACTCCGACGTTTTTAGGAATATGTTGTTTCGTTTCAGAAGCATTTCAGCGTTTCTGCACTGGCATTTCTTCGCGGGGCTGTCGTTTAAAAACAATAGTTCTCGAGGCGATTCTGAAACAACGCGGCAAGTTTTCTTATACGCTGGAAGTTTCTGTGAGCTGTCAAAGAGGTGCCTTTTTGTATTCAAGGCACTGTGTTTTGACAAGGAAAGGTAAACCCAGTGACGGACGTAACCTTTTCTGCTGAACAGATTTTAACTACCTGCGTGGTAAAAGTTTTCCAGCTCTTGTTCTACATCGAGCTGTGATGGTTTTATTGCCAAACAAATTAAGGGCAGAGGCTCAATAGTAATTTTCAATAATCAATTGTGGTTTCCGGCAAAGGATTTTACGAATGCTCCAGATAACACACGTCTTCTCCAATGGTTAGCCAAAGGGACATTCGTAAGAATGGACACACAATCTTGCAGTTGTTTCAATACCGGAGCAAAATAGTTAAGACAGAAGATGAGCTAGAAATCTGTTAACTTACTTACACCAATTTACTAAAAAACAGAAACATGGAACATTTTTTGTGTAACTTTACTGAAATTGGAAGTTAAAAATTGCTGCTAGTTGATAAATTTGAAAGGTTGTGACAAGTTCACACTAACATTGACAGAATGCCAGATGGGTTTTCAACCCAGAGAAAGGATGCCTTTATTTTGGCTTTGGTAATTTAAGGAATTACAAAATTGAACTTACTGTTCTTTATAAAGTTCTTCCTATTTGGCCATGAATGGTTTTACCTTAGATTAACATGTATTATGTTCAAAAGATGAGTATTAACTTAATATTAACTGATTGAGATAGTATTACAACATCTTTAATACAATGTTGACAATGTTGACATGTACCTAGTACCTACCTAGTTACCTGCTAGCAATGTATTAGCGGTTCCGATCATAGTTGCCTTTCCGTTTCGTTATCAGTTTATCACTGATCAGTTATCAGTCACTCATAACTGCAACAGATGATGGGTACTTGCTTTGGTCAAGCATTGCAACGCTCTCTACGATCTCACGGATTAATTGCATGTTTTTTAAATGTTCTAAAAAAAGTATAGATCATTTCTGTAACGATTTTACATCGTTTCCTTCTATGGAAATTGGAAACGTTCTCCCAAAGTATTATTATATCCGACCATAACAAATGTTTAGCATGTTATAATACTCTGTAGTAGTCTGTTAATAGCTAACAGGCTGTTAGCGAATAATTTAACAAGTTCTTGTTGGACGTTGTCAATGAAATATCGAGTTAACAGAGCTCTAGATTTTTAACAGCTGGCTGAAAAATCGAGACTAAAATATATCAGTGGGCGACAGAGATTTCTTTCGTAGCTTTCCTCTGGTGAGGAAATTGAAACATTGCTCTGTAGTTGCAGGTTTAGAAAGATACCTACTAGAAAACTTTGTACTTGGACATGCGCACTTATTGTACTTATATATCTGAACCCAACCAATCACGAATGATCTTCCAAGCTTCAAGTTGTTCCCGTTCTAACTTTTAAATCCATATACAAGAAACACGGTTCTAGCTTATTTGTATCAAAGTTTCTGTTCTGTATTAAAAAATGATGCATTGACAATTTCTTAAAATGCGGCTTTTACCAGCCAAGGCAATCATTTGAAATGCAATTGTTGTTAAAGAATATATTTTCTGTATTTAGTGACGTGGTACGATTTTGAAAGATTTCTGAATCGACATTTGATTAACTAGACTACGATAATGAATGATTGTGAAAGTATTACATTACTCTGTTAACAGATGTGTACATTTCTCTGAATTAGGTACAAAACTAGTATTACCTACCTACCTACCTACCTACCTACCTACATATCCAATGGCAATGCTTTTACATGTCATGAAGTACTAACTTACAGGTATTGGTACCTTGCTAGTTAAGATTCACAATTGTGACCTAATTAACAAACTGTGTCATTATATTATAATTAATGAGTATGTTTGATAAAGTGAAATATTAAAGCCCTCGTTGCAAAAACTATTGATTAAACTTTTTTGTATGGAATTTGAGCCTGGTACCTACCTATTTCTATAAGATTTGTTCCAGAGATACTTCCACGTGCTTTTCAATAACCGTCATGTCATCAGAGGAAAGCCTAATAGCTATTTACATTTACAACACATTTTTAAAGAAGATAAGTTAAAATTATTACATTATTATGATGTAGTAATATGATATATATATATATATATATATATATATATATATATATATATATATATATATATATATCTCATACCAATGTACATACCATAGAAAAATGACTTAGGTAATTGTTACGTTAATAAAGAGTTGAAGAGTTATTGTATGCTAATGAATGATAAATACCATTTGTAATGGTAATGATTAATGAATAATGGTGGTATGGTACTCTATGATATGAGATCCTCAAAAAGTGACAAACTCAAATTAATTCTTGTGCAGTTGTGGTTTTTCGGTTAGTGCTCTGCTTTGAAGGATTGTGGTCCTGAAAAGGCCGGGACCTGTAAATCCGACGTTGTGAGTCTCACCCTGAAGATGGCAGAGCGACCACTGCCGAAACGACCATCATCCCATGGCACTGAAAACCTACGCAATCTCGTAATAGCATTAATCCCTGAAATGGAACGGACATGTTGAATTCCACAAGAATCCTGGCTCTGATGGAGCTGGACTGTAAGGGGCCAACGCTGGCTCTGATGGCTGGACTAAAAGGGGCCAACGCTGGCTCTGATGGAGCTGGACTGTAAGGGACCAACGCTGGCTCTGATGGCTGGACTGACAGGGGCCAACGCTGGCTCTGATGGCTGGACTGAAAGGGGCCAACGCTGGCTCTGATGGCTGGACTGAAAGGGGCCAACGCTGGCTCTGATGGCTGGACTGCAAGGGGCCAACGCTGGCTCTGATGGCTGGACTGCAAGGGGCCAACGCTGGCTCTGATGGCTGGACTGAAAGGGGCCAACGCTGGCTCTGATGGCTGGACTGAAAGGGGCCAACGCTGGCTCTGATGGCTGGACTGAAAGGGGCCAACGCTGGCTCTGATGGCTGGACTGACAGGGGCCAACGCTGGCTCTGATGGCTGGACTGCAAGGGGCCAACGCTGGCTCTGATGGAGCTGGACTGAAAGGGGCCAACGCTGGCTCTGATGGCTGGACTGCAAGGGGCCAACGCTGGCTCTGATGGAGCTGGACTGAAAGGGGCCAACGCTGGCTCTGATGGCTGGACTGACAGGGGCCAACGCTGGCTCTGATGGCTGGACTGCAAGGGGCCAACGCTGGCTCTGATGGCTGGACTGCAAGGGGCCAACGCTGGCTCTGATGGCTGGACTGCAAGGGGCCAACGCTGGCTCTGATGGCTGGACTGAAAGGGGCCAACGCTGGCTCTGATGGCTGGACTGAAAGGGGTCAACGCTGGCTCTGATGGCTGGACTGACAGGGGCCAACGCTGGCTCTGATGGCTGGACTGCAAGGGGCCAACGCTGGCTCTGATGGCTGGACTGAAAGGGGTCAACGCTGGCTCTGATGGCTGGACTGCAAGGGGCCAACGCTGGCTCTGATGGCTGGACTGCAAGGGGCCAACGCTGGCTCTGATGGCTGGACTGCAAGGGGCCAACGCTGGCTCTGATGGCTGGACTGAAAGGGGTCAACGCTGGCTCTGATGGCTGGACTGCAAGGGGCCAACGCTGGCTCTGATGGCTGGACTGACAGGGGCCAACGCTGGCTCTGATGGCTGGACTGCAAGGGGCCAACGCTGGCTCTGATGGCTGGACTGCAAGGGGCCAACGCTGGCTTTGTATTTTTCGGGCCCCAAACTGTATGCACTTCTTGTTCTTACGTACGAATCAGCGGCGTAAAGGTATACCAGGGCCCCGGGCACGAATTTCCTTGTGCCTCGTGGATGGGGGGGGGGGGGGGGGGGGTAGCGTCCGATGGCGACGGAAAAAAGCTTTATTATATATTCTTTTGCACGACAAAAAATATGTATTTTATTTATTTTGTGTCGATCAATGTGCTAAAATAATTAAGTACCTACAAGCCCGCACCCGCGCCCGAACCCAAAGTCATTATACGAAACCCGCGTCTACGAATGAAGGAACCTACCTAGTTGTGTTCAAGTTTACTGTCGCCACGATATGAAACCCAAGTAGAACTCAAAATTACATTGAATGAGCTGCATTGCCAGAAACCTGTATAGGTAGTTCTGAAATTCCCATGTCGTTTTTCGTTCGAATGGTAACGCAATTGGCAATTATAAATTGGACGTGAGTCAAGACTGGAGTAGCCATAATAAGTCATGATTTCGTCGGCCGGCGGGCCCCCGACAATTCGGCTCGTGGGCCCCCCTTAGTTGGAAAAATCTCTGGGCTCCGGGGCGGTGTGCTCCGGTACGGGATAGGCAACTAGTATGCCGTGCCAGCTCTCACTGCTCCGGTACGGGATAGGCAACTAGTATGCCGTGCCAGCTCTCACTGCTCCGATACGGGACAGGCAACTAGTATGCCGTGCCAGCTCTCACTGCTCCGGTACGGGATAGGCAACTAGTATGCCGTGCCAGCTCTCACTGCTCCGGTACGGGACAGGCAACTAGTATGCCGTGCCAGCTCTTACTGCTCCGGTACGGGATAGGCAACTAGTATGCCGTGCCAGCTCTCACTGCTCCGGTACGGGATAGGCAACTAGTATGCCGTGCCAGCTCTCACTGCTCCGGTACAGGATAGGCAACTAGCATGCCCTGCCAGCTCTCACTGCTCCGGTACGGGACAGGCAACTAGTATGCCGTGCCAGCTCTCACTGCATTCACGATGTATGTTGCCACTTTTACGTTATCTTAAAACTGGATAAACATTAAAACCAACACACAAGGAGATTATTTAGCAACTTCTAAAATTCAATTGTCTTATTTAGAATCGACTAACATATATTTCATCTTTTAAATAGCAATACATAACGACATACCTAATCATGGTTATATAAATATATAGAGTTGATCTGACCGAAGATGACAGCTGGTAAGGCATACTTTAACGTTACATGGGATACATACAGAGCTGAGCTAGTTGCGTATCCCGGCTAGCAATGGTCGAAGATGAAACCATAGAGTAATTACTCTATCATAAAACGTTGGAAAACCAGTGAGACTTTATTTAGCATTCAAATCCCAGTTTGAAATAGTTTTTTTTGAAAACCAGTGCTAAAGTCAGGACAAGCAGCCAGGGAGTCTTGGGAATATAATATTGCAATTGTGTTTTCTTTATCTTGTGTCAATGTTGGTTTACGAAGTCCTTACATGAAAAACACAGGAGGCCAATTCAATTGCATCTCACTGTACACCCTTAGTCCAGGTATAACCTCACATACCACCAAAACGTCAAAAAATCATACATTTAGGAAAGCATGCTTTCCGTGGTGCACCACGTTATTTTCATGACAAAACGATTGAAAGATATATTATGGGAACTTAAAATTAATCAAATGCATTCACACTTCAAGAACATTTACATAATGCTGACAGGCAGTGGCGTGCCGTGGAAAAAGCGCCCAGGGAATCAATCAGGCAAAAAAATGCGACCATATTACCTATCTTCATCGGCGATGTTGGCCGGGGGGGAGGGGGGTGTAAGTCATTTTTGTAATGAAAAGATATCATTGGCGAAATACCCGAATCTAAGCTTCAATGATCCTACTGCAATGATTGCAGTAACGGCCCTAACGGCAAGAGAATAGAGATCACACCCTCCCAGCTCTCGGAGGAGACAGGACCAGGGGCGAAGCGTGGGTATTTTCACGGGGGAGACACACATAATATTACGTACATTTGGCAGTGGCACGTGCGTAGGGGTACTATTATCTCTCTGGAGCACGGTAAATGGAATTAATATCAGTCTTAGTGCCAGTCTTAGAAGATCATACGGTCATGTTCATTCAGTTCATGCTGGCTGGAAATATGAACCTTAACGTTACTAAATTACCTAATATTTAGGACGAAATAAGCTTGCATGTGCTGTGGTTTACGTTGAGCAGGAAAGCAATGCTAATCGCTTTCAAAGCTGGGTAAGCGCCTTATACCATGGGTAAGCGCTACTACTAAACCTGAAAAAAATCCTGCGCCACGGAGCGCGCTTGTGCTACGGAGACGCGGTTCCCAAAGCACATATTTTCAGGACAGCACGGAGTCACAGAGCCGAGACGCGTCTCAAACGCAGCGAGTTTATTGCAGCGGTGACTCGGAAATCAAGCATCGGGCGGCGGGCGGCGGGCGGCGGGGACCAGTGTATAAGACCCTATGCGAGGAGACAATCTCCAACTATGTCTCTCGCTCGGTGCTCGAATAGTAAATCGCTCGTAGCTCTTCGGTTGCACTCGCGTTACAGCCGAGCTTGGCGCGCGAGTGTGAATGCATTTGCAGCTCGCACCGAGCTCGTTCAAGCCACTCGCTAAATAAACTTAAAAGATCCGTAAAAAAAACTTCATCACGTAATTTTTAGGGTAAACACTGTCTCATTGTCTCATAGGACGCTTCGCCCCTGGACAGGACATTAACTTATGGAGACCAATTTTTCAACATTCCCTTACCTCCGCCTCCCCTAGTCCTTTCGAGTCGGGGCTTGAGGGGGCGGATTCATTACGTGCAGTTGGCAACTTATATTAACGTCATCTAGATGTCCGCTGGTGCTATTGTCATCTGAATTGTGAGTACGTAACCGAAGGTGTGCGGTCTCGAGGCTGCACACTCTCGCTTCCTGAGATCTAGCCGCGAACAAACTTTTCGAACCGGCACAAACCATATTCGCCTCCTGCGCTCTGGCATGTTACCGCATGTTACCAAGTCGGTCCAACCGTCACACAATGACCGCCGCCCTGACACTGTTGTAGAAGTATTATGAGAACGGTCACTGATCATTAGTTTTTGAGACCAGCATTAGTTTGATATTTATTAGATTAGAGTAATCATTTGCCACATGTCCCTATACTGCGTACATAGAACAGTTCTCGAGATATAGGTATCGACTTGTTCCTGGTATTGTTGAAGAATTATATTGAAAATGGTAACTGATGACCGGCATTAGCCAGATATAATGGTTATTGTAATGATTTGAGTCTTGCTTTTGTATGTAGGTATATAGCTAGTTTTTCATATTTTTAGGCTTTTTGTATACACATTTCATGTGGCGGTATTTTGCTTGAAAACTTAATTCCTACTACTTAATTCCTGGGGACGCCTGGGGCAATTTCTGAAGCCAACTTCACAACGGTTGATTGATCAGCTGTGGATGTCGAAAGTCAGAAAATTCTGGAATCTGGAGGATTTAGATTTTAGAACCAGGAAAAACAAGAAACAGTTAGAATGGAGCTAACGTGCTATAATAAGGGTTGCGGGAAGACTTATTTAGAAAAAGATAACAACGAAGGTAAGTATTTAGCTGCATACTCGTGATTTATGATTGCCGTTTGTGACCATGTGCCTATGTGTTGATGTCTACCACCATTGAGTCTACCCCTGTATTTGTTTTCATTTAGATTCTTGCGTATATCATCCAGGGGTGCCTGTATTTCACGACGCGTACAAAGGCTGGTCCTGTTGTTCGAAAAAATGTACAGACTTCACGGAATTTCTCAACTTCAAGGTAGGCCATTCAAGTTCCGCCGACAGTTCCGGTAATGACTTACCCTCAACAGTCGAATTCCGAAACCTAAGTGCTGTGTATACTGGCCCGATGTGAAATCTTATCCATTCTGACACCCTTCACAATATTATCTGGTCAACTGAACGCTACGTAGAGCCGGTAAGCCTACGTTTCCGCAGTGGTAGGTAGGTAGGTAGGTAGGTAGGTACCTACTTCAATGGTAGGTACTTCAATGGTAGGTACTTCAATGGTAGGTACGATGACCAATGCTGCGACCATCAACATGATCTTTTTCACACTGATGCTATATCTTTCTTGTTGGTGTTCAACAAAAAATTCTCTTTACAACTGGAACACAATAAAGCACCTGCAACGGCAGCCCTCTTTAAGCTCACTGGTGGACAACCTCAGTGTTGAGAGGAAATTGTTACTGGTTTAAGCAGTTACCAGTATGCAATTGATGGTAGGGAGGCGAAGCTGGAAAAATGTGCACCCGAACCGGGATACGAACCCGGGACCTCCTGCTTGCCGGGCAGGTGCTCTACCAACTGAGCTATTCGGTCACACATTCTCCCTGCTTCGCCGGGTGGGACAAGGGGGATCTCCAGGGAGACGAGAGGCCGAGTAAACCAGTAACAATTTCCTCTCATCCACCTCGTGTCTCTTCATCTGAGAACGGGACAAAGGGTCTAGTGATTGCGCCTTCGCCGTCCTGGGGCCGAGTCCGTTTACCCGTCCCATGTACGGGTCGCTCGGCCTCTCATCTCCCTGGAGATCCCCCTTGTCCCACCCGGCGAAGCAGGGAGAATGTGTGACCGAATAGCTCAGTTGGTAGAGCACCTGCCCGGCAAGCAGGAGATCCCGGGTTCGTATCCCGGTTCGGGTGCACATTTTTCCAGCTTCGCCTCCCTTCCAACCTCAGTGTTAATTCCCATTAAAAAACAAATGCAAGTAGGTACCTATGCTGTTCACCAGTGAGATTAACATGTATTGCAGGAGCTCTATACCAACAAGATATTACTTCTACTTTTAATTCTCACACCAAGTACAACATGGGTCTCTGGCAACATACTTTTAATTCTCACACCAAGTACAACATGGGTCTCTGGCAACATACCGCCATCTTCTACGCAAAACAAAACACAATCTTCTAGGTATCTATTAACTCTGACATTTTAACACTCTGCCATCATTGGATTACTTGATTTTAAGTACCTAATATCTAACATGGTTTATGCACTGATGTTTTCGAAATTACTAGGGCTTCGCGAACGCAATTTGTGTTGCGTTGAAGATGAGCGTAGGTAGCGGTTTGTGAATATAGCGGATTAAAAGGTGCAGGCAGCAGTCACAAGAAAACCATGGAGCACCAAACCTGACCATTGCCTTCTCGAAAATTCTAATCACTTGAAAATGTATACGGATTCTGACGTTCCTTTGTTTCTCTTCGAGGTCAACAAAGCTGGTAACCAAAGAAACGAAGGAAACCGGACTCGTATTGAATCAGCCGTCAAATCACGAAAAAAACACCACAAAAATGCTAATAAAAACCAATTGGAAAAACCTACCGAACTAAGATTTGCAGGCATGATAAATATGTATAAGGTCAACATGTTTAGAAGT
Source organism: Nemoura dubitans (assembly GCA_921293005.1). Lineage (NCBI taxonomy): Eukaryota > Metazoa > Arthropoda > Insecta > Plecoptera > Nemouridae > Nemoura > Nemoura dubitans. The sequence goes on along the minus strand of OV121078.1, from coordinate 13,668,846 downwards.
TTTGGTGAAGTTATGTTCAGAACTTTGAAATTTACAGGGGTTCAAAATTCTGAAAGAATCGAAAAATTTCGTAAAAATTGATTTATAAAAAATTAACTGAACCGATCTTTTTAAAAAACGTAGGGGGTCTAAGTTGAGAACAGAGGTAGATACTCAGAAATTTTCATAGATGTCGGTTCAGGCGTTTGGTCTGTAGAGCGCGCACAAACACACAAAAAAAAAAAAAAAAAAAAAAAAACACACAAGTGACTTTTTTCTGGGGTAAGTGAAATTGAAGATTTCTCTCCGCTCGCTTCGCTCGCTACGCTCATCAATGATTACTTACGTTACGAACAGACGTTAACCATCAAACGCTTCTAAATTTGAAAAGTTTTTTCGTCAAACAAACTGGCACCAATGGTGATCCTTGGCTCTCACTCACGGTGCTGTCATCTGGCCTGACGGTTGTGAACGTGTCCCCAGGGCTGTGCCACCGGTCGACACAGCAACGTGAAGCCGGCCGAGCCGCCGAAGCCGACGCCGGTGGAGGAGCCGAGTCCGGCGGAGACCAAAGTTCCCGCGCCCAAGAAGAGTCTGCCGAGGCCCCCGGTGGACTCGCCCATGGTAACCACGACGATGGGGACTTAGGGAGCCTGCTTGGCCTGGATTTGTAGAATTTAGGAAGCCTAGGTTAAAAAAACTATTGTTGGTTCTTTTGTTCACGTTTCTAACACATCAGCAATACTTTATTTAGCATTTAAATCCTGACTAGCAGTATGGGCCCGTGCTACGCACGTATAGTGCACTGCATGTGAGGGCATGTTAGTACTTTGCAGTTCATGGCTCTATATATTTATTATTTATTGAAATTAATATTTATTAATACTCTTTGCTCATATAAGTTGTGGAGAGCAAAATCGCCACCCGTCCACAAAGTGAAATGTTTTTCACTGAAAGAACCCGATGAAATAACCGGAACAAACTCACAATCACCAAGAACGTGAAGAAAATGTTAAGATCACTCAGCGTTAAGCTCCAGCTAAAGGATGGAGCCCTTTCCTTCGACACTAGTACCCTATGCCCTGCGGGCAAAACCCGGTAGCCAGGTTATAACTAAAATATCGCCCTAGGCCTTAACCTAGGTCCTAGGACTTGGGACCAAAACGTAACAACATTTTGTTGCTCGTAAATCATAATGTCATTATCCCAATCCAGCTTGCCGGAAAAAAACTTCAAGTTTAATTTGCAAAGTTGCATTTGAAACTGTCCAACGCCAAAAGGTGTAGCAATTGTCATAACTCATATTTCAACACAAATTTCATTGATCAATTAAATTTCTTTTGATATACTGTCCAAAAGTATTATAATGCACAAATAAATATATATAAATACGTCAATTTTCGTTTGTTAAAAATGTAATTGATAGCATCAAGTACCTAGATCTGGCAAGACTGCGCAAAACTTTTCTTGCCGACTACACAAAAATAGTGTTTAGAACATTTTAGAATCTACTCGGTATATAACTCCGCCTGAAATTTGCTCGCAATCAATTCCTTACATTTTATGCAAATCAAAATCTTTTATAAGTGTTTCTAGTCGGTTTTGGATGTTTTTTCAGGAGATTTGCTTTCTGTACCCGATGACGTGTAAATAGCTACATTCACTGCGTAAAAGATAAATTCGTGGATTCATTCACCTTGCAGTGGTATGAAAACAAAACAAAAGAATTCATCTGTCGCTCTAAATGCCAAATCTTTTCAAGTTCACGTATAATATGATGGCAAATAGGAGCGTTTTGACAAAATGTCTTCAATAACTTCACAATGCATGCGATAATAGTCACCTAGACGAAGCGGATCAGTAAAAAGGTAAGATTTGAACGATTTAAAAATCGAGCTGGGCTGCAAGGTGCTACTCAATCATGCCAGCCAAATGCAATCAGTTTTTTCAATATTTCACCTAAGAAACACTTTCAAATCGCTGTTAAAATGTCGTCTCTGGATGTAAACCAATATTTTGAACATTTATAATCCATTTCCACCCGTTTTTAACCAATTTCCGCGATTTTTATTAAGAATGAAGCTCGGTGAAAAATGCATCCCAGCCTGCCAGCCAGCCAGCCAGCCAGCACAAACTAAAAAGCTGCACATTGCCAAATAAGAGCTTTTATATAAGGTTAATTAGAAAGTTTATTTTTATTTTTTATTGGTGCTAAAGATAGAACATGAGTCTAAGAAATTTAATATCCCCGTTCCATTATTGTTATTCTGAAATTTCGATGGGTCAGTCAAGCCAGCAACACCCTTGAGGAAGAAACCTATGTTACGCAACGTCAGGAAATCAGTGAGACTCTGTTGAGAATTCAAAACCCAGTGTTGAAATGGTTGTACTTGAAAACTAGTGCTAAAAACGGGATAAGCAGACATGAGTCTTGGGAATCAGTGAGACTTTATTCAGCATTCAAAACCCAGTGTTGAAATGGTTGTGTTTGAAAACCAGTGCTAAAGACAGGACAAGCAGACATGCGTCTTGGGAATCAGTGAGACTTTATTTAGCATTCAAAACCCAGTGTTGAAATGGTTGTGTTTGAAAACCAGTGCTAAAGACAGGACAAGCAGACATGAGTCTTGGGAATCAGTGAGACTTTATTTAGCATTCAAAACCCAGTGTTGAAATGGTTGTGTTTGAAAACCAGTGCTAAAGACAGGACAAGCAGACATGAGTCTTGGGAATCAGTGAGACTTTATTTAGCATTCAAAACCCAGTGTTGAAATGGTTGTGTTTGAAAACCAGTGCTAAAGACAGGACAAGCAGGTATGAGTCTTAAAGATTTCAGATACGTATTTAAGGTATTTTAGAGGCTAATAAGAAGTGCAATAACCCTCGTTCTACTTCGGACAGATCGAGCTAAGCCTGACCCTGGCTCGAACCTCCCGAAAGTCACACCTACACGTGGTTTCGACCAAAGGAAATTTTGCAACAATATCGACGATTAAACCTTGGTTAGAATACAAATATGCCCTAGCGAGCAAATAAATTAGCAGGAAATCTGTTGGCACTTTCCTTCGGTTCCCAAGCTTGCTTCTAGTCGTGCTCGTTGCGTTGCCCACTGAGCCCGACGCTTGCTTCTAGTCGTGCTCGTTGCGTTGCCCACAGAGCCCACTGAGCCCGACGCTTGCTTCTAGTCGTGCTCGTTGCGTTGCCCACAGAGCCCACTGAGCCCGACGCTTGCTTCTAGTCGTGCTCGTTGCGTTGCCCACAGAGCCCACTGAGTCCGACGCTTGCTTCTAGTCGTGCTCGTTGCGTTGCCCACAGAGCCCACTGAGTCCGACGCTTGCTTCTAGTCGTGCTCGTTGCGTTGCCCACAGAGCCCACTGAGCCCGACGCTTGCTTCTAGTCGTGCTCGTTGCGTTGCCCACAGAGCCCACTGAGTCCGACGCTTGCTTCTAGTCGTGCTCGTTGCGTTGCCCACAGAGCCCACTGAGCCCGACGCTTGCTTCTAGTCGTGCTCGTTGCGTTGCCCACAGAGCCCACTGAGCCCGACTCTGGCTTCGAGCGTGGCGAGCCGCGTGGCCCCGCCCCCTGTCGAACCGACCAATGCCGACGCAGGGACGCTGTGCAAACGCGGCGGCTGTCGCAAGGAGTTCCCGGACTCCGGGCCGTGCGACCATCATCCCGGATATCCCGTCTTCCACGAGGGCATGAAGTTCTGGAGCTGCTGCAATCGCAAGACGGCGGACTTCGATGTCTTCATGGAGCAAGTCGTGAGTGACTCTTTGTTTTGCGGAGCAGGGACAAATATCACAACGAAGCAAATTACAAATGAAAATTTTTTTGAGCAGTGGTACAAAGCTGTTTTTCTTCTGTGCCATTCTTAACTCATTAGGTACCGGCGGTCTATTTATAAGACGGTAAAAAATTGCCTATTTTATTTTCTAATCTAAAAATTAAAAAAATATATATGTAGTTCTATTAGTACCTCCTCACACAAAAATTGAGTTATCAAAGAAACATTTTCCCCAAGTTTTATTTGTACCTACTTTGCTTCTTTTTGATATTTATAAAATATATAACTAGGGCTTCGCGTACGCAATTTGTGTTGCGTTGAAGATGAGCGTAGCGGTTTGTACTTAGCGCATATAAAGATGCAGGTAAAACTCCTATGAAAACCATGGAGCCCCGTGCCAGACCATAGCCGTCTCGAAAATTCTGATCACTTGAAAACGTGGACGATTCTGACGTTCCTTTGTTTCTCTCGTAGCTGTCAGATAGCGCGAATATGCTCATTTTGAGTTCATTGAGGAATGCGCACATAAATGCATCGATGTAACTCATGCCTAAGAGTTTTTATTAGACTGGAAATGTTTTTCTATTGCAGATTTACTTTCAATCTTGCACGCACGAAGTTGACAACATTTCTGATATCTGTCAAATCATTGCCTTGGGCACATTTGATGTCAACAAGGCTGGTTTGATATTTCGTTGTGGTTTCGATGGTTTCGAAGAGCAATATTCGAAATTGGGAAAATTGGGGGAAAAAACGCACTTTTAAATAAATTTCCGTACTTTTCCAAACTTTCGCAATTGTCGAATATTGCAATTTTTTCTGCTTTGAAGGGAAGAGGTATTGAGGATTTTCTTGAAAAACGCAGGGGGTCTAAGTTGAGAACAAAAGTAGACACCTTGAAAATTTCATCGCAATCGACGCAGGCGTTTGGCCTGAAGAGCGCGCGCAAACACACATACAAACAAACAAAAACACACACTAGTGTTTTTTTTTAGCAGTAGTGAAATTGCACGTTGAGAAAAATGTAATTTGGGGCTTGATGGGTCAAGAGGAAACTAAACGCCAGCGCTTTCGACATGCGGCGAGATATACGCGGGAACTTCTCCAGGCCGCAATTAGATACCAACAAAGAGTTTAGGAAAATACACACAAATACAATAGAGCAACGTGTTGTAAACTGCCTCGAATGATTCGTCTCTCATCCTTCGAAGCTCTCGAAGTGTCACACATTGGCTTTTATCAGCCTTTATGTCGGCATTTCTGTCCTTCAGTGCGGCGCCGTTTGCAATCTCGTATGTCTGAAAGTCTGGCTTACCTTCTATTTGATGCTCTGAGCCAGTGGTTCTCAAACTTTTTGTGCACATGACTCCCTTAAGAGGTGGTTGAATTTCCGTGGCTCCTTTTTGATCTTGAATGCAACCTAATTTTCACGTTTGCACAAGTGTCTTTTCATTTAATATAGTATACGTTTTAAGCGGTCGACCAAAAGTGCAAGAAAATGCATGTCAAAATAATTGTTAATTTGACAAGACAAGGATTTTTGCTAGTAGAACTCACATCAATTATATAAATCGAGTGAAATATTATTTCTACAGAAACGTTAAGATTTAAGCATGGCTTTCAAAATTCCACGATGTCCCTGGCTGAAATGCGCAATTCTGAAAACCTCTGCTCTAAGCGATCCCAAAGAACCCCGTGCTTTTATGCTGGCATTTCTGTCATTCAGATCGGCACCGTTTCAATCTCGAATGCCTCACAAGTCTAACTTACCTTCTGTTGATGCCCTGTGCTGTCCCAATGAAGCCAAAGCTTTTTTGCCAGCATTACTCTGACGCTTCCAAATGTGGCCGGCACCGTGTGCAATCCCGGCTGCCTGAAAGTGAGGCTTACCTTCTGTTTGATGCCCTTTCCAATGAACCCAATGCTTTTGCACGATGGTTAATTTAATTTGAGTTCACCTTTGCACAGCCTTCTAGTTGCAGCTGTTACTCATTGGCTCTTCTGCCCATTTGTGTTACTAGAAGGCTGTGGGAAACATTAACCATAAATAAATGCTAGGTACTTACATAAAATATTAAATAGAGCCACGTTATTTTGATATTAAGTTTAAGTCTAAGTCTAAGAGCAATCAAGTTTTGGATCAACGTATTGATCTCAACCTTCCGCGCAATGAATTTAATGTAACAACTAACATTACATCGTTCAAACCTAGCTGAAGGTTCCTGGATACCTTTACTGCCGTCACAGATGCGACCTTTGCTATTATGCAGTTTCTGACTACACTGTTAGTGATAAGCTATTAAAGTAAGCAACGGAGTTGTGGATGAAGAGTCAATCTGTGTAGGTAACCGAGCCTTTTTCGTATTTTAAATCTCCTTCGTCTCTTTGTTGCTTCTCGAAAAAGCGCAAAAGTATAAATACAAAATTTTAAGAAGCGGTTTTGGCCCTTTTGGACCCAAATGATGGAAAAACGTCTCCGTAACCAACACAGATTGGCTATCTACAACTCCCTCGCTTACTTAAATAGTTTATCACTGCTAACTTACAGCTTATCTAGTTCTGAATCTGTGCGGCAGTGCAGGTATCCAGGCGCCTTAAGCTCCACGTAAACGAGCAAACGAAAGCCAAGCGCTAACGCCCCGTTCCCTCCGCAGGGCTGCGTGCGAGGCGTCCACCTGTGGACTTCGGCCCCGCCCCCTTCGTGCCGCATCGACTGGCACCAGACGGCCACTCACGTCGTCGTCTCCCTCTTCTCCAAGACGTACCTGCCCTCGGAGTCCCAAGTCCATCTCAGTCCCGTGCGACTCAGTCTGGCGCTGGGGTTCCCTCAGGACGCAGTGCAACGCATGGACATCCATCTCGACGGGGTGAGTGCTTGCCCTCGGAGTCCCAAGTCCATCTCAGTCCCGTGCGACTCAGTCTGGCGCTGGGGTTCCCTCAGGGGGCAGTGCAACGCATGGACATCCATCTCGACGGGGTGAGTGCTTGCCCTCGGAGTCCCAAGTCCATCTCAGTCCCGTGCGACTCAGTCTGGCGCTGGGGTTCCCTCAGGACGCAGTGCAACGCATGGACATCCATCTCGACGGGGTGAGTGCTTGCCCTCGGAGTCCCAAGTCCATCTCAGTCCCGTGCGACTCAGTCTGGCGCTGGGGTTCCCTCAGGGGGCAGTGCAACGCATGGACATCCATCTCGACGCGGTGAGTGCTTGCCCTCGGAGTCCCAAGTCCGGCTCTTGTCCGACTCCGAAGACTTGTCCGACTTGACAAGACTATGGCCCGAATGCATAGACGCCACTTAGTGCGCACTCAGTGCACACTCGGGGGGCCATTTTCATTGCACAGCCGAAAATCGTTCATTGCAGTCAATGTGTTCAATGTGTTCAATGTGTTCAATGTGTTCAATGTGTGTTAGTGCAGTCCAGACCAGACCAGTGCAGTGCAGTCCGGAGAGGCTTTATTTGGCAGAGAGAAATTAAAGACTTAATTCACTCAATTCATCAATTAAACTCCATTCCACGTTGAGAAGGAGAGTGGATTTGCATCTTCCTCGATGACCCACTGCTGCTAGACACGAGCTGAAACATGAAACAAACTTGAAATGGAGTGTAGATAGACATGTTCCTTAGCGTCTGCGTCTGTGTTGCAGCTGGTCTCCGTGACGGAGAGCAGAGTGGACATGTTCCTTAGCGGCTGCGTCCGTGTTGCAGCTGGTCTCCGTGACGGAGAGCAGAGTGGACATGTTCCTTAGCGGCTGCGTTCGTGTTGCGGCTGGTCTCCGTGACGGAGAGCAGAGTGGACATGTTCCTTAGCGGCTGCGTTCGTGTTGCAGCTGGTCTCCGTGACGGAGAGCAGAGTGGACATGTTCCTTAGCGTCTGCGTCTGTGTTGCAGCTGGTCTCCGTGACAGAGAGCAGAGTGGACATGTTCCTTAGCGGCTGCGTTCGTGTTGCAGCTGGTCTCCGTGACGGAGAGCAGAGTGGACATGTTCCTTAGCGGCTGCGTTCGTGTTGCAGCTGGTCTCCGTGACGGAGAGCAGAGTGGACATGTTCCTTAGCGGCTGCGTTCGTGTTGCAGCTGGTCTCCGTGACGGAGAGCAGTGGACATGTTCCTTAGCGGCTGCGTTCGTGTTGCAGCTGGTCTCCGTGACGGAGAGCAGAGTGGACATGTTCCTTAGCGTCTGCGTCTGTGTTGCAGCTGGTCTCCGTGACGGAGAGCAGAGTGGACATGTTCCTTAGCGGCTGCGTTCGTGTTGCAGCTGGTCTCCGTGACGGAGAGCAGAGTGGACATGTTCCTTAGCGGCTGCGTTCGTGTTGCGGCTGGTCTCCGTGACGGAGAGCAGAGTGGACATGTTCCTTAGCGTCTGCGTCCGTGTTGCAGCTGGTCTCCGTGACGGAGAGCAGAGTGGACATGTTCCTTAGCGGCTGCGTTCGTGTTGCAGCTGGTCTCCGTGACGGAGAGCAGAGTGGACATGTTCCTTAGCGGCTGCGTTCGTGTTGCAGCTGGTCTCCGTGACGGAGAGCAGAGTGGACATGTTCCTTAGCGTCTGCGTCTGTGTTGCAGCTGGTCTCCGTGACGGAGAGCAGAGTGGACATGTTCCTTAGCGTCTGCGTTCGTGTTGCAGCTGGTCTCCGTGACGGAGAGCAGTGGACATGTTCCTTAGCGGCTGCGTTCGTGTTGCAGCTGGTCTCCGTGACGGAGAGCAGAGTGGACATGTTCCTTAGCGGCTGCGTTCGTGTTGCAGCTGGTCTCCGTGGCGGAGAGCAGAGTGGACATGTTCCTTAGCGTCTGCGTCCGTGTTGCAGCTGGTCTCCGTGACGGAGAGCAGAGTGGACATGTTTCTTAGCGGCTGCGTTCGTGTTGCAGCTGGTCTCCGTGACGGAGAGCAGAGTGGACATGTTCCTTAGCGGCTGCGTTCGTGTTGCAGCTGGTCTCCGTGACGGAGAGCAGAGTGGACATGTTCCTTAGCGGCTGCGTCCGTGTTGCAGCTGGTCTCCGTGACGGAGAGCAGAGTGGACATGTTCCTTAGCGGCTGCGTTCGTGTTGCAGCTGGTCTCCGTGACGGAGAGCAGAGTGGACATGTTCCTTAGCGGCTGCGTTCGTGTTGCAGCTGGTCTCCGTGACGGAGAGCAGAGTGGACATGTTCCTTAGCGTCTGCGTCTGTGTTGCAGCTGGTCTCCGTGACGGAGAGCAGAGTGGACATGTTCCTTAGCGTCTGCGTTCGTGTTGCAGCTGGTCTCCGTGACGGAGAGCAGAGTGGACATGTTCCTTAGCGGCTGCGTCCGTGTTGCAGCTGGTCTCCGTGACGGAGAGCAGAGTGGACATGTTCCTTAGCGGCTGCGTTCGTGTTGCAGCTGGTCTCCGTGACGGAGAGCAGAGTGGACATGTTCCTTAGCGTCTGCGTTCGTGTTGCAGCTGGTCTCCGTGACGGAGAGCAGTGGACATGTTCCTTAGCGGCTGCGTTCGTGTTGCAGCTGGTCTCCGTGACGGAGAGCAGAGTGGACATGTTCCTTAGCGGCTGCGTTCGTGTTGCAGCTGGTCTCCGTGACGGAGAGCAGTGGACATGTTCCTTAGCGGCTGCGTCCGTGTTGCAGCTGGTCTCCGTGACGGAGAGCAGAGTGGACATGTTCCTTAGCGTCTGCGTCTGTGTTGCAGCTGGTCTCCGTGACGGAGAGCAGAGTGGACATGTTCCTTAGCGTCTGCGTTCGTGTTGCAGCTGGTCTCCGTGACGGAGAGCAGAGTGGACATGTTCCTTAGCGGCTGCGTCCGTGTTGCAGCTGGTCTCCGTGACGGAGAGCAGAGTGGACATGTTCCTTAGCGTCTGCGTCTGTGTTGCAGCTGGTCTCCGTGACGGAGAGCAGAGTGGACATGTTCCTTAGCGGCTGCGTTCGTGTTGCAGCTGGTCTCCGTGGCGGAGAGCAGAGTGGACATGTTCCTTAGCGTCTGCGTCCGTGTTGCAGCTGGTCTCCGTGACGGAGAGCAGAGTGGACATGTTTCTTAGCGGCTGCGTTCGTGTTGCAGCTGGTCTCCGTGACGGAGAGCAGAGTGGACATGTTCCTCAGCGGCTGCGTTCGTGTTGCAGCTGGTCTCCGTGACGGAGAGCAGAGTGGACATGTTCCTTAGCGGCTGCGTTCGTGTTGCAGCTGGTCTCCGTGGCGGAGAGCAGAGTGGACATGTTCCTTAGCGTCTGCGTCCGTGTTGCAGCTGGTCTCCGTGACGGAGAGCAGAGTGGACATGTTTCTTAGCGGCTGCGTTCGTGTTGCAGCTGGTCTCCGTGACGGAGAGCAGAGTGGACATGTTCCTTAGCGGCTGCGTTCGTGTTGCAGCTGGTCTCCGTGACGGAGAGCAGAGTGGACATGTTCCTTAGCGGTTGCGTTCGTGTTGCAGCTGGTCTCCGTGGCGGAGAGCAGAGTGGACATGTTCCTTAGCGTCTGCGTCCGTGTTGCAGCTGGTCTCCGTGACGGAGAGCAGAGTGGACATGTTTCTTAGCGGCTGCGTTCGTGTTGCAGCTGGTCTCCGTGACGGAGAGCAGAGTGGACATGTTCCTTAGCGGCTGCGTCCGTGTTGCAGCTGGTCTCCGTGACGGAGAGCAGAGTGGACATGTTCCTTAGCGGCTGCGTTCGTGTTGCAGCTGGTCTCCGTGACGGAGAGCAGAGTGGACATGTTCCTTAGCGGCTGCGTTCGTGTTGCAGCTGGTCTCCGTGACGGAGAGCAGAGTGGACATGTTCCTTAGCGTCTGCGTCCGTGTTGCAGCTGGTCTCCGTGACGGAGAGCAGAGTGGACATGTTCGGCACCAAAGTCGAGGTGAAACTTCGGAAGGCGGAGCCGGGGTCGTGGTCCAGACTCGGCGCGGACCTCCTGCCGAAACCCTCGGAAAACAAATCCAGCGACGAGGAAGTCTCCAGCAACGCCGTCGCGCTGGAAGCCATCGATTTGTCCGACCTTTGAGTCGACATCCGAATGTCGAATGTCGAATGTCGAATGTCGAATGTCGTTACTTTAAGTTGTAAGCTTTCGTGAGAGGTTGGTTCGCTAATAAATCTGAAAACCAATTTACGATTTCGTTTCTTTAATCCCTATCTCATGTTGACACAAGTTAATTTGCAGAATTTTAACAATTTTGTGATGAAGGTGCCTTGGCATTTGAATTTTGAATGTCTACCGTATATTTGTTTACAGACAAACCTTAAGTGGCAGCCCAAGACAAATAGCTAATGCTCTAGGACTTATTCAGCTTACAAATCAAGTATGGGTCATTTTTGTGTTACAATAAGATTTGCTGACAGGTGAGAAAAACTGCCAAATATATAAATTGAAAAGTTTTAATGGTTTTTTAAAATTTTCAGTAAGTCTAATCATAAAACAAAATTGATTCTTACATTATTTAAAAGCCTAATAAATTGCCTAGAGCACTAGCTATTTTGTTTTGGGCTGTCACTGATCGTTTGTCTGTAAAAAAATATTTTGTAAATGGGTATCCGTAGGCCAAGGGCTCACCCAACTTAAATTAAATCCTTAAAGAATAAAATGAAATGATTTTTAAGAAATGACATAATTTAGAATCGAATTTTTGAAGTGTGACAACACAAGGGTCAGCAGACCAATATTTTGATTAAAAAAAACGGTTTCATTTCGTATGGCATTGCATTTATTTTGAGACAAGTTTTTAATATCGCATATACACCAGAACATCTCGGCCTCAACGATGTCTTGGATCTGATAGCTGACTAGTGCTACCCAAGTAGCACAGAAACCGTTTTCACGAACGTTCGGTGGACGTCGAAAAGCCAACGGGGGATAACTTGCGTTCAACGTTGGGCGAATGTGAATGTCGAATGCAAGTTGTCCACTGTTAGCTTTTTGACGTCCACCGAACGTTCGTGAAACGTTTTTGTGCTACTTGGGTTGATGCATTTTGCCAAATACTTACTTGAGCCGAAAGACATTTATTTACATTTCCGAAAGCGTTGAATGAATATTATCTCATAGCTTTCATACAGGGCCATCTCAGGGCCCCATATATGTAAGGGAATGCAAAGAAAATAGAAATATCGATGGTGTACAGGCAGAATTGGGCGTAAGCGACATTTTCACAATTGTTCAGGAAGTGAAAAAAACCTCACAATTAAACAATTGTTGCAAATGCATAAATAATATTATTAATTAATAATTATGTTCACCGAAATTGTGTGGTAACAGAAAAGTGTGTTCAATCAATATTCCTTTCGTGCAGTTTGAGCAACCTATTATATAGATTTGAGAATATTATTTATTACCTAGTAAGTTCTTTCAGTAGAATTTTAAACTCATTAAATTTGACCTTAAAACTCTTTGGCCTCATCTTTTCGGAGCTATATCTCCGTTGCTGGCATAGATATTTGTTTTCAGTTTTCACACATTTTTATAAGCATTCAAGAGTCTAGTTAATGCATAAAAATAAGTATATGCATGTATTTATGGGGAATAATATCCAAACTGCTATCAAAAATTCAAGGACTTTTCCCCCAAAATAATTGTCTAGAATTTCAATTAGGTAGTGCTACAGTACACTGGGTCTTGGACACTCACACACTGTCGAGTGATATTACAGCCCTTTTTCCCTCCGTTCGGATCAAAATCGTTTTTTTTTTTACCTTCTGCAATCACGCAATGGCAATTCCACCGCTTGTCCATTCTTATCAGTTATCAATATCAGATTAATGTAGATTAATTTAAATATTTTCTGGAATACGTTGACAGATGGCATGATTCATATTACAACCGTTTCGATCTTTGGCATGGATTTTTATTTCTTTAAATAGTAGGTAGGTACACATTGATTCCATTTATGATAATAATATACATAACTATTGCAATTTGCACCGCCTATGATATTTTAATGACTAGATAAACATATTTTATGATATGATAATATATTTTACACGTGGTAAACAAATCATATAATATTATATACATACATTTCATGACAATAGGCTATTTACAAATAGTATATCAAATTAGTCTATGCTGAAAGTGCAATAGGTAGGCAACTTGCGTGACAGAACTGCAACGCGGTTGCCTATGTGAAAGGAAGTGCAAGAATTGGGATGCTGGATCTTATTGCTGTGCAGTGTTACTAGGGCCACGCGAACGCAGATTGTTTGGCGTTGAAGATGTCGTAGCGGTTTGCAGTGGAGGAAAGGTAAATTAAAAGCCCAACAACAGTAGCCCATATTGCGTGAATTATTACAGTTTCTGTTACAATGGGCTAATAAACTGGCTAAAGTTTCATATGAAAACGGTAGAATTTTTTCGTTAAACGAATGAAGAAATTATAACTAAATAATAACGAAAAGTCTTCCAGCCTAAAATGTTTAGGAATTCTTTATTTCAGCGTGTATTCTCCATCTCTGCAGAGTTTTGTAAAAAAGGTTTGGAACTTTCCGCTCTGCAGCGTCTTCAAAATGTAGGGAAAAATAAAATGTCAAAATATTTTAATCAGTTCTGAACTGGAAAATGAGGCCAGCTCTCAGAGGGAGAGAGGCTGGTCGGATAGAAGTTAAGAAACACTGCGCCGAGTCGGCCGGTGGATGGGTGACCGCCATGCACGTGGCCAACTTTCAAAGGGAGAGAGGTTGGAGGGATTGGAGTTAAGCAACACTGCGCTGAGTCGGGCGTTGGATGGGTGACCGCCATGCTCGTGGCCAACTTTCAGAGGGAGAGAGGTTGGAGGGATTGGAGTTGAGCAACACTGCGACAAGTCGGGGGTTTGATGGGTGACCGCCATGCACGTGGCCAACTTTCAGAGGGAGAGATGTTGGAGGGATTGGAGTTAAGCAACACTGCGCTGAGTCGGCCGGTGAATGGGTGACCGCCATGCACGTGGCCAACTTTCAGAGGGAGAGAGGTTGGAGGGATTGGAGTTAAGCAACACTGCGCTGAGTCTGGCGTTGGATGGGTGACCGCCATGCACGTGGCCAACTTTCAGAGGGAGAGATGTTGGAGGGATTGGAGTTAAGCAACACTGCACTGAGTCTGCCGGTGGATGGGTGACCGCCATGCACGTGGCCAACTTTCAGAGGGAGATATGTTGGAGGGATTGGAGTTAAGCAACACTGCGCTGAGTCTGGCGTTGGATGGGTGACCGCCATGCTCGTGCCCAACTTTCAGAGGGAGAGATGTTGGAGGGATTGGAGTTAAGCAACACTGCACTGAGTCTGCCGGTGGATGGGTGACCGCCATGCACGTGCCCAACTTTCAGAGGGAGAGATGTTGGAGGGATTGGAGTTAAGCAACACTGCGCTGAGTCGGGCGGTGGATGGGTGACCGCCATGCTCGTGGCCAACTTTCAGAGGGAGAGAGGTTGGAGGGATTGGAGTTGAGCAACACTGCGACAAGTCGGGGGTTTGGTGGGTGACCGCGCCACACAGTTATTAACATTGAGTGGCCAGCAGTTTTAGCTTGTGTCTCGCTGTTTTTCACCGATTATGGCATTTCGTTGTCAGCAGAGCAATATCTCACTTGATACGCAATGAAGCTTTTATCGAGGAACACGTTCCACAAGAAACTATAATATATACTGAACACTTTCGATTGCTTGATATTGCAGTTAAGTTTCGATGTCAAGAGCAAAGGTCCAAAATATGAATGCGCAAAAATAATATTCAAATTTCTCGACTCATTCGGTGCAGTATAAAAAATTATTCTGCGATCTTTCGTTTTCAAAGTTAGCCACGTATTATATTATCAAAGTTTAAGTCTTCAGTTCATTAATTTACATGATGATCGATTAGAATAATATCCATCATATGGCTTCTTTGTTAATATTTATTTAACGAAAATATATAATATGATGGTAAATATAAACGTCCTGGAAAAATGTGATGAAAAACACAAGTTTCTGCCTGAAGTACTGCCAGCTGCATGTCTCTATGATATTCAAAGGGCGAAGGGACAAATAAAAATGTAAATTTCTTGGGAAGCGCCTTTAGATTTGAGGTATTTCAAATGCTGACAGCTGATTGGTTATTTTTGATCACATCTATCACCCATACTTGAAAAGATGTCATCACATCCTTTATAACATATATCATGATTGACTGTTACAGGCTGTTGTCAGCACATTTTTGCATTTACACGATGACATTAAGGTACTTAAAAGATAATATCATGATAGATATTATGAAAATCGATCACCTTGTCAAACGGGCTGTACAAAACCAGTCGAGCAAAACAGATGACATCGAGGAAGTGCCGATTGCATTGTCATCTACTTGGCCGTTAGCTCGATGCTGACATACAATTGCAGGCGACTCCATTCCTGTACAAGATTTTGCGCAGCCAATTATAACGCAGGCATGGACCATCTGTGTAAGCTATGTCTGTGTTTTACTATAGCCTTCATTTTTTTAATGGCATTCTGTCGTCAATTCTGACCGTTGATTTGTGAAATGAATAATAGGTATTGTTAATGTAGAACAGTCGATTGTGCATCCTATTACAAAGTTGGTGGTGCTGGAAAGATCGTGAGAGGCCAACAAAATTAAGTGTAGGAAAACCTATATAAAACGTAGTAAATGTGACCGACCACTAGGCAATTTAGCTGGGCTTACAGTAACAGCTGGCAATGTCAGTGACACGATGTCATCAACATTGGCTCATGCCACCAATCAGAGCCTCTGGATATGCATGACGTCATGTTCGCGACTCTGCCATGGAGTCTCTGATTGTTCCAGAGCCAATGTTGATGACATCGTGTCACTGACATTGTCAGCTGTAAACCCACCTGAAGGTGGAATGATCACCTGGGCCTACGAATACCTACCAACAATTGTTTACAGGCAAACTATTATTGACAGCCCCACCAAAATAGCTCACCTCCTAGGTAATGTATAAATACTTTCAAATTACGTACGAATAATTTGTGTGCTATGATTAGTTTAGATAATTAGCGTCCGGAAACCATGGGAAATTATGTTTGCTATGGAAACTAACACTTCCCATAGTAAAGTACGTTATTTGAAAACCATATACATTACCCAGGGGCTGGACTATTTTGGTGGGACTGTCAACAATAGTTTGCATATAAACATTTGTTTGGTAGATATTCGTTGGCCAAGGTCATAGTCCCAACCTAATACTACACTGTACTAGCAGTTAATAACCCCTCGGCGTTGCACCCCTTTACCCCTTGTTCTGCTCCATGTGGTACATGTCGCCCAGCACCCTTTACCCCTTGTTCTGCTCCATGTGGTACATGTCCCCCAGCCCCCTTTACCCCTTGTTCTGCTCCATGTGGTACATGTCGCCCAGCCCCCTTTACCCCTTGTTCTGCTCCATGTGGTACATGTCCCCCAGCACCCTTTACCCCTTGCTCTGCTCCATGTGGTACATGTCGCCCAGCACCCTTTACCCCTTGTTCTGCTCCATGTGGTACATGTCGCCCAGCACCCTTTACCCCTTGTTCTGCTCCATGTGGTACATGTCCCCCAGCACCCTTTACCCCTTGTTCTGCTCCATGTGGTACATGTCCCCCAGCACCCTTTACCCCTTGTTCTGCTCCATGTGGTACATGTCGCCCAGCCCCCTTTACCCCTTGTTCTGCTCCATGTGGTACATGTCCCCCAGCCCCCTTTACCCCTTGTTCTGCTCCATATGGTACATGTCCCCCAGCACCCTTTACCCCTTGTTCTGCTCCATGTGGTACATGTCCCCCAGCACCCTTTACCCCTTGTTCTGCTCCATATGGTACATGTCGCCCAGCACCCTTTACCCCTTGTTCTGCTCCATGTGGTACATGTCGCCCAGCACCCTTTACCCCTTGTTCTGCTCCATATGGTACATGTCGCCCAGCACCCTTTACCCCTTGTTCTGCTCCATATGGTACATGTCGCCCAGCACCCTTTACCCCTTGTTCTGCTCCATATGGTACATGTCGCCCAGCAACTGCTGGATGGGAATCTCGCCGATGGTTTCCTTGAAGAACATCCGTTCGACGGTGGCCGATCGGACGCCCCGCAGCGAGGGCAGCAACAGCAGCAGGCGTCCGAATCGCGTGGGTTGCCGTGGATACCGGGAGCGCACGTAGTCCCCCAGGATGCACTGGGCCTGGTCCTGCAGCATCTCCACGGGCTGGACGTCCAACAGGTCACTCGTCTCTGTCAGGGAATGAGATGCCATGGGTTAGACAGCAGAGTTGGGGATGGATCTTTGAAAACGATTGCGATCGTGCAATCGCGATCCTGTTTTGGTGATCTTTTAACAGATCGTTTTAAAAGATCGAGATCGTTTCCCAATGCCTATGCAGATATGTTTCAGAAGCACTTTTCTTTTATTTAATTCTGTGTGTATTGTAGAGATTAATATGGGATTTCAGCCAACAACATTACTTCCAAATTTGACCGTTTATTTCGAAACAAGTCGAAACAGAGGCAACGAATCTTGGATTAGCGTTCCATTGTCGGTTAACAATTGAGCACTTTACAATTTTTTTTCTGGAAACAAACGTTTGAACTAAATTTATATATTAATTAAACAATCTTGATTTTGAAATTATAGAGAGATGATCGACAACTGCGATCGTTTTAAAATATATTTTTTTGACTACGACCAAAGTAGCAGCCCCACCAAAATAGCCCACAACCTTGGTAATACATACAAGGCTTTCAAGTTACGTAAGAATATTTTATCAATAACGTTTGTAGCGATGGGAAGCATTGGTTTCCATAGTAATCATAACTTTCCTTAGTTAAGGACGTTATTTAGCCAAACAAATCTTAGCACAAAGATTATTCTTGCGTACTTTGAAAACCTTATATACCTTTTACCCAGGAGGTGAGCTATTTTGGCGGGGATGTCACTAATTTTATTGATGAGCGTAGCGAGCGAAGCGAGCGGAGCGAAATCATCAATTTCACTTACCCCAAAAAAAAGTCACTTGTGTATGTTTTTTTTTTTTTTTTGTGTTTGTGCGCGCTCTACAGACCAAACGCCTGAACCGACACGGATGAAAATGTCTGAGTATCTACCTCTGTTCTCAACTTAGACCCCCTGCGTTTTTGAAAAAGATCGGTTCAGTAAATTTTTTATAAATCAATTTTTACGAAATTTTTCGATTTTTTCAGAATTTTGAACCCCTGTAAATTTCAAAGTTCTGAACATAACTTCACCAAAACTTCTAAACATGTTGACCTTATACATATTTATCATGCCTGCAAATCTTAGTTCGGTAGGTTTTTCCAATTGGTTTTTATTAGCATTTTTGTGGTGTTTTTTTCGTGATTTGACGGCTGATTCAATACGAGTCCGGTTTCCTTCGTTTCCTTGGTTACCAGCTTTGTTGACCTCGAAGAGAAACAAAGGAACATCAGAATCCGCATACATTTTCAAGTGATTAGAATTTTCGAGAAGGCAATGGTCAGGTTTGGTGCTCCATGGTTTTCTTGTGACTGCTGCAAGCACCTTTTAATCCGCTATACACAAACCGCTACATACGCTCATCTTCAACGCAACACAAATTGCGTTCGCGAAGCCCTAGTTGATGAGCGGAGCGAAATCATCAATTTCACTTACCCCAGAAAAAAGTCACTTGTGTATGTTGTTGTTGTTGTTTTTTTTTTTTTTTTTTTTTTTGTGTTTGTGCGCGCTCTACAGACCAAACGGCTGAACCGACATGGATGAAAATTTCTGAGTATCTACCTCTGTTCTCAACTTAGACCCCCTGCGTTTTTGAAAAAGATCGGTTCAGTATTTTTTTTATAAATCAATTTTTACGAAATTTTTCGATTTTTTCAGAATTTTGAACCCCTGTAAATTTCAAAGTTCTGAACATAACTTCACCAAAACTTCTAAACATGTTGACCTTATACATATTTATCATGCCTGCAAATCTTAGTTCGGTAGGGTTTTCCAATTGGTTTTTATTAGCATTTTTGTGGTGTTTTTTTTGTGATTTGACGGCTGATTCAATACGAGTCCGGTTTCCTTCGTTTCCTTGGTTACCATCTTTGTTGACCTCGAAGAGAAACAAAGGAACGTCAGAATCCGTATACATTTTCAAGTGATTAGAATTTTCGAGAAGGCAATGGTCAGGTTTGGTGCTCCATGGTTTTCTTGTGACTGCTGCCTGCACCTTTTAATTCGCTATACACAAACCGCTACCCACGCTCATCTTCAACGCAACACAAATTGCGTTCGCGAAGCCCTAGTAGTTTGCCTGTAAACAGTTAGGTACATATTCGTGTGCCTTAAGTTGATCATTCCACCTTCTAGTCACGAAACATCGGCGATTGGAAAAACGCACTAACGAGTTTTTTTTTTTTAGCCCGGCGCCTTACGGGGACTGGACGTTGTGATGGCAACGACCTGACAATTGCCATCACAAGACTGAATTAGTTGCACAGAATAAGTGCCCGCCATGCTATCTATATCTGAATCGTTATTAAATTACTAGATCTGGCCGCCATTTTGGGATGTTGGTAATAATAAGGGATTGGCACACCCGACTTCCGACATGGTTGCAATTGCCTGGTTGACTTGGAATTAATTATTTAGGATGTCCACTGGCAGCTGGATTATTATTGTATTTAGGGAGCCATTTTTAAACAACAATCGGTTCTTTTGTTTACGTTTTTGACGTAAGTCGAGCTATTACCTTTGAAGCAGTAACTAATAGTATGTGTTCCAAAACGTCGGTAAACCAGTGAGACCATTAAGCATTTAAAACCCAGTGTTGAAATGGTTGTGTTTGAAAACCGGTGCTACTGACGAAAATCATTCGCTTTCAATATCACTGCCCCGTGGCCCAACACGGGGCGTGATTTGAAATCGAGTGATTTCGAGCCGATTCAAAGTGAATGGGCTTCACTTGGCAGCGGGCGGCCATGCTGGAAACCGTTTTGGACGCCATTAATTGTCCAAATGAAATGAATACAAATCCAAATGAAATATTTTATGGTCGATTAAACAATGTGTCTCAAGAAATGATATTCATAACTTCAATTTGGCCTATACCTATCCTGTATTTAGCCTATATTTTGCCCATGATTTAGCCTATTGTTTACATAGACAATAGGTGCCAGCCAGGAGTTTGGACAAAAGATGGCGTCGATGCGATTCATCGGCCGCTCCCTGCCAAACAATGCCTCTCTGACCGAAAGGGCTCGACTCCAAGTGGCAGTGGCGCACCCACCTGGACTCGACTCCAAGTGGCAGTGGCGCACCCACCTGGACTCAACTCCAAGTGGCAGTGGCGCACCCACCTGGACTCGACTCCAAGTGGCAGTGGCGCACCCACCTGGACTCGACTCCAAGTGGCAGTGGCGCACCCACCTGGACTCGACTCCAAGTGGCAGTGGCGCACCCACCAGAACTCGACTCCAAGTGGCAGTGGCGCACGCACCTGAACTCGACTCCAAGTGGCAGTGGCGCACACACCTGGACTCGACTCCAAGTGGCAGTGGCGCACGCACCTGGACTCGACTCCAAGTGGCAGTGGCGCACGCACCTGGACTCGACTCCAAGTGGCAGTGGCGCACCCACCTGGACTCGACTCCAAGTGGCAGTGGCGCACCCACCTGGACTCGACTCCAAGTGGCAGTGGCGCACCCACCTGGACTGAAGAGGATCACGGCCTTCATGCATCCGCACTCGCTGCCGTCTGGCGACAGCTGTCTGAACCGCGCCATGATGTCTTGGATGGCCCTGAGTTCGAGTCCCGTGACGTCGTCGTCGGCCAGGCGGTCCCTGGCTTTGGCGCAGAGGAACAGGGCGCTCAGGTCCCACGGGATCGACCACTGGGCCAGGTGCAGCAGGAACAACTCCTTCCAGGACTCCTGCAGGAGCAGCAGCTGCGGGGGAACGAACGAGTCTGCCATTCATTTGCTGTTTTCGTGAAATTTTCGTGTTTTGAAGCTCTCTTGCCTTACTGTCAGTGGGCATAGAGGTGGGCAAAGAGTTGAAAAGGTAGATACAAGATCTTGGATATAGAAGATATGATAGCCTCCTGACCAAGTGGTATACAACCACAAAGAGCCACCACTTCGAATCAGGGAAATGTTGCCAATCAGCGACGCGTTTCTCACATTTAACTTTTTCAAGGATAAAATTCAAACGGCGCAATACCATATTAAAAGTTTCAAACCGTAGCGGCCTTGGGGCATTTGCCCGGCCCCTAGTGGGCCAATCCAGCCCTGGGTGGAGCTCACCTGGTCCCTAGTGGGCCAATCCAACCCTGGGGGGGGGGGGGGGGGGGGGCTCACCTGGTCCCGCTTGGAGAGGGTCTGGAAGGGCGCCAAACACCGCACCCAGCGCACTGCCATGAACAGCAGGCGAGCCGTCGTCTCCTGCAACCACAGCCAACGTCAAACACTTGCAACACCTTGGGTTGGGAACAGGATTTACATTGCAACACTGGGTTGGGAATAGGAAATCCATTGCAACACTGGGTTTAGAATAGGAAATCCATTAGGCAACCCAGGTTGCCTAATTTGACCCAGCTCCTAATTTGGACCAGGCCCATAATTTCTCAAATATGGGCGCCAGAGCACTCAAGTAGCTATGAATGGTACTTATAGTGTAAATATTATACTATACAATGTAGATTTGTGTCGATAACTGCAGATTCCTTCCTTTGTTTGGAAGTTCGTTGATTTGACGGCAGCTGATGCACATTTATGCGCTGGTGCCTATGAGCTAGCAGATAATATTCAAGTCGCACTTTACATTTTTTAGTTTTATTGTGAGCAGAATTTAATTACTAATACAATATTAGCGAAGATTACAATTAAGAAACGAACTAGAAGTGATGGTTTACTGTTTCCATTTGAAAGAGCCGGTTGCTCAATTTGGCCCGCGACGAAAATCTGACGTTCAACCCACATAACCTAAAAATTCATGTCTTCATTTTTCATCATTCTAGTTTCAGAATTCCAAAACGAAACAAAGAACTTGCTATGGTCAGAGAAGGAGATGGCGTTGGCTATAGATGCTTTTAGAAAAGAAGGAAAGGGAATAAATACTATTTCGAAGAATTATGGTATACTTATGTTGCAAATGTACTTTAAAACACAATGGGTCAAATTAGGATACCACCGGTCCAAATTAGGGAGCTGGGTGCATAATTTGGCCCGATTGCAGTGCTTTTTCAAATCAATATTTAAAACTAAATTCAATCAAAATACAAAAATCGTTTGATACCTACTTACAATGTTCTACATTGATCAATCTATCACTCTGATTTTTTTCAAACCTTAAAATTGAAAACTCAGCTCACAAAAATTAAGAATCTCCAAAGTGGTCCAAATTAGGCAACCTTACCCTATATGTTAGTTGCACCAAGTTTGGTCAATGGTGAAACATGAAAGAATGGAGCATTGGTGCTAATGTTAAATATTAGTACGCATGGAGCATTTCTACTATCGTCGTACCTTCGTAACTACCAACGTACCATGGCCCTCAAAACTCAAAACCTACCATATAAGTAGGTATATACGCAAAAAAAGAAAATTAAAACAAATGGAAGGCACCACAATCTGATGGTAAGGGTGCGACATAATAAAAAGGGACGGACCTCAAGTTTCCCATTTTCGAGCTTGTTTGGATTTCTATGTGCACACAAAGCTATTTATCTGCACGACATTCGTCCCTGCCACCCCCACCTTGGCTGATATTGATCCCACGTCGCTCCACGACTTCCCGTTCCCGATTCAAACAGAGGGCAGCGACTGGTTGGATGACTTCCTTTAGATTGGTGGTTGCTCGTTCAACGCCTTCGCGTCACTATGTTTAGGAGGGTTGGAGTTAAGCAACACTGTGCCGAGTCGACCGTTGGATGGGTGCCCGTCCAAGATTTGGAGCATGCTTGTGGCGTTTGTGTATATATATTTGGCTGTCAAGGCATCTAGATATCAACCTTACTCGCGTTTCTTTCGGGGGGCTTTTCCATGATTTTTCTCACAAAATGGAGCCAGAATATTTCCTAAACGGCCCTTTAAGCAATGCTCTTATTGATCCAGGTATAAGACTTCAAAACTTCCTTCTCTGTTCAATATGCGCTTAGGGATGGGCTGAATTTTTTAATTCCATGACGGCATTGGCTGACTTTAATGCTTTCTGATTTGCCAGCTCTGTGCAAACGCATAATGCTAATTTAGTGAGACTGAGGTTAAGCAATACTGCACTGAGTCGGCCGTTGGATGGGTGAACGCCAAAAGTTAAAGTTGGTGTCTATATGCGGAATTTTCTGTTTTCGGGCTTCCCAAAACGTATATTCTTTCAATTTTAATCTAGGTTATTCCTGTTCCACCCACGACAAAGTAATAATATATTGATCCGTACACGGTATACCTATACAGACCAAAGGACTGCCTTCATTGCACAAACGGAGTTCTCCTATTGGTTGACTTCTTGATTCCAATGACGTCATTGGCTGACTTCCTAGCTTCCTGACTTGTCAGCTCGGCACATGCGCAGTGCACGATTGACGAGACAGAAGTTAAGCACCACTACGCCGAGTCGGCCAATGGTTTTCGAACTTTCCAAATTTTAGTCTTTCACTTTTCAGGCAGATTACTACTTAACCACCCTCTTCAGAGTATGAAATTAATCCGTAGAGCCCCTAAGAACTACCTCCTTCGTACCGACGGAGCTCTCCCATTGGCTGACTTCTTGATTTCCATGACGTCATTGGCTGCCTTCTCAGCTTCCTGACTTGCCAGCTCGGCTCAAGCGCAGTGCACAGTACACGCGTGCGCACAACTGACTTGACGCATGCGCACATGAAACGTCGCCCGGTCTAGCTGCCAGCCCCGCCCCCTGTCCGACAACCGAGCCTCCTGATTGGTCGGGAGCTTGACTCGGTAGAGGATCGATCGAGGCCTGCTGTTGGCTGACTTGTTGTCTTTGTGACCTGGTGTGGTGGGGGGGGGGGGGGGGGATGAGATCTGGGCTGCCATGATGTTTTGAGCCATGAATTGTACCTAGGTTCCTTGTTTCCTTATCGACTAAAATCATTCGCTTTGGTTTCATATCAGTTTCAAATTTTGCCACCGAGATATTTTAAATTTGCCGCCCTTGGCTAAGAGATGCCAATTTGTGTTTTTTGGCGTGATGTCATCTGGCATGATTTGCCGCTAGCTTACACTTCGGGCTGGACTGAAGTTAGTCTTGCATGCCACGTACAGCCAGTCTAACTTATACTACGCTCTCTGACTTGCTTGGATTTCATTACACTGTTACTTATTGCTGATGCTGATCAAGGACTATAGGAACGCCAGAACTTTCCACAGCTACCATTGGTAGAGTTATTTATTTAGTAAGTTAGTAAGTCAGTAATTTAGTAAGTCAAAAAGTCAGTAGGTTGTTAAGTCAGTAAGTCAATAAGTCAATTTGTCAGCAATTCCTTATGTCATTATTTCGGTAATTCAGTAAGTGAATATAGAATGGGTAGAAGTTAAGCAACACTCACTATACAATGGTTTCGGATATTGGATGGGTGACCGCTCACCTGCAGCACCTCCCACGTGGGCGACAAGGTCAGCGACGGGGGCGGCAGACAGCCTTGCATCTCCATCTTCCACGTCACTTCCTGTCAGACAACGAAAGAACTTCTCTCAGCAATCTGGACGCAAGTTGTGTTCAGATTAAACTTTGTGGTGTTTATAACCCAAGGCAAAAGAAAAAAATCTAGATAACAACAAGAGATAACAGTAGCAAAACTATCTAGATAAAAGATGAAGATAACCAAAATTTATCTTGATAATCCAAAAAATATAAAAGATAATATCAAAAAATATAAATCCATCCTAAAAACAGAAAAATTGTCGATTTCGAAGAGAGATCTTCTTTCCCACTTCCTGCACGCTTCCAAAGAGGACCACCGCATTCTGATCGGGCAGTGCTCAATGGCTCCAGCGACATACACAGAAGGCGGTGGTGGATGTTGCCGGGGAAATTGATTTCGTCGAGGGCTTGAGATGATTTTTCCGGCCGTAATCACCTTTTATTCGAAGCTATTCACTCCTAACTTTCGGGTGTTACTTTCTACAGCGATTTTTATTTGAAAGATTACACAAAACGGCAAAAAACAACTTTGGTTACCTGTGTCGGCTGCTTGGTGGGCGTGGCCTGTCCAAGGTCGCCCATCCCGTTGCCAGGGGCGACGGCCAGCGGTCGTGACGTCACGAGCTGCTGACCGGATGACGTCACCGCGGGGTTGCCAGGTCTGAACAGCGTTGCCGCGTGTTTGGGTTTGCGTGGGCCGCGCTCGTGTTGCACTGCTAAAGAACACGGTTGCCGGGTTTAGCGTGGACCGTCTCTGTGAACCTAATCTCTGTGGGAAATATTGACACAGACGTGGACCGTCTGAGTACACCTAATATGTGTTGCCAAAATTTACACAAGCATGGACCGTCTTTGTAAACTAAATTTGTGGAGCCAATATTAAAGTGGGCGTAGACCTGCTGTTTGAGGTAAATCTGTGAGTACAGGATTAACACAGGCATGGACCGTCTTTGTAAACTAATCTGTGTGGCATCTGTACATTTAACCAAAATCAGAGCGCGTGAAAGCTCTCACTGAATATGTGTGGACAAGAGTAGTGCAGGCATGGACCGTCTGTGTATACATAATCTGTGTTGCCGAAACTAACACGATGCAAGGACCGTCTATGTACACAAAATCTGTGAAGCCAATATCCAAGCGGGCTAAGACTGTTTATGTAAGCTGAATATAGTAATACAGGCGTGGACCGTCTGTGTAATTATAATCTGTGGATCTGAACATTCCGTCAATATCAGAGCAGGCGCAGAAAAACGCAC
The DNA here is from genome assembly GCA_921293005.1 of Nemoura dubitans. Classification (NCBI taxonomy): domain Eukaryota; kingdom Metazoa; phylum Arthropoda; class Insecta; order Plecoptera; family Nemouridae; genus Nemoura; species Nemoura dubitans. Next base: position 13,643,291 of record OV121078.1, on the reverse strand, counting down.
GGCTCTAAGAGTTTCAAAACTAAAAACCCAAAGCCATGTTTTGAGCCGGACAAACGATTCAAAGGGAAGTTTTGAAACTCTTAGCTCGTGTCTAGCAGCAGTGGGTCCTCGAGGAAGATGCAAATCCACTCTCCTTCTCAACGTGACATGGAGTTTAGATCACACCACACAAGATGTCGGGTGGCTGTGACGTCATGCGAATCCAGACAGCTGCGCGGAAAGCGTCGAGCAAGCCGTGATACTGACGACTAGCGGGGAGGGTGGGGGGGGGGGGGGCTACCCCTATCTAGGGGGAGGGGTGACAAATAGATCGCTACACGGAGGACTGGGCTGGCATCGATTACAACGTACCAGTGTCATGAATACACAAAGGCAGGGATGATGGTTGGGGGTGCAGCGCTTAGAAGGGATGTCATGGGATATTGGGGCTGCTTCTTAGCAGGTATATCTGTTGGTATACAAGTTAATTTAGCACCGAAATTAAAATGTATGATAAAAAGTTATACCTCCTACAGGATAAATTAAAACCTACACTTACCTTTATACTTGTGTTTATACGGTTGCATACCTATGCGTATGTAATATTTATACAACTTAATTTAATTATTGTAATAATATGGCAGTTTATATATCGAATCGATTTCGATTATATTTATCATGAAAACAGAAATATTTTATAAGAAAAAACAAGCAAATAAATGTCAAGAAAAATAACTAGTAAAATGTCCTGAGAATTCACAAGAAAACAGAACGTCAAACATTAATTTTTGTGAGCGTTAAATATACCAGAAAAGTTAATCCAAACGTCAGGATAACTTAAATAATGCTTGAATATTTCCTTATGTTCATGTATACTAGGATCAATTTGAGTTTGCCACTTTCTGGGGATCTCATATCATAGAGTACCATACCAGAGACCAAATGGTATTTATTAATACCATTATTCACCATTTTACTCTTTACAAACATAGTAAAGAGTCAAATGATACTTTACTTCGAAGTCCACTAGGCTGTGGTAAAGTAAGGCTACACAAGTGTAGAATAGGTAAAGGAGGAGAGGTGTTGATGGCATCCCCTCCCCCCCTCCTCTAGCCCCTCAAAATGAGGGGGGTAGTGACAAATAGATCGCTCCACCAGAGAGCGCTAGCATCACACAAAGGCAAGGGATGATGGCTTGGGGTGGGAATCGCTTAGAGAGACCGAGCTGAGGTCGCCATGGCTACAAGTTGATCATCGCAGCAAACAAGTTAATTTAATGACACTCATCTGCTAGATTCTCACCCTGGATTTAGACGTCTAAGCGATTTCGATTCAATTTTCCATGGAAACCGCAAAAACTAATAACGCAGTTTTTGACAAAATCAGTTCGAGAGTTTGCAAATCGAGCAAAGTTTAAAGGACCATTTACCTCATGGAATTAACTTTTATAATCGATTTGGAGGATTTAATAATGGCCTTTGGACGGTAAAAAAAACTTCTTGTGTCTACGGCCACTCGTACAGAAGTTACCAAAGTCCGCGTCTTTTGGCCTAGATACTTATGAAAAACAACTCCCATAAGGTTTCACCCGTAGCGCTTTTTCGACCCCTAGCACCTAGACAAACCTCTGGTCCAATATCATTCAAATAATATAAGCATAGTCCTCCATCCTTCCTCTGTGTTGAAATAATTTGGTTCTTTGATAGGATCATCCGTTTAGCCAAGAATTACCGCAGGATGTGTAATTAGCGTGTTGCATATTTTTCGTGCTGTGCCGTTTAAAATTTGCCTGGTGATTTCCAAGGACAGACAATATTGACAATAATATGTTTTATGTGACAGAACAGTGCCTTATGTATTCAACACCACGTTTAAGTATATCTTTGCGTCTTTTTTGTGTAAAAATATGATTGTCCCATTTGAAATCTTTCAAAATGATGAAAACTGAGCGAAGTTCAATTTGGGCTTTAAAAGGGAAGATCACCTCCAGATAACAGTTTCACTAAATCGCCTCCAATCGGCATGAGACACATCACTTTTAAGACACAAATGTAGACCTATATACACGCAACAAAAATAATTATTCAAGTTAGAAAAATTATTTACAGGGTGGCCAAAATCGCAGAATTAGCATTTTTTTTTTCTCGAAACGACCAAAAGTTGCCGAGCTAGCGCGGCCACACCGCAAATAATAATGATTTCAATATTTCAGGATGTTGTAGACAAAAGACAAAAATAAGGGCAAACGTGGCCCTTTTCCCCAATTTTTTGTCGCACTTTCGTATACAATGGCCCGGAAAAGGGTTAAAAAAGAGTTTCGGGGAATTCCATGGCAGGGGCAAATTTTCAGAAAAAGGGCCATGGGCATTCACGTCATTTGTTTACAACATACTGAAATATTGAAATGTTAACTGCAACGATGTGGCCTTGAGAACTCGGCAACTTTTGGTCTGAAAGCCGCTTTCTGGCGAACTGATCTGTCCCATCAAACAAGGTTCGAACCAAGTTAATGCAGACTTTGGGGAAAACGGTCCTGGCTGACAAATATCGATGCGTCGCTTGACAGTTCACGGGGACTGACTGATGTGTTCGTGTGCCGTGCGTAGTTGGAATCACACCCGCAGCGAGCGCAGCTGGCGCGTTCCCAGCGCTTCTGACGGCGCACAGAGGAACGACCGGCCCCTTAGAGCCCATGGGTTTACTCAACCTGCGGCTAGGCGTTCTTGTTTTTTTGCGGCCCGACTTCCTTTATGTAACATTGAATTTGAAATTCTAACTTAACATGCAATTCTCATTGGAAAATGCATTGGTTTCAAACTCCAACAAACTCCTTTTAACAGTGAGCCTGGATGTACATATAGGCTCCCTACTTTTAACAAGTGCCTAATTTCAAAGTAATTGCCAGGTCGAAACTCCTTAAAATGCATAGATTTTCACACAAAAATGCTCTAAATAAAAATTTTCTTGAGTAGTGAGCAATATCAAATTCCATGTTATCAAACTTACAATCAGGTACAAGTTATAAGAGGATGCGCTCAATCTTTACCCACAAGTTACACAACGCTGTGTCTTGCAATTCGCAAGTTTTGTGTCAAATTACCCTAATTGTGGCCCGCAGAGGTCACACATTTCCTATATTCGGCCCGTGTGCAAGAAAAGGTTGAGCGCCTCTGAGTTAGAGTCACGGGGCCAGCGAAATGTCGTTGGGAGTTCCGACAGTGGAGTGCCGCAAGGGTCTTGCTGGGGACCGCTTGCAATCCACCATTTCAACACTGGGGTTGGAGTGCTCACTGATTTCCCGACGTTTCACGTTATATTTACTACCTGTAGAGCACCTGCAATACATGTTATCTCACTGGTGGACAGCATACTGGCATTTGTTTATAAATGGGAATTAACATTGAGGTTGTCCACCAGTGAGTTTAAAGAGGGCTGCTGTTGCTGGTGATCTATGGTCTCTGTTTGGATTTACGTGTGGTCCTAAAAAGGGGCCTTGGTCGACGCATCGTCGGCGTCGACTCGACCGATATCTTATCTCGTCAGATAATCTTACAGCTGGCAATGTCAGTGACATGATGTCATCAACATTGGCTCTGCACCAATCAAGCTGGGTTTACAGCTGGCAATGTCAGTGACACGATGTCATCAACATTGGCTCTGCACCAATCAAGCTGGGTTTACAGCTGGCAATGTCAGTGACACGCTGTCATCAACATTGGCTCTGCACCAAACAGAGACTCCATGGCAGAGTCGCGAACATGACGTCATGCTCATCCAAAATCTGTGATTAGTGATTGGTGCAGAGCCAATGTTGATGACATCGTGTCACTGACATTGCCAGCTGTAAACCCAGCTTGAATGGTGCAGAGCCAATGTTGATATGACATCGTGTCACTGACATTGCCAGCTGTGAACCCAGCTTGATTGGTGCAGAGCCAATGTTGATGACATCGTGTCACTGACATTGCCAGCTGTAAACCCAGCTTGAATGGTGCAGAGCCAATGTTGAAATGACATCGTGTCACTGACATTGCCAGCTGTGAACCCAGCTTGATTGGTGCAGAGCCAATGTTGATGACATCGTGTCACTGACATTGCCAGCTGTAAACCCAGCTTGATTGGTGCAGAGCCAATGTTGATGACATCGTGTCACTGACATTGCCAGCTGTAAACCCAGCTTGATTGGTGCAGATCCAATGTTGATGACATCGTGTCACTGACATTGCCAGCTGTAAACCCAGCTTGATTGGTGCAGAGCCAATGTTGATGGCATCGTGTCACTGACATTGCCAGCTGTAAACCCAGCTTGATTGGTGCAGAGCCAATGTTGATGACATCGTGTCACTGACATTGCCAGCTGTAAACCCAGCTTGATTGGTGCAGATCCAATGTTGATGACATCGTGTCACTGACATTGCCAGCTGTAAACCCAACTTGATTGGTGCAGAGCCAATGTTGATGGCATCGTGTCACTGACATTGCCAGCTGTAAACCCAGCTTGATTGGTGCAGATCCAATGTTGATGACATCGTGTCACTGACATTGCCAGCTGTAAACCCAGCTTGATTGGTGCAGAGCCAATGTTGATGGCATCGTGTCACTGACATTGCCAGCTGTAAACCCAGCTTGATTAGTGCAGAGCCAATGTTGATGACATCGTGTCACTGACATTGCCAGCTGTAAACCCAGCTTGATTGGTGCAGAGCCAATGTTGATGACATCGTGTCACTGACATTGCCAGCTGTAAACCCAGCTTGATTGGTGCAGAGCCAATGTTGATGACATCATGTCACTGACATTACCAGCTGTAAACCCAGCTTGATTGGTGCAGAGCCAATGTTGATGACATCGTGTCACTGACATTGCCAGCTGTAAACCCAGTTTGATTGGTGCAGAGCCAATGTTGATGACATCGTGTCACTGACATTGCCAGCTGTAAACCCAGCTTGATTGGTGCAGAGCCAATGTTGATGGCATCGTGTCACTGACATTGCCGGCTGTAAACCCAGCTTGATTGGTGCAGAGCCAATGTTGATGACATCGTGTCACTGACATTGCCAGCTGTAAACCCAGCTTGATTGGTGCAGAGCCAATGTTGATGACATCGTGTCACTGACATTGCCAGCTGTAAACCCAGTTTGATTGGTGCAGAGCCAATGTTGATGACATCGTGTCACTGACATTGCCACCTGTAAACCCAGCTTGATTGGTGCAGAGCCAATAATGATGACATCGTGTCACTGACATTGCCAGCTGTAAACCCAGTTTGATTGGAGCAGAGCCAATGTTGATGACATCGTGTCACTGACATTGCCACCTGTAAACTTAACTTGATTGGTGCAGAGCCAATGTTGATGACATCGTGTCACTGACATTGCCAGCTGTAAACCCAGCTTGATTGGTGCAGAGCCAATGTTGATGACATCGTGTCACTTACATTGCCAGCTGTAAACCCAGCTTGATTGGTGCAGAGCCAATGTTGATGACATCGTGTCACTGACATTGCCAGCTGTAAACCCAGCTTGATTGGTGCAGAGCCGATGTAGAAGACATCGTGTCACTGACATTGCCAGCTGTAAACCCAGCTTGATTGGTGCAGAGCCAATGTTGATGACATCGTGTCACTGACATTGCCAGCTGTAAACCCAGCTTGATTGGTGCAGAGCCAATGTTGATGACATCGTGTCACTGACATTGCCAGCTGTAAACCCAGCTTGATTGGTGCAGAGCCGATGTAGAAGACATCGTGTCACAGGCATTGCCTCCAAGTCAGACGTACAGACCGCACGCCACTGGCCATGCGTGCCGGGCTATCGACCTGCCGCCTTCTGGGAAGACTGGCAACTTCACGCGTCTTCAAGTCTGTTCCACAAGAACTCTCGTGTTTCATATTTCCATCATAATATCATGAAAACATCTGCAGCACCAGCCAATAAGATGCCGTGGAATTCATCTGTTTCTGAGGGCTAGACATTTCACCCAGAGTCGACAAAATATTGTTATGTAAAATAAACTACAATTCCTGGGAGAATAATTAAAAAAAAATAACTTCATTACAATTGGTGTCCAAATGGTGGGATTTGCAAAAACATTATATGTTGCTAAGTTCTACACAATTCCGCGATCGAGCCTTGAGTGTTGTGAAGGCGGTGAGCACCCTGGAACGAGGTGGCGGTGGATTGGCCGTCTGACTCGACTCGTGGAAATCCAGAGGGCGGAGCGAATGGAGGGAGGAACCGGGTCACGAAGGCGGTGGCTTTCCCGACTATCCGGCCATGACGCAATCACAGACAGAGCTTGCACAGACGGTCCATGTCTGTGTTGATATTGGCACAGACAGAGCTTGCACAGACGGTCCATGTTTGTGTTGATATTGGCACAGACCGAGCTTGCACAGACAGTCCATGTCTGTGTTGATATTGGCACAGACAGAGCTTGCACAGACGGTCCATGTTTGTGTTGATATTGGCACAGACAGAGCTTGCACAGACGGTCCATGTCTGTGTTGATATTGGCACAGACAGAGCTTGCACAGACGGTCCATGTTTGTGTTGATATTGGCACAGACCGAGCTTGCACAGACAGTCCATGTCTGTGTTGATATTGGCACAGACAGAGCTTGCACATACGGTCCATGACTGTGTTGATATTTGCACAGACAGAGCAAAAAACATTTTCTTGAGAGTTTTGAAACTCTTAGCTCGTGTCCAGCAGCTGTGGGTCCTCTAGGAAGATGGAAATCCACTCTCCTTCTCTACGAGAATTGGAGTCTAGGATGCTAAACTTAATATAATATACGATCTTTTTCCCCCTACACAATGCCAGCGCGTCAGTTTGGGGGGGGGGGGGGGGTGAGCAAAGTTTTTGGATTCTTCGAACGCAATCGACCAAGTCAAACAAAACCCTAAAGGGATCACCCCCCCCCCCCTCTATGAACCCCCCCCCCCCCTAAACTAGAGGCTAAGTGCCGGCGGCTTCGAGGGATGCTAGCGCCGAAGTCGCGTCCAACTCAATCACGAGCTTCCGAGCTTTCAGCGAACTTTATAAGTTTTTAACCGTTCCTCTAGCGACAGGATGGGCTGAAGAGCCGGGGGCAATGGTTCATAAAATTGAGATAAATTTATTGAGAGCTTTTCTCATTGGAGCGCGATGTGGAGTAGATGGAAGTAGAGTCAGTTTTGCTGCAAACTTCTGATTCCAGGGTCTTACAATATGTGAGATAATTGTTTGTTGGTTAAGCAAAACTGCACTGTCACTAGTGTTGGATGGGTGACCGAGCAAATGTTGGTACACATTCGACTTGTCGCACTCTATCTGGGCCCCAAAATGGTTGGATTATCCCAGATGTCGGAATACCTTCCAGTGAACTTTCTTAAGTTAAGTTATACTGCCCTGTGACTATAGCTCTGAATGGGTGACCATAATATGATATTAAAAACTTTCGGTTTTAACAATAAATATCAATGAATCCAACTCTATCAGGAATTCAGGCTTTCACCCAACTTTATATCAGTTTTTAACTGTTGGTTGCTGAAAGTCCTGGAGGCAATGGTTGATAAAATTGAGATAAACTTATTAAGAGCATTTCGCAATGGATGGATTGCGAGGTGGAGTAGATTGAAGTTTAGTTGCAAACTTCTATACACCTAATGCTGGCTCGTCAAATTGAAAGATGAAGGATATACCCAAACCTCCATGTAAATTCATTGCCGAAGTTAAGCAGCACTGCCCTGTGACTAGCACTGGATGGGTGACCATGGCCAATGTAGTACATTAAAGACTTTTCGCACATTATATCAACTTATATGCAGTCTACTGGTTCGGCACTTAGACGTCCCTGTTTTCAGTCTGGAAGGCTTTGTTTGGCAAAGAGCGGCCAATCGCGTGGACGCCACTTCTCGTCCTACTCAAGGCTGGCACCGGCCAGTTATAGGCTAAATTGGGCTAGATAAGAACTGGCTAAACATCAAAAAAGAAAAATAATGACTTTCTCGTGTCACATTGTTTAATCGCCATGAAATATGAATTCATTTCATATGGACGATTAATGGCATCCAAAACGGTTTCAAGCATGGCCGCTCTCTGCCAAATAAAGCCCTTCTATAAACTCCATTTCACGTTGAGAAGGAGAGTGGATATGCATCTTCCTCGAGGACCCACTGCTGCTAGACACGAGCTAAGAGTTTCAAAACTCACAAGCCATGTCTTGAGCCGGACAAAAGACTCTATGGGCAGTGTTGAAACTCGTAGCTTGTGTCTAGCAGCAGTGGGTCCTTGAGGAAGATGCAATTCCACTCTCCTTCTCGACGTGCAATGTGTAGACGAGTGTGTTAGCCGCGTCACCTACCGTCTTTGTTCATGGCCGCCAGGAAGCACTTGTGCAGTCTGCAGGCACGGCACTGGTTGCGGTGCGTCTTGTCTATCGGACACCGCCCCTTGGACTCGCCCGCCGCCTTGCACGTGTACACGCGGTTGCGGTGGATGCTGCGCTTGAAGAAGCCGGAGCAGCCTGGCGGAAGAACCGAGAACCACACATAGGTTTTGCTGGGTTTACAGCTGGCAATGTCAGTGGCACGATGTCATCAACATTGGCATTGCACCAATCAAGCTGGGTTTACAACTGGCAATGTCAGTGACACGATGTCATCAACATTGGCTCTGCACCAATCAAGCTGGGTTTACAGCTGCCAATGTCAGTGACACGATGTCATCAACATTGGCATTGCACCAATCAAGCTGGGTTTACAGCTGGCAATGTCAGTGACACGATGTCATCAACATTAGCTCTGCACCAATCAAGCTGGGTTTACAGCTGGCAAAGTCAGTGACACGATGTCATCAACATTGGCTCGGCACCAATCAAGCTGGGTTTACAGCTGGCAAAGTCAGAGACACAATGTCATCAACATTGGCTCTGTCACCAATCAAGCTGGGTTTACAGCTGGCAATGTCAGTGACACAATGTCATCAACATTGGCTCTGCACCAATCAAGCTGGGTTTACAGCTGGCAATGTCAGTGACACGATGTCATCAACATTGGCTCTGCACCAATCTGAGTCTCTGTTTGGTGCAGAGCCAATGTTGATGACAGTGCAACTAGCAGTCTGGTGGCAAGGTGCAATTCGTGAGATCATTAATGGCCAATACACACCCACACTCACCCTCCATTAGGGCTGAGTCCGTCGGAATCACATACATTTAAAAAAGATTCAAGATTTTGAAAAAGTCTAACAACTTCGTAAAAATATATTCCTGAAAAAGGTTGTGTACCGACCTTTTCCAAAAACGCTTTGGGTCTTTGTTATGAACAAAGGTAGTTCCTCTGATAGTTTCATCAAAATCAGAGAAGGCGGTTGGTCTTTAGAGCGCGCACAAACCCACTAACACAAAAAAAGACATAGACAAAGTGTGTTTTTAATCTTATTTAAATTACGAAAGCTCTTAATTGGCTATTCATTTTATTATTATGTACAAAAATTAGCCTCCCAAAAATGTTGCCCATTCCGGGATTTGAACCCAGGTCCCCAACTTTCGCGGCTGGTGCTCTAACCAGCGGAGCTAAACGGGCCTTGAAATTCGGGTGAAGTAATTTGCATACAGGATGAGAATTGAATGTCCCCAGTGGGGTATGGTCCAGAGTCTACGAATACTCATAGTGGCTCTGGTGTGTGGCTCATAGTGGTGCTTTTTTCTAGGGGTATAGCGTAATTGTAGATTTCGCCCCGCTCGCTTTGTTCGCTACAATTATCAATGAAAGGACCATGGTGATATTTTGCCTTCTTGAATCGTTCATTGGAGAGTGTGTGACTAGGGCTACGTGTCCAACGCCACGTCATTCGCGTTGAAGGATGAGCCAAGTGCTTTGTGTGCTTGGGTGTGTTTGAGTGTCAAGGTCATTAGCTCACCGTCGCAGCTGTAGATGCCGTAGTGTTTGCCCGAGCTGCGGTCACCACACACTTTGCACGGGATGTCCAGCAGGCGGTCGCCTGGGAAACATACATCAACATCGCAGTCACACACAATGTCACCCATCCAACGCTCGACTCGACGCAGTGTTGCTTAACTTGGGTCACCCATCCAACGTCCGACTCGACGCAGTGTTGCTTAACTTGGGTCACCCATCCAACGTCCGACTCGGCACTGTGTTGCTTAGCTTCGATGAATTCCCGTTGAATGTTATGTTCTGTTATATTATGTTGAATGTTATGTTCTAAGCCGCCTAATATTTAAAAGTTTACATCAACTTTTAAACAGTAAGTTCTCCAAATCCAATACTAACATATTATAATACTCAACCCAAACAATTACACCTAGTCCAAGTCAAAGAAGGCCATGAGTTGCAGATATTCTACACATATTATGTTCCCATGGCGACCACGGAGCACAAATCCCTTTCTCGAAGCAGAACTCGAAGCCACAGACATCAAAGCCTAATCCCACGGTCACCCATCCACTACCCGACTCGGCAGTCGGCTCAGTGTTGCTTAACTCAGATTAATTGACATTGTATATTACATAGTAAAGGGCCCCTAAAAATAATTTACATAAACTTTTAAACTAATGCAGAAGGAATTATCATACTAAGCAGTTATGTTTTGGAAACATTAGACATGGAGTTTAATTGTTCTATTAACTTCTTACTGTGATAATTAAAACCGTGACCAGACCATGAAGTCAAGTAGGTACTGCCATGAAGTCCTACCTGTGCCCATCGCGACTTCCTGGACGCCCTCGACGCGCACTGTCAGAAGTCCTCTCACCGACTGCCGCCTGTTGCGTGAGTCCCAAGCCCAAGCATCCCTCTCGGTCTGGAGCCAGCCTCCCCGGTCGGCGTCGTCTCGTGGGAGTCGGACCAGCTGGACCCATCGACGACATGGGGTCCTCCTGTGTCTTGTGCGTGGGCGAACTGAGCTTGCACTAGCGATATGTGATCTGGGTGGGGGTGGCTGGTGCGCTGGGCACAACTGTTTGTCTTCATACGTGTTTTGGTTGCTGCCTTATTGGTGTCTATCACAGATATAAGGTTACCCAGATATTCCACCATACCTCTATGGCTACGTCACAGATATAAGGTTACCTAGACATTCTACTATACCTAGCTATGGTTTCGGCAAAAAATTAATGCTAATGATTTATCTGGCAATCGCTGGGGCGCGTTGGCAACCTGTTTTAACATAATCCACAAGGCCAAGGCACATGGTCAAATCTATGGTCAGTATGATCAAGTGTTTTATTCGTACACTGAACACGGGCTGTATCAGACAGTGATCAGACAGTGATCAGACAGTGATCAGACAGTGATCAGACAGTGATCAGACAGTGATCAGGCAGTGATCAGGAAGTGGTCAGACAGTTATCAGACAGTGATCAGATAGTGATCAGACAGTGATCAGACAGTGATCAGACAGTGATCAGACAGTGATCAGACAGTGATCAGACAGTGATCAGACAGTGATCAGACAGGGGTGAACTGGAGCAGACAGTGATCGTTATTATTATTTGATGAGCGTAGCTTGCGAAATCTTCAATTTCACTACCCCCAAAAAATGTAACTAATGTTTTTTTTATGTGTGTTTGCGCGCGCTCTACAGACCAAACGCCTGAACCGATTTAGATGAAAATTTCAGAGGACCTACCTTCGTTCTGAACTTCGATCCTCCACGTTTTTGGAAAAGATCGGTTAAGCAATCTTTTAATAAATCAATTTTACGAAATTTTCGATTTAAAAAAAATTTTGACTCTGTAAATGTGAAAGTTTTAACAGATCTTCACCAAAACTTATAAACATGTCGAGCTTATAAATATTTATTACGCCTGAAAATCTGTGGTTGGTAGGACTCTCCGATTGGTTTTTATTCGCATTTTTGTAGTGTTTTATCGTGATTTGGTGCCAGATTCAATAAGAGTCCGGAATCATTCGTTTCCTAGGTTACCAGCATTGTTGATTTCAGTTAGGGCCAAGGCATAAATTTGACAGTTATCAGAAGTTTAGTCAATTTCGTTTATGGAAGTAACTGAAAGTAAATCCGCGTCAGAAATTTTTCTCCAATCTAATAAGAACCCTCGGGCATAAGTTATGTCTTACGTATTTACGGTATCATTACTCAATGAGTTCATAATCTGCATTTTTCGCCATCTGACAGCTTGGAGAGAAACAAATGAGCGTCAGAATCCGACCACATTTCCAAATTATCACAATTTCCGAGTAGGCTATGGTCAGGCTTGGTGCTCACTGCTCCATGTTTTTATCAGCTATACACAAACCGCTACCAACGCTCATCTTCAACGCAACACAAATTGCGTTTGCGAAGCCCTAGTGTTTACAACATGAATAATAATATATAATATATAAATGTTTGATTTTTATTCGTAATCGCACCACACATTTTCGCCATTTACACATACTGATGCTAAACAAATTTCGTGCAAAAACTTTTCGTCTGTGAGGCGTTTTGTACACGGGATGCTTATCGCGGGCCGAGGCCGCGTCAGTGGAGCGCCCAGCGGCCGAAGTCCGCCTAGCCTGTAGGTCTGAGGCATGCTTTGAAGCGAAGACCACCATAGCCTGTAGGTCTGGGGCAAGCTTTGAAGCGAAGACCGCCTAGCCTGTAGGTCTGGGGCAAGCTTCACCGCCTAGCCTGTAGGTCTGGGGCAAGCTTGACCGCCTAGCCTGTAGGTCTGGGGCAAGCTTGACCGCCTAGCCTGTAGGTCTGGGGCAAGCTTCACCGCCTAGCCTGTAGGTCTGGGGCAAGCTTGACCGCCTAGCCTGTAGGTCTGGGGCAAGCTTCACCGCCTAGCCTGTAGGTCTGGGGCAAGCTTGACCGCCTAGCCTGTAGGTCTGGGGCAAGCTTGACCGCCTAGCCTGTAGGTCTGGGGCAAGCTTCACCGCCTAGCCTGTAGGTCTGGGGCAAGCTTGACCGCCTAGCCTGTAGGTCTGGGGCAAGCTTGACCGCCTAGCCTGTAGGTCTGGGGCAAGCTTGACCGCCTAGCCTGTAGGTCTGGGGCAAGCTTGACCGCCTAGCCTGTAGGTCTGGGGCAAGCTTCACCGCCTAGCCTGTAGGTCTGGGGCAAGCTTCACCGCCTAGCCTGTAGGTCTGGGGCAAGCTTGACCGCCTAGCCTGTAGGTCTGGGGCAAGCTTGACCGCCTAGCCTGTAGGTCTGGGGCAAGCTTTGAAGTGTAGTTAAGATCCGTTGGGTGTTACAGTGTATACGTATCAGGCTTTAGTCAGCAGTAATTTTATGGGTTCGGTATGTGAATTAATGATCGACTATGTGCTGATATCGCAGGCAAACTAAACTCCATTTCACGTTAAGAAGGGGAGTAGATTTGCATCTTCCTCGAGGACCCACTGCTGCTAGACACGAGCTAAGAGTTTCAAAACTGCCCACAGAGCATTTTATCCGACTCAAGACATCTCTTGTGAGTTTTTAAATTCCTGTGCTTGTGTCTAGCAGCAGTGAGTCCTCGAGGAAGATGCAAATCCACTCTCCTTCTCAACGAGAAATGGTGAAAGGGCAAGGAGGTGTGGCGAAATGAATGCACGGCCATCACGCCACATGCCCGGCTTGCCATTGTTGCAGCCAATCGAATCATCCTTGGTTTAGAGAGCCTTTATTTGGCAGGGAGCGGCCAATGAATCGCATGGACGCCATTTTTTGTCCAAACAACTCCAGGCGGCCACCGGGTAACTAGAGGCTAAAGATAGGCTAAATATAGGCAAAAAAGTCCAAATTGAAGTTATGATAATGATTTTCTCGTGTCACAATTTTTAATCGCCATGAAATATGAATTCATTTCATTCGGACGATTAATGGCGTCCAACCCGGTTTCAAGCATGACCACTCTCGGCCAAACAAGGCAGCTCTCTCTAGCCCGCATCAAGGCATCAAGTTTGCAGCATCCCGAAACGATCCAGCTCGCCCTGGGATCCTGCATCTGTCCCCGTTGTCTGCGTCGGTAAGGCAGACAGCCACCCGACCCACCACATCGACCCGTCGGGCGTGGGACTTTGACAGCTGCCCCCCCCCCCCCCTCCCCCCCCCCCACTGGTGGGACTTGGTGATCTACGAGGCGGTGACACGGGCATGGCTTGTCGGATCGCTCCCCGCTCACTGACACGCTCCGTCGGTGGGTGCTTTTCACCATCTGAAGAGATACAAATGCGTAGATTTCAGACGGCGCTTTATACATAAGGTTATATCTGTGTTAACACGGGCTACGTGGAATATTGCGAGTGAAATTTACTGTATCAAACTGGATATGCGTACCTACTACCTGAAATGTTAGCATGACATTATAATATGATGATAATAGACAAGGAATTACCTTCTATTCTGTGTTAACATTAGCTACATGGAATTTATCAAAGGAAATTTTTAATTTACACGATATCTGGTTTCAAAGTGGGTATATGCACAAAGTGTGAATGTTAAAAGTGGCGTTAATTAATTGAAACACTGAAAGACAAGCGAGAAAGTAGGGAATGTCTGTGTTGAACCTAAATCTGGGTTTACAGCCGGCAATGTCAGTGACACGATGGAATCAACATTGGCTCATGCCACCAATCAGAGAATCTGGATGTGCATGACGTCATGTTTGCGACTCTGTCATGAAGTCTCTGATTGGTGCAGAGCCAATGTTGATGACATCGTGTCACTGACATTGCCAGCAGTAAACCCAGCTTGATTGGTGCAGAGCCAATGTTGATGACATCGTGTCACTGACATTGCCAGCTGTAAACCCAGCTTGATTGGTGCAGAGCCAATGTTGATGACATCGTGTCACTGACATTGCCAGCTGTAAACCCAGCTTGATTGGTGCAGAGCCAATGTTGATGACATCGTGTCACTGACATTGCCAGCTGTAAACCCAGCTTGATTGGTGCAGAGCCAATGTTGATGACATCGTGTCACTGACATTGCCAGCTGTAAACCCAGCTTGATTGGTGCAGAGCCAATGTTGATGACATCGTGTCACTGACATTGCCAGCTGTAAACCCAGCTTGATTGGTGCAGAGCCAATGTTGATGACATCGTGTCACTGACATTGCCGGCTGTAAACCCAGCTTGATTGGTGCAGAGCCAATGTTGATGACATCGTGTCACTGACATTGCCAGCTGTAAACCCAGCTTGATTGGTGCAGAGCCAATGTTGATGACATCGTGTCACTGACATTGCCAGCTGTAAACCCAGCTTGATTGGTGCAGAGCCAATGTTGATGACATCGAGTCACTGACATTGCCGGCTGTAAACCCAGCTGTGCGTACGGTGCATGTCTGTGTTCATATTGGCTACGCGGAACATTGCGCGTAAATTTACTGTTTCAAACTGGATATACGCGTACCTAATTCCTAAATTATAAGATTATGGGTGTTGTGATTCAGCGTCAGAGTTTCGAAATCATAATCTTAGTTTCGATATTTCAATATGCATATAGAACCTATAATTTTATGACGTTAGTGATTACGAGAACTAATTATTCTGAACTTTAATTAGCCACTTGGACACCTTCAAGCCAAGAACCCAGTTTGGCGGATGTTCCCCCCCCCCCCCCCCCGACTTGGTTTCAAATCCTCGACACGTTATTTGTCACAGATCAGCGAGCACCCCCCCTCCCCCCCCCCCTACGCACCCCGAGCACCGCCTGCTAAACGCCAGCGATCCGAGTGCAGTGAAGCCGCACTAAGCCACAAGTTGAATCTACGCATTAAGAAGGCAGTGGGAACGGCCTGCTGTGGGATTCCACCGCCCTCTTGAAAGTGTTGCATTGGAATCAAAATAATATGTCACATTCAATGAAACCAAACATGCTGAATGTTTGCGGTGCAGTTTATAGGACTGTTTCAAGTTTATTTCTCTTCATTTTCTCTAGTTTTCAGATTTTTTTCGGTAAAATTGTAGTGATTTTTCATGCTAATTAAAATAAAGCGACTTCCAAAAGTAAACTTCATCTCAAAAAGTAAAGGAAACTCAAAAGATTCTCGAATCTTAACATGCACTGATACGTAACGCTATAACAATAATTACAACGGCAATACATAACGACATAATATTCGTAATATGAGTTGATCTGACCGATGATCACAGCTGGTAAGGCTTACACTTTAAGGTGTTGCACGGAATACATACAGCCCTGAGCTAGTTTCTTATCCCGGCTAGCAATGATCCAAGGTTATACATATCCCGGCTAGCAATGATCCAATGTTATACATATCCCGGCCAGCAATGATCCAAGGTTATACATATCCCGGCTAGCAATGATCCAAGGTTATACATATCCCGGCTAGCAATGATCCAAGGTTATACATATCCCGGCTAGCAATGATCCAAGGTTATACATATCCCGGCTAGCAATGATCCAAGGTTATACATATCCCGGCTAGCAATGATCCAAGGTTATACATATCCCGGCTAGCAATGATCCAAGGTTATACATATCCCGGCTAGCAATGATCCAAGGTTATACATATCCCGGCTAGCAATGATCCAAGGTTCCTATAATATGCATAAACTGCCTCACTGGCTTCGAAACCAATTCACGGCCTCCATGACGCATTCACCGATCCCACACAGATCACCGAACCCACAGCCACCTAAACGCCAGCGATCCGCGTGCAGTGAAGCCGCGCTAAGCCACAAGTTGAGTCGACGCGTCAGAAGGCGGTGGGAACGGCCTGCTGTGGGATTCCAGCGCCCTCTCGATGGCGTCGCAATTAGTCGAGCCGAGTGTGAACACGGCCACCTGGCGCGCCTCGAGCGGCGGGGACGGCGTGGCGAGGGCACTGGACCCGCGGGAGAGGCGGACTGCGAGGGGTGGACACTTGCATTGCATGTGTTTATTAGCTTTGCATCATGTAATGCAATGCACATGCAATGCTCATTGCCTGATCATTTCTTTGCATACTTCTTTACCTAGTTTGCTGGTTTGTATGGTCACTCCTAACTGTTCCCTTGAATTTTGGCAACAAATGTTAAATCTAGATCCTAATATCAATAGAGTCTTTATTGGGCAAAGAGCGCCCAGCGAATCTCATGGACGCCATTTTTTATCCACACTCCTGGCTGTCAGCGGACAACTTTAGGCTAAAAGGGCCAAATTTAAGTGAGTGACGAAAGGAAACTTATGCGCGGACCATTCTAACGATTTCGTAACTCTGACTTTGCCGTTCTCGGCTACAAAGTTAAAAAATTACCACGGACAACAATGGGAATTTTATCCATCAGAACCGATAACGGCATGACGTAAGAGTTACAAAATCGCTGGGCTGGCAGAGGAAAAACAAGGCACACGCGTCCCTCAGTATAGATAAGCCTACTATTTGCTTTAATACCAGGTTATAGGTACACAGAATGCGAATACGCAGCGCAGGTAGCTGTGAATGCGACATCTCGTTGTGAATTTGACTCCCATTACAAGTTAATTGACATGTAGCCTCGCTCAGGTTAAAATAGGATACAACCATCCACCGATGATGATTTTCTCGTGTCACAATGTTTGATCGCTATGAAAAATGAATTCATTCCATTTGGACGATTAATGGCGTCCACAACGGTTTCAAGCATGGCCGCTCACTGCCAAATAAAGCCTCTATATTGCAATCGACTCTGACACCGCAGCGAATTAATATTAGCACATTTCCAGTTTTCATAATCATGCAAACCGGCAGTAATGTGATCGTTGTTGGTTGAGCGATGTTAGTGAAACAGGTTCTCCGCGTTTGCTACCCACTTTGATAGATAGCTTTGTGTGATTACGGTGAGCTTTCTCTCTGCCCAAACACACACACACACACACACACACACACACACACGCACACACACACACACACACACACACACACACACACACACACACACACACACACACACACACACACACACACACACACACACACACACCCACACCCATAATGGTCACCCATCCAAGACAGGTCCTTCGCAATGCTGCTTAACTTCGGTGATATCAGATAACCAGTGTTACCAACACTCTAAACCAATGATTTGCATGACAACAGACAAGTAACAATAACACGAGAGTAACAGTAAGCATTCTGCGTTAAAACATTCATGCAGGTAAACATTGTTTATAGAAAAGTGCTTTAACTCAACGACTGAGTTAAATAAATAGGAAACTAACAGATTAAATGGTGTGCTTTGAAATGACAATGACTTGTACGAATTGACAATATAGTCGATATCGTTTGTAATGATCTTTATGCGATGGCGTCGAGCTTTCTCCCAGCCAACACGCACAACAATTTACAGAGAGCAGATGTCCACTCCCCGACGCTAGGCGACTCTCTCGCCGCCACCGAGCATCCACCAGGCTTTGGCGCTTACTCGCTTTCTGCTGCGAGGCTCGAAGCTTGCGCGTCACAGCCCGGCCAATAAGACGCCTAGACCGACCGGGGATTCGCTCCTTCAGTCTCACATCACATCGTTAGCATTGAAAAGGTGCGGCATTTTGGAAACACCAGTTACGTTTCACTTGCATTAACATATTAAACTCAATTTCACGTCAAGAAAGAGAGTGCATTTCCATCTTCCTCGAGCACCCACTGCTGCTAGACACGAGCTAAGAGTTTCAAGACTGTTTTTAGATCCTTTTTCCCGGTTCAAGACATGCCTT
Organism: Nemoura dubitans; assembly: GCA_921293005.1. Lineage (NCBI taxonomy): Eukaryota > Metazoa > Arthropoda > Insecta > Plecoptera > Nemouridae > Nemoura > Nemoura dubitans. The sequence continues at coordinate 13,624,682 of OV121078.1, read as the reverse complement.
TGAGTTTTAAAACTCTTGGCTCGTGTCTAGCAACAGTGGTTCCTCGAAGAAGATGCAAATCCACTCTCCTTCTTAACGTGAAATGGAGTTTAGCTTGTGAGCTTCTTATGAAACAGCAGTAAACGAACTTGCATGTATTTCATTATGCGTACATTGCAAATTTACAAAACACCAAAGTAATTCTCTGCCGCTACACTTTACATCTCTGGCATGTGAAACTTAAAAGCAGAATAAATATCAAACACAACACCCATGTCTGCTTGTCCTATCTTCAGCAGCAGTTTTCAAACACAACACAACCATTTACAACTGGGTTTGGGAATCATTCTCGAGGTATCACCCTTGAAGAAGTAACTATAGTATACACCTACCTATTATTTTACGAAACGTCAGGAAACATAGTTAGACTTTATAGCATTAAAAAACCAGTGTTGAAATACGGCTGTGTTTGAAAACAAGTGCTAAAGACAGGACAAGCAGACATGAGTCTTGGGAATCAGGGAGACTTTATTTAGCATTCAAAACCCAGTTTTGAAATGGTTGTGTTTGAAAACCAGTGCTAAAGACAGGATAAGCAGACATGAGTCTTGGGAATCAGGAAGACTTTATTTAGCATTCAAAACCCAGTTTTGAAATGGTTGTGTTTGAAAACCAGTGCTAAAGACAGGATAAGCAGACATGAGTCTTGGGAATCAGTGAGACTGCATCTAGCATTCAAAACCCAGTGTTGAAATGGTTGTCTTCATGCATTGGAGAGGAAACGTTTTTCACCGAACGATTTGACATGTTGGAGACAGGGATCAGCTGGGTCTTGGAAAAAACATCGATTCTCTGAGTTCACCGAAGTTAAGCAACACTGCGCCGAGTCGGGCATTGAAAATCTATTACAGAACCAGCCAGACATCAGCCAATGCGATTGTGTTACTTACACTAGAATCACTTCGAGTTTGCCACTTTTTGGGATGTGAAATCCCAATTTGAAATAGTGTTTCTGAAAATTATAACCACGGATATAAGGTTACCCAGATATCCTACCATACCTGGCTATGTCTACGACGCAGATATAAGGTTACCCAAACATATTCTACCACCTAGCTATGGCTACGTCACAGACATAAGGTTACCCAGACATTATACATTGTATTTGTATGGCTACGTTACAGATAAAAGGTTACCCAGACATTCTACCTTACCAAGCTATGGCTACGTCACAGATATACGGTTACCCAGACATTCTACCTTACCAAGCTATGGCTACGTACGTCACAGATATAAGGTTACCCAGACATTCTACCATACCAAGCTATGGCTACATTACAGATATAAGGTTACCAAGACATTCTACCATACCAAGCTATGGCTACGTCACAGATATAATGATACCGATACATTCTACCATACCTAGCTATGGCTATGTCACAGATATAAGGTTACCCAGACATTCTACAATACCTAGCTATGGCTATGTCACCGATATAAGGTTACCCAGACATTCTACAATACCTAGCTATGGCTATGTCACAGATATAAGGTTACCCAGACATTCTACAATACCTAGCTATGGCTACGTCACAGATATAAGGTTACTCAGACATTCTACCTCATCAAGCTATGGCTACGCCACAGATATAACACTCTACTTTTAGAACAAGCAGACATGCGTCTTATGAGATATGTCTTGTAGTATAATATATACAGTATATAATTTACTGTATATTAAACAACGATTGTGTCGGCCAAGGCACCCTATGAACTTCGGAAGCCGATGAGGCAGATCAATCCCCCCCCCCCCCACACCCCAACCCCTCACGGCATTTAACCCACGCGCAGGGATCAAAGGGGGAAGGGGGGAAGGGGGGGGGGGGCGATGATGCGGCAGATCGCGGCCAGGATTAAGCGATCATGTCAGGACGCCGACGAGGACCCGGACACGTGTCGCAAGGCGTGCGGGAATCAAATGTGCACTCGCTTTAGAATGGTAAATAGTACGACTCGGGTTTGAATTCCCGTTCGAATTCACAGTATTCGGTATTCAAGTCCCGTGTTCTAGTGTGATATCCCAACGAAATCACTCTACGCAAACTGAAATGACGGGCAAGGGTTGTCAAATAATGAAACACCTTCATTGGCTGTGTGTGCATTCTGCCGTACTGGAACACCTCCAGCGTTTTACTACCTATAAACTCTATGGTACTCGGAAATTAATCTGCAATGACTTTGGAATGGATGACACGACTGCCGTTAGCGATCACGTCAGCACGCTAGGGTGGGAGACACAAATGTGCAACCACTTACGGATTGTAAGTAACAGGACTTGGGAATGTGTTCTCGTTGAAAACACAGCAGCGAAATCACAGTCCTGTTGAATGTCAGAGTTGATTGTGTTTGCTTCGAATAAGATGGCGGAGCGCAGAACTCTGGTCCATGGGATCCGATCCGAAATCAAGATCGGTTCCGATTCGCAGCTAATCACAGGAAAATCACAGGAAAATCACAGCACTCAGTCTGACAGGACGGCCAAGGCCACAAGGGTCGTCATAATCAGACATGTACATCATAATTAAATGGCTGTGTGTGCATTTGGCCGTGATATTATTGGAACGGCCAGCGTGTGTTATATAATCTGGAATGGCCATTGTAAATATTGCCTATCTCAAAGTATGACTATTGTCCAGTCCAGCTTTGGACTCATGGCCATTGAAAATATTGTCCAGTCCAGCTAAAGACACTTGGTCATTGTAAATATTGCCCAGCTTAAAGCATAGTTATTGGAACGGCCAGCTTAAGACGTGGGCATTGTAAATATTGACCAGTCCAGCTGAAGACACATGGCCCTTGTAGATGTGTATCGTCGGAAGACACGGCTTCCTTTGTCCCCACTTAGTGACGTGTTCCGGGGGAAACACGAAATGGTTTGTCGGACACTAAGCCGCTGACGGGCAAGCTATCGTGCTCGACCGGGGTGTGACATCACGTGCCCGTTCCCACGCGGTACGCTCGCTGCAGGGCCGCCAGGGACCCCGTACTGAGTATATTGGCTTGGCCCACGAGGGACCGGGCAAATGCCCCAAGGGACGGTAGGGTTGGATTGGCCCACTAGGGACCGGGCAAATGCCCCAAGGGTACCAGGGTTGGATTGGCCCACTAGGGACCGGGCAAATGCCTCAAGGGGCGGTAGGGTTGGATTGGCCCACTAGGGACCGGGCAAATGCCCCAAGGGGCGGTAGGGTTGGATTGGCCCACTAGGGACCGGGCAAATGCCCCAAGGGGCGGTAGGGTTGGATTGGCCCACTAGGGACCGGGCAAATGCCCCAAAGGATGGTAGGGTTGGATTGGCCCACTAGGGACCGGGCAAATGCCCCAAGGGGCGGTAGGGTTGGATTGGCCCACTAGGGACCGGGCAAATGCCCCAAAGGATGGTAGGGTTGGATTGGCCCACGAGGGACCGGGCAAATGCCCCAAGGGGCGGTAGGGTTTGAGTTTGGTTTTGGGCCAGTGGAATTTTATCAAACAAATTTCGTTTGTTAAACAAATGAATAAATGTGAGAAACGCATCGTTGGCTTGAAACGCCTCTTTGTCGGCAGCGGGCGGACACTAAACAAACCACGGAAGAAAGGAATCTAATTGTGAATCGTTCTGGGGGGCGATTGTGTAACTTTGTGGTTTTAAAACCATTCGTTTTCAATATCACTGCCCATGGTTTAACACGGGCAGTGATTTGAAATCGAGTGATTTCGAGCCAAATCGAACGAAATAAAGTTACACAATCGCACCCCAGGCCCGGCGGTCTTTTCTTATTTTATGTTATCACAATTCATATTGCCCAAGAAAATGGAAATGCAATGCTAAACTATTAAGAGTATTTGGAAGCATAGAATATACAGCTTATTAACTAAAACTGTAAATATGTTAATGGCGAGTTTTACCAATACCTTCAATTGCTAATTGAGATCTCAACTAGGAATTAAATATATTGGTAAAACCAAGCATAAATATATGAAACGTTACTGTTTACTGTGTTTACATACGATTTTAGATTCAGACCGGATTTCAGGCCCAGCTGTTCATGGAGTGGCCCGAAATCTGACTGTCTAGAATGTCTTGCAATTTTGTATATGGAGATCAAAGTGGGCTTCTATAAATAAATAGAGGCATTCTAAAAACGGGCAGAGAGAATGGGCCTTTCAGCAAATTAATTAACGCTGAAAATTGATTAAATATAAATAAAATTACATGATAAAATTCTAATTTAGATTCAGACCAGATTTCGGGGTTCAATGTCCGTTACGGGGCCTGAAATGGGAGATTTTGAGACGTTTAGTGATTTTGTATATTATATGGGGTGAGCATAAGATCGTGGTAAGAAAAGGGGTTTAAGAGATTAAATGTTGCAGTGTTTCCTTCACCAATTTATCTGCTACAAACTGCTACGCTGAACTTCAACGGAAGTGCACAAATTGCGTTCCGCAAGTCCTTCCTTGTAGTTACATTGTCAATATTAAACAGTACAAGACTGAAACTATGGAGTGATAAAGATAAAGTCGAGTTGTGTCCAGGAAAGTTAGCACAGGGCTACTTTTGTCCCCCGAAACATGGACATTGGAATGCTGAAACACACAAATCAGATTGAAATTCCTCGTATTCCGTCTTAATTCTAGGATCTTGGCTCAAATTAAGAGCCACAAAATCGTGCCCCTGAACGCAGCCCGCAACGCACACTCGGCACCTCCACCCTGCGCCCCTGAACGCAGCCCGCAGAGCAAACACGACCAAAATCAGATCAAACCGCAAAAGCAGAGTCGATAGACAACTCGGCACTGATAGCCACATCTAAACTCCATTTCACGTTAAGAATGAGAGTGGATTCGCATCTTCCTTGAAGACTCACTGCTGCTAGACACGAGCTACGAGTTTCAAAACTCACAAGCCATGTCTTGAGGCGGACACAATTGCCCTGTGGGCAATTTTGCAACTCTTTGCTCGTGTCTAGCAGCAGTGAGGTTTCGTTGGGCTAAAATCGCGATCAAATCGAGATCCTGCCAACATCGGTTAGCCTCGGCCAAGAATGCAAACTCGTGTCGCTTTGTCCATGCTAAAGTGATTGCAGAGTTGTTCCTCGCCACTGCAGGTCTATCACTGACAAGACAGGAGCTCCTGGCTCCGTTACCCGAGCAACTTAATGGCGCCCCCCCCCCCCCCTTCCCACTCCTTGGCATGATGTAGGTCGTTGCCTGCGGGGGAGGGGGGGGGGGGAGAGAGAGGTGGGGAGGGGGTAATTGAGTTAGCTGCCGCCAGGTGGACTAGTTCCCACGGCGCACACAACGTGTACAGTGCGTCGGGTTTGAGATGTCCACAAAGATGGTGCTGAGCGCAGAGCGAACCTTAGAAAACCCCAGAAAACTCCATGAAACGTCAGTAAACGCCAGAAACTTGTAGAAAATAATCAGAACATACTAGAAAGCTCCTGGTACCACCAGAGAAACTTCTTAGAATCCCAGAAAACGCATAAAAACCGTCAGAATAACCTCCGGAAAACCTACAGAATATCCCCAGAAATCCCAGGAACTCTATAAATTTAAAGGAAACCCATGAAAACTTTAGGAAGCGTGAAATGAATAACCGAAACGAGAATACTAGTTTCAAAATTCGCTTCAACATGCAACTTAAAACATGTCAATTCAACTAAATTACAACTCCATAAAGCCTGGCATGACCCAAAACAGTTCGGCCATTTGAGAGTTTGTTTGTTAACAAACGAGAACATTCTTTTTATTATTATGTACACAAATTAGCCTCCCAAAATTGTTACCCATTCCGGGATTTGAACCCGGGTCCCCAACTTTCGCGGCTGGTGCTCTAACCAGCTGAGCTAAACGGGCCATGAAATTTGGGAGAAGTAATTTGCATACAGGGTGAGAATTGAATGTCCCCAGGGGGGTATGGTCCAGAGTCTACGAATACTCATAGTGGCTCTGGTACCGCGTGATGCTATACTGCAACCACATTTACATTCAACCTCGAGTAACTCCAATTTAACGTTGGATGCGTTGAATTCTCTTTTAATCTTATTTAAATTACGAAAGCTCGTAATTGGCTATTCATTTTATTATTATGTACACAAATTAGCCTCCCAAAATTGTTACCCATTCCGGGATTTGAACCCGGGTCCCCAACTTTCGCGGCTGGTGCTCTAACCAGCTGAGCTAAACGGGCCATGAAATTTGGGAGAAGTAATTTGCATACAGGGTGAGAATTGAATGTCCCCAGGGGGGTATGGTCCAGAGTCTACGAATACTCATAGTGGCTCTGGTACCGCGTGATGCTATACTGCAACCACATTTACATTCAACCTCGAGTAACTCCAATTTAACGTTGGATGCGTTGAATTCTCTTTTAATCTTATTTAAATTACGAAAACTCGTAATTGGCTATTCATTTTATTATTATGTACACAAATTAGCCTCCCAAAATTGTTCCCATTCCGGGATTAGAACCCGGGTCCCCAACTTTCGCGGCTGGTGCTCTAACCAGCTGAGCTAAACGGGCCATGAAATTTGGGAGAAGTAATTTGCATACAGGGTGAGAATTGAATGTCCCCAGGGGGGTATGGTCCAGAGTCTACGAATACTCATAGTGGCTCTGGTACCGCGTGATGCTATACTGCAACCACATTTACATTCAACCTCGAGTAACTCCAATTTAACGTTGGATGCGTTGAATTCTCTTTTAATCTTATTTAAATTACGAAAGCTCGTAATTGGCTATTCATTTTATTATTATGTACACAAATTAGCCTCCCAAAATTGTTACCCATTCCGGGATTTGAACCCGGGTCCCCAACTTTCGCGGCTGGTGCTCTAACCAGCTGAGCTAAACGGGCCATGAAATTTGGGAGAAGTAATTTGCATACAGGGTGAGAATTGAATGTCCCCAGGGGGGTATGGTCCAGAGTCTACGAATACTCATAGTGGCTCTGGTACCGCGTGATGCTATACTGCAACCACATTTACATTCAACCTCGAGTAACTCCAATTTAACGTTGGATGCGTTGAATTCTCTTTTAATCTTATTTAAATTACGAAAACTCGTAATTGGCTATTCATTTTATTATTATGTACACAAATTAGCCTCCCAAAATTGTTACCCATTCCGGGATTTGAACCCGGGTCCCCAACTTTCGCGGCTGGTGCTCTAACCAGCTGAGCTAAACGGGCCATGAAATTTGGGAGAAGTAATTTGCATACAGGGTGAGAATTGAATGTCCCCAGGGGGGTATGGTCCAGAGTCTACGAATACTCATAGTGGCTCTGGTACCGCGTGATGCTATACTGCAACCACATTTACATTCAACCTCGAGTAACTCCAATTTAACGTTGGATGCGTTGAATTCTCTTTTAATCTTATTTAAATTACGAAATTGGCTATTCATTTTATTATTATGTACACAAATTAGCCTCCCAAAATTGTTGCAGTATAGCATCACGCGGTACCAGAGCCACTATGAGTATTCGTAGACTCTGGACCATACCCCCCTGGGGACATTCAATTCTCACCCTGTATGCAAATTACTTCTCCCAAATTTCATGGCCCGTTTAGCTCAGCTGGTTAGAGCACCAGCCGCGAAAGTTGGGGACCCGGGTTCAAATCCCGGAATGGGTAACAATTTTGGGAGGCTAATTTGTGTACATAATAATAAAATGAATAGCCAATTACGAGCTTTCGTAATTTAAATAAGATTAAAAGAGAATTCAACGCATCCAACGTTAAATTGGAGTTACTCGAGGTTGAATGTAAATGTGGTTGCAGTATAGCATCACGCGGTACCAGAGCCACTATGAGTATTCGTAGACTCTGGACCATACCCCCCTGGGGACATTCAATTCTCACCCTGTATGCAAATTACTTCTCCCAAATTTCATGGCCCGTTTAGCTCAGCTGGTTAGAGCACCAGCCGCGAAAGTTGGGGACCCGGGTTCAAATCCCGGAATGGGTAACAATTTTGGGAGGCTAATTTGTGTACATAATAATAAAATGAATAGCCAATTACGAGTTTTCGTAATTTAAATAAGATTAAAAGAGAATTCAACGCATCCAACGTTAAATTGGAGTTACTCGAGGTTGAATGTAAATGTGGTTGCAGTATAGCATCACGCGGTACCAGAGCCACTATGAGTATTCGTAGACTCTGGACCATACCCCCCTGGGGACATTCAATTCTCACCCTGTATGCAAATTACTTCTCCCAAATTTCATGGCCCGTTTAGCTCAGCTGGTTAGAGCACCAGCCGCGAAAGTTGGGGACCCGGGTTCAAATCCCGGAATGGGTAACAATTTTGGGAGGCTAATTTGTGTACATAATAATAAAATGAATAGCCAATTACGAGCTTTCGTAATTTAAATAAGATTAAAAGAGAATTCAACGCATCCAACGTTAAATTGGAGTTACTCGAGGTTGAATGTAAATGTGGTTGCAGTATAGCATCACGCGGTACCAGAGCCACTATGAGTATTCGTAGACTCTGGACCATACCCCCCTGGGGACATTCAATTCTCACCCTGTATGCAAATTACTTCTCCCAAATTTCATGGCCCGTTTAGCTCAGCTGGTTAGAGCACCAGCCGCGAAAGTTGGGGACCCGGGTTCAAATCCCGGAATGGGTAACAATTTTGGGAGGCTAATTTGTGTACATAATAATAAAATGAATAGCCAATTACGAGCTTTCGTAATTTAAATAAGATTAAAAGAGAATTCAACGCATCCAACGTTAAATTGGAGTTACTCGAGGTTGAATGTAAATGTGGTTGCAGTATAGCATCACGCGGTACCAGAGCCACTATGAGTATTCGTAGACTCTGGACCATACCCCCCTGGGGACATTCAATTCTCACCCTGTATGCAAATTACTTCTCCCAAATTTCATGGCCCGTTTAGCTCAGCTGGTTAGAGCACCAGCCGCGAAAGTTGGGGACCCGGGTTCAAATCCCGGAATGGGTAACAATTTTGGGAGGCTAATTTGTGTACATAATAATAAAATGAATAGCCAATTACGAGCTTTCGTAATTTAAATAAGATTAAAAGAGAATTCAACGCATCCAACGTTAAATTGGAGTTACTCGAGGTTGAATGTAAATGTGGTTGCAGTATAGCATCACGCGGTACCAGAGCCACTATGAGTATTCGTAGACTCTGGACCATACCCCCCTGGGGACATTCAATTCTCACCCTGTATGCAAATTACTTCTCCCAAATTTCATGGCCCGTTTAGCTCAGCTGGTTAGAGCACCAGCCGCGAAAGTTGGGGACCCGGGTTCAAATCCCGGAATGGGTAACAATTTTGGGAGGCTAATTTGTGTACATAATAATAAAATGAATAGCCAATTACGAGCTTTCGTAATTTAAATAAGATTAAAAGAGAATTCAACGCATCCAACGTTAAATTGGAGTTACTCGAGGTTGAATGTAAATGTGGTTGCAGTATAGCATCACGCGGTACCAGAGCCACTATGAGTATTCGTAGACTCTGGACCATACCCCCCTGGGGACATTCAATTCTCACCCTGTATGCAAATTACTTCTCCCAAATTTCATGGCCCGTTTAGCTCAGCTGGTTAGAGCACCAGCCGCGAAAGTTGGGGACCCGGGTTCAAATCCCGGAATGGGTAACAATTTTGGGAGGCTAATTTGTGTACATAATAATAAAATGAATAGCCAATTACGAGCTTTCGTAATTTAAATAAGATTAAAAGAGAGAACATTCTTGTTTTGTAGACTCCACAAGTGGCGCTGTCAATCATTCGATGCTGAGATCAATCAACCCTTTGGTTGAACAATGGGACGGCCTGCGAATTCTAACAGAAGGGGAGCCTCTTTGAGAGTGAAACACCACTCTCTTACTAAACGTGACAGAAGGGGAGCCTCGTTGAGAGTGAAACACCACTCTCCTTCTAAACGTGACAGCAGAGGAGCCTCTTTGAGAGTGAAACACCACTCTCCTAAACGTAACAATAGGGGAGCCTCTTTGAGAGTGAAACACCGCTCTCCTTCTAAACGTTACTGCAGGGCAGCCTCTTTGAGAGAGAAACACCGCTCTCCATATTAACGTGAAAAATACTTTAGTTACCTAGTTAGCTAGAAAGCCCGACTGGTTTGACAGCATAACAATAATAACAAAGGAGATATGTTTGTCACTTTTTTATACTTTTACCGGCTGAATCCACATGGAAGTACATACAAAAAACATGTATGGTACATATATGGAAAGTTCAAATTTTTATAAGAACCATTTATAAGTTTCTTATAAGATATTGCACTTTCGTATATTTTCCCTATTGGTATCATATACCTACCTATGTTCGTATATGCGTTTTTCGTGTGGGAAACAGGAACATAGCTGAGCTAGGTTTCCAACGCAGCAAACACTACGTTCGAAGGGAACACAGCTCTCCTTCTTGACGCGAAAAATACCATAGCTGATGCCGGGTGCATCGCTAAATCAAATTTGCAGTAACCGCAGAGTATGAAAATTACCGCTCGGATTTGCACTTTTGGGCAAAACAACAGCGCTGTCTTACAGTTAAACAGTAACTTGACGGTCCGCTAACGGCGCGCTTACTGTACCTCGCCCCACGATGCCCGTTTTGTGCCAAGCGGGAGGGGGGGGGGGGAGGGGGGGGGGGGCGAAGCTACAGTGTAACAAGCCAGCGGTGGGGTAATTCCACTGCCGCCGTGTTTTCGATTCATCACGTCACGGGGGGCGGTGGTTTGGGGCGACGGTGTTTTTTTTACATCACCTGCAAAATATTTCGACTCGGCAATGTCCGTGTACGCTCGGTGCCGGTGGAAATCTGTCAGCTCCAGGTCTTGGTCTCGGTCCAAAGCACAGGACCAAAGCACTTCCATTGCTGGCATCGAGTTACCATGGCAATCGAGAGATGGACACTAGATTTGATTGCTAGTAGGCCGAGCTCCGAAATCTGTCAGCTCTAGGTCGTGGTCTCGGTCCCGTGCTAGCAATGCACAGGACCAAAGCACTTCCATTGCTGGTATCGAGTAACTATAGCAATCGAGATCCAGCAATCGAGAGATGGACACTAGATTTGATTGCTAGTAGGCCGAGCTCCGAAATCTGTCAGCTCCTGGTCTTGGTCTCGGTCCCGTGCTAGCAATGCACAGGACCAAAGCACTTCCATTGCTGGCATCGAGTAACTATAGCAATCGAGATCCAGCATTCGAGAGATGGACACTAGATTTGATTGCTAGCAGGCCTTGCTCCGAAATCTGGCAGCTCCAGGTCTTGGTCTCGGTCCCGTGCTAGCAATGCACAGGACAAAAGCACTTCCATTGCTGGCATCGAGTAACTATAGCAATCGAGATCCAGCAATCGAGAGATGGACACTATAGAGCCTTTAGTCCGGCTCAAGACATGGCTTGTGTGTTTGGAAACTCTTGACTCGTGTCTAGCAGCAGTGGGTCCTCAAGGAAGATGCAAACCCACTCTCCTCATTGACGTGAAATGGAGTCTAGACTTTAGACTAAGCAAAGCGAATCCACCAACTCTTCCCTATAAACAAACCATGACATCGCCGAAGTTCGTTGTGGTTTTTCGGTTTGAGCTATTTTGTGATTAGATTGCGGTCCTAAAAAGCACCCAGGATCATCCCACGTTTGGTGGGTTTGGTGCGGTTTATTCACAGTGAGATTGACGGGGTTTGGTGCGGTTTATTCACAGTGAGATTGACGGGGTTTGGTGGGGTTTATTCACAGTGAGATTGACGGGGTTTGGTGCGGTTTATTCACTGTGAGATTGACGGGGTTTGGTGGGGTTTATTCACAGTGAGATTGACGGGGTTTGGTGCGGTTTATTCACAGTGAGATTGACGGGGTTTAGTCTCACCCTGAAGACGGAAGATTGCCGAAACGTGGGATTAACAACTCCTTTTAAATACCGAAATCTAAGCACACATGAGATCAAACCGAAACACCACAACTAACCTTGTGGATGAGTGAGTGTCCCGTAGGTCTCTCTGAGACGGGTCTTCTGGACATCAAGCAGCGACTGTACCCGTTGGCCTCTCTGTTGCGCATGGAGGGGGTGGAGGGGGGGGGGGTGAGAAAAGCCAGGTGGAGTCGACGCCGCCGACGTCGCTCGGTTACCGCACCCCCCCCCCCCAATCCTTCAACCCTCCCTCCCCCCCCCCCCCCCCCCCACTATATAGCTTGGGGCAACAACGGCGCAAATCGTCTGTGAGATTTTCATCACGGCTGAGGGGGGGGGGGGGGAGGGGAAGGGGGGGGTAATCACATTTTCCCTGGTGGAAATCTATGAGTCGAACATTTCTATAAACAGAGGAAACTTGATGTCTGCACAGTTATGGCATTTCTCTACGAGGAAAATCAAGAGTCCAGCCCATTGCATAATATTGTATCTAATAGGCGATAATATTTATTTTTATAAAAGGCGATAAAACATATTGTAAATGTGGTAGTACATATTGTAATAGGCGGTAAAGCATGTTGTAATAGGCTGTAAAACATATTGTAATTGGCGTTAATACATTTTGTAATAGGCGGTAATACATTTTGTAATAGGCGGTAATACATTTTGTAATAGGCGGTAGGTAATACATATTGTAGCAGGCGGTAATACATATTGTAATAGGCGGTAATACATATTGTAATAGGCGGTAATGATGACAATAGGGTGGCGATTGTGTAACTTTTTTCCTTTCACGCTAAAAAGTGAGGAGCTGAATTTCACCCTTTGACAGTGATGGAAGCGTCGACCATTAACTATTAATGATCGAAGATAGACGTGATCCACCCCTTTAGCTTGAAATCCACTCCTTCAGTTGATTGAAACTTTGCATTCCTTTTTCATGGGCGGAAATTTTAAAAGTCGCGAATTTCTGACTGAATGTATCCATCCCTACATAATTTCCTAAACGAATGACATTTCAAAATTAAAATGGGACTTTACAAACAAAACAGAGATAGATACTTAAGACAAGATTTAGACGCATTGACACATGTGAAAAATAATTAGTGTACCTATATAAGTGCGCCCCGATTACCAGCTGTCGCCACGGACGTGGCTCACAACAAACAGAGGTAGATATTTAATACGAGATTAGGACGCAGATACACCTATGAACGATAAGTGCATAAATACCGTCGCCCCAATTACCTTTCACCACGGACGTGGCTCACAACAAACAGGGTACCTAATCGCTTCTCAGCGAAACATCGATGCTATAACGGTTCGGTGGAATCTGAAGTGTAAACGGTTACTTATTTATATCGTGTAAATATTGACATTGATATGTAAAGAATCGATGCATTTGGCTTTTACTGAAACCATGATGTCTTGATACAGAGAGAAATCTACTGATTTATAATTCACACAGTTCACAATTATTGCATTTATATTATCACGGGAACATAGAAAAACTATGCGGGGCAGTGAAATTGAAAACTAATGATTGTGAAATCACAAAATTTCAGCAATCGCACTAAAATTCCCTTGGAAAATATTGCTAACTATAATATTACTGCAGTATGCAATGACCATGATTGATCGAAATTGGTGTTAAATTATGAAAAGAACCCCCAACTGTTACAGCATTTGGTTAAAAAAATAACCCCCCCCCCCCCGCCCCCCGTAAGAGAACAATTTCGTCAAGTTTTGCTTTCGAATTTTGCTTGCCAGGTGCCACCCCTATTTGTATTTTATTTGTATTTTATTCCTTGATTCCATGAAAACAATTGGAAAGTCGGATGCATAAAAGTACATAATAATATACAATTAAAAGTGAAATGTCAAAGGGCAAGTCCATGCAGGTCAAAGTCCCCCCTTCCCCTTCCCCTTCCCCGCCCAAATAAAGACAGTCTGCGTCGTCACTGCGGCTTGGACAGGTTTTCAGTGTGCTTGCTGGATCTTCGTTCACGTATGTCGTTGTTGCACGCATCCCAGTGGCCGTGTCGAGAGGTTTGCCCGCCAGGGGCGCTGGTGGCCTAGCGCGAGGTGCCGGGTTCGTGCCCGTTCAGCGGTGGCAGCGATTATTAGCGGTCACCCATCCAACGCCCAGACTCGGCACAGTGTTGCTTAACTTGGGTCACCCGTCCAACGCCCAGACTCGGCACAGTGTTGCTTAACTTGGGTCACCCGTCCAACGCCCAGACTCGGCACAGTGTTGCTTAACTTGGGTCACCCATCCAACGCCCAGACTCGCACAGTGTTGCTTAACTTGGGTCACCCGTCCAACGCCTAGACTCGGCACAGTGTTGCTTAACTTGGGTCACCCGTCAAACGCCCAGACTCGGCGGAGTGTTGCTTAACTTGGGTCACCCGTCCAACGCCCCGACTCGGCACAGTGTTGCTTAACTTGGGTCACTCGTCCAACGCTCGACTCGCCGGAGTGTTGCTTAACTTGGGTGCAAGACTTCTAGAGCTAGTTGTGTCGTTGTTGCACGCATCCAAATGACCGTGTCGAGTGGTTTGCCCGCCAGGGGCACTGGTGGCCAGCTTAGCGCGAGGTGCCGGGTTCGTGCCCGGTCAACGATGGCAGGGATTTGGGGCTCAAGGGTGCCGTGGGCGGGGGATACTAGCTGCACCAAGGGACGCTGGAAAGACCACTGCCATTTAGGGGGTGGGGGGGAGGGGGACTTTGCGGGTGAATTCACCGATAAGTGATCGCCCAATAAACAAGTCCGGACCGGAGGAGCAACCCCCCTTAGAGTATGTCACAGATAATATAAGGTTACCCAGATATTCTACCTTACCTAGCTATGGCTACGAACGTCACAGATAATAATATATGGTTACCCGATACCCAGATACCTATAGAGCTACATGGCTAAGGCACAGATTTGATTCTAGTAATTTCGCCCGCAATCGCTGGAGTGCGTTGGCAACCTGTTTTAGCATCAACTACCGGGCTTTGGTGACTGGTGATCCTCAATGTTCCTCAGGTGGTTACAGTCACATTGGTTACAGATGATATAACAACAAACAGTGGCTCCATTCTTTGACTGCCGGCGAAACTATTATTGCGTGGGGAGGGCTTTCGCGTAGCTGCTTTAGTATGGGAGTGGAACATCTGGACAACCTTATATCTGTGATAGAATTGTTTTATGGTGTACGTTCCCACATTATTGTAACAAAACAACGGCAGTACTAGCCGATGTACCACAGCTCCAGTTATAGAAGGCTGTGCGATGGTGAACTCTAATTAATTCTAGTCTAGTGTCGTGTGTTTTCGCTGGGATTTGTGGGAAAGATTGTGAGGTTTACAGAAGTCCTCCGAATTGCTTTTAAACGAACATATTATATGAGAGGAAATTGTTACTGGTTTAAGCAGATACCAGTATGCAATTGATGGAAGGGAGGCGAAGCTGGAAAATGTGCACCTGAACCGGGAAACGAACCCGGGACCTCCTGCTTGCCGGGCAGGTGCTCTACCAACTGAGCTATTCGGTCACACATTCTCCCTGCTTCGCCGGGTAGGACAAGGGGGGTTCTCCCCCTTGCTCTCCCTTGCTCTCCTCCTCTCCCTTCCATCAATTGCATACTGGTATCTGCTTAAACCAGTAACAGTTTCCTCTCATCCACCTCGTGTCTCTTCTTCTGAGAACGGGACAAAGGGTCTAGTGATTGCGCCATCGCCGTCCTGGGGCCGAGTCCGTTTACCCGTCCCATGTACGGGTCGCTCGGCCTCTCATCTCCCCGGAGATCCCCCTTGTCCCACCCGGCGAAGCAGGGAGAATGTGTGACCGAATATCTCAGTTGGTAGAGCACCTGCCCGGCAAGCAGGAGGTCCCGGGTTCGTATCCCGGTTCGGGTGCACATTTTTCCAGCTTCGCCTCCCTTCGTACATATTATAGTGCACAGAATACCAATTAATTAAACATCCCGTTAGAATTTTGTGAAAAAAAGAATTTGTGTCGGACATTTTCGTTTCGGCGCGGCACCTCCTCGTGACGTATCTTTGGGGAACGGCTAGCGCCAGCAGCATGCGCTACGCAGTGGCAATTGCATCTCAATGGACAGCGACATTACATCGAATTGTGGTAAAGAGCCATTTCAAATACGAGAGTTGTGTCTGGAAGGCTAGTGCATTACTGAACACGGCTCTATCGATGTAATTACAAAAAACATTGATGTGCTATACAAAACAGACACCACATAGGTATTTCCTGTCAAGTAACTCTCCTCGTCTGCTTTCTTCGGCTAGTTTAACATTATTTTCCGCGATTTCTGTTTGAGAGAACTTCGGGTCCATATACTACATGGAGGTCCTGCCATTTTCACTCCAAATCGACAAGCGACCCGACCGCGAAAGCTATCGGCCTAATACTAGACACTGTGTAGCGCGGCGTAGCGCATGCTGCTGGCGCTAGCCGTTCCCCAAGGATACGTCACGAGGAGGTGCCGCGCCAAAACGAAAATGTGCGATTATTCCAACGCAAAATTTTGTTTTCAAAAAATTCAAACGGGATGTTTAATTAATTGGCATTCTGTACACTATGTGTTCTTTTCAAATCAATTCGGAGGGCTCCTTTAAATGGGTTTGCATTAAAATAGTCCAAATTTTAAGCCTTGTCATCAACGGAGATATTGATGGAAACTTATTGAAATGTGGTTTGGTGAAGGTTTCCAGAGGCGCAGACAGGTAACTGACAACTATGCTACCTCTGGGCAGACGGTGACATGTGGTGCTCTCTTTGGAAGAGTTGACGAATTAATGTGTTCGCGTATTAGAACTAAGAAGTAAAAAGACCCTGTTATCGCTAGCGCTAATTAGGTAGCCAGCTTTGCGCGTGCTTCAGATAGCAGCAGCAGCAATCGCTTTAGAACAGTGGGACCCAACCTTTTCTTGCACGGGGCCAAATAAAAGAAATATGTTACCTCTGCTGGCAGCAAAGGGTAATTCGACGTAAAACCAGAGAATTCGTTAATTCGTGTGAAACATTGTGGGCATTGAATGAATGCATTCTTGTTACCTGTTCTTGCGTGTACCTACTTGGTAAATGAAAATTGGCATAAAGAAAATTTCTATTCTGAGCGTTTTTACGGTGAAAATCTATGCATTTCAGGGAGTTTCGACCTTCAAAATACATTGAAATTATGCACTTGTTACAAGGAGGTTGAGGAAATTTTGAAGTCAATATAGTGTCCATGGAGAATTGCATGTTCAGTTGGCATTTCAAATTAAATACAAATTTTGAGGCGGGCCGCAAAATATGAGCGCCAGGCCTTAGGTTGGGTACCGCTGCTGTAGAAGTCTGATAAAGTCCGTTAGCTAAATGAATGTGCAGAAAACTTTCTACCCTCCGGACAATGGGCCATTGTCCGGCCACTTGTAATTGCCTCAATGTTTACCTCAGAAACGTGTTTCCTGTCAGAGTGGATTGATTTGGCTTCGTTGTCGAATGTGGAATAATTTCTGTAGTTAACCTGATCGATGATGGTGGGGGTAGGCACATTTGTAACCTTTTTGGCAACACGGCACAGAGATCGAGCCAAGACGGTGGGACTGTAGAAACCCGTCAAGATGAATTCATGATTCGCAACAAAAGCCCTCCTATATCACTTGGAAAGCTAGAAACTCTCTGCACAGCAAAGTTTCGGTCAAAGAGCCAGCCGCCTGCTGCAAACCCGTCAATCACCTCGCGTGAAGCACCCAGGTAAGGTGACAGGAAGCGCCGTGTTTGGCAAGGGATTTCGTCCCTTGCATGCAAACGCCTTATCAGGTGCCGTGCTGATAAGGGTCAGGTGAGGATTTGATCGACGCCTTGGAGTCATGTGTCTATATAGTGATAACAGGCCGAGCAAACTAGGTGTGTCCAGTGTCGTTGAAACGGAACACTGCATTACACTGCCAGGAAGATGACTGTTTTTGCTTGGCCAAGACACAATCGTCTTCCAAACCACGCAAGCTAAGATCATGGTCAATTTCACAAAAAGTCGGGCCGAGCTGGGTTTGAACCTAGTTTAAAGACCATGAGGTGAGTTTTGCTGAGTTTTTAACACTTTGAAAGATAATATACCGTCAATGAGAAAATGTTATGGATACACAAAAAGATTCAAAAATATATTGAAATATGGTGTTGTATATAAAAAGCGCTGTTTTGTCACATAAAACATATTAATGTTCATTACTTGCAAAAATTTTTTTTTTAACCTTTACTCCGTTTCACGTGAAGCGGAGTAGATTGGCAACTTCCTTCTGCTGCTATAGATGAGTGAAGTTTAAAAACTGCCCATAGAGCCTTTGTCCGAATCAAAACATGGCTTGTGAGTTTTGAAACTCTTAGCTCGTGTCTAGCAGCAGTAGGTCCTCGAGGAATATGCAAATCCACTCTCCTTCTTAACGTGAAATGGAGTTTAGTCCGATGGTGGTTTTACTTTTAAAATGTGCTTTAAATTCAAAGAAAGTGGTGCGAGAAATAACTTCAAAGTTTATTTATTTCACAAAATATTCATTTTATTCATCCCGTTGGAGCAGTTGGAAGAGAGAAGTCTACCCGATGGGAGTCGCGTGTTTCGGCTTGGGGCGCAGCGAACAGTGCCGTGTTTACCAGTAGGCAGAGTAGGCCTAGGGCCTAGGGGCGCTGAGGTTTTAGGGGCGCCGGCCAGCACCCATGTTGATTTTATTTTTATTTTTTTATGAACATTGTGAATTGCGATGTCGTGTGTTCAGTCAAGATCTCATTATATAAGCGACAATACTTCTGGAATATTAGTGTTAGTCTGAATTCACGCGAGGAAATTGAACGGCGAGAATTATTTCTTTCTTGCGTATGTGCGCTTATCCGCATATCCTGTATGAAAGGCAGTTGCAGCCGGGAAGTACGGACTGAGAGGTTTTATGGACTCATTTTAGGATAGGATTTAAATGTACAATTGCGAGTTCAGCTCCCGAATTGGCAGAATGGCTAATTCCACTCCTGGAACTATTAATCGCTTTTTTCCTGTTGTCAAATGTTGGGGAAAACATTGAGCATGGAGCACTCCAGGGCGCCTTCGTTAGCGCTTCGATTTTCGGGCATTTTCTTTTTTTGTGCATTTGAAAGTTGCAGTAGTAAAACAATGGGCGATACTAGAGCTCAAAACGAAACAAAGTCGCTAAAGAGCGCGACATAAGTCAGCCAGATCAAGCCCAGCAGCAAGCACAATACAGGTAAAATCAAAATATTATTTTTGTTACATAATTATTTTGGGTCTCTTTAATTTACTATATATTACTTACTTATATTTTGGGTTACCTGCAAGATAAGTGCATGCCTACCAAGTACCAACCTATACCAGTCCGTTGTTTAATTTACGAAATCGACGCATCTTTCAAAGTTGGTTCCTTAGGCTTCACTGATTAGCATTGGCAGCTTATAGGGGCGCCACGAAAAAACTGCCTACAGGCGCACATTGTCCATGTCCGGCCCTGGCAGCGAACCGCTAGCAGGGTCTCTCTGGACTCTCAATTTAAAGCATTTGCATCGTATTCGTTGAAACAGCAGGTAGAATAAATGAAGTGGCAAATTGTAAAAAAACAGTCAAGTTCACTTTTGGCCAAAATGAGTTTGATGTGATCGCTGCAATGCTTCAATGCTTCAATGCTTCAATTCTTCAATGCTTCAATGATTCAATGCTTCAATGCAGTCCCATGCCTCAATCTAGTATTAGAATTAATTTCGTGAGAAATGCTGCCAAGTCCATAGAACACCAGGCTATTCCAAGCCTATGAACTAACCTGATTAAACATTTTCGAAAATAGACCCAACATTAGCCGTTTCAGATATTGCCATTTGGAAGTATGCACTTGAAATTTCTGCAATATGGTTTTTTTCCAAACGGCTGAAAACTGGCCCACTTCTGTGCTGCTTGTGTTCCGATTCCCACAAACTACCCGGCGAGCAAGTCAGACCAAAGCGCCGTGACGTCATGGGACCCAACTGTATAGGGAGTGAGTTGTCCATTCCCTGACGTGTGTTTCCCTGTCCATCAGCCAAGCCAAGCCAGCCATGGACCTAACTGGAGGTCGAGCGACCGAAGTCAAGGCAGCCATGGACCTAACTGGAGGTCGAGCGACCGAAGCCAAGGCAGCCATGGACCTAACTGGAGGTCGAGCGACCGAAGTCAAGGCAGCCATGGACCTAACTGGAGGTCGAGCGACCGAAGTCAAGGCAGCCATGGACCTAACTGGAGGTCGAGCGACCGAAGCCAAGGCAGCCATGGACCTAACTGAAGGTCGAGCGACCGAAGCCAAGGCAGCCATGGACCTAACTGAAGGTCGAGCGACCGAAGTCAAGCCAGCCATGGACCTAACTGAAGGTCGAGCGACCGAAGCCAAGCCAGCCATGGACCTAACTGAAGGTCGAGCGACCGAAGCCAAGCCAGCCATGGACCTAACTGGAGGTCGAGCGACCGAAGCCAAGCCAGCCATGGACCTAACTGGAGGTCGAGCGACCGAAGCCAAGGCAGCCATGGACCTAACTGGAGGTCGAGCGACCGAAGTCAAGGCAGCCATGGACCTAACTGGAGGTCGAGCGACCGAAGCCAAGCCAGCCATGGACCTAACTGGAGGTCGAGCGACCGAAGCCAAGGCAGCCATGGACCTAACTGGAGGTCGAGCGACCGAAGTCAAGGCAGCCATGGACCTAACTGAAGGTCGAGCGACCGAAGTCAAGCCAGCCATGGACCTAACTGAAGGTCGAGCGACCGAAGCCAAGGCAGCCATGGACCTAACTGAAGGTCGAGCGACCGAAGTCAAGGCAGCGGCCTTGACGGAATTCTTCGGAAGAAAGAAATGCGACGGGGAATCGAGAGAGGAATACCTGAGCGCCATCAGACTTCTGGCGGCCAAGTGCGACTTCGGAGCCAACACCGAGATGTTTGTCAACTCCCGGTTCTCCGCTGAATTCCCGGGGGAAACTCCGATGGCGTCCACACGGCCGGGACCTGAACCAGTCGAGGTGAGCCATGCCAGTTTTATACGGGGCGACATTTACCCATGTCTTCGTTGAACGTTCAAAATGCCCATCACATTATGCAACCCGGACCTAGAGCGGCCACTCGTAGTTTTTATTTTTTTTATTTTTTTATTGAGCATTTTTCTTTACATAATGTGTCCCGCAAAGCTTTCAAGCTTGTCTGAGGGACACATAGGTTACATAACTAGCTATTTGTGATTTCTCTTGCTCTTGTCCAGTAAATACATCAAAAGTATACACAATTCACAATTAACAAGCATATATACATTGCACATTTCCGTACTTCAAAATTTAACTTAAAAGATGAAAAATAAAAATAAAAATAGCACAAACAAGCAGAAAACATTTGTCATTCATGTTCTAGTACCCATTTTTTTAATTTGACTTTCAATCCACAGAATGTTTCAATATACAATAGATATTATTTGGGAAGCATATTAAAAAAGTAAGGTGTTAAATATCTTCTTTGCTGTGCTCCATATGAGTTAATTATATCCTCTGGCATTACCATGCTGCATTTGTTTCGTGTGCAATGCATCGAATTTCTAAAGAATTTATGATTTGTTGAAAAGAAAAATGTCAGAATAAATGTGTAATAATAAAGCTGTTGGGTTGTCATGATACAGAGTTCTGAGTTCAGTACATTATTTTCTGGTTGTGAGTCGGGTTGTAACAATTTACGGAAAGAATTTTGAATTTTTACAACTCGTTGAATTAATGATTTTGAAGCTCGTCCCCAAGTAAGTAACCCGTATCTTATATGAGATTCCATTAATGCACTATAGATATTTATCAGCAATCTTTTATTCACATGATATTTTAGAAGCCGAATATTATTTAGTCCTGATCTTAATTTTCCACAAAGCGCATTAAATGGTTTTCCCATTTAAATTGACAGTCGACAATGATGCCCAAATACTTATGAGTATCCGTATTTTTGACCACTTGTTTACATTTGCAGTTTCTAAAAGCATTCGACACACTGCTCGATGCTGCCATATGAAGACATGCATAATCGTGATAAGTAATATTGGCTACATTTTTTTGAATCTTGAAGGTTGATTGAATTACCATTACTGCAGTTTTCTTATAATTTATGGATAACCCATTGTCATGGGACCAGCATAATATCTTGTCCCGGGATTACTAGCAGCATCCCCTGGCTAATTAATACCACCATAGCACCAAGCAAAAACCCGGACCTAGAGCGGCCACTCGTAGTCCTGGGATTACTAGCAGCATCCCCTGGCTAATTAATACCACCATAGCACCAAGCAAAAACCCGGACCTAGAGCGGCCACTCGTAGTCCTGGGATTACTAGCAGCATCCCCTGGCTAATTAACACTACCATAGCACCAAGCAAAAACCCGGACCTAGAGCGGCCACTCGTAGTCCTGGGATTACTAGCAGCATCCCCTGGCTAATTAACACTACCATAGCACCAAGCAAAAACCCGGACCTAGAGCGGCCACTCGTAGTCCTGGGATTACTAGCAGCATCCCCTGGCTAATTAACACTACCATAGCACCAAGCAAAAACCCGGACTTACAGGGGCCACTCGTAGTCCTGGGATTACTAGCAGCATCCCCTGGCTAATTAATACCACCATAGCACCAAGAAAAAACCCGCACCTAGAGCGGCCACTCGTCGTCCCGGGATTACTAGCAATCTACCCTGGCTAATTAATACCACCATAGCACCAAGCAAAAACCCGCACCTAGAGCGGCCACTCGTAGTCCCGGGATTACTAGCAGCATCCCCTGGCTAATTAATACCACCATAGCACCAAGCAAAAACCCGGAACTAGAGCGGCCACTCGTAGTCCTGGGATTACTAGCAGCATCCCCTGGCTAATTAATACCACTATAGCACCAAGCAAAAACCCGCACCTAGAGCGGCCACTCGTAGTCCTGGGATTACTAGCAGCATCCCCTGGCTAATTAATACCACCATAGCACCAAGCAAAAATCCAGACCTAGAGCGGCCACTCGTAGTCCCGGGATTGCAACAGCATCCCCTAGGTAATACACCTAATCCATCCAAACTGATTGTGACGTCACGGCCCCGCATCGAGCATACGATTTAGGCGAGGTGGGTATAGTGTCGTGACTGCGGTATTGACGAGAGTGTTAAATTCGGAATTAAAAGTTGTGTTTGTAGAATGGTTCATCACTGTTGTGTTCCGAAATGTACTTCTACCGCGAAGGCTGGATCCAACATTTCTTTTCATTCTTTTCCAATCGATGTCCAACGTAGGAAACAATGGTTGCACAGAGTAAAAAGAGACACGAGAGAGACGTCAAGGAACCCTAACCCATTTGTTATCCACAAGAAGCACACCAAAGTAAGTTGAATTTGGAAGTGTGCGTCACGAAACTCTTTTAATACTTTTGCATAATACATTTTTTTTGCTATGTTTGCTCCAAGCACTTCACTGATAATGACTATCTGCTTGGCACCTCAATAAAGAAGCTAACCTCAAAAGCTGTACCATCTGTATTTGCTTGGTCTACAGTGAAGGGAGTTCCTGCATGCCAAACCACCAAATTTTAATTACATCAACATCTTCTGACTCCGACTCAAACTCACGAGATCGACGATGCATTAGAAGTTAACAGTGACGAGGAGCCAAATCTATCAACTGTTGGTAGTACTAGCCTAGAACAGCTAGACTTAGCTGTCAAACCTGACGCAGACATTTCATGCACTGTCACTCCTGTCGATGCAGTGCCAGAGGGTTGAATGCATTGAAAGAGAGTGTGGCTTTTCATTTTTCTTTTGGCTCTTGTAACATTTTGCTTTCACATGAATGTTTCCTTCAAATGTCCCGGTCCAAATATCATGCACATAACCCTCAGAAAAAAACTTATACCCTCGCTTCATATTACGATCTTTACTACCCTTTGACTCGAAAAATGAATCGGCGATTAAGAAATTAAAATCTACTAAATCTAATAAACTTTTGCCAAAAGTGATCATTGTGATCAGGAATAAATGAAACAGTTCTTCGTGATCACATATTTGACAGAAGCAAGCACATGCTACGGCGGGAACACGTTGAATCCACACCTCTGCGCGGAAAGACGAGTGCACATCGAGTGTTCACGAGTGTTCATTGCGGGGCCGCCTTGGTTGGAATAGGTGTATTGATGAGCGTAGCGAGCGAAACGAGCGAAGCGAAATCTTCAATTTCACTATACCCCAAAAAAAATCACTTGTGTATGTTTTTTTTTATGTGTGTTTGTGCGCGCTTTACAGACCTAGCGCCTCAACCGATTTAGATGAAAATTTCAGAGGACCTACCTTTGTTCTCAACTTTGACCCTCCGCGTTTTTGGAAAAGATCGGTTCTGAAATCTTTGAATATTTTTCGATTTTTTCAAAATTTTGATTCTCTGTAAACGTCAAAGTTCTTTACATATGTTCACCAAAACTTACAAACATGTCGACCTTATAGATATTTATCATGCCTGAAAATCTGAGGACGGTAGAACTTTCCGATTGGTTTGTATTCGCATTTTTGGAGTTTTTTTCGTGAATTATTGACGCCTAATTCAATAAGAGTCCGGTTTCCTTCGTTTCCTAGGTTACCTGCTTTGTTTACTTAAATTTTGACCAAGACATAGATTTGACAGTTAGCAGAAGTTTAGTCAATTTCGTTTATGGAAGTATTTGAAAGTAAATCTGCGACATAAATTTATCTGTAATCTAAAGAACCCTCTGGCATAAGTTATGCCTTATGTATTTATAATATCATAACTCAATGAGTTCATAACTTGCATGTTTTCGCTTTCTGACAGCTCGGAGAGAAACAAAACAAGGGCAGCCGCAGAATCGTGTAAATTTTCAAGTGATCAGAATTTTCGAGACGGTGTTGATCTGGCATGGTGCTCCGTGGCTTTCGTGTTAGGGCTTCTGCCTTCACCTTTTTATCCGCAGTTGATACGCAGCACAAACCTCTACGCTCATCTTCAACGCATTACAAATTGCGTTCGCGAAGCCCTATGTTAAAGCCACTATAGCACCAAGCAACTGTAACATGTTTTTAAATAAGAAAATCATTTTCTGAATACATTTCATGTCCCAGGTTCAAACGGAAGCCGTCACACCAACAGTCCAGAGGGCGACACCAAAGGGCGGACCTCAGAACAAAAGGTGAGATTTTGTAATGTATTTTAACCCGCAGCATACATCATTCAAGGGCTACCGTCTAGAGACTTTCAAATGAAAATCAGACGAAACGCATAAAAACAGCACATTTTGTGGAAACAAATTGACTTTAACATCTCCGTTGCCAAAACAGTGCGTCGTTAAACACCGCGAATCGTCAATATCAGCCTGTCATTCACCTGTGCCATTAGACCAAGGTGCCACAGGGCCCGTTGTCAAAACAATGCGTCGTTCAACACCACGAATCATCATCATCAGCCTGTCATTCACCGACGCCATTAGACCAAGGTGCCACAGGGCCCGTTGTCAACACAGTGCGTCGTTAAACACCACGAATCATCATCATCAGCCTGTTATTCACCTGTGCCATTAGACCAAGGTGCCACAGGGCCCGTTGTCAAAACAGTGCGTCTTTAGAGTCTCTCACTCATAACTCAAAGTTCATGAAAAAATCTCAAAATCTATCGGGTTTAGTTGGAAATGTTACGCCGCATCCAACGGTGTTATCCATTTGGGAGGTCACTGGCCTAATTACAGAGATACAACGGTTTGAAAACTCGAAATTTAACATGGGCAGCATAGGAAATCAGGTCAAAACCGTCAAATAACCCATGATAGCTCCAAATATAACTATAGCATTTAAACAAATTTCTATTTACCTACTTGGTACAAAATTTAGACGATTATGACCTTCCTTTGTTTCTCTCTAAACTTGTCAGATAGCCAAAATGTGCTTATTTTGAGCTAATTGAGTAATTTGAACATATATATATATATATATATATATATATATATATATATATATATATATATATATATATATGACCAACGCCCGTGGATTCTTATTATATTAGAGATATATATTATCTAGTGCGAATTTACTTCAATTACTTCCACAAATGAGAATTACCTATTTCTGATATATCTGTCAAATCATTGCTTTGGACAAACTTCAAGTCAACAAAGCTTGGTCACCAAGGTGACAAAAGAAATTGATTCAGGCGTCAAAAAGTACCGAAAATCACTAAAAAAACACTACAAAAATGCTAATAAACACCAATTGGAAAGACCTACCGACGTAAGATTTGCAGGCATGATCAATATTAATATGGTCAACATGTTTAGAAAATTTGGTGAAGTTATGTTTAGAACTTTTAAATTTACAGAGATTCAAAATTTTGAAAAAATCGAAAAATTTCGTAAAAATTGATTTCTTAAAAAATATTCTAAACCGATCTTTTCCAAAAAGGCAGGGTGTCTTAGTTGAGAACAAAGGTAGGTACACAGAAATTTTCATTCAAATCGGTTCAGGCGTTTGGTCTGTAGAGCGCGCACAAACACAAAAAAAAGTCAATCAAACAATACAAAAAAAAAAAAAAAAAAAAAAAGTGACTTTTTTTGGGGGAAGTGAAATTGAAGATTTCTCTCCGCTCATCAATTAAATTAAACTAGGGCTTCGCGAACGCAATTTGTGTTGCGTTGAAGATGAGCGTAGGTAGCGGTTTGTGTAAAGCGGAAGGTGCAGGCAGCAGTCACAAGAAAACCATGGAGCACCAAACCTCACCATTGCCTTCTCGAAAATTCTAAACACTTGAAAATGTATACGGATTCTGACGTTCCTTTGTTTCTCTTTGAGGTCAACAAAGCTGGTAACCAAGGAAACGAAGGAAACCGGACTCGTATTGCATCAGCCGTCAAATCACGAAAAAAACACCACAAAAATGCTAATAAAAACCAATTGGAAAAACCTACCGAACTAAGATTTGCAGGCATGGTAAATATGTATAAGGTCAACATGTTTAGAAGTTTTGGTGAAGTTATGTTCAGAACATTGAAATTTACAGGGGTTCAAAATTCTGAAAAAATCTAAAAATTTCGTAAAAATTGATTTATAAAAAATTTACTAAACCGATCTTTTTCAAAAACGCAGGGGGTCTAAGTTGAGAACAGAGGTAGATACTCAGAAATTTTCATTCATCTCGGTGTAGGCGTTTGGTCTGTAAAGCGCGCACAAACACACAAAAAAAAAAAAAAAAAAAAACATACACAAGTTACTTTTTTTTGGGGTAAGTGAAATTGAAGATTTCGCTCCGCTCGCTTCGCTCGCTACGCTCATCAATTAAACAGTTTTTCCAATTGTGCACACTTTTTCGCTCATAATTACTTTGAAAAATTAGCGTTGTGATGGATACCGAGACCAAACGTAAAGGTCTACCTACAATTAACACAACCACAAGCACATGCACATGCACATGCACAGACACAAACACAGACACAAACACAGACACAGACACAAACACAGACACAAACACAGACACAAGCTCAGAGAGCTAAAAAAAAGTAAAAAACTGCGCGTAAGATCATTTGCAAAATTATACACAGCTGCCTGGGGCGATACAGAAACAATTGGTGTACCTACCTGTCAAGTGAAGGTGTCCAACTTTGATCTGTTGCGTAAAATATTGCTAAAGATGAAATATAAGTGAAATCTCTTCCAAATTATTAAAAGTGCATTGTGAATAGTCGCAGGGAGTCTAGAGCGTAAACAATAAGTTTTGAGTCAGAAATAAGTATTATATACCAAATTCAAGAACGGCAAAATCACCTTTGCCAGCTGGGATTGTGCAAATTTAACCAACTAAACGTCATCAAATAGCCGGGAAAATACGGTCTCGGGCTAATCTCACGTTTGAAAAAGTCATTAGAACAATCTGCAGCCACTTTCGATCGATTTCGCAATTTCTATAAAGAGTACTATAAGAGTTCTTATAGTTTTCTATGAGAGCCAGAGATGGTCAAAAAATGTTTTGAATATTGCTCTGTGATTGGTCCGACACAACCCCCGTACTCAAGGAGATGGAATATTCGAACTTCCTTGAGTACTGTGTTTCGACGTTATGTGACTGTTTACGGCTTGTTTTTTGTTGTGTGCAGTTACATGTGTTTCCCTATGTTTTAACTTCCTTGTACGCTGTGCATGTGTTTGTGCTTGTGCGTTGTGTCAATTGTGGGTAGACCTTAAGAGAGACTTAAAACACCACACACCAACCGACCCTAGCGTGACCGTTCGGCGAGACTTGAAACACCACACACCAACCGACCCTAGCGTGACCGTTCGGCGAGACTTGAAACACCACACACCAACCGACCCTAGCGTGACCGTTCGGCGAGACTTGAAACACCACACACCAACCGACCCTAGCGTGACCGTTCGGCGAGACTTGAAACACCACACACCAACCGACCCTAGCGTGACCGTTCGGCGAGACTTGAAACACCACACACCAACCGACCCTAGCGTGACCGTTCGGCGGGACTTGAAACACCACACACCAACCGACCCTAGCGTGACCGTTCGGCGAGACTTGAAACACCACACACCAACCGACCCTAGCGTGACCGTTCGGCGAGACTTGAAACACCACACACCAACCGACCCTAGCGTGACCGTTCGGCGGGACTTAACACCACACACCAACCGACCCTAGCGTGACCGTTCGGCGAGACTTGAAACACCACACACCAACCGACCCTAGCGTGACCGTTCGGCGAGACTTGAAACACCACACACCAACCGACCCTAGCGTGACCGTTCGGCGGGACTTGAAACACCACACACCAACCGACCCTAGCGTGACCGTTCGGCGAGACTTGAAACACCACACACCAACCGACCCTAGCGTGACCGTTCGGCGGGACTTAACACCACACACCAACCGACCCTAGCGTGACCGTTCGGCGAGACTTGAAACACCACACACCAACCGACCCTAGCGTGACCGTTCGGCGAGACTTGAAACACCACACACCAACCGACCCTAGCGTGACCGTTCGGCGAGACTTAACACCACACACCAACCGACCCTAGCGTGACCGTTCGGCGAGACTTAACACCACACACCAACCGACCCTAGCGTGACCGTTCGGCGAGACTTAACACCACACACCAACCGACCCTAGCGTGACCGTTCGGCGGGACTTGAAACACCACACACCAACCGACCCTAGCGTGACCGTTCGGCGAGACTTGAAACACCACACACCAACCGACCCTAGCGTGACCGTTCGGCGAGACTTGAAACACCACACACCAACCGACCCTAGCGTGACCGTTCGGCGGGACTTGAAACACCACACACCAACCGACCCTAGCGTGACCGTTCGGCGAGACTTAACACCACACACCAACCGACCCTAGCGTGACCGTTCGGCGGGACTTGAAACACCACACACCAACCGACCCTAGCGTGACCGTTCGGCGGGACTTGAAACACCACACACCAACCGACCCTAGCGTGACCGTTCGGCGAGACTTGAAACACCACACACCAACCGACCCTAGCGTGACCGTTCGGCGAGACTTGAAACACCACACACCAACCGACCCTAGCGTGACCGTTCGGCGGGACTTGAAACACCACACACCAACCGACCCTAGCGTGACCGTTCGGCGAGACTTAACACCACACACCAACCGACCCTAGCGTGACCGTTCGGCGAGACTTAACACCACACACCAACCGACCCTAGCGTGACCGTTCGGCGAGACTTGAAACACCACACACCAACCGACCCTAGCGTGACCGTTCGGCGAGACTTAACACCACACACCAACCGACCCTAGCGTGACCGTTCGGCGAGACTTGAAACACCACAAACCAACCGACCCTTGCGTGACCGTTCGGCGGGACTTGAAACACCACACACCAACCGACCCTAGCGTGACCGTTCGGCGAGACTTGAAACACCACACACCAACCGACCCTAGCGTGACCGTTCGGCGAGACTTGAAACACCACACACCAACCGACCCTAGCGTGACCGTTCGGCGAGACTTGAAACACCACACACCAACCGACCCTAGCGTGACCGTTCGGCGAGACTTGAAACACCACACACCAACCGACCCTAGCGTGACCGTTCGGCGAGACTTGAAACACCACACACCAACCGACCCTAGCGTGACCGTTCGGCGGGACTTGAAACACCACACACCAACCGACCCTAGCGTGACCGTTCGGCGGGACTTGAAACACCACACACCAACCGACCCTAGCGTGACCGTTCGGCGAGACTTAACACCACACACCAACCGACCCTAGCGTGACCGTTCGGCGAGACTTGAAACACCACAAACCAACCGACCCTTGCGTGACCGTTCGGCGGGACTTGAAACACCACACACCAACCGACCCTAGCGTGACCGTTCGGCGGGACTTGAAACACCACACACCAACCGACCCTAGCGTGACCGTTCGGCGAGACTTAACACCACACACCAACCGACCCTAGCGTGACCGTTCGGCGAGACTTAACACCACACACCAACCGACCCTAGCGTGACCGTTCGGCGAGACTTGAAACACCACACACCAACCGACCCTAGCGTGACCATGTCGGCTGGCTACAATAATGTGATACACGTTTCCTGTCCCCAGCGGCGGAAAGACCCGTGGCGCGGCCGACGGCGCCGGCGTGGACTTCGAGTGCAACTATCAGACGCTGCTTTACTTGCGCATGCTCTTCCAATCTACGCTATTCAATGGCTTCGAGTTCCAGCTGGCTTCCAACATGGCGGCGGCCGGCTTGTTCGACGACATCGTCCTCAGACACCGAAAGGACCCCGACACCGAATGGGACGTGAGCCTCCTACAACTTAAAACCAAGAAAAACAATAATATTCAGAAGGCGGATTTGCTTGGCATCTCTGGCGCCTTCAGCCTTGTCAATTACTGTGATTCCTATGAAACCATTAAATCGACATGGAATTTACAAGGACACCACAACGTCATAATATTCACCAACGCTGGCATAGCTGATTGTTTTGTTGAAGAAGTGGCTAGTGATCCCTTGCTGTTCACGAGTGGAAAAGCGGTTTCCTTCAAGGCAGGTGGCGACATCTATGAGGGACTGTGCGAGCTGGTTGTCTTTAAACAGGTTCTCACAAATTTGCGTAAGACTCTCACAGATTTGCATGGTCAAGCAGATGACTTCATTTCAGAGAAGATAAAGACATCCTTTAAAGCAGTTCTAAACGAGAACAAAGCCGTGGAATCTTGGACAAAAGAATTGATATCGACTCCAACCGTTGGCAAACTCGAAGACTTGCTGAAGAAGTTGGAGCCAGTCCGCGATGAGGCAACGTACGCCTCGTTCCTGTCCAAGCTGCAAGTGTACGTGAACCAGACCAAAGGGTCAAAGCTCGAGGAAAAGATCAGGGAAGAACTTGCTAAACTCTGGAAATGCAGTGTGAAGGACGAAGCTGATAAAATGTTCCGCAGTCTAATTGATGGTGTGAAATCATTTCGGGAGAAAGGCAAAGGAGATCTGACCCAAGACTCTTCGTTGTGGCTCGACCTCATCAAGTCTCAGCTAGTTACTTTGTCCAAGAGCACGATCGAAGGGTTGACTAAGACAGGTGCAGAGTTTGAGTCGGAATCCCTGCGAGTCTTGCACGAAGCGATTCCCTCCGAAGGCATCGTAAATGTCCGTGTGGACTCGAGGACCGAGGCCAGCTCGCTGAGAGTGCACCAAGCCCTGGCCAAGTTCCGTGGAAAGGATCCAGTAATGCACGTGAATTTGAACGCGTTCTTGGAGCGGGAGGCGGACGTGCTAGCGGCGTGGAACACCAAGTGGTGTCGAGTGCTGGTGCTGGAATGCAACAAAGAGATACGCGAAATTGACACAAAACTGATGTGCAGGGAAGTTTTTGAGATTTTGGGAAAAGAAAACAACAAAAAATTGGTTGTTTTGATCGCAGCAGAAAAACATGGTCTATATGTTCGGTTTCGCGCTCTAAGCAAGGCATTAAATTACGAGCAAAAGCATATCGAAGACAATTTCACATGGGATGACATGACAGTTGCTACGAAAGAAAACATTCGACAAACAAAAGTGAAATTACAAGGCGCTGAGTTTACGCTTTCAACGTTGGTTGGCCAAGCCATGCATAGTTTTGCAGTGAATATAGGTCCCGGATTAATCTCTCGGTTGCTGACCGGGGACACGAGTTGTGGCAAGGACCTTGACAAGGAGAGTGACATATTTGTCGAGCGCTGGCTTCTGTTCAATAGTAAATTTCCTACGAACTCAAAGAAAGAACTAAATAATAGGGCCGTAAATCTCGTCGTGGCTGAGCCGGGGATGGGAAAGTCCACCTACTTGACGCACCTCGCCAACCGAGCCAAGACAGAAGACCCCTCGGCGTGGATCGTGCTCATCAGACTCAACGACTGCGCGGACTATCTGGCCAAGATGGACAAAAATAACCTTAACGAGGACGCAGCGAGGAATTTTCTGGAACACTTTGCCCTGTCGAGTCCTGCAAACAATTTAGAGAAATTTCTATTCCAGTCTTTGGAACACACACGCGTCATCTTCCTAGACGGCGTCGACGAAGTGAATCCTCACTACGAAGTTCAGATTTTCAAGCTTCTTAGTTTCTTGAAAGATTTTAAATTCGCTAAACTCTGGGTTTCTTCTCGCCCGGTCTGTAAGTCACAGCTAGAACTCATTTTTGGAGTGAAGTCGTTTAGCTTATCCCCTTTTTCGAATGATGATCAAAGAGAGTTTTTGAACAAAAAGTGGGAGAGTAAAGACAGTTCAATCATCAATAAGAAATTTAAAGAAGTGACTGAGAGTTTTTTGACATTCTTCGCCAACTCTGTTGGCAAGGACAACACCATCCTGGAAGTTCCCCTCATGATTGCCATGGTTGCAGACATGTTTGAGAAACAAGCTCTCGCAGTGATTAAAGGTAATAGCAAATTCGAGGTGAAAAAAAGGATAAACGTTATGTCGCTTTACGAAGGATTTGTGAGGGAAACTTTCGACCGGTTCTGCGACGAGAAAAGGATAGTAACGGACAGAAACAACGCAGCGAACAAAGACGTCGAAGAAAAGATGATGCAACGCCTTTATCACCACCACCGCCTTGCTGCACTGATGACGCTATTTAATAGCGATGAGATTGGCCGCTTGCAGTTTGGAAACAACGCGACCTTCGAGGGAGAAGACTTTGTAACGTTCCTGAAGGAAGTGTCCGAAGGGCGGGAGAAGACCGGCTTCATTGTGAATGTCATCGACGGCATCCCAAAGTTCGTGCACAGAACTTTTGCGGAGTTTTTTGCTGCCGCGTGGCTGTCGAGAAACTTCGCTGCCAACAAGGAATTCACCAAGAAAACCATCTTCGACCCAGACTACAAGCTCGTTGGCGAAATGTTCAATCAGCTTCTGTCGGAAGGCCACTCTCTTCTTTGCGCTGTTCTCAACCGAGACGTGAGAGAAACACGACGAGTCCTTAGTGACAAATCCGTCCCTTGCGATGTCAACGAGGTGGAAAAAGGAGGTCGGACGGCCTTGCACCTTGCAGTGTTTCTCAGTGGCACTGACCATCATGAGGACTTCATTGCCATCGTGGACACCTTGATTCAACATGAAGCTCATGTCGACATCGTTGACACAATCACAGACTGGACACCCTTGCAATACGCAGAGCAACTTCGAGCTTGGAAGGCACTTGCCGTATTTCTGAAGAACGGAGTCAAAAGCAACGAAGCATGGCCGAAACCCGACACAGACGTGATGCTCGAAGCCGCCAGTGATGCAAGTGTAGATGTAGTTCGCTACCTGGCCGAGGAGCGCGGTGGGGATTTGCAACGTCGAGGACCGAAGGGTGAAACCATGGTCCACGTGGCGGCCGAAGGGGGAAACGTTGAGGTGCTGGGGTACCTCGCCGACAAGCGACTGTCCCTTCACGAAAAGGACAAGAATAACAACACGGCCTTGCATTACGCAACGTGTAAAGACAGCGTGTCAGGCGTTCGCTTCCTGCTAGAACACGGGGTGGACTTGGTGGCCGTCAACAGTCGAGGGCTGACCGCCTTCCACGTGGCTGCGCTGAGTGGAGAGTACCAAGTGATGGATGTCCTCCTCGATAAAGGAGCCTCGATCGAAGTCACACAGATTGACAAGTTGTCTAGAGAACAATTCAACGCGTCCTTTCTGTGCGCCACATTTGCTGGAGACCTGGACTCCATCAAGCTGTTGGTCGCGAGGAGGGGTTATTGTCGATACCACCGAGATGCCAAGGGTCACACGGCAGCTTGGGTTGCGATGTTTCGTGAACGCTTCGAGGTCATGAACTGGCTGCTCTTGAGGGAAGCTGTTGGTGGGGACAGTCCACTTCACGGCGCTTGCCAGAATGGGGAACATGATATCGTCAAGTTCCTCCTTTCGCAACCCGGTGCTGACATCGAGACTAAGGCGTATTGGGATCGGACGCCGCTGCACACTGCATGTCAAAGCTCCGACTCAGCCATGGTGGAGCTGCTCTTGTCAAACGGGGCCAGCTCGGAGAGTCGTGACAAGGATGGCAGCACACTGTTGCACACAGCCTCGATGTGGGGTAAAAAGCAAGTCGTGGAGTTGCTGCTGCGTAACGGGGCACCGATAGGCGAGACAAATAACAGAGGTCGAACACCGCTGGATTATGCATGCCGCGGCTCGGACCCAGCCGTGGTGGAGCTGCTCTTGTCAAACGGAGCCGACACTGAGTGTTGTGACGACGATGCCAACACTCCGCTACACACTGCCTCAAGACTGGGAAAGAATGAAGCCGTGGAGTCGCTGCTTCGTTACGAGGCGAACGTGGGCAGAAGAAACTTAAAGGGCGAGACACCGCTGCATTGTGCATCCGCGAGTGGGGAAACTTACGTGATGGAGTTGCTCTTGTCAAAGGGAGCTTACATCCGGTGTCGTGACAAAGATGGCAACACTGCGCTGCACAATGCCTCTAGAGGGGATAAAAAGGAACCTGGTGAGTTTCTGCTTCGTCATGGGGCAGAGATAGACGCAACAAACAACAAGGGCGAAACGCCTCTGCATTGTGCAGAAATGTGTCACCGAACAGACCTGTTGGAGCTGCTCTTGGCGAAGGGAGCCGACTTCGAATGCCGCGACAATGATGGCAACACACCGCTGCACATTGCCTCGTCAAATGGAAGCATTAACGTCGTGGTGGCGCTGCTTCTTTACGAGGCGAAGACAGACGCAAGGAACAACAATGGCGAGACACCGCTGGATTGTGCAACCAAGCGTGGAAAAACTTACGTGGCCAAGCTCCTCTTGTCTCACGAGCCCGACACAAAATGTCGTGACAACTGACAAGGATGGCAACACTGCGTGGCGTACTGCCTCATTGAAGGGAGCAGTTCAGGTGCTGCTTCGTCGCGGTGCAAAGTTAATACCTAAATAAAATCAAGAACGAGACAGGCACTGGATTCTGTAACAAGGCACATGGAACTCTTTTTGTGAGATTTCATCGGTAGATCGATTTGGGTGTATGTTATTCCTAATTATATTCATGCAAGAAAAAACAAGAACGTGAACGAAATAACTACATTTTAAATTTTACGAAATTATAAATTTATAATAAAATAATTACGGAATTACATTATTATATACAACGTTTCGACCCAGGGAGTGAAATGTCGCAAACAGACATGGCTACATTGCAAGACTGTGCATGGCATCTCCCCCCTTGAGAATTTAGGTTCACCAATATATTACGTTGTTGGTTCTTGAATCAAATTTTTACCAAGAGATCACAGATGAAGAGATCTAATTACTTGTGCTGAAGTGTTAATTACACTAGAGCTCTGTTCTGGGCCTGATCACCACCGGTAACATTCATAGATAAGGCAATCTAAAAATTGCCATAAAAATCCTCCAGAAAAAAGTCAAAATTTTGCAAAATTCTCCGGTAATAATCTAAGTGTTAACATTCTTGCTTGACATTTCTAGTTACCTTATCAATCAGTATACGTATAGTGAGGCCCTGTTACAGCAATCCGTAGAGATACTCTTTAATTAAGCTTGTTTTTAGCTCACCTTTTGATTTTCGCTGAATAACTGACATTCTCCATTATTTTTTTAAAGTAAAAGTTGATAACACAGTCTTGATAATTACAAAAATATAGATATCGGCGTATTTTTTACTATCCAAATATGAAAATGTTTTGAGCATTGCTGACATAAAATATTTCCATTATGAAACCATGTTATTTTGTATTAATGTTTAATTTTAATGAGTTAGCCTACTTAAATGTATAATTCTGACAGTGAATGCATGATGCTAATAAATATAATCAAGTGCCTTTATATATATATATATATATATATATATATATATATATATATATATATATATATATATATATATATATATATATATATATATATATATATATATATATATATATATATATATATATATATATATATATATATATATATATATATATATATATATATTCACATTCCCCCTGTGTATACCTGATTTTAATTTATACAATTGTTTTGTAATATGAAAAATATATTGAGAGGTGGTATTGGTATGCAACTCTTTTTCTGTAGAAATAATATCCCTACTATGATGTTCTCTAAAACATCGTGCATATTCCTGAAATCCAGGCCTCTAGTTCCCGATTTGGACAGGGACCTGCTGGAGCCCATCGTAGTCACTTCATGTGCTCGGCGTGTGGTGTCATTGGCTAGTGTGTTTTTTCATATACCTACTTCCAATCTAAAATGTTTTAATATCTGTTTAGCTATTTATATTTTATACGCAATGAAGTCCTAAAATGTGCACATAGAATCAGCAGATTCGATAAAAACTAAATTGAAACATAACTCCAGCCATTTATATCCTTACGTTAAATGTACCTATGTTCCTTTATGTCATTCATTGGTGGTTGAAGTTGATGATGATTGGTGTGGCGTGTAGTTACAGGTGTTGCAGGGATCTGCACTGCGATTACGTAACTCTAGCTTTGCCGTTCTCGGTTTCAAAGTTAATTAATCAACACGAACAACAATAGGGATTTTATCCATCAGAACCGATAACGGCAATCGGCATGATGTAGAAGTTATACAAAATCGCTTTAGGCCGGTACAAGATTTTAAGTTGCGCTCCCCGTCGGGAAATTGGGTTCAAGTATACAAGGGGGTGGAACCAAATTTCGTTCATTTTCGCTCCTAGATCCGATAGCTGATAGGTGGGATTGTGGCCGCAACATCAAGCTATCAGCACCACTGCAGACGTATAATAGCATAATTTCAACCATGGGTCCAAAAGTATACCCAATATACATATTAACGGATACGAAAGGAATGCGGCTTGGGGTAGTGGGACGAATTTTGCAAAAAATCTTTTAAACTTATTGTAATTCACCGAATGTACCTATATCACTGGAACCCGCTGGCGAATATTTTTTGATTTCAGAGCCTCTGTATGCCAAATGTTATGCCCACATTTGGTGATTGATTGATTGATTGATTGGGGGTGATTTATTGATTTGGTGATTGATGCTGATAGCTTTATGATCGCATGGACGTGAGATCCGGCCACTCCACGAATCACCCTTTCACGGCCCTCTGGGTCAATGCTCGTGGGCCCCACTGATTGGAAAAAGCTCAGCTGGGCCCTGGTGCGACCGGACAGCGGCAGTGGCATAATATTCCTATCCAGTAAGTTTTGAAGTAAATAATATCTGCTCGGGAGTGGCTCAAGTTTTGTATTACCTATTGTTTTAGGCACCGTCCAAATGTATGTGCCGGATTCAGCAAATTTCGGCGTCACCTCAAAATCAATCTGTTGAAAACTTGGGGCTTCCCATTTCTAAGGCTTGTTATACTGAAAGAACAGTCCGATCGTTTGTGCTGATTGAGCAAAAAGGTGGGTTGATTTTGGGAATGGAGAGTTGCCTACGTCCAGCCGGACAACTCCCATTATTTCAAAATTATCTTCTCAAACTACCAACAGTCTACTCGTTTTACCATTAAATAGCCAAAACTAGTGTCGAAGTTCGGAAAAAGAGACTTAATTATCAGTTTTGATCCAAAACATGGCGCGCTGGCACTTTCGCTAACTTTTGGCGCATGTGCTGCCACATGTGATTTACAAACCACAACAAGTAACAGCAAGAGCAAGAGCAGGTTGACATTCAATGGGTTGACGGTGCTGTTGGGCAAAAATCGCGTTGAAATATTGTGTCAATTAGTTAAAAATAATGTTCCAACAAAACAACGCCCACGGAGCCGACATCCACCGCCGGCTGCTGCCGACGTGCCGATAGCCTGACGTGCGTCAAGTGCCCAACGTGCCGATAGCCTGACGTGCGTCGAGTGCCTGACGTGCCGATAGCCTGACGTGCGTCGAGTGCCCGACGTGCCGATAGCCTGACTTGCGTCGAGTGCCCGACGTGCCGATAGCCTGAATTGCGTCGAGTGCTCGACGTGCCGATAGCCTGACGTGCGTCGAGTGCCCGACGTGCCGATAGCCTGACGCTGCATCGAGTGCCCGACGTGCCGATAGCCTGACGTGCGTCGAGTGCCCGACGTGCCGATAGCCTGACGTGCGTCGAGTGCCTAACGTGCCGATAGCATGACGTGCGTCAAGTGCCCAACGTGCCGATAGCCTGACGTGTGTCGAGTGCCTGACGTGCCGATAGCCTGACGTGCGTCGAGTGCATGACGTGCCGATAGCCTGACGTGCGTCGAGTGCCCGACGTGCCGATAGCCTGACGTGCGTCGAGTGCCTGACGTGCCGATAGCCTGACGTGCGTCGAGTGCCCGACGTGCCGATAGCCTGACGTGCGTCGAGTGCCCGACGTGCCGATAGCCTGACGCTGCGTCGAGTGCCCGACGTGCCGATAGCCTGACGTGCGTCGAGTGCCCGACGTGCCGATAGCCTGACGTGCGTCGAGTGCCCGACGTGCCGATAGCCTGACGCTGCGTCGAGTGCCCGACGTGCCGATAGCCTGACGTGCGTCGAGTGCCCGACGTGCCGATAGCCTGACGTGCGTCGAGTGCCCGACGTGCCGATAGCCTGACGTGCGTCGAGTGCCCGACGTGCCGATAGCCTGACGTGCGTCGAGTGCCCGACGTGCCGATAGCCTGACGCTGCGTCGAGTGCCCGACGTGCCGATAGCCTGACGTGCGTCGAGTGCCCGACGTGCCGATAGCCTGACGTGCGTCGAGTGCCCGACGTGCCGAGCCTGGCGCTGCGTGGACGGTCGAGGAGTGCCCAACGTGCTGAGCCAAGTTCCATACAGCCGGTCACTGTCGCGACATCTCAAAGACGGCGGCTTCAAGGACGAGACCCAGTACCGAAACGACTTAATTCTCCTTCAAAGCGGCGTTATTTTACTTAAAACCAACAATCAGTTTGGGGAAGACAAGATTCAGAATCGCAAAGACAATGTTCAGTGCGACAAAGACGAAACCGGCCATTGCTATTCGTGTCCGGTTTGCGCCAGCACTTTGCGAACGATTCGTCGTCGAAGCCGTTCAAGTGCTGCGCGTGCGCCAAAGGGCTTACGACTACGTCGCGCGGCATGCCAAACTGCGCGCGGGGGTGAAGAAGTTTGCGTGACGTGTGTTCTGTGCGACGGCGTTCAGTAAAAGGAGTCTCCTCGGTCAGCACGTCAGCACGGGCGGGAACTATCAGTGCTACTCTCTGATGCAGGTGAAAGGCTGGGGGCAAATTCACGTAAACTCACTGTACCCCTTAGCCCGGGTAGGTATACCGTCCTGAGCCCTCTTTAGTCACATGTTATTCTGCCGTATGGCAGGACTAGTGAGGACTGGCGAGGTTTAGCGATTTGTGCAAGATTTCAGAGGATTGGAAATAATTCAAAATGGTCTGAGGGAAAACTTGCTGCTTGCACTCACACAGATAAATGAAATAGTGCATAAAACAAAGCAAAAACAATGATGACGATGTGTCAAATGATTCAAATTTGGCAGTTAAAATAAAACTTGTCCAATACCTAGCCCTCCCTGTACCTACCCTGAGCCAGGTACCAGGAGGGCCCATGAGGAAGGTGCAAATACACTCTCCTTCAAAGATACTATTAGCACGGCACAGAAAAGCACTGTATGTCATTTATGCATTAAGAGCTGGCACGGCACACTAGCTGCCTATCCCGTACCGGAGCAGTAAGAGCTGGCACGGCACACTAGCTGCCTATCCCGTACCGGAGCAGTGATCGAAGGTAAAACTAGACATAAACACACTGTTAGGTTCTTCAAAAACTTACAAATAGGCTTCAACATTCAAATAGTTACAAAATAATTCTTTAATACTATTCAATTGTAATTTTTAACTCATTTATTCTTGCAAATACAATATTATGATTTAAAGCATTCTTGTTGCCTACTATTTATATACCTACCTATATATATTGTATGTATATTTATTTCTTTGACATCAGTTGAAGGGCATGACAGGCAGGGGCCGTTCGTGGTAAAACAAAGTGAGGAGGCCCGATAATTAATGCACAGATGCACAATAATAAATCGCACAGCATAGGGAACAGCAGAGTTGCCTGTCCCCTCAGGCTAGCAGTGATGGAATCACACAGCATAGGGAACAGCAGAGTTGCCTGTCCCCTTAGGCTAGCAGTGATGGAATCACACAGCATAGGGAACAGCTGAGTTGCCTGTCCCCTTAGGCTAGCAGTGATGGAATCACACAGCACAGGGAACAGCAGAGTTGCCTGTCCCCTTAGGCTAGCAGTGATGGAATCACACAGCATAGGGAACAGCAGAGTTGCCTGTCCCCTTACGCCAGCAGTGATGGAATCACACAGCATAGGGAACAGCTGAGTTGTCAATGCCCGTAGGCTGGCAATGATCAAAGGGGAAAGCAGGTAACGTTAAGTTGATGTCTGCCCAATGTGCCCTTTTGAATGCCTGTCAAGGTCATTCTTGCACATGAACGCCTTCGCACAATTGTTGCACGGAAAAGGTTTTTCACCGGTGTGCATTCGCCTGTGGCTCACCAGTCTGCACTTGCTGCGTAAACTCTTGTTGCAAACGTCGCAAACATATGAATGTTTCCCTGCATGCGTGTCCATATGATATTTTAACCCTTTTTTGGTGTGCAAATGCTTTTTGCATAAGCTGCAAACGTAGCCCGGTTTTGTATTGGCGTGCGTTTTGGAATGCCTGACAAGGTAAGTCTTGCACGTGAAGGACATTGCACAAATATGGCACGAATGCGGTCTTTCGCCCGTGTGCATTTGCTGGTGGGTCTTTAACATCCCTTTGCTGCTCAAGGTCTTGTTGCAAATGTCGCAAAAATGTCGTGAATGTTTCCCGGTATGCGATTCTAGATGACGTTCTAGCCCAATTTTGGTGTGCAAATGCTTGTTGCATAAGTCGCAAACATAATCAGGTGTCGCTTCCGTGTGCTTTTTAGAATGCCTGGAAAGGCTATTCTTGCATGTGAAAGACCTTTCACAGACTCGGCACGTAAAAGGCTTTGCGCCCGTGTGCCTACGCATGTGGCAATCCAGACCCCATTTGCTGCTCAGACTCCTGTTGCAAATGTCGCAAATATGTAGCAAATTTTTTCCGGTATGCAATTTTAAATGACGGTTAAACCCACATTTGGTATGCAACTGCTTTTTGCACACGTCGCAAACGAGAGCTGCCTTTGATTCGGCGTGTTTTTTAGCGTGCCCGGTGAGGCAAACCTTGCAAGTAAACGGCATCGCACAAACATTGCACGAGTAAGGTTTTTCACCCGCATGCCGTTGCGAGCGATGTTCTAGCGAACGTTTGGAGCCCGGATGCTTGTCGCAAACATCGCGAACACGAGCTGGCAACGTCACGGTTCGGCACGCTTTTACGTGCGACGCGAGATTGCCCTTCCTCGCAAACGACCTGGCGCAAACTCGGCACGAGAACGGTTTTTCCCCGGTGTGCGTCCGCATGTGTTGGTTCAGATTCTGCTGGCAGCTTAATTTCTTTTCGCAAATCTTACAAACACACGCTGTTTTCGGTCTCGCGTGATTCGTGGCGGGATTCTTGTTCGTTGTGACGCGAGACGATTCCGTTTTCGGTGGAGCGATGTCTGCATTTGCCGGTTTTTCGTCTTCGGCCTCGAAATCGACGTCTGAAATGTCGCGGTCAGCCGCCTTGGAGCGCAAGTTGACTGCAAGCGAACACAAACCATTGACGGCAAGCCAAGGGATTGAAAGGTAAAACGAGCGCCCTATGAAGGGTAACGATGGATTCGAATTAAAGGGAAGTCTTTATTCCTTGACAAAGTATCCAGTAAAGGCTAAGAAATATTTGGAAAGCAATTGAATTTGATTGGACATTCTTGAATCACAGGTTGCTAAAAATATGAAAGGTAGATTTTTATAGTTCAATTTACTATGAAAACTTTTTTCATAAACCTTGTAACTTCAAGATTTTACCACTTAAGATAACAGTGTTTATGAGATATTCCCAGCATAGTAGAGTTATAAGGAGCCTATTTATAATAGTATCTTTGGTTATAAGTAAACACCCAAAACAAGCATTAGAAAGAAATTAACGAAATGTCCACCACAAATCAGTTCCTACATACATACAGCATACCATATTGATATTATACATCATGACATCCAGAGTAATCAAATTTAAAAGCAATACTATGAACAAACAACACATTTGTGACAGTAGGTAGGTTATAGGTATGCTAAGAACCAACTTGAACAATTATTTGTTTTATGCCTCACCTTGCTCACCTTTATACACTACATCTGGAATGATAACTTCTTCCGTTTTGATCCTCCAGTCATCTGGAACAAAAGCAGACTGAATTGGGACTGGGAAAGAAACTCACCAATCAAGACCTTTTGAAGTAGTAAGTAATTTTACTGATATTTAATTTAAAAAAACCAGAGCACAACGTTTTGGCAATGTTTTGCCTAAAATAACTAACGTAGGAACTGGTAACGAAACATTGGAAAACATTGGAAAACATCATGCTTTTTTAAAACTTGTGCTTTAGACATTTTGTCTAAAATATTAAAAACATTCGCTTTGCTAGAATAGACTGGAAATTTATGTGGCTTATTAATTTTACTGGGCCTGTAGAAAATCTACTTGTGAAGTGTATTTTTCTGTAGAATCCATGTAGGTAGGTTCATACCTACCTAAAACCGACCTGAAATTTGTTACAAAATTCAACCAGTCAAGGCAGAAAAGGCAAGAACAAACCATAATTTTTAACTCGATTAAATTGGTGGTAAGTTGTTCGGTAATGCTCTGTTTTGACTGACTTGCGGTCCTAAAAAGAACCTAGGTCTACGTTGGCGTTGGCGCCGACATCTCCAGGACAGGATTTGTCCGCAGCGCCAAGGACAAGATCCCCTTGGAGGACCGAGCGGTCCACGAGGTCCCGTGCGAAGACTGCGAGATGACCTACGTCGGGCAGACCGAACCTCTCAGATGGGGAAGGATCTTTTAAAAAGATCGAGGTCGTGCAATCGAGATCCTTTTTTAGTGATCTTAGAACTGATTGCGATCGTTTTTTATAAAATGATCTTTTAATTTGATCAAGATCTTCTATCCACAATCTTTTAAAAGGTCTTTTTAAAAGATCAAGATCGTTTCCCAATGCCAAAACCGATGTTTTTCAGAAGCAACTGTGTGTTTTTAATATGGGATTTCAGCCAACAACATTACTTTCAAATTTTACAGTTGAAGTACAAAAGTGGACCATTTTCCCAGTTTTTCTTTTCTGAAGACGATCTTTTAAACGAATTTCATCTTTTTATAAAACGATCTTGAATTTGAATTAATAAAACAAGGAATGCCAACATTGATTGTTTCAAAATATATTGTTTTGATAACGATTTTGATATTTTTAAGCACATCCAGGGGTGTGCTGTACACTTCTTTTCACTGCTGTTCACCACATCATTTCACGTCAAGAAGGAGAGTGGATTCCTCGAGGACACACTGCTGCTACCCATGTAGCACAAGAACTGTTATCACAAACACTCGGTGGAACTCGAACGTCGAACGCAAGTTATCCCCCGTTGGCTTCCAATTTGACTTTTTATTTCGGGATACCTAAACCGAAACATCTTCTATTAGTAGTCCACTGTCGGAAATCAATGGAACATTTAGCAAATTTTTCTCTGAAAACGATCTTTTAAACAAATTTAATCTTTTTATAAAACAATCTTGTATTAAAATTTAAAAAAAATAAGTTCGTGAATTTCGATCTTTTTAAAAGATCTCTTTTTGATGACGATCTAGATCGATATCACAACAATCTTCCGCAAACGATGCCCGTGGCTCCTCCCCCGCCGGACTGTGTGGGAGACATCACATGGCGCTATATATAAGCAGCGACCACCAGCTGCAGAACACACAAGTCCTGAAGATGTCGGCGCCAACGCCGACCTAGGTTCTTTTTAGGACCGCAAGTCAGTCTCATCAGAGCATTACCGCACAACT
The DNA here is from genome assembly GCA_921293005.1 of Nemoura dubitans. NCBI lineage: Eukaryota > Metazoa > Arthropoda > Insecta > Plecoptera > Nemouridae > Nemoura > Nemoura dubitans. Next base: position 13,580,220 of record OV121078.1, on the reverse strand, counting down.
TACCACCAAAGAACCATGGCTCTGAACCACTCCGTCATTCCAAATTAAAATGGTAAACTGTTTGTGTTTATTTTACTTATATATATATAAAGGTAGCTACTCTAAGTAGGTATTTTATTTCTATGGAAAATTCGTGATTGTTTTCTGTGTACCATGTTCATAGTCTAACTTCACTTCTGAAAAGCCGGCTTCTTCCTTATTGATCGTGCAGTTAACTGAAACAAAAACACAATTCTGTAGGTAATTTAGAACAGAAAGAAATTTAATTTAATTAAAAAAAAAAACATACCTGTAGGTACCTAGGATTTCAAATGAAATCGCCCGTCAAAATTATCCGAGTCCTAATCTGAGATGAGATACAACCACTGATCTCAATATACCTGGATAGCTGTTGCCGTAGCGCAGATTTGAAGTCAACAAGTAGGAGTCCCAAATGTTCAGCCTCCCCATAAGATACCATGCTAATTATAGTGATTTTACTAACGATTTTACTAGCTTTTGATCATAATTTACATTAATTTGAAGTGTGTAGCATTCAGAGAGGCTTTTTATATGTATTTATGGTCCCTGCTTGATGCTTAGGCTTGAAATATGCGTGTGAATAGCACATATTATAATGTACACGCTGTGAAACAGTGGGAAAAGTATATCCCGAAAACAGGCTCCAACAAACTTTAAAAAATTTCACAAAGTAGTGAATTTAGAGCAGTGCTGCTTCCCAAAATCAAATTTCGTATACCTGATACCTAACCAGGAATTATTTTAGTGCCAGTTGCTGCACCTTTTATGTAGTATTACTGCTCATTGCTGTCATCTGGATTCAATTTTTAGCTGTTAGCTGGATACTATACTCCATCCAGGCTATTAGAGATCAGTGGATGCAACATGTCCTACCAAATTCCGGAGGGTCACAACAATCGTTGTCAGCTTCATCTGGGCACGGCTCATCCATGATCTCAAACTGCTCTTGAACAAGCTCTGCCATCTGTAAAATAAACCACAGTGTAATTCAGGAAAGGTACAAATCAGAAGGAATAAATGGAATGCTTTGAAATGGTTTCTAGAATGGACTTATGGGTTCCCTGCTAAAAATGTTCAGGAACAAAAAGTACTCTTCACTTTGAAATATTGTAAATTTGGGATCTAGAAACATCATCAAAGCTTTAGCAACAATGAGCAGAGATTAGGAATATGGGTGAATATCATATACCTCAAGACGGTTTGCTAGTTGGGAGAGATAGGAGGGAAGTTGGTTCAAAAACTGCACTGGTCTTGCTTATCAGTGCCCACATTGATTACTGGAGGTATTCTGAGTTCACCTTCATTGAGAAAGAAAGTACACATACCTACGTCTTGCTGACTTCCGATAGTTCGTTTGCTTTGATAGACACGTTTCTAGACCAAGGAATAATTCATTATCACCTCCATATAAAAAAAGATAATATCACGATTCAACCAATGAATTTGGAGGCTATAAATTCAATGATTCAACCATAGAATTTGAAGCATTTGTTCAACTAAGAAACTGACTTTTGTAGGTTAAGTTTGACCTGTATTTGCACTCACAGTGGTATATCGCAAAGTAAGACGAGCTAGAAAGTTGCTCTCTCTCTCTCTATCATTAAGACATTAAAGATTATAATCTTGGTAAATTTTTACAATTCCGCCTCATCCGCCACGCCCACTTTTCCCGCGCAAAAGTCCAAAAAGTGGCTTTAAATGACCCCTATTTTGAAAAGACTTAAACTTTTTCCAAGAAAAAGTTCGAAAACACTGGAAACTGAGGATACTTTCCAAATAAATCAACATAAACTGATATTTCAAGAAAAATACGACGCCATTTTGCAAAATCACCAGCTATAACAAGTCCCGCCATACGGCATACCAACGGCAGTCCGTCACAAAAAAAAAACTAGATTTTCGCGGTCGTTCACGCCTCCATTACACCATTCAAATAACGTACACGATTTATATTCGAATAACGTTACCCAAGTACACGAAACCGAAAACGTACGATAGAGAGTCCGGGGCTGTCCTTAAAAAAAAAAACCCCAAGTACACGAAACCGAAAACGTACGATAGAGTCCGGGGCTGTCCTTAAAAAAAAAACCCCAAGTACACGAAACCGAAAACGTACGATAGAGTCCGGGGCTGTCCTTTAAAAAAAAACCCCAAGTACACGAAACCGAAAACGTACGATAGAGAGTCCGGGGCTGTCCTTAAAAAAAAACCCCAAGTACACGAAACCGAAAACGTACGATAGAGTCCGGGGCTGTCCTTAAAAAAAAACCCCAAGTACACGAAACCGAAAACGTACGATAGAGTCCGGGGCTGTCATTAAAAAAAAAACCCCAAGTACACGAAACCGAAAACGTACGATAGAGATTCGCACGATAGAGAGGGCCCACACATAAAAACATCAAACGGAAAACCACTCACCCATTAATCACTCGAATCCTCGGATGAAGCACATCCCGTCACCTCCTCGTCAGCACCAGACCCGCCTGCACCAGACCCACCAGCAACCTCCGAAAGCTCCGCCACCACGTCACGCGACAAATTGTATTGCTCTGACCCACCGATCAAAATTGCGAACAACTCATGCATCCTCTTCGTGTGGTCGGGCACGGATCTCTTCCACAGAAATTCACATAAATATCCCTCATAGTGGGCCGCACTCCTCCCGTACCGCGGAACACTCGATCTCACCTCGCGCCACGAACGCTCAATATTTTGGGTGTGAGCACCGGAATCGGGGTCGACGAAATTAACACTATGGTTAACCTTTAAATGTTGGAACCCTTCATCCCCCAAACAGTCATAAGCTTTCCAGCAATCGCTCATGATGGTGGTGCCCGGCAACACCCACTCCCGCAGAGCCGCCAACAAAGTAGCCGATGAACGATCGGCTACTGCCACCACGAACAACTTGCCGGAACCCCTCTCGAAACCACCAAACACCCATTGGCCATCGACAATCCTCCCACGATTGTATTTTCGTTTCCCGATTTTGGCCTCGTCTATCTCAACGGTGATGCCGGGACCGCCAATCTTCTCCTTTTTTCCCGCGCACCAAGCAACACACAATTCACGGCAAAAATTTGACCAGTCCGTGACCGTCTTCGAAGACATTTCTAGCTCACGCATAAGAAATTCCGTACGCGGAGGACGCATCACGGCCCAATAACAAGTGAACTCGCATATCACAGCCAACGACAATTTCGATTTCGAAAACCACGTCCCCGCGCGGGCAGACAAGCTGAAGTTACACCTCCTTCGCACCACTTTCTTGTTCATCTTTACGGTCACCGTCTTTCCACACACATACCGCAAATCTCCTTTCAGGGTGCAAGGAGAACCGCACTTCCCGCAATCCAACCCCCTTCTCAAAACACCGTGGGCCTTCAACCACTCGCAAAGAGCCGCCTCGTCCCCGCATACACGCAAAAAATCCTTTAACTTCACGACGCATCCAACGCAATCCATGATTAATTTCAAACTGATGAGAACGAGACTGATCGCATAGCATCGCAATCGCGACCTCCCAAATCGGCTCCAAACAATTATACCCCATAATTACGTTTAACGGCCGCAAATTAATTGCATTCCAATCAACAGGAATGCACATCGCAACACACTCCAAACAATTACTCATACTCATCGCATTTATATACGGGCCGATAACAACCAACAACCTCGACCAAAGAACGGGTCTCAGCATCCCCATGCGGCCTAGCACGTGCTCCCCAGATTCCCCAAATACAAACCCAACGTTGGCAACACTGAACCCCGCGAAATAATATACAAATGGCGTCCACCATTTGAAAACAAGACAACAATTACGACACATTTCAGATCAACGCCACGACCACAAATCGCAACAAAAACAACCAGCGCCAAGTCAAATCGCTTCAAAATCGTGAGACAAACCAGAAAACACCAAGAACACTTACCTGCGACCTATATTACCGATGCGGCGGAATAGTAAAAGATTACCATAATCTTTAGTTGTCGACCTGTATAAAATCCATGAAACTGATGAGATAAAAATGACAACAAACCATTCGAATTTTGACGTCTATTGTCCAACCCTCGGGCTAAGCTTGGAACCAGGGGATTAGCGTCAGAATGGATGTCTACCGTCTCACCTAGATGGCACTGGCAGAATATTTGCCAATGTAGACCGCCAAAAATACAAAAAACAAAGAGCATAGAATTAGCAGGCACGAAATTAATCAATAATATTCAATTGATAACGAATTTATAGTTAAACTGTGGCTTAAACTTATAGCCGATGACTTTTATAATAGCATCTTTGCAGTACACTATTATATTTTTCAGTATTATGCGTTACAAAAGTCTCTCATAGTTCTAATTAACACTTCTTTCACCTGATTCTATATTGTCTTGAACCAACAAAACGTAATTTTCTGGAACCTACCACAATGATTTAAATGAATAATTTTTCTAGTAATTGGACCGACTGGTATCAAATCAATTTGAGTCGCTAACGAACCCGTTTTTTCATTTTTTGTGTCTAAAAGGGCTGAAATCGTTTCTAAAAATGTTTAGATGAACATTCTAAATAATGTTTTTAAGATTTGCGCTTTTCCGTGAATCGATAAAGGAGATAAAAATTAAAAAAAGCCTCCGTTACCAACACAGATTGATTAATTTTAGCTACTCCCCCTCGCTTACTTCAATAGTTTATCTCTTACGACGGTTTAGTAAAGACGAGCACACTCGTGAGACTCTGCATTCGCGCTATCTCGCAGCTGGGAGAGGCAGCTTGAGGTAAAGAACACAATGTCACAACTTACCGGTCAGAATAGCCACTAGACTAACAATATTTGTTTGTAGTATCAGCAGTTTGCACTTTCAACATCTTGGCTGCCAGCAGAAAACGGTATATAGTAGACAGGGTTTAGAATGGACAGATAATGAAAATGAGGAAACAGATAATGGTAGCATAGAGGGTTTCATTACTCAATGGTGGTAGGGAAGGAGAGTAAGTTATGAGAAGGCAAAGTAATGACTTGCATTTGTCTGGATTCTACATAAAGTCTGTCATAAACTCTCAAATGAAAATAATATCAATGATCTTTGCTTAAAGGACCATTCACCTCATAAAATTAATTTTTACCATAGATTCGTAACTATAATATGAATAGAAGTCGACGTATTTGAAAGAATTTTCTGAATGGATGGATTTTTAATTAATTAGCTAAGATTTCTGGCGTTCCGCTGCGCGATCTGCAAGACTAGTATGATTCTCTTGTACAGTGTCACAATCCGCACCCACCATTCCTAGCGTTGTCCTGCCGCAACGGCTCGGCACGATCTGCGAGACGAGTATGATTCTCTTGTACAGTATCACATTCCCCTCCCACCATTCCTAGCGTTGTCGCTGCCGCTACGGCTCGGCATGATCTGCGAGACGAGTATGATTCTCTTGTACAGTATCACATTCCCCTCCCACCATTCCTAGCGTTGTCCTGCCGCAACGGCTCGGCACGATCTGCGAGACGAGTATGATTCTCTTGTACAGTATCACATTCCCCTCCCACCATTCCTAGCGTTGTCCCTGCCGCTACGGCTCGGCACGATCTGTGAGACGAGTATGATTCTCTTGTACAGTATCACAATCCCCTCCCACCATTCCTAGCGTTGTCCTGCCGCTACGGCTCGGCATGATCTGCGAGACGAGTATGATTCTCTTGTACAGTATCACATTCCCCTCCCACCATTCCTAGCGCTGTCCCTGCCGCTACGGCTCGGCATGATCTGTGAGACGAGTATGATTCTCTTGTACAGTATCACAATCCCCTCCCACCATTCCTAGCGTTGTCCTGCCGCTACGGCTCGGCGCGATCTGCGAGACAAGTATGATTCTCTTGTACAGTATCACATTCCCCTCCCACCATTCCTAGCGTTGTCCTGCCGCTACGGCTCGGCACGATCTGCGAGACGAGTATGATTCTCTTGTACAGTGTCACAATCCCCTCCCACCATTCCTAGCGTTGTCCTGCCGCTACGGCTCGGCATGATCTGCGAGACGAGTATGATTCTCTTGTACAGTGTCACAATCCCCTCCCACCATTCCTAGCGTTGTCCTGCCGCTACGGCTCGGCATGATCTGCGAGACGAGTATGATTCTCTTGTACAGTGTCACAATCCCCTCCCACCGTTCCTAGCGTTGTCCTGCCGCTACGGCTCGGCATGATCTGCGAGACGAGTATGATTCTCTTGTACAGTATCACAATCCCCTCCCACCATTCCTAGCGCTGACGCTGCCGCTACAGCTCGGCATGATCTGCGAGACGAGTATGATTCTCTTGTACAGTATCACATTCCCCTCACACCATTCCTAGCGTTGTCCTGCCGCTACGGCTCGGCATGATCTGCGAGACGAGTATGATTCTCTTGTACAGTATCACATTCCCCTCCCACCATTCCTAGCGTTGTCCTGCCGCTACGGCTCGGCATGATCTGCGAGACGAGTATGATTCTCTTGTACAGTATCACATTCCCCTCCCACCATTCCTAGCGTTGTCCTGCCGCTACGGCTCGGCATGATCTGCGAGACGAGTATGATTCTCTTGTACAGTATCACAATCCCCTCCCACCATTCCTAGCGTTGTCCTGCCGCTACGGCTCGGCATGATCTGTGAGACGAGTATGATTCTCTTGTACAGTATCACAATCCCCTCCCACCATTCCTAGCGTTGTCCTGCCGCTACGGCTCGGCATGATCTGTGAGACGAGTATGATTCTCTTGTACAGTATCACAATCCCCTCCCACCATTCCTAGCGTTGTCCTGCCGCTACGGCTCGGCGCGATCTGCGAGACGAGTATGATTCTCTTGTACAGTATCACATTCCCCTCCCACCATTCCTAGCGCTGTCCTGCCGCTACGGCTCGGCACGATCTGCGAGACGAGTATGATTCTCTTGTACAGTATCACAATCCCCTCCCACCATTCCTAGCGGTGTCCTGCCGCTACGGCTCGGCATGATCTGCGAGACGAGTATGATTCTCTTGTACAGTGTCACAATCCCCTCCCACCATTCCTAGCGTTGTCCTGCCGCTACGGCTCGGCATGATCTGCGAGACGAGTATGATTCTCTTGTACAGTATCACAATCCCCTCCCACCATTCCTAGCGTTGTCCTGCCGCTACGGCTCGGCACGATCTGCGAGACGAGTATGATTCTCTTGTACAGTATCACAATCCCCTCCCACCATTCCTAGCGCTGTCCCTGCCGCTACGGCTCGGCGCGATCTGCGAGACGAGTATGATTCTCTTGTACAGTGTCACAATCCCCTCCCACCATTCCTAGCGTTGTCCTGCCGCTACGGCTCGGCATGATCTGTGAGACGAGTATGATTCTCTTGTACAGTGTCACAATCCCCTCCCACCATTCCTAGCGTTGTCCTGCCGCTACGGCTCGGCACGATCTGCGAGACGAGTATGATTCTCTTGTACAGTATCACATTCCCCTCCCACCATTCCTAGCGTTGTCCCTGCCGCTACGGCTCGGCACGATCTGCGAGACGAGTATGATTCTCTTGTACAGTATCACATTCCTCTCCCACCATTCCTAGCGTTGTCGCTGCCGCTACGGCTCGGCATGATCTGCGAGACGAGTATGATTCTCTTGTACAGTATCACATTCCCCTCCCACCATTCCTAGCGTTGTCCTGCCGCTACGGCTTGGCACGATCTGCGAGACGAGTATGATTCTCTTGTACAGTATCACATTCCCCTCCCACCATTCCTAGCGTTGTCCTGCCGCTACGGCTCGGCATGATCTGCGAGACGAGTATGATTCTCTTGTACAGTATCACAATCCCCTCCCACCATTCCTAGCGTTGTCATGCCGCTACGGCTTGGCACGATCTGCGAGACGAGTATGATTCTCTTGTACAGTATCACATTCCCCTCCCACCATTCCTAGCGTTGTCGCTGCCGCTACGGCTCGGCATGATCTGCGAGACGAGTATGATTCTCTTGTACAGTATCACAATCCCCTCCCACCATTCCTAGCGTTGTCCTGCCGCTACGGCTCGGCACGATCTGCGAGACGAGTATGATTCTCTTGTACAGTATCACATTCCCCTCCCACCATTCCTAGCGTTGTCCTGCCGCTACGGCTCGGCATGATCTGCGAGACGAGTATGATTCTCTTGTACAGTGTCACAATCCCCTCCCACCATTCCTAGCGTTGTCGCTGCCGCTACGGCTCGGCACGATCTGCGAGACGAGTATGATTCTCTTGTACAGTGTCACAATCCCCTCCCACCATTCCTAGCGTTGTCCTGCCGCTACGGCTCGGCACGATCTGCGAGACGAGTATGATTCTCTTGTACAGTATCACATTCCCCTCCCACCATTCCTAGCGTTGTCCTGCCGCTACGGCTCGGCATGATCTGCGAGACGAGTATGATTCTCTTGTACAGTGTCACAATCCCCTCCCACCCTTCCTAGCGCTGTCCTGCCGCTACGGCTCGGTCCAGCACGCTCAGAGCGGCACTGCATGAGAAATATGCAGCACGCTAATTACATGCTTGAGGTAATCCGCTTACCGCGGCTAAACGGTTGGTCCTATCAAAGTGTCAAATTATTTCAACACAGAGGAAGGATGGAGGACTATGCTCTAATTATTTGAATGATATTGGGCCAGAAGTTTGTCTAGGTGCTAGGGGTCGAAAAAGCGCAACGTGTTAAACCTTATGGGAGTTGTTTTTCTAAGCACCTAGGCCGAGAAACGCAGACTTTGGGAAATTCTGCACGGATGGCCGTAGACACAAGAAGTTTCTTTGCTGCCCAAATGCCATTATAAAATGATCCTAATCGATGAAAAAAAAGAATTCCAAGAGGTAAATGGTCCTTTAACCTGCTATATAACAATCACCAACTTCTTTCAGGTGATCACCTGTGTACCCATTACATGTGTAGGTAACTAAAAAGAAAACCTTCTTGCAATACCTACCATATATTTACAATTTGTTATCCATAATTCATGTCAATCTTACCAGTTTTGGTCAAGTTAGCAAGTAGAGAAGTTAGTAGAAAAAGTTAAATAGGATGTATGTCTGTCCACTGTACTGAATAATCTGGTAATTTTAAGACAAACATAAAGAAACTCAATAATGGGAGTAACTCACAGTCACAGGGAAACAAAGGCAAAGGCAAAGGCAAAGGCGACTTTACGATTGAAGTACAATTTAGTTTATTAACAAGAAGTCTCAAGTTTGCAATGATCAATCCGCCCCGGAGAAAATGCAACGCGACGGCATGTACATAAATAGCCAGCGCTCTACGGCGCTTAGCGGAGGTAAACGACCCTGGCGCTAGATCAGCGCTCGGATACTCTGTAAACCCTGGCGCTAGATCAGCGCTCGGATAATGTGTAAACCCTGGCGCTAGATCAGCGCTCGGATAATGTGTAAACCCTGGCGCTAGATCAGCGCTCGGATAATGTGTAAACCCTGGCGCTAGATCAGCGCTCGGATAATGTGTAAACCCTGGCGCTAGATCAGCGCTCGGATAATGTGTAAACCCTGGCGCTAGATCAGCGCTCGGATAATGTGTAAACCCTGGCGCTAGATCAGCGCTCGGATAATGTGTAAACCCTGGCGCTAGATCAGCGCTCGGATAATGTGTAAACCCTGGCGCTAGATCAGCGCTCGGATAATGTGTAAACCCTGGCGCTAGATCAGCGCTCGGATAATGTGTAAACCCTGGCGCTAGATCAGCGCTCGGATAATGTGTAAACCCTGGCGCTAGATCAGCGCTCGGATAATGTGTAAACCCTGGCGCTAGATCAGCGCTCTCGAAAACTCAGTAAATGCTCCTGACGTGACTCTCAAAGCACCGGGTCCATAGGTTTAGTCCAGAGTACCAGCATCGATGCTAAATGTCAAAGTTTTTAGTAAGTGAAGGTTTTACGGCTGCACGTTGAGATACTTGCGTACCGTTAGCAAGAAAATAAAAGGCTCCGATTGGACGTTGCTTGGCAAATAACAAGTTAACAGACCGTTATATATTTAACATACCATTGAGAAACCGGATCTAAGACTCCCAGCTACAATGATAATTGATAAACCTTCGTGGGCCGATTTTACAAGTGTTTCAAACCAGAGTTAAAGTAGGTGTCAAATTATTTGTCTCGGCAACCGCCAATAGGATGCCGTTTCGCCCACAGTTGAAAAATATTGTAATACCGGTAATATCTTGACGGACTCATATCATTGGCTGTACCAATATGTGATCCAAGAGCAAATGATAACTAGCTTGAAAAAACAAACATACCAGTACCGGAACAATCTGTCAAAGAGCCATGTATTTTGTCTCGCTAAAATAAAACTCGTTAACAAAATTTTTAAATATCGACAACATAATATACATAAATAAACGATGAGTGCACAAATTAAGTTGAATTGAGAGAAAACCAGCTTCAAACATGTTTAGTTGACGAGAGAAATGGGCTAAACTTGGCTAGATCGAGTCGAACGGACCAGCACTCCACGTTTTGTCTGTGAATAAAACCACTGCAGTGATTCGGGTTTTAGCATCGACACTGGAACTCCGATTAAAACTTAGAAACCCGAAGCCAACGATCGATCGCGGAAATCAACTTACGGCGGAACAATCGACGAGTGAGTACGGAAACGGAACATTCGGCAAGCGCAGAACTCGCTGAGAGAGAGAAGTGCGTGATTTGGGGCTGATTTTTAATATATCGAGTTGGAATTATGAGTGCGTGCAGGCGGAACTTACGCGAAAAATATTAGTGAAGCTTAATTTTTCTTAAAAAAATATTTGTTTGTTTCCATTGGGAGGGCAAAATAGTTGAGAGTAAAACTACTTCCAGCTGGCCATTGAATGCCACGCCTGATTGCGTTTTTCACCTGTTACATCCGTAAACGCTAAAGGGAGCGCGTTGTAAGCCGGGCTACGCCAAGTTCGGACTCGAAACGTTCTGAAAACAGTTCGAACGTGACTTGGCATTCAAAAACCAGCCTGAACGAGTTTCAATCTCGAGCTGACGTTAGAAAGAGGAGATTAGCCTCAAGATTTCCAGCATTAATTTGTCCATTTCCCTACTCTCGTTCGGGCGTTTTCCTCCCGATTCTTCCGCCGAAAGCTTTCTCTCCGCGACGGCTCACGTCTCAACGATTCCCACTTTGCAATAAATTAAGAAAAGCCCGTCGAAAAACGCCGACGAGAGAACAGAAAACCGGTTCGCCTTTATCTGAAAACCGAAACGCCACTGGCAGAATAAGCATCTCTCGGAGATTGGGTTTCACCATAGATTTATATATATATAAAAAAAAAAAGAGAAGGAGAAAAACGAACAACGAAAAAGAGAAACTTGCTCTCGGGAGATCCGACAAACCCGCGGAGGGGAAACGAAGAGTTTGGAAAAATGCGATTTTGGCCGTTTCAGCCCCCCTCGAACCCCCTCCCCCCCCCCGAAATTCAGCCCCTAGATGGTGTCGACGTCCTCGGCTGCGGACTTTGCTGGTGTCGTCTGGAATCCAAAGAGAACAGCGTTGTTAGCGGCCAAACAGAGTCAAAATGTGGCGGAGATATAATAATAATGCAGGTAATACTAATAATAATAATTATTATTATTATAATAATAATAACGTAGTCTACATAGGAATAGTAGGTAACTGTAATGTGGTAATAATGAAATAGTAACTAATAATGTAGATATATAATAGATTATAAAATATAAATACACATTAATATAAATGAGTGATTAAATAGCCCAAAAAAAAAAAACTATTTCAAACTGGGATTTGAAAGCTAAATAAAGTCTCACTGGTTTCCCGAAGTTTCGTAACATGTACTAAATACTTCATCAAGGGTGAAAGCTCGACTGATTGTTTTTGACATTTTTATGAAATTTCATTAGGTACGTACACCAAATATTCCCTTGCAACGCTATGAACACAGATTTAAGAGCAGTAGGTCAGAGGGGGGAGGTGTAGGCCACTTTTTGCTAATTTACCAATATTACAGAATCCTGCTGCAATAATGTACAAATATAAAACTAATCGTAACGTTGGAACATTTGGCATCATATCATATTCATGTCAATGTGCCACATGGATGCACATTGCTGTGCACCCGGATCAAGTCTGACCGACCGGAGCTTGCAAGCTTCAAGTCTGACCGACCGGAGCTTGCAAGCTTCAAGTCTGACCGACCGGAGCTTGCAAGCTTCAAGTCGATCAAAGTCGATTTAGTCGATTTAAAGTCAGACAGTCAAGTATAAGAGACCGAAGCTAAACTCCATTTCACGTCGAGAAGGAGAGTGGATTTGCATCTGCCTCGAAGACCCACTGCTGCTAGACACCAGCTAAGAGTTTCAAAACTCACAAGCTATACAAGCAGTTTTGGAACACTAGCTCGTGTCTAGCAGCAGTGGGTACTCGAGTAAGATGCGAATCCACACTCTTCCTTGAAATGCGAATCCACTCTCCTTCTCGACGTGAAATGGAGTGTAGCAAGCCGTGCGCCCAGCGCCGACGTCCGTACCTGGTTCGCGTTACATGGCGTACTTGCGCGTCCACTCGCGCGCGAGCTCGTTGTACCGTTCGCGGTCCGTCTTGTATATCCGCGCAATCTCGGGCACGAGCGGGTCGTCAGGGTTCGGGTCGCACAGCAGCGAGCAGATGGACAGCAGGACTGCAAGGACACGCGCACAATACGAGGTGAGCTATCCACAATCGATCTATCTATCGGGCGTTGGGCAATCCTCAAGGCAGGATCCAGGATTGGGCGCAGATGGACAGCAGGACTGCAAGGACACGCGCACAATACGAGGTGAGCTATCCACAATCGATCTATCTATCGGGCGTTGGGCAATCCTCAAGGCAGGATCCAGGATTGGGCGCAGATGGACAGCAGGACTGCAAGGACACGCGCACAATACGAGGTGAGCTATCCACAATCGATCTATCTATCGGGCGTTGGGCAATCCTCAAGGCAGGATCCAGGATTGGGCGCAGATGGACAGCAGGACTGCAAGGACACGCGCACAATACGAGGTGAGCTATCCACAATCGATCTATCTATCGGGCGTTGGGCAATCCTCTAGGCAGGATCCAGGATTGGGCGCAGATGGACAGCAGGACTGCAAGGACACGCGCACAATACGAGGTGAGCTATCCACAATCGATCTATCTATCGGGCGTTGGGCAATCCTCTAGGCAGGATCCAGGATTGGGCGCAGATGGACAGCAGGACTGCAAGGACACGCGCACAATACGAGGTGAGCTATCCACAATTGATCTATCTATGGGGCGTTGGGCAATCCTCTAGGCAGGATCCAGGATTGGGCGCAGATGGACAGCAGGACTGCAAGGACACGCGCACAATACGAGGTGAGCTTTCCACAATCGATCTATCCATCGGGCGTTGGGCAATCCTCTAGGCAGGATCCAGGATTGGGCGCAGATGGACAGCAGGACTGCAAGGACACGCGCACAATACGAGGTGAGCTATCCACAATCGATCTATCTATCGGGCGTTGGGCAATCCTCTAGGCAGGATCCAGGATTGGGCGCTGATGGACAGCAGGACTGCAAGGACACGCGCACAATACGAGGTGAGCTTTCCACAATCGATCTATCCATCGGGCGTTGGGCAATCCTCTAGGCAGGATCCAGGATTGGGCGCAGATGGACAGCAGGACTGCAAGGACACGCGCACAATACGAGGTGAGCTATCCACAATTGATCTATCTATGGGGCGTTGGGCAATCCTCGAGGCAGGATCCAGGATTGGGCGCAGATGGACGGCAGGACTGCAAGGACACGCGCACAATACGAGGTGAGCTATCCACAATCGATCTATCTATCGGGCGCTGGGCAATCCTCAAGGCAGGATCCAGGATTGGGCGCTGATGGACAGCAGGACTGCAAGGACACGCGCACAATACGAGGTGAGCTTTCCACAATCGATCTATCTTTCGGGCGTTGGGCAATCCTCAAGGCAGGATCCAGGATTGGGCGCTGATGGACAGCAGGACTGCAAGGACACGCGCACAATACGAGGTGAGCTTTCCACAATCGATCTATCTTTCGGGCGTTGGGCAATCCTCGAGGCAGGATCCAGGATTGGGCGCTGATTACGTTATGTGTGGTTACTTCATACGAGGTTCACAGTTCCTAGGAGGCGTGACACAGATAAAAGGTTACCCAGATTTTCCACTCCCGTACTAAAGCAGCTACGCGAAAGCCCGCAATAATAGTTTCGCCGGCAGTCAAGGGATGGAGCCACTGTTTGTTGTTATAGCACACTGTGACCACCTGAGGAACATTGGGTCCCTTGATTATAATTGACCTTGTGCCATGGCCTGGCAGATGATGCTAAAACCACTTGCCAACGGATCCCAGGGATTGCCGGCGAAATTACTCGCATCAAATGTTTGCCGCACCCATAGCTAGGTGTGGTAGAATGTCTGGGTAACCTAACCTTACATCTGTTATGTAGCCCTATTCTCCATTGGATACTTCATTGCGATGTGGATTTGCATTTTCCTCGAGGACCCACTGCATATAAAAATGAGTTGCAGCTCGAGTCTTAAAACTTTCCACAGAACCTTCCCTCTCGCCCAAGACGTGGCCTGTGAGTTTTGAAACGCTTGTCGCGTGTCTAGCAGCAGTGGGTCCTGGAGGAAGATGCAAATCCACATTCCTTCTCGACGTGAAATGGAGTTTAGTACCTTTGGATATGGTGAGCGCGGGAGACCACTGCGACCGCAAGATGTCCAGGCAGATGCTGCCGTTGCTGTTGATGTTCGGGTGGTAGATCCGTGTCGTAAACGCCACCTGCAACGGCACGGAAGACGAGGATTAGTTCGAGTCCATCGTCGGACAGCCTTCTGACCTTGGACAGCTGTCACACTTTGGCTCCCGCTCATACTCCAGTACAGGCACTGCCTCCTGTGTTATCCCAATGGACCCACAGCGTTTATGCCATCATCACTGTGATGTCGATCAAATCGGCCGGCACCGTGTGCAATCCCGGCTGCCTGAAATGAAAGTGTACCCTCTGTTCGTGCAATCCTTCGAAGCCAATGCTTTTACACGAGGATAACTTTGAGTTCACCACTGCACAGCCTTCTAACTGGAGCTGTTATACTTTGGCTTTTATGGCAATTTGTCTTTCTAGAAGCCTGTGGGAACGAAAACCACCGTAATGCATTTCTACTGAGGAGATGAAATACTCCGAACACCTAATGAAAAATTGGAAATAATATCAAAATAAAGAAAAATTAAAAGATTTTAAAGAAATCAATAGTTAGTCTTATTTCTTTAATAATATTATCGGTAGTGAATATATTCCCGTGACAATATTACCGATTTTCAACTCTAGGGACAAGCTTATTCTCAAGAATATTCTCCGAAAGATTACAATGCTCCGACTATCTATACACATAGGTAACATGAGTGTGTTGGAAATTGGCATTAATTGCGTTGAAAACGATTGGATTCACAAGCCGCGCTGCGTGGCCAGGGGTCAGGTTCACGCGGGAACTTCACACACCAACAATTATTAATGTACAAATCTGGAAAAACCCCATAGTCCGAGAAACAATCAATTGATGTCGGATGGCACACTTTTTTCATACGAATTACATACAAATGTCGTAAATAAGGGACACCCTCCGACATCCAACAACCCTTAACCTATCTATACGTGTGTCTTTTTCCAAAACTGTGTGTGAATTTGCGACCGGTGGAATTCCCGCGTGAACCTCCGCGTGCGACGGAAACGCTAGCGTTTTTATTTATCTGAAGTTCCTCAGGTTAATATCGATATGATAATCAATTGCAAACGATCATCAATAACGATTTAATTATCGTTGAAAATCATTAAAAAAGCACTTGAGCGTTTAGTTTGCTCTTAAAATGGTGTCCAATGCCAGCAGGCCCACGTGCAGTGCGGTGTCATATCAGTCTAGTGCGAGATAACGAACTACAGATAGAGTCGACGGGGATAACACACACTCATCAGCTGAGCCGGCAATGACAGTTCCCAGAACCGCTATTGGCGGTGCAGCCAACGGCCTTGAGCATCGCCAAGGCAACTCAGATAAAGATTCAAGATTGCAGTGAATGACTCGTGTTCAGTGAGTCATCATCTTGGAAGATGGCTCACGACTTGGACCGCGGCCAAATCGGTTTTAAAAACGCCGTGGGCGGATTATTAAGATCGAAAAACTCTGGATTAGAAGTGAATTGCCGGTGCAGTTTAAAAAAAATGTATTTTTAAACTGGGTTTCGAATGCTACATTGTAGTCTCACTGGTTTCCCGATGTTACGTAACAATGCTAGTTACTTGCTCGAGGGTGATGGCTCGACTGAACTAGAGCTGAAGTTGGGACAAGTCTTAAAAATTTAATGCCAGCACAGTTCATTTTCAAGCAATAATATTTTTAGTTTGTGCCCACACATGCAATTATTTGTGTCCATCTCATTGACTGGAATGGTGTTATAAATATGATAGACAGCAAGGTGAATTTTAATACAAACCATAGTAGGTATCTAAAATGGCAATAAAGAATACCTACTGATTGCTACACTTATACTAGATCTAATAACCATAACAATGGTTTTCATAAAATGTACGGAAAAAGATTAGCCACGATTAAAATTAAAGTGTGTGGTCTACTAAATACCTAGGTACGAAAAAATGCCATCCTATCTAATGGTGCCGAAAAAAACTGCAATTCAAATAAAACAAGATAGGATCTAAGAAAATACCACAGAGAATTCTGATTGCGGTTCAGTACTTAGCTTGCAGATTACTACGAACTGCGAAGAATTTTATCCCTACAAACGCTATCATCCTAAATCGGTTACCTAGGTATGTCCTTATCCCTTGCTGACTAATGCTGATGTCAAAACCGATAGCAAGTTGAAAAAACACAAGCTAGCAGCAAAAGATATGGCACTACTAAGAATTCCAATTGCTAGACTTTAAATACTCTCATCTACTCTACCGTAACTGGTCTCATGTTTTCAAATAAAACTGTATCGGGCTGGGTATTACTGTATGCATGTTTATTCAAAGTTTTCAAAAAGTTCAAAGATAACTTTGCAAAGCAATGGCATCCTTCATCAAGGGCAAAAGGTAGGTAGCAACTTTCAAATAGCAATCGCGTTTCGCAAGCACAAACGATGGCCTAGCGACCGAAATCTACATACCTTTGGTGGTTTGAAGGGATAGTCTGTCGGAAAGTGTATGGTGAGGAAGAAAACTCCACCTTGGTACGGACTGTCAGGCTGAAACAAGGAAATTAGCAATGTCAAAACCTTGGCTTGTTTTACGTAACTCAAATCATCGTTAGAATTATGCAAATTTACTTACTGGTCCCATAATTGTGGCTTGCCAATGGAATACTGGAACAGAAAAAACAAATTCGAGTTATCTTTTCACTTACCATGTGCAATTACCAGTGCACATGAACTATGGAATTGGTCTGAAATGTGGTTTCCATAAGTGTCAAGTTATAAAGTTCACAGTTGTTCAGCAGAAATAAGTGTATAACCAGAAAAAAATTAGTGGCCCATGAGGTATGTTATGAAGGGTCATTAACCTGGAGTACGTTGGCATGCCACAAAGAAACACTGTTTACAGGCTAAAAAACCTATTGAACTGTTCAATACTTCTTGAATGCCACAAATAATCAGTGGAAAATACCTGTGTTTACATTTGACTGGTAATTATTGAGCTTAGGTAACTAAGTAAAGAATTATTTCGACAGCCCGTGATCAAATTTATATTCCTTTCATGGTTCACCAATAGATCGAGAAATCCAATTGCAATACTTACAATCGTCTCCTACTGGTCCTGCGGAACATTGCGCTGGTGGGTCCCTGCCCAAATCTTGCAGCTCCTGAAATAAACAAACAACAATAAGCATCACTCGGAATCGTAAAGCCGTGCTAGGTTAGGCTTACGTTAGGTACGACCAAGTTTCATAGCATTGTCAAAGAGAGGTCGGGATTGATATTGCAAGGTTATCATCTTACTAGCAAGATGATTACGGTAAAAAGGATTGTTTTATGCTTTTGACTATGAATTTTGAGAAATATATCTGTTTTTTGCTTTGTAGGCACATCACTTCCTGGTATTGATCAAGGTTTTTCAGTGATGCTAGGAAACCATTGTACAATTACAGGGGCTTAAAAGCGAATAAGTCCAAAAGAAATAAACAATTGCATGTAAAATAACATTATTATTGGTCAGTATTTCGTAATAGCATCAAAGAAGTGAATAATGTTCCCATTTGGTATCACACTAGATGGGTCATCAAAATATCTTGGAAATAGCTAGGGCGTTACATTTGTTTCAGCATTTCTGAATTTTGCTAAAAAAACGCAATCTCGGAACGAGAACCACAACACACGCACCTTGTTGATTCGTTTTAAAGCCATTCTGGTTGTATATTTCTTTCTACTAAACGATTAATTGGCAATCTACAAGCACAAGTCTGACACCGCTTTATCACACTCTACCTAAGATTACCAAGATGGCGTTTGACTGGGCAATGCAAGAGCAACTCAAATGAATCACTTTTTTCGTACATATTTCAAAACTTCAAAAAGTAAAATAATGCAAATGACTGTAAAATTCTAGTTCACATTGATATTTCATTAGGATATTTATTTAATAGCTTTTAGATTAATATCAAAGAGTTATCTCAGCTGAGTGAATTTACAGTGTTTATGTTTCCTACTAGGTAGCGCTAGCTATAAGTTGCAAGCAAGGTCGGTACATGTTCCCGCCTGGCAGTTCACCTCGCCGCCGCTAGGCGTTCTAAGGATCTTGGTTGCAAGATTCTAGCCTCCAATGGCGGGATTTGAGTTGAGCGTTCCTGGTAGAAGATAAAGCCTAAACCTGGCCTGAACAGTCAGGTAGAGCAAGCTATAGGGCCACCCTTGCTAAATGCGACTTCTGAGCCGATTTCACCAACACACACACACACACACACACACACACACACACACCATTACGATTGGTTATTATGTTATTATTGATGAGCGTAGCGAGCGAAGCGAGCGAAGCGAAATCATCAATTTCACTACTGCTAAAAAAAACACTTGGTGTGTGTTTTTTTTTTTTTTTGTATGTGTGTTTGCGCGCGCTCTACAGGCCAAACGCCTGCTTCGAGTGGGATGAAATTTTCAGGGTGTCTACTTTTGTTCTCAACTTAGACCCCCTGCGTTTTTCAAGAAAATCCTCCATACCTCTTCCCTTCAAAGCAGAAAAAATAGCAATATTCGACAATTGGGGATGTTTGGTAAAGTACGGATACTTATTTAAAAGTGCGTAATGTTATCAAATTTTGCCAATTTCGATTATTGCCTTTGGTAACCATCGGAACCAAATCGAAACATCACACCAGATTTTTGGACTTGAAGTTGAATTCAAGATTTGACAGATATTAGAACATTGCTCAATGATCTCAAAATGAGCATATTTCCGCTACCCGACAGCTCGGACAGAAACAAAGAAAGGTCAGAATCGTTTACATTTTTAAGTGATCAGAATTTTTGAGAAAGCACTGGTCCGGCTTGTTGCTCCATGATTTTCATAGGCTTTTTGCCTCAATCTTTTCATGCGCTATATACAAACCGCTACGCTCATCTTCAACGCAACACAAATTGCGTTCGCCCTAGTAATGGTAATGACAAAAACTTAATCATTTGATTCTATGGTATGGTACTCTATGATATCCCAAAAAGTTGCAAACTCAAATTAATTCTAGTGTCTATAGTTGCAATAAAAGAAAATACTAACAGTCACATTTAAAAAGAAAATACATTTTATTAGACAGAACAGGTTCCGTTATAGAGTCAACAATCAACATAATTGATGAGCGTAGCGA
Organism: Nemoura dubitans; assembly: GCA_921293005.1. Lineage (NCBI taxonomy): Eukaryota > Metazoa > Arthropoda > Insecta > Plecoptera > Nemouridae > Nemoura > Nemoura dubitans. Next base: position 13,560,301 of record OV121078.1, on the reverse strand, counting down.
GCGAAGCGAAATCATCAATTTCACTACTGCTAAAAAAAACACTTGGTGTGTGTTTGTTTGTTTGTTTTTTTTTTTTTGTATGTGTGTTTGCACGCGCTCTACAGGCCAAACGCCTGCTTCGAGTGGGATGACATTTTCAGGGTGTCTACTTTTGTTCTCAACTTAGACCCCCTGCGTTTTTCAAGAAAATCCTCCACACCCTTCACTTTCAAAGCAGAAAAAAGGGCAAAATCCGACAATTGGGCATGTTTGGAAAAGTACGGAAATTTATTTAAAAGTGCGTGTTTTTTTCAAATGTTCCCAATTTCGATTTGCCTTTAGAAACCATCGAAACCAAATGGAAACATCACACCAGATTTTTTCCAATAAAAACCAACCCAATAAAACCCAATAAAAACCCTTGGGCATGAGTTACATCTATGTATTAACATGCACATTGCTTTATGACCTCAAAATGATCATATTTCCGCTACCCTACAGCTCGGACAGAAGCAAAGAAAGGCCAGAATCGTTTACAATTTCAAGTGATAAGAATTTTTGAAAAAGCAATGGTCCGGCTTGCTACTCCATGATTTAGGCTTCTTGCCTCAATCTTTTTATGCGCTAAATACAAATCGCTACGCTCATCTTCAACGCAACACAAATTGCGTTCGCCCTAGTATTAAAATGGGAAGGTAATTGGTACGGTGTAATGTTGGATTCAAGTAATATTATGGTTGAATTGAAACAAATTTAGGTAAACATAATTTAAAATGTTGTAAATTACATAACATAATATACTTACGTGTGCACAAACAGCCATTCCAGCTCGCTCTACATAAAAGTAAAAAGATAATTTTTAAAAACAAATAACAATGCTTAAACTCCATTTAACGCTAAGAAGGAGAGTGGATTTGCATCTTCCTCGAGGACTTGACAATTGAACTAACGAATGGGACAGCTGTTTTGAAACTCTTGGCTAATGCAGTCCATGTCTGATTCTGACGACCCTTGCCCGTCATTTCAGGCTGGCTTCTGGCAATTTCCCAGCCAGTCTCACAGGCCAACAAGGCACACCCGAGTCGCATACCTTCATATACTGTGAAGTGTTTGCAGAAATGTTTCTTCCCTAATGTCCGACCCCCCCCCCCCCCTGTCATCCCTGTCAACAACTGTCACACATTTGCACAACCCGCTTCGGGCAATTCAGTGTAAGAAATGGGACCAAATGCGCTAGGGTCCAAAACATACCCATGCATGTAAGCAACGGTGACTACGAAAGAAGTAGATTTTATGGGGGGGGGGGGGGATATTTTGCTAACTTTCTTCAATAATCATTGATATTCACAGATTTTGCCATCCATTTTTAGGTTTTTCGAAAATTTTGTCTCTTGTACGACAGCCGCACCAGCCCACTGCTTTGCAAAGTACGATCCTTCACTGTACGCCACTGCTTTGCTAAGTTCGATCCTTTACAATTTACGCCACTGCTTTGCTAAGTACGATCCTGTACTTAGTCCCTCTTCGTCCGGCTGCTGACAGCTGAGGCTTTGCTCTGGTAGATCTGGTAGAGGATGTAGACCGGCATTTCCACGCACAGATGCAGTGCCGTCGCGGCAATCAGACTAACCACGACCACGCCACAATACTCGGTCAGCTGCAAAGGAAACCAAGGTCAGGGATACGAACCTGGGACCTCCCGATTGCCGGTCAGGTGCTCTACCATCTGAGCTATCCGGGCACACATTCTCCCGCTTTGCTGGGTGGGATAAGGGGACCTCCTGATTGCCGGTCAGGTGCTCTACTATCTGAGCTATCCGGGCACGCATTCTCCCGCTTTGCTGGGTGGGATAAGGGGACCTCCTGATTGCCAGTCAGATGCTCTACCATTTGAGCTATCCGGGCACGCATTCTCCCGCTTTGCTGGGTGGGATAAGGGGACCTCCTGATTGCCAGTCAGATGCTCTACCATCTGAGCTATCCGGGCACACATTCTCCCGCTTTGTTATCTTGAGAATGTAGACGTCAAAAGGCCTGCGAAACTGACTGCTAGCGCTGCAGCGGAAAGTATGTTCCATCATGAGACAATGGGCACTTCACGGGGCACTGGCTTGTTTCCTCCAGTTTCAATCGTTTAACCACAGATACAAAGCTACCCAGATTTTCCACTCCCATACTGAAGCAGCTACGCGAAAGCCCTCCGCCCGCAACGATAGTTTTGCCGGCAGTCATGGAATGGAGCCACTGTTTGTTGTTATATCACCTGTAACCAAAACCACCTGAGGAACATTGGGTCCCTTGATTATAATTGACCTTGTGCCATGGCCTGGTAGATGATGTTAAAACAGGTTGCCAACGCACCCCAGCGATTGCCGGCCAAACTATTAGCATCATATTTTTGCCGTAGCCATCGCTAGGTATGGCAGAATGTCAGTGAAACCTTATGTCTGTGACGTAGCCATAGCCAGGTATGGTAGAATTTCTGGGTATAACCTTATGTCTGTGGAGAAATGGAGTCTAGAATGTGTAGCAAATGCGCTGGATGAGTTCCCCTAGTGGAGTACGTACCGAGCTGAGGTCGGTGGGATGCCGGGCTGTCATGGCGCCTGCCGGGAAGCTGGAGACGATGGCGAAGTGCGAGAGGAACACACCGTAGCTGAGGCGACTGAAGAACTGCCAGCCTGACCAGCTCAGCGCCGTGTGCAGCAAGCCTGGGTAAAAAACTCGAGATCATTACGGTAACCCCCCTACGATTAACCCCCCTACGAATAACCCCCCCTACGAATAACCCCCCTACGAATAACCCCCCTACGAATAACCCCCCTACGAATAACCCCCCTACGAATAACCCCCCTACGAATAACCCCCCTACGAATAACCCCCCTACGAATAACCCCCCCACGAATAACCCCCCTACGAATAACCCCCCCTACGAATAACCCCCCTACGAATAACCCCCCCACGAATAACCCCCCCACGAATAACCCCCCCTACGAATAACCCCCCTACGAATAACCCCCCTACGAATAACCCCCCTACGAATAACCCCCCTACGAATAACCCCCCTACGAATAACTAAACTCCATTTCACCTCAAGAATGAGAGTGGATTTGCATCTTCCTCGAGGACCCACTGCTGCTAGACACGAGCTAAGAGTTTCAACACTGCCCATAGAGTCTTTTGTCCAGCTCAAGACATGGCCTGTGAGTTTTGAAACTCTTGCCTGGTGTCTAGCAGCAGTGGGTCCTCGAGGAAGATGCAAATCCGGTCTCATTCTTGACGTGAAATGGAGTATACATAAAATATTTTGGACAGTCAATTACTATCAGTGACAGCCCAAAATAAAATAGACACTGCACCAAGTTATTGGGAAAGCTTTCAAATAATGATGGAATCAATTTTGTGTTATGATTTGGCTTGTCGAATATTTGGCTTATAGAAAAACTTTCCAAACTTTTTAAAATACATTTTTGGCTGTTTTTTTCAATTCTATCAAACATAATCGTAAATAAAAAATGACTCATAATTTATTTGAAACCCTTTATAATTGCCTAGGGCACAAAATACTTTGTTTTGGACTGGCTCAAATAGTTTAAGTCTGTAAAAAAGTATTTCGTATATATTTCTAGACCCCGCCTTATGCACTGCATTAGCTGTTTTCCCCATTCGTATTTAGATCTTGCCATCCAATAGTAAAAGCATTGAAAGGTCTAAATAAATAAAACAAATAGCAACAAATATAATCCAACGTTAGAAAACTACCCAAATTGCATATACATTCACTACCTATATCGTTAGATTTAAAATTGTTACGAATATCGTTGAGAAGGAGAGTGGATTTGCATCTTCCTCGAGGACCCACTGCTGCTAGACACGAGCTAAGAGTTTCAAAACTTATATGGGCCATGTCTTGAGACTGACAAAAGCTTCTACGGGCAGTTTTGAAACTCTTAGCTTGTATCTAGCAGCAGTCGGTCCTCGAGGAAGCTGCACATCCACTCCCCTTCTTAACGTGACATGGAGTATAGGAGATGAAGAATTTTGTAAAACCGGGCACTAGAACTTAATTCGCATTAGTACGTTTCTCAAAATGCTGCTTTAAAAACGCACTATCGAGGCAAAATGCCCGGATTTCACTCTCGTCCCGGAATTCGATCGCTTATGTTGAGTTCCTCTCTCATCTGCTTCATCAAACCCAACATTATTGGTGGCAGTGCCAATATTCATGACAGATGTGTCTGCGCAGATAGTGCACGCTTTGCTGAAACTGTCCCCATCACAGATATGCATATACAGATAGAGCACCCTTTGCTGAAACTGTCCCCATCACAGATATGCATATACAGATAGTGCACGCTTTGCTGAAACTGTCCCCATCACAGATATACATATACAGATAGAGAACCCTTTGCTGAAACTGTCCCCATCACAGATATGCATATACAGATAGAGCACGCTTTGCTGAAACTGTCCCCATCACAGATATGCATATACAGATAGAGCACGCTTTTCTGAAACTGTCCCCATCACAGATATGCATATATATACAGATAGGGCACGCTTTGCTGAAACTGTCCCCATCACAGATATGCATATACAGATAGTGCACGCTTTGCTGAAACTGTCCTCATCACAGATATGCATATACAGATAGTGCACGCTTTGCTGAAACTGTCCCCATCACAGATATGCATATACAGATAGTGCACGCTTTGCTGAAACTGTCCCCATCACAGATATGCATATACAGATCGAGCACGCTTTGCTGAAACTGTCCCACCACAGATATTCATCTGCACAGACATCCCACGCCAAGGTGCAACCGACTCACCCCCGTTGCCTGTCTCGCAGGCAAACACGAGCCAAGCGCTGGCCAACGCCCAGGCGGGTCGCATCGTCGCGAAGTAGAGAGCCGAGTGCAGCCGACGAGGCACGAAGTCGGGCTGGAAAGATGCATGCGCGTGGAACATGGCGTAGTAGACGAGCAGTGCGCAGACGCACCAGCCCAGCGCCGCCTGGAAACAGCGAGGTCAGGAATGGGTTAATAAAATATGAAGCACCTTCGCCAACGAATATCTACCAAACAATTGTTTACAGGCAAACTATTATTGACAGCCCCACCAAAATATATGACCTCCTGGGTAATGTGTAAGGCTTTCAAATTACATGCGAGTAATTTTTGTTCAATGACTGAACTCCATTTCACGTTGAGAAGCTGAGTGGATTTGCATCTTCCTCGAGTACCCCCTGCTGCTAGACACGAGCTATCAGTTTCAAAACTAACAAGCCATGTCTTGAGTCGGACAAAAGGCTCTATAGTCTATGGACAGTTTTGAAACTCGTAGCTCGTGTCTAGCAGCAGTGGGTCCTCGAGGAAGATGCAAATCCATTCTGCTTCTCAACGTGAAATGGAGTTTAGTGTTTGCTACTTGAGGCGCACCTGGCGACGAGACGGCGCAATTCTGCGCGACAGCAGCGCCCCGACGGCCAAACCGAGAAGCCAGGACACGAGACGGGTGTGTGTGTAGAAGTAGACGTGGTCCAGGTTGGCGCTGTGGGACAGATGCTGACATTGTGAGACAGATGAAGACATTGTGGGACAGATGAAGACATTGTGGGACAAATGAAGACATTGTGGGACAGATGAAGACTTTGTGGGACAGATGCAGACATTGTGAGACAGATGAAGACTTTGTGGGACAGATGAAGACTTTGTGGGACAGATGAAGACATTGTGGGACAGATGCAAACATTGAGGGACAGATGAAGACATTGTGGAACAGATGCAGGGATTCATAGACTCATAGACACAGGTAAGCCACTGTTTTAGGATACTGAAAATGTTAACTTTTCCTTGCAAGTATATATTTTGTACAATCAATTATATGCTCTAAATCAGATGACACTTGAGATGGACGAAACGACGCGACATACTAGAAACACAATGAATTTAAAAAATTGAAAAACAAATGTCTGAATTGGAAAAAACAATGCCCAATTTACGCATGAGCAAAACTTTATAATGCACTCCTAAATCATGTAAAAAAGGGGAAAGAATATTATTTAGTTTTCTCGCCATTGAAATTTATTTTCATGCGCGTTGGTAGAACAAACGGGGGCAGTCCTTGCTGAAGCATCTCCTCTCATGGGATGGACTGTATCAGCAGTGACTGCCCCTTTAGTGCTACCAACTCATAATACAGTCCAGCCCGTGAGGGAAGATGCCACAGCAGGGTATTCCCCCTTTAGTGCTACCAACACATATACTACATCTTCTCTCACGGGCTGGACTGTAGTAAGAGTTGGTAGCACTAAAGGGGGCAGTCCCTGCTGTGGCATCTTCCCTCACGGGCTGGACTGTAGCATGAGTTGGTAGCACTAAAGGGGGCAGTCCCTGCTTTGGCATCTTTCCTCACGGGCTGGACTGTAGCATGAGTTGGTAGCACTAAAGGGGGCAGTCCTTGCTGTGGCATCTTCTCTCACGGGCAGGACTGTAGCATGAGTTGGTAGTACAAAAGGGGGCAGTCCCTGCTGTGGCATCTTCTCTCACGGGCTGCACTGTAGCATGAGTTGGTAGTACAAAAGGGGGCAGTCCCTGCTGTGGCATCTTCTATCATGGGCTGGTCTGTAGCATGAGTTGGTAGTACAAAAGGGGGCAGTCCCTGCTGTGGCATCTTCTCTCATGGGCTGGACTGTAGCATGAGTTGGTAGTACAAACGGGGGCAGTCCTTGCTGAAGCATCTCCTCTCATGGGCTGGACTGTATCAGCAGTGACAGCCCCTTTAGTGCTACCAACTCATAATACAGTCCAGCCCGTGAGAGAAGATGCCACAGCAGGGTATTCCCCCTTTAGTGCTACCAACACATATACTACATCTTCTCTCACGGGCTGGACTGTAGTATGAGTTGGTAGCACTAAAGGGGGCAGTCCCTGCTGTGGCATCTTCTCTCACGGGCTGGACTGTAGCATGAGTTGGTAGTACAAAAGGGGGCAGTCCCTGCTGTGGCATCTTCCCTCACGGGCTGGACTGTAGCATGAGTTGGTAGCACTAAAGGGGGCAGTCCCTGCTGTGGCATCTTCTCTCACGGGCTGGACTGTAGCATGAGTTGGTAGTACAAAAGGGGGCAGTCCCTGCTGTGGCATCTTCTCTCACGGGCTGCACTGTAGCATGAGTTGGTAGTACAAAAGGGGGCAGTCCCTGCTGTGGCATCTTCTCTCACGGGCTGGACTGTAGCATGAGTTGGTAGTACAAAAGGGGGCAGTACCTGCTGTGGCATCTTCTCTCACGGGCTGCACTGTAGCATGAGTTGGTAGTACAAAAGGGGGCAGTCCCTGCTGTGGCATCTTCCCTCACGGACTGGACTGTAGCATGAGTTGGTAGTACAAAAGGGGGCAGTCCCTGCTGTGGCATCTTCTCTCACGGGCTGGACTGTAGCATGAGTTGGTAGTACAAACGGGGGCAGTCCTTGCTGAAGCCTCTCCTCTCATGGGCTGGACTGTATCAGCAGTGACTGCCCCTTTAGTGCTACCAACTCATAATACAGTCCTGCCCGTGAGAGAAGATGCCACAGCAGGGTATTCCCCCTTTAGTGCTACCAACACATATACTACATCTTCTCTCACGGGCTGGACTGTAGTATGAGTTGGTAGCACGAAAGGGGGCAGTTCCTGCTGTGGCATCTTCCCTCACGGGCTGGACTGTAGCATGAGTTGGTAGCACTAAAGGGGGCAGTCCCTGCTGTGGCATCTTCTCTCACGGGCTGGACTGTAGCATGAGTTGGTAGTACAAAAGGGGGCAGTCCCTGCTGTGGCATCTTCTCTCACGGGCTGCACTGTAGCATGAGTTGGTAGTACAAAAGGGGGCAGTCCCTGCTGTGGCATCTTCCCTCACGGACTGGACTGTAGCATGAGTTGGTAGTACAAAAGGGGGCAGTCCCTGCTGTGGCATCTTCTCTCACGGGCTGCACTGTAGCATGAGTTTGTAGTACAAAAGGGGGCAGTCCCTGCTGTGGCATCTTCTCTCATGGGCTGGACTGTAGCATGAGTAGGTAGTACAAAAGGGGGCAGTCCATGCTGTGGCACCTTCTCTCACGGGCTGGACTGTAGCATGAGTAGGTAGTACAAAAGGGGGCAGTCCATGCTGTGGCATCTTCTCTCACGGGCTGGACTGTAGCATGAGTTGGTAGTACAAACGGGGGCAGTCCTTGCTGAAGCATCTCCTCTCATGGGCTGGACTGTATCAGCAGTGACTGCCCCTTTAGTGCTACCAACTCATAATACAGTCCTGCCCGTGAGAGAAGATGCCACAGCAGGGTATTCCCCCTTTAGTGCTACCAACACATATACTACATCTTCTCTCACGGACTGGACTGTAGCATGAGTTGGTAGCACTAAAGGGGGCAGTCCCTGCTGTGGCATCTTCTCTCACGGGCTGGACTGTAGCATGAGTTGGTAGTACAAAAGGGGGCAGTCCCTGCTGTGGCATCTTCTCTCACGGGCTGCACTGTAGCATGAGTTGGTAGTACAAAAGGGGGCAGTCCCTGCTGTGGCATCTTCCCTCACGGACTGGACTGTAGCATGAGTTGGTAGTACAAAAGGGGGCAGTCCCTGCTGTGGCATCTTCTCTCACGGGCTGCACTGTAGCATGAGTTGGTAGTACAAAAGGGGGCAGTCCCTGCTGTGGCATCTTCTCTCATGGGCTGGACTGTAGCATGAGTAGGTAGTACAAAAGGGGGCAGTCCCTGCTGTGGCACCATCTCTCACGGGCTGGACTGTAGCATGAGTAGGTAGTACAAAAGGGGGCAGTCCATGCTGTGGCATCTTCTCTCACGGGCTGGACTGTAGCATGAGTTGGTAGTACAAAAGGGGGCAGTCCCTGCTGTGGCACCTTCTCTCAAGGGCTGGACTGTTGCATGAGTTGGTAGTACAAAAGGGGGCAGTCCCTGCTGTGGCACCTTCTCTCACGGACTGGACTGTAGCATGAGCTGGTAGAACTAAAGGGGACAGTCCCTGCTGTGGCATCTTCTCTCACGGGCTGGACTGTAGCATGAGTTGGTAGCACTAAAGGGGGCAGTCCCTGCTGTGGCATCTTCTCTCACGGGCTAGACAGCACCTACCTGGGCAGGACTTCAGAAATCACGCTGACCACGTGAAGACGGTGCTCGTAGGCGATGGCGAACACCCATCCAGTGCCGACGAGGGAGAGCAGACCGAGCAAGGTCAGGCCCAGACGGGGAGTCCTGAGGGTCACCGGCAAGGACACTTTGACAGCCTGTACACACTGCACGCTTTGGAGACCTTGGGGCTGTGCTCGTCGGAGCCCGAAACGCTCTGAGAGGCCAAGAACGAGACGGATTCGCAACACGCACTGCGCTCAGAACTGGGTAAATCGGATTCCCATGCGCAAATTTTTTGCATACACGTTGACAAAGAAGAATTTGGTGGAATGACTTTGAACCGTTTCTCAAAGAAGTTTCGAGTCTGGGAATTATCAAAGATATACAAAAAAAACCAAAGAAATACCAAAGCTGTATCAAACAATTATCAAAAGAAGTTCGAAAGAAATGCTGACCTCCAGAGTGGGAGGAGCACCAGCGGCGACAGCAGCAGCAACTGCATTTCGATGCTGAGATACCACGAGACACCCGTGCACTGCCATGGCGGACAAGAACGGAACTGCGTTAGGTAGAATGGGTATCATTTGCCCATATAGGCCACATTGCCTGCTGTGCAAATAGTGTTTAAAAGGCCAGGCTCTCAAATCAGTGTGCATGTCAACTGGGTCTGCTTTGCCTATAGGGGGTCACTTTGCCTGCTGTGCAAATAGTGTTTGAAAGGCCAGGCTCTCAAATCAGTGTGCATGTCAACTGGGTCTGCTTTGCCTATAGAGGGTCTTTTTGCCTGCTGTGCAAATACTACAGGCAAAGTTCGATCTGTAACTCACGTAATGATCCTTGTCGAGGTAGTTGGACACATAGAGGAGACTGAGCCATCGCAAGTTCGTGCAGTTGGCCTTGAGCGGCGCCAAGTTGGCCTTGACGAGGGGCGCGTTCACCAGCCAATGGGTGAACGGCAACGAAGCCACGCCCACCAGCACGGCGAACAAGTGCGCAGGTGCGATCCTCCGCGCGAGACACAAAAGTGTTGTTAGTTTGGAATGGGCCAAACCGACTCTAGTTTGCTTTTTTGGCCTAGGCCATATAGGGTAGATAGCTGATAGTTTGACATATGGAGCAGGGGCTACGCGGGATTTTTGTTTTTTTAATTATATTGACATAAAAGAGATTTTTTAAAATGATGTTTAATTTGCCAACTTTAATTTTCATTCATCTTATTTACTGTTTTTTGGAGAATAAAAAATTCTTAATGTGGAATGATCACCTTGGCCAACGAATATCTACCAAACATTATTGCTCACAGGCAAACCAAAATAGCTCACCTCGTGGGTAATGTATAAACAAGGGTTTTTAGTTGCGTAAGAATTATTTCGTGCTCTAATTAGTTTGGCTTATTAACTTCCGTAATTACTGTGGAAAATTATGGTTTCATTGGAAACTAATACTTTCTATAATTACGGACGTATTCGATATTTCGCGTAGCCAATTTTACACAGACATGGACAGTCTGCACAGCTACATCTGTGCTAAATACCTGAGATATCTGTTGAGGTAGAAGCGTCCCAGACTGAAGTCCTTCTTGCGCTCGCGTTGAGCAATGTAGCTGTACGCCAACAGGATGCCTGGAGGGAACGAGGGGGACATAGAGCGACCACCCGTGTGAAACAGCTTACTGATTTGCCCCAAGGGCATATGTGGCTAGGGCCAAACACTGCTTACTGATTTGCCCCAAGGGCATATGTGGCTAGGGCCAAACACTGCTTACTGATTTGCCCCAAGGGCATATGTGGCTAGGGCCAAACACTGCTCACTGATTTGCCCCAAGGGCAAGGGGTGGTTTTCGGCCTAAGAAAATTTTTTAAATTATTTCATGCAAGGTTATATAGATAGGCATAATTTTCGATCGAAGTATATTTTGCACCTAGGTTAATGCGAATTTTCCTTAGCTATTTACCACATATTACGTCCTTCTTGAAATTCTAAGTTTGAATGGAATTGATGCTTCATTAATGCACATAATATATGTCCTTGCTAGTGTTGGCACTTGCCTGTTGCTTGTGTTGGCCAAGTTGCCATGTGACTAGTGTTGGCCATGTTGACATGTTGCCAGTGTTGGCAATGTTGCCAGTGTTGGCAATGTTGACATGTTGCCATGTTGCCAGTGTTGGCCAGTGGCGCACCGACGTACTCACCGCTCATCACCAGGAACGTGTCCACGTAGACAGTGGCGTGCGAGCTGGGCATGCGCGTCACGTCCATCACGTGGTCCAGGACGTAGACGATGTTGGCCAGTGGCGCACCGAGGTACATGACGTAGAAGTGGCCGAGCACCACCAGCAGTGTTGCCAGGCAGCGGATCTAAGAGGCGCAGAGCCTTATTTGTAACGTGCTCTTGTTCAATATAATGTAAAATAAAGTTCAAGCACAGTACTTGGAAAAAAACACGCTGTTTTCTCGAAAATTCGAACCAGCTGTGTCAGACTGGCTATCCTAGGGTCCCGGCGGCGAGGAGGTCCTAAGGACTCCCAAGCAAAAATAAAATACTGAGGCCAGTGCGACTCTGCGAACCAGCCTAGCGATTTAGTGACTATTACGTTATGCCTAAGTTTTGCCGTTATCAGTTCGGATGGATAAAATCCCTTTCGTTGTCCATGTAAATTTTTAAACTTAGTAGCCGGGAACGGCCAAAATCAGAGTTAATCAATCTCAGCGCTGAGAAATCAGTCCGTTCAGGTTTACCACGGTCCGTTGGTGTTGAAAGCGACCCAAGCTTTCTTGCACGGGGTGTGATCATGTAAGTTTTTAACTGTAGATTTGGCTCGAAATATTTCGATAGCATATCACTGACAATATTATAAAAACCACACGCAAATTGGAAATCACAGAGTTACATGACGGCCAGATTCAAATAAAGAATGCACTCTGGGCCCAGACCACAAAGCTAAGTTAGCCAATGCTGAATGTTACAGCGATTCAAAGCGAAGGCGCAGCTGAACAGCTAACAAGCTACAGCCGATCAGAAGGCCGATCGTGATGACGTCACTGAGCTTAGCGACCGTGGCGCTTCGCTACGACTGCCTTGGAAAATGTTATAATGAACAGCCAATCACAGACGGCGCTTGCTGCTTTCATGGGCAGTAGCCATGGTGATAACAAACTCACCCCCTGTTTTTACCCTGACCAGCTTTGTGGATTCAGGCCCTTGTTTGGTTAAGCTGGGTTTACAGCTGGCAATGTCAGTGACACGATGTCATCAACATTGGCACTGCACCAATCAAGCTGGGTTTACAGCTGGCAATGTCAGTGATTCGATGGCATCAAAATTGGCTCTGCACCAATCAAGCTGGGTTTACAGCTGGCAATGTCAGTGACACGATGTCATCAAAATTGGCTCTGCACCAATCAAGCTGGGTTTACAGCTGGCAATGTCAGTGACACGATGTCATCAACATTGGCTCTGCACTAATCAAGCTGGGTTTACAGCTGGCAATGTCAGTGACACGATGTCATCAAAATTGGCTCTGCACCAATCAAGCTGGGTTTACAGCTGGCAATGTCAGTGACACGATGTCATAAACATTGGCTCTGCACCAATCAAGCTGGGTTTACAGCTGGCAATGTCAGTGACACGATGTCATCAACATTGGCTCTGCACCTATCAAGCTGGGTTTACAGCTGGCAATATCAGTGACACGATGTCATCAACATTGGCTCTGCACCAATCAAGCTGGGCTTACAGCTGGCAATGTCAGTGACACGATGTCACCAACATTGGCTCTGCACCAATCAAGCTGGGTTTACAGCTGGCAATGTCAGTGACACGATGTCATCAACATTGGCTCTGCACCAATCAAGCTGGGCTTACAGCTGGCTATGTCAGTGACACGATGTCATCAAAATTGGCTCTGCACCAATCAAGCTGGGTTTACAGCTGGCAATGTCAGTGACACGATGTCATCAACATTGGCTCTGCACCAATCAAGCTGGGTTTACAGCTGGCAATGTCAGTGACACGATGTCATCAACATTGGCTCTGCACCAATCTAGCTGGGTTTACAGCTGGCAATGTCAGTGACACGATGTCATCAACATTGGCTCTGCACCAATCAAGCTGGGTTTACAGCCGGCAATGTCAGTGACACGCTGTCATCAACATTGGCTCTGCACCAATCATGCTGGGTTTACAGCCGGCAATGTCAGTGACACGCTGTCATCAACATTGGCTCTGCACCAATCAAGCTGGGTTTACAGCCGGCAATGTCAGTGACACGCTGTCATCAACATTGGCTCTGCACCAATCAAGCTGGGTTTACAGCTGGCAATGTCAGTGACACGATGTCATCAACATTGGCTCTGCACCAATCAAGCTGGGTTTACAGCCGGCAATGTCAGTGACACGATTGAGGAGGTTGGTTCGTACCCCGTGCAGCGAAGGCAGAGCGTCGCTCCTTGGCGCGTGTTCGCCGAACAGAAGACGGGTGTTGTTGACCAGTGAGAACGCCACCAGCGGGTGAAGTCGAGGCGGGGCCGGTGACTCTGTGGGTGGCGGACACCAGGAGCATGTGGGCGTTGTGTGCTTAGTTGTCTGTAGTTAGAAGTCTGTCGAATTGCTCTCAAAATGTGTGTACACCAGTTGCCATTGTCATTCGAATAGCAATTTTCTGAACCATTTTTTTGATATACTCTAAAACAGAATGGAGGACTACAGTTCCAGAGTCTATCACAGATTTGCCCACATAAGTGCAATGTTGTTCTTATGGCAATTATTTGCCTACATGATTTAGACTCTGGAACTGAAGTCGTCCATTGGATTATGAGGAGAGTTTTTATTTTGCTATTGACAATTTTTGATAAACAGTGAATAATTACCACATCTGTCGATGAAATGAACCACGAATTTAAACATTTCTTAGACTCATGTCAGCTTGTCCCATCTTTAACACTAGTTTTGAAAAAACACTATTTTAAACTGGGTGCTGATAAACAAAGTCTCACTGATATAAATGTTGCCATCACTTTTGATGAAGTAACTAAAGACAATTTTGTAACGAAACGTCGGGAAACCAGTGAGACTTTATTAAGCATTCAAATCCCAGTGTGAAGCTGGTTCCCCGCCTGTCGCTCTTCCAGCATCTCACCTGACGTCACGAGGTCCAAGGTCGTACCGACGGCCAACAGCGCCAACAGCATCGACAGCAGCGCCCTGCACTCAAGGTCACAAGGCAGCATTACACGGAACTGCCTAAAGAATTGCTGCATGGCTGATACTACATTGTGTTGTTGTATTCTACTAGGGCGAACGCAATTTGTGTTTCGTTGAAGATGAGCGTAGCAGTTTGTATATAGCGCATAAAAAGATTGAGACAAAAAGCCTAAATCATGGAGCAGCAAGCCGGACCATTGCTTTTTCGAAAATTCTGATCACTTGAAAATGTACACGATTCTGACCTTTCTTTGTTTTTTGTCCGAGCTGTAGGGTAGCGGAAACATGCTCACTTTGAGGTCATTGAGCATTGTGCATGTTAATACATAGATATAACTCATGCCCAAGGGTTTTTGTTAGGTTGGATATATATTTCTGCCGCGGACTTACTTTCAAAAACTTGCATGCACGAAGTTGACATAATTTCTAATATCTGTCAAATCTTGAAGTCAACTTCATGTAAAAAAATCTGGTGTGATGTTTCGATGGTTTCTAAGGGCAACAATAAAAATTGGGAAAATTTGAAAAAAAATACGCACTTTTAAATAAATTTCCGTACTTTTCCAAACTTGCCAAATTGTCGAATATTGCTCTTTTTTATGCTTTGAAAGTGAAGGGTGTGGAGGATTATCTTGAAAAACGCAGGGGGTCTAAGTTGAGAACAAAAGTAGACACCCTGAAAATTTCATCCCACTCGAAGCAGGCGTTTGGCCTGTAGAGCGCGCGCAAACACACATACAAACCAACCAACAAACAAACACACACAAGTGTTTTTTTTTAGCAGTAGTGAAATTGATGATTTCGCTTCGCTCGCTTCGCTCGCTACGCTCATCAAAAAACTTACAGCTAAGGAAACTTACTAACAAATTATTTTTACTAGGGCGAACGCAATTTGTGTTGCGTTGAAGATGAGCGTAGCGGTTTGTTAATAGCGCATAAAAAGATTGAGGCAAAAAGCCTAAATCATGGAGCAGCAAGCCGGACCATAGCTTTTTCGAAAATTCTGATCACTAGAAATTGAAGCGATTCTGGCCTTTCTTTGTTTCTGTCCGAGCTGTAGGGTAGCGGAAAAATGCTCATTTTGAGGTCATAAAGCAATGTGCATGTTAAATATATAGATGTAACTCATGCCCAAGGGTTTCTATTGGGTTGTATTGGGTTGGTTTTTATTGGAAAAAATCTGGTGTGATGTTTCGATTCAGTTTCGATGGTTTCTAAAGGCAAATCGAAATTGGGAACATTTGAAAAAAATACGCACTTTTAAATAAATTTCCGTACTTTTCCAAACATGCCCAATTGTCGAATTTTGCTCTTTTTTCTGCTTTGAAAGTGAAGGGTGTGGAGGATTTTCTTGAAAAACGCAGGGGGTCTAAGTTGAGAACAAAAGTAGACACCCTGAAAATTTCATCCCACTCGAAGCAGGCGTTTGGCCTGTAGAGCGCGCGCAAACACACATACAAAAAAACAAACAAACACACACCAAGTGTTTTTTTTAGCAGTAGTGAAATTGATGATTTCGCTTCGCTCGCTTCGCTCGCTACGCTCATCAATAAGGCACTTTTCGAAAATTGTATTTACTTTCAAGCAGCTATTTCACAACAGGTGAATTTATTTTCAAAATTTTGCGTTAATATTTGCAGCCAAGAGAAGGGCCGTTTAAACGGAAAATCTGTGCGAAAATCAGCCGAAACCACGTGACCGATTAGTTCTCTCTTAGTGCCAATATTTCAGTGGCCCGTTAGCAACGTTAGCAACGTTAGCAACGTAAGCCCGTTAGCAACGTTAGCAACGTTAGCAACGTAAGCCCGTTAGCAACGTTAGCAACGTTAGCAACGTAAGCCCGTTAGCAACGTTAGCAACGTTAGCAACGTTAGCAACGTAAGCCCGTTAGCAACGTTAGCAACGTTAGCAACGTTAGCAACGTTAGCAACGTTAGCAAAGTTAGCAACGTTAGCAACGTTAGCAACGTTAGCAACGTTAGCAACGTTAGCAACGTTAGCAACGTTAGCAACGTTAGCCCGTTAGCAACGTTAGCAACGTTAGCAACGTTAGCAACGTTAGCAACGTTAGCAACGTTAGAAACGTTAGCAACGTTAGCAACGTTAGCAACGTAAGCCCGTTAGCAACGTTAGCAACGTTAGCAACGTAAGCCCGCTAGCAACGGTCCATTAGCAAGAAAATTTAAGGCCCCGATTGAACGTTACGTGAGTTAACAGACCGTTAGATATTTAACGTGTCACTGACAACCGGGTCTCCATCAAATATGGCCTCAAAATATATATCGTGACGTATGAACGCATAAACAACCATCCAACGCGGCGCAGTGTTGCTTAACTCCAATCCCTCCAGCCTCTCTCCCTCTGAGAGCTGGCCACGTGCATGGCGGTCACCCGTCCACCGGCCGCGACTCGGAGCAGTGTTGCTTAACTCCAATCCCTTCAGCCTCTCTCCCTCTGAGAGTTAGCCACGTGCATGGCGGTCACCCATCCACCGGCCGACTCGACCGCAGTGTTGCTTAACTCCAATCCCTCCAGCCCCTCTCCCTCTGAGAGCTGGCCACGTGCATGGCGGTAACCCATCCACCGGCCGACTCGGCGAAGTGTTGCTTAACTCACAGTGCGACCACCGCGTGCCAGTCCCAGTCAGGTCCTGCGTCTGCGCCCGTGGTGCACGCATGCGCGTCGACTCGTATGGGCAGCCAGGGCAGCGCAGTGCGCAGGTGCAGTTGCAGTTGGGCAGCGCTGCAGGCGGCAGGAACGCACACTGCCCACGAGCCGCCCACTAGCCGGAACGCGGACAGCTGTGTAATAAAGTCAGAGTTATAAGGCTAACTAGATGTTCCACTCCCATACTAAAGCAGCTACGCGAAATCCCTCCGCCAGCAATAATAGTTTCGCCGGCTGTCAAGGGATGGAGCCATCTGTTCGTTGTTATATCACCTTTAACCAAGGTGACTGTAATCACCTGAGGAGCATTGGGTCCCTTGATTATAATTGACTTTGTGCCATGGATGATGTTAAAACAGGTTGCCAACGAACCCCAGCGATTGCCGGCGAAATTACTAGCATCAAATTTTTGCCAAAGCCATCGCTAGTAATGTATTGTTGATTTTTGTACAGGAATTAAGGCATCGGATGAAATAACGGCGTAACCCTGACTACGCCCTCTTTTCTAAGGTTGTGTTTTCCCACTAGTATAGTATATAGGACATAATCTCTGTCAGGTCATAATCCCCAGTAGGACCCGACCTAGTATAGTAGGTTATAATAAATAAAATTATATTTCTTAGACTCATGTCAACTACATATTATATTATGTCCTATCTTTAGCATTTGTTTTGAAAAAAAAACAATTGAATTTTTTTTTTCAAAGCTAAATAAAAGTATTACTGGTTTTCCGACGTTTGATAACATTCTAGGCTATATTATTTTGGCTAATGTAAGATTTAACCCAAGTACGTCAGGGACACATTATAAAGATTCATGCAGACCGCATTTATACAATTTGGCATTATAACTTTGCCTTGCCTCTATATTTATGGCGGAGTGCTGTAATATATACTTGACAACATGAATTTTCATCTAAACAAAATGAGACACATGAATATTGGACTAGTACTAACAATATTTTATAGATTTACAAACATTTAAAATTTTGCATCAAAAGTGCAATAGCAAACGGTAAATGCTTAACAATAAACTTTTATCAGATTGTCAACTGTCTTATTGTAAGAATAACAAGAACTTTTTAACAATTTTTCACACATTTTTAATTCAGCATGGCTTTTATTCAGTGCATGAATTTTAAAATTCAAAATGACATAGATGACATAGCCATTGATATAGATGTATATAAGATAGACATAGAAATGTAAGCTAATATACTTACTTTTCTGATGCCGATCAAATAAATAAATGAATTGAGGCGTAGGGGAGGGGAGTGCGAATTTTATCACATTTAAAATATCTGCTAGCTGAACTCCATTTCACGTTAAGAAGGAGAGTGGATTTACATCTTCCTCGAGGACCCACAGCTGCTAGACACGAGCCAAGAGTTTCAAAACTCACAAGCCACGTCTTGAGCCGGACTAAAGGCTCTATATGGGCAGTTTTGAAACTCTTAGCTCGTGTCTAGCAGCACTGGGTCCTCGAGGAAGATGCAAATCCAGTGTCCTTCTCGACGTGAAATGGAGTTTAGAGCCGACTCACGAGTTGGCCCTTCTGGACGAGCGCGTTGAAGTGTTTGAAGTGTTTGAAGTTGATCCCACCAGCCTCGGCCTTCTGGACCATCCCCAGCGCCGACATCGAGTTGACGGGCCCGAACGACACCTGCCAACGGACCACGCTGATCACGGCCAGGTCGGTGAACACTTTGGGCTCTTTTAGGGAGGCTTTGTTTGGCAGACAGCGGCCAATGAATCGTATGGACGCCATTTTTTGTCCAAACTCCTGGCTGTCCTATAGCAAACATAGTTTAGATTGGGCTGAATAGGCTAAATATAGGTTAAAATACCTAATTAAAGGCTGAATATAGGCTAAATTGAAGTTATCAAATGATCTTCTCTTTGTCAATTGTTTATAATCGCCATGAAATATGAATGCATTAAATTTGGACAATTAATGGCGCCCAAAACGGGTTCATTCATGGCCGCTATCTGCCAAAGAAAGCCTCTCCAGATCCAACGTGTTTATGCCTGCCATCCCGATATTCATGCCAAAGTACCCCTCCCCCAACATGACACATAAGAAAATCACTGTGGAGTTTTCTTGCGCTTGTCCGTACCGAACTAACACGGTCACCCATCCAACGCGCGACTCGACGCAGTGTTGCTTAACATGGGTCACCTATCCAACGCCCTACTCGGCGCAGTGTAGCTTAACTAGGGTCACCCGTCCAACGCCCGACTCGACACAATGTTGCTTAACTTGTGTCGCCCATACTGAGGTTACCTGACAGTGTTGACCCTCGACCACGCCCAGATCGGGGTCCTCGTGACGGACTGCCAGACACTCGTCGAAGTTCCCGAGTTGCACGAGATTGTGGAGCATCAGACCGGAAGGCAGCTTGGCGCATGCGTCCAGCACTGCAACGAGATACGGGACCTTGCGTGTAGACACTTTAAAGTGGAGGGAGCCCCTTGGCGTTCGTATCTACAATGCTTGTTTTACCTACAAACTATTACCAGGCTAGCGATTGCCCCTTGATGTAAGAACCATTTTGTCGTAATATCTGCCGAAAATCTCAATTTATTTACTTATTTTACATAGGTACTGCAAGTAAAAGTATTTCAATGCGTTTTCCGTGGTATGCATCCACAAATACTCGGTATGAATAATTACGAAAAGCTTTCTTTGCGATGTTCCCACCAGCACTTGTAACTCACTGTGCAGTGCCCAAGTTGTAACTTGTAACTCACTGTGCAGTGCCCAAGTTGTAACTTGTAACTCACTGTGCAGTGCCCAAGTTGTAACTTGTAACTCACTGTGCAGTGCCCAAGTTGTAACTTGTAACTCACTGTGCAGTGCCCAAGTTGTAACTTGTAACTCACTGTGCAGTGCCCAAGTTGTAACTTGTAACTCACTGTGCAGTGCCCAAGTTGTAACTTGTAACTCACTGTGCAGTGCCCAGGCCTGGCCCTCCTTGATCGCCCTCCGATACAAGCGCCCCTGGCGACGACAGGCCGAGTCTCCCAGCACGACTGAGTCGGGGACAGCCACGTCCAGGACGGCGTCCAGCACTTGGTCTAGGGCGGTGAGGAGGGGAGGCCGATCAGAGCCCAGGGAGGCGTCCAGGGGAGGCCGATCAGAGCCCAGGGAGGCGTCTAGGGGAGGCCGTTCAGAGCCCAGGGAGGCGTCCAGGGGAGGCCGTTCAGAGCCCAGGGAGGCGTCCAGGGGAGGCCGTTCAGAGCCCAGGGAGGCGTCCAGGAGAGGCCGATCAGAGCCCAGGGAGGCGTCCAGGGGAGGCCGTTCAGAGCCCAGGGAGGCGTTGATTAGACAGAGGAACGCCGCCAGCCGGAGCAGTGACATCTTTGATCTCATGGAGTTCTGTAGAATGAAGAAGGTGTCAGTTGGGTGGGTGTGACTCGTGCCAAGTGGTGGGAGAGAGAACTGTGTAGCGATGATGGGCAGTGCGAGTGAAACAGATGTAATAACAGTAGTGCCGGCATCCCTTGATTGTATTCTCATCTACTTGGCTTGTAGGCGAGGGGAATGCCATGTGGTGGGAGAGAGAACTGTGTAGCGACGATGGGCAGAGCGCGTGAAACAGATGTGATAACAGTGGTGCTGGCATCCCTTGATTGTATTCTCATCTACTAGGCTTGTAGGCGAGGGGAATGCCAAGTCGTGGGAGAGAGAACTGTGTAGCGACGATGGGCAGAGCGCGTGAAACAGATGTGATAACAGTGGTGCCGGCATCCCTTGATTGTATTCTCATCTACTAGGCTTGTAGGCGAGGGGAATGCCAAGTCGTGGGAGAGAGAACTGTGTAGCGATGATGGGCAGAGCGCGTGAAACAGATGTGATAACAGTGGTGCTGGCATCCCTTGATTGTATTCTCATATACTAGGCTTGTAGGCGAGGGGAATGCCAAGTCGTGGGAGAGAGAACTGTGTAGCGATGATGGGCAGAGCGAGTGAAACAGATGTGATAACAGTGGTGCCGGCATCCCTTGATTGTATTCTCATCTATTCTTGGGTTGTAGGCGAGGGGCAGAGGGGCAGATGATGGGCAGAGCGAGTGAAACAGATATAATCTTGATTGTATTCTCATCTGCCTAGTTTGTAGGCTGGCGCTGATTTAAGGGTAAAAAAGTGGTCAGCACACACTATCTTTGGGGCCACGACGTTTACAGTGTCGCGCGGTGGGGGGTGGGGGTGGGGGGGGGGGCGGAGCAAAGCGCAAACAAATAGGAAATCCCTTGCAACACTCATATTAAACACATAATGCGCCTCAAACTGCCAATCATTTCATGTACTAAAGCGTCAGTAATCCAGTGAAAAGAGGTGAGGTAGAGAACTAGACGTTGATAAACTGAGCAAAACGCAAGCGTGCCAGAAAAGGGCCCACATATTATTTTACAGCGTGAAATCGGTCAACTCAAAATGCAAGAGACACACTACCTACATAGGAATATCCGAGTCCCACGGACCTCGCAAGCGAGGCCCCAGGGGCAAGTGCAGGGGCCTCACAAGTCGCAAGTGAAACTCCTGGGCCACCATGATACCCTCGATTGGGGGGAGGGGCCTCGTCCGCATTTGCGGAAATGCTGACCTTTAAATCCGCCCCTGCTTGTAGCTTCAGCCAAAATAAAACACTAAGAACAAAATACAATACAATATTGAAATACAATACTTTGAAACAAAACCATCTTCAAAGAAAATGCGTATAACATCTTTAAAATCCCTTTTTAACGGTAGATTCTTATTGATATAGGTACCTACATCGTTCCTATAGGCATTACCTAGATCGGACAAATGCATGGGTTACGGTCGGGGTGCCATTGTCCAGATTCCATCTCTATATTATGTTAAACCGTGATAATATGGCAAATGGAGTTACCCCACTGTGACCCCCAGTAACTCAGGCAATTTTCCACTCCAAGCAAAAGCCCCAGTTCGCAATGCTATTTTGTTACATACCGATTGCAGAGCCGAAAACGTCGTCGCAGTTGGGCGCTAACACCGCCACAAGCCCGTCTCGGAGACTGAGTGCCGGTCAACCTCGCTCCTCGCGGTCAATGGCGTCGTTCCGCCCGGCTTCCGTGTTTCGTCGCACACCGCACTTCGACGGCTGTCATTACCGGGACAGATTGCATGGGGACGACCAGTCGGTTGTGTCGGACGTCCGCCCACTGCCCGTCGATGTCCTGCTTGCCCGTCGATGTCCTGCTGGCCCATCGATGTCCTGCTTGCCCGTCGATGTCCTGCTGGCCCGTCGATGTCCTGCTTGCCCGTCGATGTCCTGCTGGCCCGTCGATGTCCTGCTTGCCCGTCGATGTCCTGCTTGCCCGTCGATGTCCTGCTGGCCCATCGATGTCCTGCTGGCCCGTCGATGTCCTGCTGGCCCATCGATGTCCTGCTTGCCCGTCGATGTCCTGCTTGCCCGTCGATGTCCTGCTGGCCCATCGATGTCCTGCTTGCCCGTCGATGTCCTGCTTGCCCGTCGATGTCCTGCTTGCCCGTCGATGTCCTGCTGGCCCGTCGATGTCCTGCTTGCCCGTCGATGTCCTGCTGGCCCATCGATGTCCTGCTTGCCCGTCGATGTCCTGCTGGCCCATCGATGTCCTGCTTGCCCATCGATGTCCTGCTGGCCCATCGATGTCCTGCTGGCCCGTCGATGTCCTGCTGGCCCGTCGATGTCCTGCTGGCCCATCGATGTCCTGCTGGCCCATCGATGTCCTGCTTGCCCGTCGATGTCCTGCTGGCCCATCGAAGTCTTGCTTGCCCGTCGATGTCCTGCTGGCCCGTCGATGTCCTGCTTGCCCGTCGATGTCCTGCTGGCCCGTCGATGTCCTGCTTGCCCATCGATGTCCTGCTGGCCCATCGATGTCCTGCTGGCCCATCGATGTCCTGCTGGCCCGTCGATGTCCTGCTGGCCCGTCGATGTCCTGCTGGCCCATCGATGTCCTGCTGGCCCATCGATGTCCTGCTTGCCCGTCGATGTCCTGCTGGCCCGTCGAAGTCTTGCTTGCCCGTCGATGTCCTGCTGGCCCATCGATGTCCTGCTTGCCCGTCGATGTCCTGCTGGGCCATCGATGTCCTGCTGGCCCATCGATGTCCTGCTTGCCCGTCGATGTCCTGCTTGGCTGACGTCGTCGTGGGCATTGAAGACATGCGCGTACTGAGGCCTGGCAGGGCTTTGAACCGAACCGAAACGAAACCAAAAACCGAAAACCGGAAACCGGAAATCGCGAAAAAACCGTAATTGTTGTTCGGAACTTCGGACAGTAACCGAACCGGAAACGAAATAATAAAAAGTGGCCTTAGCCGTTACGAAACGTTACCGAAACATTGCCGAAACATTGCCGAAACATTGCCGAAATATTGCCGAAACATTGCCGAAACATTGCCGAAACATTGCCGAAACAATGCCGAAACATTGCCGAAACATTGCCGAAACATTGCCGAAACATTGTTGAAACATTGCCGAAACATTACCGAAACATTGCCGAAACATTGCCGAAACATTGCCGAAACATTGCCAAAATGTTATAATGGCTTTTTTCGGTTCTTTTCGGTTCGCGATTTGGGAAGTCCCGCCTGTATAAAACTGTTTTTTCCCTAAGCAGATACGGGCCCAAATAGCGAATAAACTGTCTTTTTTTTGTAACTGATTTTATAGTATGAGGTATCAAGAAATATATTATAAACTTATTTCTGATTTCTGACAGAGTAATTCCGTCAAATGTTACATGCAAAATGCAAATTGTTAAAATGCAAAATGATAAAGGACACTTCCGCAAATGCTAGCTCGTTTAAAGTACATAGATTTAAGCAGGAGATCAGAAAAGGAAACACTGATTGTTGCCAGAAAACGCAGTGATACTTGCAACCAAGAGAAAAGTGCATTTAGTGGAGCATGGGCATCGGACATTTGGTGGTGTGGGCTTCGGACATTTGGTGGTGTGGGCATCGGACATTTGGTGGTGTGGGCATCGGACATTTGGTGGTGTGGGCATCGGACATTTGGTGGTGTGGGCATCGGACATTTGGTGGTGTGGGCATCGGACATTTGGTGGTGTGGGCATCGGACATTTGGTGGTGTGGGCATCGGACATTTGGTGGTGTGGGCATCGGACATTTGGTGGTGTGGGCATCGGACATTTGGTGGTGTGGGCATCGGACATTTGGTGGTGTGGGCATCGGACATTTGGTGGTGTGGGCATCGGACATTTGGTGGTGTGGGCATCGGACATTTGGTGGTGTGGGCATCGGACATTTGGTGGTGTGGGCTTCGGACATTTGGTGGTGTGGGCATCGGACATTTGGTGGTGTGGGCATCGGACATTTGGTGGTTTGGGCATCGGACATTTGGTGGTGTGGGCATCGGACATTTGGTGGTGTGGGCTTCGGACATTTGGTGGTGTGGGCTTCGGACATTTGGTGGTGTGGGCATCGGACATTTGGTGGTGTGGGCATCGGACATTTCGTGGTGTGGGCATCGGACATTTGGTGGTGTGGGCATCGGACATTTGGTGGTGTGGGCATCGGACATTTGGTGGTGTGGGCATCGGACATTTGGTGGTGTGGGCATCGGACATTTGGTGGTGTGGGCATCGGACATTTGGTGGTGTGGGCATCGGACATTTGGTGGTGTGGGCATCGGACATTTGGTGGTGTGGGCATCGGACATTTGGTGGTGTGGGCATCGGACATTTGGTGGTGTGGGCATCGGACATTTGGTGGTGTGGGCATCGGACATTTGGTGGTGTGGGCATCGGACATTTGGTGGTGTGGGCATCGGACATTTGGTGGTGTGGGCATCGGACATTTGGTGGTGTGGGCATCGGACATTTGGTGGTGTGGGCATCGGACATTTGGTGGTGTGGGCTTTGGACATTTGGTGGTGTGGGCATCGGACGGGTCGAGACGATTGATGTGTGAACGAACTGTCCCTGCAGTGCACATTTTTAGCAAGCAAGCCCAGCAGCCAGTGGCGTAGCTAGGTGTTGCAGGGCCCTATTGGACGCCCTTACAGTGGCGTAGCTAGGTGTTGCAGGGCCCTATTGGACGCCCTTACAGTGGCGTAGCTAGGTGTTGCAGGGCCCTATTGGACGCCCTTACAGTGGCGTAGCTAGGTGTTGCAGGGCCCTATTGGACGCCCTTACAGTGGCGTAGCTAGGTGTTGCAGGGCCCTATTGGACGCCCTTACAGTGGCGTAGCTAGGTGTTGCAGGGCCCTATTGGATGCCCTTACAGTGGCGTAGCTAGGTGTTGCAGGGCGCTATTGGATGCCCTTACAGTGGCGTAGCTAGGTGTTGCAGGGCCCTATTGGATGCCCTTACAGTGGCGTAGTTAGCTGTTGCAGGGCCCTATTGGACGGCCGTAAGATTAAAAATCGTGTTTTATTAAAACAGCACTTATAAAAAAATACACGTGTAGTTGAAAGGTTGTTGGGTTTCGGATGGTTGTCAGGTTATTATACTTTCCAAAAATGACACAGTAGTGCGTTTTCAAAAAGTGCCTAAAATGGCATTTTCACGTAGTCCGTATGAAAAAGTATTCTGAACTGTTTATTAAAAAATTTTGTGGTATATCAATCGATTCTTTCTCGGCCTATGGTTTTTCTCCAACAAGACCTCACTTTCCTTTTTGCTAGGTGCAGTTTACTTTGAAACTAAAATTAAATGTCGAGAAATGTGATGTCACCACGTTCACAAATATGACGAATTTCAAGGTGTACTCATGTTGGTGGATGGTGCCCCGGCCATGGCCGGAGTCAGCCACGTTAAGCATCTAGGCAGCACCACATCTAGTAACCTGACATTTAATGTATAGGCACGGAGGTCTGATAGCACCTATAAGGCGTACAAACTGATGGCGCGCATATAAAGAAACTGTCTGAAATAATTTTGGAAAGACACCCTCAAACGTATTTTGGTCTTACTTATAAGACCACAAGTTGAATAATATGCTATTGTTTTATGGAACCCCAATAATGTTCACCTAACAAACGTACCCAGTCGAAAGATCCGTTCAAATTGAACTGACACCGGTTCGATCCCAACTGTTGTCAGTTGGTAGTTGAACTGGTCGAACCGACCACGAACAGATTTCTACGGATATCCGTTGGAGTCTGCTGAAAACAGTTGGATGGCTGGGCCTACCGAGTACCGACCATCCGACCAACTTGTAATCATCGAGAGACCAGTAGACGAACGGATATCAGACTTGGACCTTAGGCCTATCGGCTTGTTTCAACTTCCATCATCGGTTTTCTGCCAGTTCAAAACGGCCGTTACTGTTTGAAATCTTGGAAATCACACAAACGCGTCACCTCTTGTCGAGTGCATTCGCGGCGCGTTAGTTGTCGTCGATACTTTACTAGTTTATTAACTTCTACGGTTCTGTGACTTGCCCATGGATGCATTCATGATTGATTGATTGCTAATGAGTCAGTCGTCATTTGTAATCGTTTGGTGTTATCAGCTGTCTTTGCCTTGCATCTTTTCGAAGGTAAGTGAACTTGTGTGGTTACATGATTATCTTGAACCTTAGTTATAACACTTACAATACAGTTCGACGTACCCAGCTGTATCGGACCTGTAGAATTAGACTGCCATAAACGAAAAAACGTTTTTTTATTATTTTATTACATCGCCAAATTGGAAAAAAACATAAGCTGTTGTTTACTGCAAAACCGCCACAACCGTCTGAATAATTCAAAATGTTTCAAATGCTTAAATTATCTTCTGACTTTCACGATTATGTAAAAAATTTTCAAAATCTATGTAGCAATACTGCCACGACTCCCATTGGTATAACCAATTTGTCCATTATAGTGAAAAAGTATATACAAAAAAACCGAGGCTCAGGGGCGGATCCAGGCCTGTCCCATGGTGAAGGGGGGCGGGGGGGCAGTTGACAAATTTGTTCCCACCCCAAAAATATTACGCCGCTCGGGGGGGGGGGGGGGGGGGGGGGGGGGGGGGGGGGGGGTCGTGAAATGAAAGTAATTTAGAAGCAATCTACTACGTGGTTAGGTAAATTAGGTTCTGCTACCACTAACCAATAAAGGCAATCTATAATAATCAACAAATTTTAAAAGCAACACGTTTAAGAGGCATTAAAAAAATTAAAGCAAGACGTGTTTTTGAAGTCATCAATTACCTCAGATCGTGCGGTCGAGCGCGCTCGGTGCCTCAAGACCTCAGATCGTGCGGTCGAGCGCGCTCGGTGCCTCAAGACCTCAGATCGTGCGGTCGAGCGCGCTCGGTGCCTCAAGACCTCAGATCGTGCGGTCAAGCGCGCTCGGTGCTTCGAGGCCTCAGATCGTGCGGTCGAGCGCGCTCGGTGCCTCAAGACCTCAGATCGTGCGGTCAAGCGCGCTCGGTGCCTCAAGACCTCAGATCGTGCGGTCGAGCGCGCTCAGGGGCGGATACAGGGGGGGAGGGCGACCCTAAATATGATTTTCGCCCCAAAGAAAGCCTTTCGTGATGTGTTTGCCGTTTAGCCATGTGTAAAGTTACTATAAGGCACCGAGCGCGCTCGACCGCACGATCTGAGTTCTTGAGGCACCGAGCGCGCTCGACCGCACGATCTGAGTTCTTGAGGCACCGAGCGCGCTCGACCGCATGATCTGAGTTCTTGAGGCACCGAGCGCGCTCGACCGCACGATCTGAGGTCTTAAAGCACCGAGCAAGCGCTCGATTATTTTCGCGCAACATTTTAAAGTTGTCCCTGAGTTTTCACGTAAAACGAAATGAGTGAATTGAGCGACATGATCGGACCCTCGATGACATACGCGTCGCCGATCTGGGCAAACGCGGCGCTGAAGGCTGAGAGGGAGTTTAACCGATGTAGTTTACAACTTTCATAATATTCCACCAACGGTTCAAAACACTGAACATTTTTTGGGTTAGTGTTTTTATGGTCAACGAAGCCAACACAATGCACAGGACGAACAATATGTGACGAAGTTCCCAATTTGGCAGATTTGATATTGTTGACATTTTTCAAAATATTCTGCCAACGGCTCAAAACACTGAAAACCTTTAGGGTACGAGTGTTTTTCTGGGGTTTTATAGGTTTTATGGTATGATACCGGGGCAATGAATTGGCCCAAAAATATTTGACGAATTTCCCAATTTGGCGGACCTGATACAATTTATGCGATATCAACTAATTGCTCTTCATTTGTCTAAGATATCAGGTCCGCCAAATTGGGAAATTCGTCAAATAATATTGGTCCAATGCATTGCGCTGGCATCATTGACCATAAAAACACTCTTACCCTAAAGGTTTTCAGTGTTTTGTGCCGTTGGCAGAATATTTTGAAAAAATGTCATTAATATCAGGTCCACCAAATTGGGAAATTCGTCAATTGTTTTTGGTCCAGTGCATTGCCCTGATCTCGTTGACCATAATAACACTTAACCAAAAAATGTTCAGTGTTTTGAACCGTTGGCAGAACATTTTGAAAAAATGACAATAATATCAGGTCCGCCAAATTGGGAAATTCGTCAGTTGTTTTCGGTCCAGTGCATTGCCCTGACCTCGTTGACCATAAAACCATTTACCCAAAAATGTTCAGTGTTTTGAGCCGTTGGCAGAATATTATGAATATTGCCAACTATTTCGCATTTCAAGCGGACTATACCGCGCTATACGCCAGCGTTCGCTGCCTCCATCCGGGAGTCTTCAAACCTGCTGATTAGTGCCCTGCACTATATCCAATCGACCCACAATTTATTTATTTATTTTATTTGTCTTATTTACACGAGGCGAAGGTCGGGTTATCCCGCTCTTCCACTTAACCACTAAAATCTTACATAATAGAAAATAAAGAGTTAATCTAAGACAACCTCTACAATCTTAAACTAGTTTAGTTAATAGTTTAGTTAATAGTTTAGTTAATAAAAAAGGGGATACAATATGTTGATATATTAGACATCTAGGAGCAAGATAGCAGGCTGAAGTGTAGTGCCCATAAACAATTCATAAACAATGTGGCCTAACGCCGCAGTCACATCTAGGAGCAAGATAGCAGGCTGAAGTGCAGTGCCCATAAACAATTCATAAACAATGTGGCCTAACGGCGCAGTCACATCTAGGAGCAAGATAGCAGGCTGAAGTGCAGTGCCCATAAACAATTCATAAACAATGTGGCCTAACGGCGCAGTCCATACAAATCGTCGCTGGAAAAGCAAGCGACACGAAGACAATGAACATCAATAATTCACATGCAGCAAGTATACCGGTACGGATAAGGCGTGAGTAAGGAATCGATTTATGGAGTATTTAAGATATTATCCTATGCACCTTACAACGCTGGTGTTGTGAGGTTATGATCCTTTGGTCAGAAAATGTGCTTTAAGATTGATCAGTTTTAGCAGTAGGTAAAGTGTTGCATTGCTCACCGATGGCTTCATGTTCTCTCGCAGAAAACAATTCCATGTCTGCTGCCGAAGGAACGGCACATAGAGATTCACAGCCGAAGCGCGCCATTTCTGATCTCACTCTAGAACAAAATCAAAAAGAAAAAAATCCTAGTTGTTGTGGGTTATGGAAATGCCCAATGAGTAAGAGATTAGAGTTTTTCGAGCTCTTTGAATTTTTTCACAGTAAACATCTTCATTCAAATAATAAAAGTGTGTTTTTTTTTCGATTTCGAAATTCCCAATAACACCATTCGATAACTCTCTGAAAACTGATCAGTATTCCATTTGAATCGCATTTCTAGGTTGAATAGGAGACGCGCAAAAGGCTGTGATTGATTAATTTATTTTCAAAACAATCTCGGCTGCTTTAATCCTTCCTGTTTTGCGAGCATTTTTGTCGTCATACGCATTCACGTCATACGCGATAAGATTCGAGCTCGTTGTGCTCGGCTGTCAAGTCACATTCCAGACCGTGGTGTCGTATGACACCCAGGGATGGGATTTTGCGGGACACTTCGTCCAATGGATAGCCCAAACTACGATTAGCAGAAAATTGAAAATTGGACCATGAGCCGACCTGCAGATATTTGACAACTCTTGGACTATTCAAAATTCTCCTGTGATGTTTCTAAGCCTTTTTTTGTGGGGGGAAAATGCAGAGGATGACAAAAATAATTCCAGAATACAACCCTTAGCTCGAAATGACATTTTGAATAGCCAGGGAATATGAGAAGGGTTCCAGCTAGGAGGTGTAGAATTTCGTTATTATTATATCCAGCCGTTATCGTTATCTCCACTGGAAGAAAAATACAAAACTTAAACTGCGTTTATCTGAGTGCGATTTTGGTACTTTGGTACATTTTTTTACATATTGTTCTCTAAAATGTTGTCATCTTTGAGGTTCGATTGAAAAATAAGCAATTTTCCTGTAAAACAGTGAAAAATACTTTTCCTAGGCGTTGTGTGGATCGGGCTTAACGCCAGCGCGCGGCGGGCAATCTGTCAGGTGATCGCGCGCACTCGATAATCAGTTATCAAACGCACCCGCTTGACCCCAACGGGCCCTCGAGTGGAGGACAATTCGCCCGCGGACAATTCGCCAGGCTACCCTTTATGGGCAGAGGGGGTGACACGGACGTGACATGTCATGTTCCAAAAGGTTCCAAATGGTTCCATTTTTTAAAGCACTCTAAAAAAGTCCCCTACATGCTTTGTTTGGTTCAGCGAGTGCTTTATTGATACTATTTTCTCACTTCAAGATCAAATTCACAGTTAATAGGGATAAAGATAAAGTACAATACTATATTTCTGTGTTCTTGACATGTTTTTTAGGTGTATTCATCATTCATAAATATTTACTATTCGCACAATACATTGTTGGTCAAGTACTAAATACTTCCCTATTTTATTGCTCATAGGACCAACCATTTTTATAGCACTAATTCTCTCTTTGAACATGCTGTTTCAGCCGTGTGTCAGAGTGATCAGTGAGATTGGATGGAGTAATTAACTGAAACTGAATTTGAGTTATTATTATTATCAGATAAGTTGTAGGGAGTGTGCAGCTCACGATGTGCCCGAAATCCACAATAGCTTTGCAAAATTATTTCTGGTGCGTCGCTGTGCGTGCTACGTTTCTCACTCTCGCTAATGCATTCAAATATTAACTCGGAACATAAATTGTCACACGACATTGCTAATCAGCTAATCACTTCTCTATATCTCTGAATTCAGATTGCCAGCAGGCACAGAAATCCAGATTTTTCTGGCTATCAAGAAATACCGTACTATTCTAACTTCCAAATGAAAAGCAGATTATACGAATGTAAATACAAAACATATCGCTCAAGTGTGGTGCTGGTATCAGCTGAAATTACGCGTCATATAAGCTTGGGAGAGACGAACAGCCGGCGACTCACTCTAGCCTGAGGAACTAGTCAAAATATTTTTTTACATAATATAAATCAACATAAATTTGGAAGTTTTACAAAAATTATCATATGAAATCTTCAAAAAAATAAGTCAGTGTAGCAAATGAAAAAGTCGGCCAGGTTTGTAACCGAAAAGAGCCTTTTGGAAACGAGACAGAACCGTAACTAATTATTTTGGTTCCGGTTTCGGTTCTTACTATTTTTGTGTAGGGGTTCCGGTTCCATATTTCAAACGGTTCCAAACAGTTCTGGGTTCCGTTTCCGGTTCCAATCGCTGCTTGGTACCTATGGAGCGTTCTTATTCCCATCGGCAAGGGCAGGGGCGGACTGACCAGGGGTGAGGGGCTGCTATCGCACCCTGGGTCTTTGACTTTCCGGGCCCCTGCCGGTCATATCATTGGCCTCGGAAAAAATCTGGGAGACGTTATTTTAGGGATTGGCCTCGGAAAAAATCTGGGAGACGTTATTTTAGGGATTGGACTCGAAAAAAATCCGGGCCTCGAAAAAAATTTCGGGTGACGTTTTTTTTTTGGAAATGGATTTTCTCGTGGCCGATTTTTTTCCCCCAATGCATTTAAAATTTTGCGGGCCTAAAGTTTGTACAGCAAGCCGGGCTTTTTCGAGCCAGTCCGCCCCTGGGCAAGGGGGCATGTCATTACCGCTAATGGTAGCTGAGTCGGCCCCAGCGATTGCCCACCCCCTCTGCCCATAAAGGGTAGCCTGGCGAATTGGCCGTCGCCACGGGCCCTCAGCTCCGAGAGGTATCACCATATGGCGACAATATCTGGAATTAAACCGTTAGCGCCCTCTCTGACAAAAATCCTGACGAGAATCGTGACGTACTTTGCACCCCCCGTAGGTGCTGTCCTGTTAGGACGTGTCTCATTAGCAGGTTTCATGTGGGCTTGCGCGCTAACACGGCGTCCCACACAGCTGGGCTACGTACTTCAAGTATGCAAATCCATAACCTAACCTAACCTCCTATTGAGGCCAGGGGCGTAGGAACTATTTTTTAATGGGGGGGGGGGGGTCAAAGGGGCTCGTAGCAAAAAAATTTGGGGGTTTGGGGCACAGTCCCAAACATTTTGTGAGTTTAAGGTTTTCATTGGAGCAAATCTACGCGTTTGCGGTAAAATTGGGGCTAGAGAAAGAATTGGTCAGAACTGCATATTTCATGGTTGATTTATTGTTCAAGAAAGTAGCTTCTTTCATTTCTGTTAATTAAATAACGTTCATCTTACAATGAATGGCATTGACGCATTAATTTCTCAAGGCTTTACGCAACCTGGTTGACTGGCTTGAAAACACCCGGTGAGCCGTCCAAAATTAGGCCCGTTATTGCAAATTAGGCACAGCCATATGCGAATCAGTGAGCAATTCTGCAAAGGTTTTTTAAAATCTTCAAAACTAATTTCGGTGTCATTCAGTTTACCACCAAAATTACCACACCTTTTGGGCCGCAGGCGAAAATTTTACGGTTTCTAGGGTTTATAGAGCACAATATTTTGTGTGAAATGCATGCTTAGCTATGCCCGCTGGCTGCTCGGGTACCTACTTCTCGGTGCTTGGTTTCCTATACTTATTTGAAAGCAAAAAAAGGTACCAAAACTCCATTTCACGTCGAGGAGGAGAGTGGATTTGCATCTTCCTCGAGGACCCACTGCTGCTAGACACGAGCCAAGAGTTTCAAAACTGGCAAGCCATGTCTTGAGCCGGACAAAATGCTCTATGGGTTGTTTTGGGACTCTTTACTAATTTCAATCGGCAGTTGGTCCTCGGGAAATATGAAAATTCACTTTCATTCTTAACTTGAAATGGAGTAAAATCTCCAAACATAACAGAATATGAGCAGGAAGGTCTACCAGCTGCCGGAAAAATTCTAGGGAAATGAGTTGTTGATCTCGAGTATTTTGGCCAAATTCTAGGAAAATTCTTGGTAAATTCTAGCCACCGAGCTATGGCCGATTTACATTGCATTCAAGGTATTATGCTGATTCTCAACCAAATGCAGGACTTTCTACCGTGGTTATCAGAATAGGGAATCTTAGTTTCAAGTTTCTTATAATAAAACTATAATACCACACCATAATACATACTAAATATAAGTTAAATTTCGATCACGGGAACGATCCAGTGACGTGACCCCGGGGGGAGTACATCGGCTTGACCCCCCCAGTGGGGGGTCAAGCCAATGCGTGGGGGGGGGGGGGGGGGACTTGACCCCCCCCCCCCCCCTTCCTACGCCCCTGATTGAGGCACGTATTTAGACGTAGCTCTACGTAAAACATTATCCTTATTCCTGCCACGCTTTATACTTACACATGTCAGTGCCAATGATTATTTCCTTTTCAAAGCTATTAACCTTAACCGTTATCTCCAGATAAAATTCTACCTCGCGAGAATATGCAACTTATCTGTCTTTTCAAATGGAAAATTTGACAGTTTCTAAGTATAGATACCTATGTGCATGAAATATTCAAATTACTTGCAATAACTTGCAAAGCCATGCATAAATCGCCAGTACCGTCACGGTAAATAAATTGCTTTAATCTTAAATACCTAGAACAAAATTTTCAAATACAAAGAGCTCTCTTTATGTGAATGTCAAACTAGTTCAAACAGCTCTGCTAAGAATGTGCACCTACACATTCAAAGTTATCTTATAAAAGAGGTGTCACAAATGCAATCTGGGAGAATGCGTCCTACCTTGGGGCGGCGAACATCTAACTGTGCGTGTGGTCAAGTTGCATCCAGAGTCAGCGAGGTTCAAGGTGCAAGGTGCAAGGTGCAAGGTGCAAGGTGCCAGGTGCAAGGTGCAAGGTGCAAGGTGCAAGGTGCCAGGTGCAAGGTGCAAGGTGCCAGGTGCAAGGTGCAAGGTGCAAGGTGCAAGGTGCAAGGTGCCAGGTGCCAGGCACGCGGGTAGAGAGGAAGAGTACGTGCGAGTGCCTATCGAACAACGAAGGTCATACCAGTACACGGATCAGTTGCCGAGAGAGGTTACACAGGTTGGATTACTGGATTGTTTTCATTGGTTTTTGCTTCTTGATTTCGCTCATCAAAATATAGTGTCATTGGACCACAATTCCACCATTTCAGGACCACCTTACGCATTTCTATTTTATAGGTCACGTTATGTCGTTTGATTTAATTTAAATAAATTTTAGGATTAATTCAATTTTGGATCGAAGGTCAAATAATTTTATCGCCTAATATTATTCTGTCTCCTTCGCCGGAAACAGATAAATTTGAGATTTTCATCCTGTAAGACTTACTAATATTGATTTCTTGGTTGATGTGTGTAGTTTTATGACAACGGATCCTTCAGTCTATGAGTCCATTAACACCGTGATTCTATCTCGTGCAATTCTAATGCTTCGACATTAAATCTTTACTTTTCGCCTGGATGTGAATAAGAACATTCCAGAATGAGATTTTTGGCAACATGAGTGCGAAGGATGTCTGAATCAAGTCAACACGAACACCCACCCACCCTTCAATGGATCTTTCAGCATGCACTCACCACGCTGCAATCTTCGTTGCCACTTCCAGGCATGCAGGAAGCAGGCACACACAGAGTACAAGATACAAAATGCACATGAAACATACGTGCGACAGCATTTTTCTCAAAACAATAGTTGGAATGGCGAAGCGGTTCAGAGCTGTGGTTAGATGGTGTAGTGTAGTGCGGTTTTGCTCTGGTTCGAGTGACTTTTGGTCCTAAAAAGGACCGTGGTCGACGTTTCGTCGGCGATGGCGATTTGTGATTGTTTGTTTGCTTCTTTGTATGTTTGTTTGCGCGCGCCATACAGACCAAGCACCTGCTTCGATTGCGATGAAATTTACAGGGTATCTACTTTTGTTCTCAGCTTAGTACCGCTGCGCCCATACGCTCATCTTCAACGCGCACACTTTGGCAGCGTTTTCTAGCATATCTTACGGTTGTGAAGTTAAGATACGAGTGCTTGCGCAATGTTGAATAATCATACGGTTGAAGGACTATTTATGTTATTGGGAGAGGTCATGATTGTTTTGATTATTTTGTTTTGTATCGCTAATAAAGGGCGCTGATGACAGTAACAGTGTGTTCGGAAATTCACTCCAGAAAACAGAGTGAAGCTAGTCGGAGTGACTCAAACTGGTGGGTTTACGTGAGTTTACGAACAAAACCGAGTGAAGCTCCGAGCCACTCGAGTAATTTTCGAACTGTATTTTGTATTTTTTAGTATTTTTTAGTTTTTTGTATTTTGTATTAATTGAATTGTATTTTTTGAATTGTATTTTCGGACTGGCTACCCAAGGGCCCCGGCGGCGAGGAGGTCGTGGGGGCCCCCTACAGCAGGAGTGGATTTAAGGGTCAAAAAGTGGCCAGCACACGCTATTCCCTAGAAAAACGTAATCGCCTCGGGGAGCCCCCGTGTTCGAAATCTGTGGGCCCCCGCGGCCAAATTTGCCCGGGGCCCCGGCGGCGATCCGCCCCATGGCCAGTACGACACTGGTGAGAGGCATTTCCCCAAGCCAATAACCCGTACGCTAGAACAGATGATTCGACTATAGCCAATAAATCGATCGTAATGTTTGCTTGGGAACTTTAAAATTTAAAATTTGTGATAAATGCATGAACGTAAATGGTTGCATAGGTTATGGATTTGAAATTTCCAAGATAACGTGTTATCGATGGTAATAATCCCCGATATTTATGGGTGTTAACATTCTGTTCTTGTCACACAATCGTTCTGGCAGTAAAACTCTTTTAAATGTAGACATCCACGAGCATGGCGTATTAAATTAGATTCCTCGTTTTTTGACTTTGTTATAAGGTAATTTTAAACGCAACGCTTTCGTGTTGGAAGCGTTAATTACCAGGTCGCATCATGCGTCCATTCATGCAGCTGTAGCAGTTTTCTTGCGAAGTCTTGTGTAGTGACGAGGTAAGCAAAGTCATGTAATCGGAATACACACAAATTTATCATTTTTAAATAATTTAAAAAGCTGTTTACATAGATCATAAGACTAACTGGAGCTAAAACACTTTACTGTGCTACGCATTAGATTACACTCAACATGATACTGTTTACCTACATTGTTTATTCTTACAATGAGTAGAGGGCCACGAATGCCGATGTTGTCTGGACTTGCAAGGAGGTTGTGAACCAGCTGGGTAGAGGGCCACGAATGCCGATATTGTCGAGACTTGCAAGGAGTTTTTTTTATGATTTAAGGGGTCGAACGCTTTTGTTAAGACTGTCTCTGTATGTTGCTATTACTTGTTTATTTGCATTAAGATTTTAGTTTACTTAGTCTGCGAATTTAATCACTCGTTCCCTTATTTTTGAAAAATCCGAATTGTCTTTGGATAACTATATGTTGAAC
This sequence comes from Nemoura dubitans, assembly GCA_921293005.1. Lineage (NCBI taxonomy): Eukaryota > Metazoa > Arthropoda > Insecta > Plecoptera > Nemouridae > Nemoura > Nemoura dubitans. The sequence continues at coordinate 13,523,603 of OV121078.1, read as the reverse complement.
TTTTCAAGGTATGCGTGCATCTATTCGCTATGCACCTCTCAATTAGTAGAGTCAATCACTCAATCTAGTTTAGTCAATCTAATTCGTCAATCTAGTTTTATTAAATCAGTAACGCGTATATTAAAGGTCCAGCGTAAAGCTGCTAGGAAAGTTATTTCAAGGTTTGGAAGGCGACACAGTCCTACTGAAATGATGGAGGAACTGGGCTGGGAGAATAAAGGCAAAAATTATAACATTATTTAAAATCATAACAGAGGCTCAAGCCTGGAAGGTGGAAGGACCTGGCATGCCAAATAATTAAGTCGCCATAACTACAAGCTGGAAACCAAAGGGCATAATAGCAATGTTGGACAGTTGTCCTTTCTCGCATCTTCTATAAAAGAATGGAATAACCTCGGAGAGATTCTCCACAACTGGCCAAGGTATGTGAGTGAACTGAAGGAAAGGCTAAAAAAGTGAATTGTAATATTGAAATTGTATTTACTTATTGTGGAATGTACTTATACTTGTGTATTTAAGTAAATATATTGTAAAACGGCAAACGAGCCATTAACAATAAAGAACTGAAATTATTATATTATCAATTCCAGGCTGTTTTCGATTGTCAAACGAAGTTATTAGTGGACGTACTTCATGTTCCTTTAGATTGAGGGCCCGGGCTGCTAATCTGAGGTATGGGGTAATGACTTCACACTTATGGATGAGAGACCTCACATAATTTATAAAACTATTGGCGAATAATAAAGTTCTGTTTTCCAATGAAGTTCTGTTTTCCAATGAAGTTCTGTTTTCCAATGAAGTGTATCTACTGTACATTTTGATTACGTCGTCGGCTGATCGGTAATCGTTTGCCAAGCGCTTTGTCAGTGTCTTGCTGCATTCAATTTTCGTTTGAGATGATTTCATTTACTTGAGCGAAAAGCATTGGTAACTAGAGCGCGTTTAGCGTTAGGTAATCTGATCTATATTTATCTTGACTAACATATTTTTACAATTTTTCCACATTTTAAGATTAAAAATTTTCTACCCTATCTATCAATAATTGCAATATTTCTTGAGTGAGCCATCCTTTATCTTTGTTTTTATTCATTTGGGATTCCCCAATCTCATAGCATATGTTAAAATTATTTTAACAAAGATATTTTAACAAAGATATGCATATTTTGCTACAAATTTATTTTTGGATATGCGTAAATTACTTCACAATCATTACTTTGCCTTGCTACTTGACAATTTACGTAATTTAATAATTTAGGTATAACATTTCTTCGTTAATTCTCCAAATACATGTGTGTATACAGTGTATACGTTGCAAGTGCTAATATCCAGCTGTAAGTTGTCAGGACCTATGGCCAGCATGTATCTATCAAGTATTTAGTGGTCCGACTGTTTGCAAAATACATGCGTCTAGGGTAGGCTATTTTTTATTTTTGACATATATTATGTGATCTACAGTTGTGCGATACAATATTTCTAGCCTGTATTCTTCTCGCGTAAAGTTAGTAATGCCTTGTGTGAAACCATTTGCGGATTTCAACGCCTGTTTAATTGATGAGCGTAGCGAGCGAAGCGAAATCTTCAATTTCACTATATTGTGGTAAAAACGGCACCTATGCATAGATTGCGATGAACTTTTCAGGGTGTCTACTTTTGTTCTCAACTTTGACCCCCTGCGTTTCCAAGGAAATCCTCCATTCCTCTCCCATTTAAATAAAAAATAATGCCAATATTCGAAATTTGGAAAATTTGGAAAAATACGGAAATTTTTCTAAGAAAGCGTATTTTTTCCAAATTTTCCCAAAAATGTGTTATGACTTTGTATGTGTTGAGCGCGCCATCATCTTTCGCCATACAAACTACCACGCTCATCTTCAACGCAAACCAAAATTGCGTTCGCGAAGCCCTGGTAAAATTAGTGTTCCATTTCTGTTACAGCCCCAGGAGTTCCCTCTACTGCCCGAGGAGTTCCCTCTACTGCCCGAGGAGTTCCCTCTACTGCCCGAGGAGTTCCCTCTACTGCCCGAGGAGTTCCCTCTACTGCCCGAGGAGATGGCGGAAGAGAACACGAACCAGCGGAGCTGCAGCGTCGACATGCTCGACAGAGTGAGCCCGCAGAGAGCGAATCAACTTCCTCAGTACATCGCAGCTCTTTCAGCCACCCTTGGAGCCTTTGCCCAAGGTATGTGTAAGGTAGGTGCCAACCTATACAAAAAATGCGCTTTGGTACTTTTCTTCAGTTTAGGGGGTGATTGTGTACTAGGGCTTCGCGAACGCAATTTGTGCTGCGCTGAAGATAAGCGTAGAGGTTTATACTGCGGATCAACTGCGGATAAAAAGGTGAAGGCAAAACACCTAATACGAAAGCCACGGAGCACCATGCCAGATCAACACCTTCTCGAAAATTCCGATCACTTGAACATTTACACGATTCTGACCTTCCTTTGTTTCTCTCCGAGCTGTCAGAAAGCGAAAACATGCTAATTGATGAGCGTAGCGAGCGAAACGAAATCATCAATTTCACTACTGCTAAAAAAAAACACTTGTGTGTGTGTGTGTGTGTGTGTGTGTGTGTGTGTTTTTTTTATGTGTGTTTGCGCGCGCTCTACAGGCCAAACGCCTGCCTCGATTAGGATGAAATTTTCAGGGAGTCTACTTTTGTTCTCAACGTAGACCCCATGCGTTTTTCAAGAAAATCCCTAATACCCTTCACTGTCAAAGCAGAAAAAGAGCAATATTCGACAACTGGGCAAGTTTGGAAAAGTACGGAAATTTATTTAAAAGTGCGTATTTTTTTCAAATTTTCCCAACTTGGATTGTTGCCTTTAGAAACCATCGAAACATCACACCAGATTTTTTTACTTGAAGTTGCCTTCAAGATTTGACAGATATTAGAAATTTTGTCAATTTCGTGCATGCAAGTTTTTGAAAGTAAGTCCGCGGCAGAAATATATCCCCAACCTAATAAAAACCCTTTGGGCATGAGCCGAACATGAACATCTATAAATTTGAACATCATGAACATCTATAAATTTATATGCACATTGCTCAATGACCTCCAAATGAGCATATTTCAGCTACCCGACAGCTCGGACAGAAACAAAGAAAGGTCAGAATCGTTTACATTTTCAAGTGATCAGAATTTTTGAGAAAGGGATGGTCCAGATTGCTGCTCCATGATTTAGGCATTTTGCCTCAATCTTTTTACGCGCTATATACAAACCGCTAAGCTCATCTTCAACGCAACACAAATTGCGTTCGCGAAGCCCTAGTGATAACGTTAATACATAGGTTAGACATAATCTTATGCCCAAGGGTTCTTAATAGATTAGAGATAAATTTCTGTCGCAAATTAACTTTGTAGTCTGTTTATTGAGCTGTAAACTCGCGCCGCTTCCCTTCCCTCGTACGGGATACACTTTCCAGGCCACACCTTTTGTCGGATCGCGATGAAACCTATATTTGCGGAATCTTAACACTTCTGGCAACTAATTGAACCATTTTCATTTCGAAAAATTCACCCGTCAATTACTTACAAGCCTTTTAAACCAACCCTGTTTTGCCGGTACATTAAAAGATGTCTATTGCAGCTAGGAATTTACCACTTACTGGATACACTTTCCAGGCCACACCCGTTATCTGATCGCGACGAAACTGATATCTACGGAATCCTCACACTTTTGAAAACCGATGGAATACCTAAGAACCTCGAAATATTCCCTGGAAATCCAAGAAATGTTAAATTCAATTTACCTCAACAACCATCGATGAACGGCCTTAACTCTTTGAAGCATGGTGGTATTGACAATATACCACATATTATTATATTTTCCCCCGCTTTGCGCACAGTGGTATGCTTTCAATACCACCTTGTAAACATGCGCTAGAGAGTCCTTTTTGAAATAATAGATGGCGCGACGAGACAGACCGGAACATAAAGTATACAACCACCTTGGAATAATCAGCTGTTCACCTTGCACGCTCGCATCCCCTTTTGGCATGGTGATAACCTTGCCAGGACTGGTAAGTTACATTTTTTACAGTTTTTTTCGTGGATTATGTATCACAATATGTATGACCATAAAGTGAATGAGTGATAACGCCGGTTTATTTATTTCATAGTGGGGCAATTAGGGTCTCAAGATGAGTGTATCAATTTTATACCACCGTGCATTCCATAGACCTTTCGACAGCACGTGTTTTTTTTTGTTTAGGTACGAGATGTCCCGAAAGAATTTGTCATGTGAGGAAATCGCAGCAATGATTGCAGATGATGAAGTGGAAGTCACTGACATACCGTCTGATGCGGATTCTTATTTCGACGGAGATAGTGACGATGATCTGGAAGAAGATCAGGCATTTTTCGGAAATATACTTGACGTTGAGATAGAACACGAGCTTTCCAATGTCAGCGACGAGTTTTCAGATTCGGAAGATGACATTCCACTAGCCAGATTTGCGCGCACTTGTACCTTGGGTATACCAGTAGCTCATCCACCAAACTGGAGTCAAAACAATGTAGTCGAGCCTTCGCCTGATTTTGTTTTGCCAAGCGGAGTTGGGGAAGATATTTTGACCTTGGCTGAGCACACTGCCTTGAATATATTCAGGCAGTTAGTGACGGATGACCTCTTGGAATACATAGTATTCCAGACTAACTTGTATGCACAACAATCGGGTAAGAGATATGTGCCCACAACCAAAGTGGAAATCGAGACATTTCTGGGAATTAACTTTCTGATGGGAATAAAATCTCAGTGTAGTTATCGCGACTATTGGTCGTCGAACCCAATGCTGCACGATAGTTTTATTGCACAACTTATGCCAGTGAACATATTTGGGTGGCTGCTGTCGTATGTTCATCTTAATGATAATATATTGCAGCCAAAGAGAGGAGATCCTAATTTTGACAAGCTGTACAAGGTACGCCCTCTTCTAAAATCACTGTCAACGCGATTTGCAGCATGTCTGAAACCAGGTCAAATGTTTGCTGTTGATGAGTCTATGATTAAATTCAAGGGCCGCAGCACGCTAAAACAGTATATGCCGAAAAAGCCAATAAAAAGGGGCTACAAGGTATGGATGCTCTGCGAGCATAGCGGGTATATTTACAACTTCTCAATTTACACGGGGAAAAGTGGGGAGAATGTCGAAAAGAACTTAGGAGCCCGAGTCGTGAAAGACATGTGCAGCATCATTGAAGGACACTATCACCACGTGTACTTTGATAATTTCTTTTCCGGACATGATCTGATGGTCGATCTTATGGGCAAGAAGATTATGGCTTGTGGGACAGTGCAGGCAAACAGAAAGTTTTTGCCCGTCCTCCGTGAAGAAAAGCAAATGAAACGTGGAGATTATGACTGGAATGTGAGCGACACAGGCATCTCTTTTATGAAGTGGAAGGATAACAGAGCAGTTCACCTTGTTTCAAACTTCCACGACCCTCGGGAGACGAGTGATGTGAAGCGAACGAAAAAAGATGGTACTCACGAAATGGTCCCATGTCCTCTGGCCCTGCGCGACTACAACGCCTATATGAATAGCGTCGACAAGTTCGATCAAATGAAAAAGTACTATGAGATTGACCGAAAATCGAAGAAATGGTGGCACCGTATTTTCTTCCATTTCATGGATGTTTTTGTAGCCAACGCCCACATTTTGGCCAAGAAGTTAGGACCAGCAAAGCCACTGAAGCAATTCAAACTTGAGATCGTCGCAGGCTTGACAGCGCAGCGACTGGTCGAAGTCCCGTCTTCAGCCAAACGGGGACACCCTTCGTTACCCGTGCAAATCAAAAAGCACAAGCCGCACGTCCCAGAGGAGGTGCGCTTAGAAAGTGCTGCACACCAGCCCATCAGGACGACGCTTCGGCGCTGTGCACGATGCAGCGTGACGAACCACCAGCGCCGCACAAAGTGGATGTGTAACACATGCCATGTTCCTCCCTGTCTGGGTGCCACAAAAACATGTTTTTTGACCATCACAAGTCATAGCTTGAACTTTTTGTCAATTTTGTTTCTTTCCTGGAGTTAGATATTTTTAAAAATTTTTCCAAAATGTGATGTTTTATCCATGGTGGTATCAAATCCATACCACCAATTACCAGCCAATCAGTGCCAAAAAAAAAAAATAATAATAATAAGGAATGTGCCTAATTAGTATGTTTACCCATATCAACATTAATTTCCTTAGTATTCTAAAATTTCAAATGTTTTCCCTATTTGTGCTTCAAAGAGTTAATTGATGATTGATGAGCGTAGCGAGCGAAGCGAGCAAAGCGAAATCATCAATTTCACTACTGCTAAAAAAACACTTGTGTGTGTGTGTTTGTTTTTTGTATGTGTTTGTGTTTTTTGTGTTTTTTGTGTTTTTTTTTTGTATGTGTGTTTGCGCGCGCTCTAAAGGTCAAACGGCTGCTTCGATTGGGATGGAACTTTCAGGGTGTCTACTTTTGTTCTCAACTTAGACCCCCTGCGATTTTCAAGAAAATCCTTTATACCTTTCACTTTCAAAGCAGGAAAAAGAGCAATATTCGACAATAGGGCAAGTTTGGAAAAGTACGGAAATTTATTTAAAAGTGTGTATTTTTTTCAAATTTTCTCAATTTCGATTTGCCCTTAGAAACCATGGAAACCAAATCGAAACATCACACCAGATTTTTTTACTTTAAGTTGACTTCAAGATTTGACAGATATATAAATTTTGTCAATTTCGTGCATGCAAGTTTTTGAAAGTAAGTCCGCGGAAGAAATATATCTCCAACCTAATAAAAAACCCTTGGGCACATGCACATTGCTCAATGATCACAAAATGAACATATTTCCGCTACCCGACAGCTCGGACAGAAACAAAGAAAGGTCAGAATTGTTTAAATTTTCAAGTGATCAGAATTTTTGAGAAAGCAATGGTCCGGCTTGCTGCTCCATGATTTTCATAGGCTTTTTGCCTCAATCATTTTATGCGCTATATACAAACCGCTAGCCAATCGCTAGCTGTAATCTAGGAAACGAAGGAAATCAGAATCCTATTGAATCAGGCATCAGAGCACGGAAAAAAAAACTTCAAAAATGCAAGTACAAACCAATCGGAAAATCATACCGACCACAGATTTTCAGGCATGATAAATTATCTATAAGGTCGACAAGTTTATAAGTTTTGGTGAAGATTTGTAAACAACTTTGACATTTACAGAGAATCAATATTCGGAAAAATTCGAAAAAATTGGTTTATTACTAGGGCGAACGCAATTTGTGTTGCGTTGAAGATGAGCGTAGCGGTTTGTATATAGCACCCAAAAAAAATTAAGGCAAGAAGCATATGAAAATCATGGAGCAGCAAGCCGGACCATTGCTTTCTCAAAAATTCTGATCACTTGAAAATGTAAACGATTCTGACCTTTTTTTGTTTCTGTCCGAGCTGTAGGGTAGCGGAAATATGCTCATTTTGAGGTCATTGAGCATTGTGCATGTTAATACATAGATGTAACTCATGCCCAAGGGTTTTTATTGGGTTGTATTAGGTTGGTTTTTATTGGAAAATTTCTGGTGTGATGTTTCGATTTGGTTTCGATTTGCTAACGGCAAATCGAAATTGGGAACATTTGAAAAAAATACGCACTTTTAAATAAATTTCCGTACTTTTCCAAACTTGCCCAATTGTCGAATTTTGCTCTTTTTTCTGCTTTGAAAGTGAAGGGTATAAAGGATTTTCTTGAAAAACGCAGGGGGTCTAAGTTGAGAATAAAAGTAGACACCCTGAAAATGTCATCCCACTCGAAGCAGGAGTTTGGCCTGTAGACCGCGAGAAAACACACATAAAAAAAAAAACACACACCAAGTGTTTTTTTTTATTGCCAAAAAAACACACACCAAGTGTTTTTTTTTAGCAGTAGTGAAATTGATGATTTCGCTTCGCTCGCTTCGCTCGCTACGCTCATCAAAAAAAGTTATAAACCGATCATTTCCAGAAACGTAAAGAGAATCTAATTTGATAACAAAGGTAGGTCCTCGGAAATTTTTATCAAAATCGGTTTAGCGTTTGGCCTGTAGAGTTCGCACAAACATATATACAAAAAAAAACATAATAGTGGTTTTTTTGGGGGGTGGAGAAATTGAAGGTACGCTCCGCTCGCTTTGCTTATCAATTAATGGTCGTTTTTGTTACTGCATGTGGTTTTCAGTGTAGACGAGCCGGAATTTTCTCATCTTTCCGATTTAACTACTTTTATTTTAATAGCTTTGACAGGTCATTCGCTACAAGGTAATATGTGATTTAAAGTGTATGTTGGTAACGAAACAGGCAAAAGTTTAGCAAGCTACTGTGCATGAACCGTGCGAGACAAATTTTTGACAAAAAAAGTTTGTAATCCTTCCTAGACTACTTCTGTGCGATTGCGTACAGGTTTTTCAATCTAAGAATGAGCAGGCCATTTTTCCCACTGACATTGCCAGCTGTAAACCAAGCTTGATTGGTGCCGAGCCAATGTTGATGACATCGTGTCACTGACATTGCCAGCTGTAAACCCAGCTTGGTTGGTGCAAAGCCAATGTTGATGACATCGTGTCACTGACATTGCCAGCTGTAAACCCAGCTTGATTGGTGCACAGTCAATGTTGATGACATCGTGACACTAACATTGCCAGCTGTAAACCCAGCTTGATTGGTGCCGAGCCAATGTAGATGACATCGTGTCACTGACATTGCCAGCTGTAAACCCAGCTTGATTGGTGCAGAGCCAATGTTGATGACATCGTGTCACTGACATTGCCGGCTGTAAACCCAGCTTGATTGGTGCAGAGCCAATGTTGATGACATCGTGACACTAACATTGCCAGCTGTAGACCCAGCTTGATTGGTGCAGAGCCAATGTTGATGACATCGTGACACTGACATTGCCAGCTGTAAACCCAGCTTGATTGGTGCAGAGCCAATGTTGATGACTTCGTGACACTGACTTTGCCAGCTGTAAACCCAGCTTGATTGGTGCAGAGCCAATGTTGATGACATCGTGTCACTGACATTGCCAGCTGTAAACCCAGCTTGATTGGTGCAGAGCCAATGTTGATGACATCATGTCACTGACATTGCCAGCTGTAAACCCAGCTTGATTGGTGCAGAGCCAATGTTGATGACATCGTGACACTGACATTGCCAGCTGTAAACCCAGCTTGATTGGTGCAGAGTCAATGTTGATGACATCGTGACACTGACATTGCCAGCTGTAAACCCAGCTTGATTGGTGCAGAGCCAATGTTGATGACATCGTGTCACTGACATTGCCAGCTGTAAACCCAGCTGAACGAACGCCCTTTGGCACACAGACACGACCTTGTGGTGGACCCCTCGTACGACACGGTGCAGATCGACGTGTAACGAACGCCCTTTGCCACACACACACGGCCTTGTGGTGGACCCCTCGTACGACACGGTGCAGATCGACGTGTAACGAACGCCCTTTGGCACACAGACACGGCCTTGTGGTGGACCCCTCGTACGACACGGTGCAGATCGACGTGTAACGAACGCCCTTTGGCACACACACACGGCCTTGTGGTGGACCCCTCGTACGACACGGTGCAGATCGACGTGTAACAAACGCCCTTTGGCACACACACACGGCCTTGTGGTGGACCCCTCGTACGACACGGTGCAGATCGACGTGTAACAAACGCCCTTTGGCACACAGACACGGCCTTGTGGTGGACCCCTCGTACGACACGGTGCAGATCGACGTGTAACGAACGCCCTTTGGCACACACACACGGCCTTGTGGTGGACCCCTCGTACGACACGGTGCAGATCGACGTGTAACGAACGCCCTTTGGCACACACACACGGCCTTGTGGTGGACCCCTCGTACGACACGGTGCAGATCGACGTGTAACAAACGCCCTTTGGCACACACACACGGCCTTGTGGTGGACCCCTCGTACGACACGGTGCAGATCGACGTGTAACGAACGCCCTTTGGCACACACACACGGCCTTGTGGTGGACCCCTCGTACGACACGGTGCAGATCGACGTGTAACGAACGCCCTTTGGCACACACACACGGCCTTGTGGTGGACCCCTCGTACGACACGGTGCAGATCGACGTGTAACAAACGCCCTTTGGCACACACACACGGCCTTGTGGTGGACCCCTCGTACGACACGGTGCAGATCGACGTGTAACGAGTAACGTACGCCCTTTGGCATACAGGCACGGTCTTGGCGTGGACGAGTCCCACGGGCGCGCGCCTCGTCGTCGTGGACCCCTCGTACGACACGGCGGTGGACGGCGAGTCTGGCTTCCCGGTGAGCGACGCGCAGATGTCGTGGATCGGCGCCGCCATGACGCTCGGCGCCGCCGCGATGGTCGTGCCCATCGGGTGGCTGATCGACAAGATCGGCCGCAAGAACTCGATGCTGGTGCTGGTGCCGCCGTTCACGCTGGGCTGGGCGTTGATCACGTGGGCGCAGAATGTGAGTGTGTTGCCGGTGTTATTTGAGTGCTTGGTCATTTATATTCTTTGCTCATACAAGTTGTCTAGAGCTAAATCACCCTCCTCCCCATCCCCAACCCCCGCAATGTTTATGTTTTGGCCCCCCACCACACGTGAAAAATGACAAAATATATGAACTTTCCTTTAAAAATGAGTAATCTTGATACCATTGAACGTAGTTCATTGTACCCATTGAGGCATGATAAAACCACCCTTCAAGGGTGGCCCTAGTGATAGACTATGGCGATTTGTGTATCATTTACACCAATTGCTTTGCTATTGCATATTGTTTTGCTTTATTACGCTATTGCATGTAGCTAGTGCTACCAACTTATACTTGGTAGGTCCTCTTCTTTCTTGACCAATGCCAAGTGTTTAGAACACAATTTTTGTATTTTTCTAATTAAAACATACAATATGATCTGACCATTGGAAATTCAAATAATTATAATATATTTAATGTTATGAATTTTTGCTGGTGTCATTTAGTCAGTACATTCAACGGCTTTCGCATTTCACTCTGAAAAATATCAAATTCGATGTTAAATATTTAGTAAGCTTTACGAAAGCGTGTCGTTTGGCGCACTCACACTAAACTCCACTTCAATCTTCCTCAGGTCGACATGTACTACGCGGGTCGCTTCATCACTGGCATGGCGGGCGGGGCGTTCTGTCTCACTGCTCCCGTCTACACGTCCGAGATTGCCGAGGACTCCATCCGCGGATCGCTTGGCAGCTACTACCAGCTGATGCTCACGATCGGCATACTCTTCGTCTACGTCGTCGGCGCCTTTGTCTCCGTCTGGTGGCTCTCTCTCATGTGTCTGATTGTCCCGTTGATCTTCGGGGCGATCTTCTTCTTCATGCCCGAAACTCCGCTCTATCGCCTCCAGGACGGTCAGCGCTCCGAAGCGCTCAAGTCGCTCCAATTTTTCCGTGGCAAAAATTACGACGTTGAACCAGAACTGCAGAAATTAGAGCACGAAGTTGAGAAAACTGTCGAGAACAAGCTGCCGTTCAAAGATGCTTTCCGTTCCAAGGCGGCCAAAAAGGGCATTGTGATCGCGTTAGGCCTTATGGTCTTCCAGCAGTTGAGCGGAATTAACGCGGTCATCTTTTACACGGCCGACATTTTTGAAGCTGCCGGCAGCGACATCAAGCCAGACTACGCAGTGATCATTTTTGGCGCCGTTCAAGTCGTAGCGACTTTCGTGTCGACGCTGGTCGTAGATAGATTGGGTCGTAGGATATTGCTACTCGTATCTGATTCGCTCATGGCCATTTGTACTACTATTATTGGCATATTCTTTTACTTGAAAACTGACGGACACGATGTCACAAGCATTGGCTGGCTTCCGCTAGTAGCAACTTGCGTTTTTATTATCGTATTTTCGCTGGGTTTCGGACCGATTCCGTGGATGATGTTGGGAGAGATCTTTGCGCCGCAAATCAAAGGATTCGCAAGTTCCTTGGCATGTCTTGTGAACTGGCTGCTGGCTTTCATTGTCACAAAGTTCTTCGGCGATTTGGTGGACGCTTTCGGCCGGCACACGGCATTCTGGATTTTCAGCGTCATTTCTGCGCTGGGAACAGTTTTCGTTTTCTTCGTCATCCCTGAAACCAAGGGTAAATCATTTGTTGAAATTCAGAGAGAGCTTGGATAGGTCCAGATGAGACTGTAACGACCAAAGATGAGGAGCAAAAGTATTAAAGTCCTGCATGAAAAAAAAGCATCTTCTTCATATTTAAAAAATAAATAAAATGCATTTGTAAATTGTGTTTGCGGTAAATTAAAATATTTTTAATTGTAGTTTAATCAATTGTTTTCATGTAAAGTGTAATTGTATGAGAATTACACACTCGTGGAATCGGAGAATGGCCGATAAAAGAGATAGTATGATTGAGAGAGGTCTTAGATCAGATTCATCTTGGATCGCAAGGTATGGAAACCCATACCTCGAGTAGACCCTCGGCAAGTTTGATGGATCAAGTAATGCATGTCAAGTATGCTCCAATAGCACCGCGATATGCTTTCGCCACAAAACCACGTGATTTTTAAGGGTGCCATGGTTTCGTCGTGACTAATTTGTCATACGAAAAATACGTAAAAGAATCATGCATTGGAAATTTTTTGGAAATTTTTTGGAAAACACTAAAAAAATATATTACTATCTTATCAAGACCAAATAATAATAATAATAATAATAATAATAATAATAATAATAATAATAATAATAATAATAATAATAATAATAATAATAATAATAATAAAAATAAAAATAATAATTTATTTGCAGTATACATTGTTACATGTTATGCTTCGTCTTATAAAAGTAGAATAAGAGAACAATTCGTGTAATGTATAGTGTCATGATATAATGTAGAATTCACGCCGCCGAATTTTGTTCAAGTAATTTGTTGTGTATCATTTTTGAAGGCCATTTGTTCGAACGTAGTGTTATTAAAGCATAAGTGTGATCACAGATCCTATTTCACTAGCGACCTGCGCAAGCTGCCAACTAAACCGTCGACCGACGGAACTTAGCTGCCTATGTCCCCTATCCTACTTATATCCCCTATGCTGCCTATGTCCCCTATGCTACCTATGTCCCCTATGCTACCTATGTCCCCTATGCTGCCTATGTCCCCTATGCTACCTATGTCCCCTATGCTGCCTATGTCCCCTTTGCTACCTATGTCCCCTATGCTACCAACGTCCCCTATGTCCCCTATGCTGCCTATGTCCCCTATGCCGCCTGTGTCCCCTATGCTACCTATGTCCCCTTTGCTACCTATGTCCCCTATGCTACCTATGTCCCCTATGCTACCTATGTCCCCTATGCTACCTATGTCCCCTATGCTACCTATGTCCCCTTTGCTACCTATGTCCCCCATGCTACCTATGTCCCCTATGCTACCTATGTCCCCTAAGATACCTATGTCCCCTATGCTACCTATGTCCCCTTTGCTACCTATGTCCCCTATGCTACCTATGTCCCCTATGCTACCTATGTCCCCTATGATACCTATGTCTTGTAATTGATTTCCTAAAGAGGCTCTTATTTTATTCCATTCCCGTTTATGAACACTTATTCCAAGAACTTTTTTCTTGCCATGGAAATGTCACTACGCGTTACCAAGAAAGCCAAAACGCTGTTAGTTCTGTTTGTATCATCACTCTGTATTTATCTCATCGTATTATAATAAATTTTATTATTTGTTCTCATATGTATATGTACCTACCTACTCATTATACGGTAATATTCACTGCAGTATTCTGCATTTATGTAACACTGTGTTCTGTTTGCTTGCATTGGGCCGTGCCGTACTGTGGCTGGCCTCATTATGCCTACTATTAACACCTCGTATGCCTACTATGCGTCACAGATATGTTTTGAATAAACTTTTGTTAGATCCAAACATATTTCGGCTACAGTTCTTCAAAACGTCAGTCATGTTCATGAGTCAGGACGTTGCAAATAAAAAAGCTATACTACCTCATTCAAATTTCACGTGAAAAACTTCGTTTCCAAAAGAATAATCACACATGCACGTCCTTACAATGGAATTTTCAAAATAATCAAAAGGTAGAAATCAATCGATTTTCTGATTGACAACTACGAATTATTTCTGGGAATGTAGCATAGTATCAACATCTGCCAGGCGATAAGCGGCTTAGTGGCGGACTTTGTAACGACCAGACACCGAGTGAAGAAAACTGCAAACTTGATCGATATAAAATCCGCAATTTTCACCCGATCACTTCGATTCAAAACGATACGCGCATGACGTAACGAATCCAATCAATAAAATAAAACATTTCTTGATTTGAGAGGAAATTGTTACTGGTTTAAGCAGTTACCAGTATGCAATCGATGGAAGAGAGGCGTAGCTGGAAAAATGTGCACCCGAACCGGGATACGAACCCGGGACCTTCTGCTTGCCGGGCAGGTGCTCTACCAACTGAGCTATTCGGTCACTCATTCTCCCTGCTTCGCCGGGTGCGACAAGGGGGATCTCCGGGGAGATGAGAGGCCTCTCAGAGTCCTTTCCAGCTTCGCCTCCCTTCCATTTCCTGATTTTATAGGTTTTTTTAAAGTAATGTGAGATGTTTTGAAACAAAGCGGTAACAAATAATCCTTCTGAGGCGATAAGCCTGGCTGTGTTTATTACGTTGGGTAGTCGCTCTAGACTCGACTGGTAGTTTCAAAGACTGATTGTAGCCGGGCGCGGGGGGGGGGGGGGGGGGGGGGGGCATGGTGCAAGCATGGTGCTAGCATGGTGCAAGCATGGTGCTAGCATGGTGCAAGCATGGTGCTAGCATGGTGCAAGCATGGTGCTGGCATGGTGCAAGCATGGTGCTAGCATGGTGCAAGCATGGTGCAAGCATGGTGCTAGCATGGTGCAAGCATGGTGCAGGCATGGTGCAGGCATGGTGCTAGCATGGTGCAAGCATGGTGCTAGCATGGTGCTAGCATGGTGCAGGCATGGTGCTAGCATGGTGCTAGCATGGTGCTAGCATGGTGCTAGCATGGTGCTAGCATGGTGCAAGCATGGTGCTGGCATGGTGCAAGCATGGTGCTAGCATGGTGCAAGCATGGTGCAAGCATGGTGCTAGCATGGTGCTAGCATGGTGCTAGCATGGTGCAAGCATGGTGCAAGCATGGTGCTAGCATGGTGCTAGCATGGTGCTAGCATGGTGCTAGCATGGTGCAAGCATGGTGCAGGCATGGTGCAGGCATGGTGCAGGCATGGTGCTAGCATGGTGCTAGCATGGTGCTAGCATGGTGCTAGCATGGTGCTAGCATGGTGCTAGCATGGTGCTAGCATGGTGCAAGCATGGTGCAGGCATGGTGCAGGCATGGTGCTAGCATGGTGCTAGCATGGTGCTAGCATGGTGCTAGCATGGTGCTAGCATGGTGCTAGCATGGTGCAAGCATGGTGCAGGCATGGTGCAGGCATGGTGCTAGCATGGTGCAAGCATGGTGCAAGCATGGTGCTAGCATGGTGCTAGCATGGTGCAAGCATGGTGCAGGCATGGTGCAGGCATGGTGCAAGCATGGTGCAGGCATGGTGCTAGCATGGTGCTAGCATGGTGCTAGCATGGTGCAAGCATGGTGCAGGCATGGTGCAGGCATGGTGCAAGCATGGTGCAGGCATGGTGCTAGCATGGTGCTAGCATGGTGCAAGCATGGTGCAGGCATGGTGCAAGCATGGTGCTAGCATGGTGCTAGCATGGTGCAAGCATGGTGCAAGCATGGTGCTAATATGGTGCTAGCATGGTGCTAGCATGGTGCTAGCATGGTGCAAGCATGGTGCAGGCATGGTGCAGGCATGGTGCAAGCATGGTGCAGGCATGGTGCTAGCATGGTGCTAGCATGGTGCTAGCATGGTGCTAGCATGGTGCAAGCATGGTGCAAGCATGGTGCAGGCATGGTGCTAGCATGGTGCAGGCATGGTGCAGGCATGGTGCAAGCATGGTGCAGGCATGGTGCTAGCATGGTGCTAGCATGGTGCAAGCATGGTGCAGGCATGGTGCAGGCATGGTGCAAGCATGGTGCAGGCATGGTGCTAGCATGGTGCTAGCATGGTGCAAGCATGGTGCAGGCATGGTGCAGGCATGGTGCTAGCATGGTGCTAGCATGGTGCAAGCATGGTGCAAGCATGGTGCTAGCATGGTGCTAGCATGGTGCTAGCATGGTGCTAGCATGGTGCTAGCATGGTGCTAGCATGGTGCTAGCATGGTGCAGGCATGGTGCAGGCATGGTGCAGGCATGGTGCAGGCATGGTGCTAGCATGGTGCTAGCATGGTGCTAGCATGGTGCTAGCATGGTGCTAGCATGGTGCTAGCATGGTGCTAGCATGGTGCAAGCATGGTGCAGGCATGGTGCAGGCATGGTGCTAGCATGGTGCAGGCATGGTGCTAGCATGGTGCAAGCATGGTGCTAGCATGGTGCAGGCATGGTGCTAGCATGGTGCTAGCATGGTGCTAGCATGGTGCTAGCATGGTGCAAGCATGGTGCAGGCATGGTGCAGGCATGGTGCTAGCATGGTGCAGGCATGGTGCTAGCATGGTGCAAGCATGGTGCTAGCATGGTGCTAGCATGGTGCAAGCATGGTGCTAGCATGGTGCTAGCATGGTGCAAGCATGGTGCAGGCATGGTGCAGGCATGGTGCAAGCATGGTGCAGGCATGGTGCTAGCATGGTGCTAGCATGGTGCTAGCATGGTGCAAGCATGGTGCAGGCATGGTGCAGGCATGGTGCAAGCATGGTGCAGGCATGGTGCTAGCATGGTGCTAGCATGGTGCAAGCATGGTGCAGGCATGGTGCAAGCATGGTGCTAGCATGGTGCTAGCATGGTGCAAGCATGGTGCAAGCATGGTGCTAATATGGTGCTAGCATGGTGCTAGCATGGTGCTAGCATGGTGCAAGCATGGTGCAGGCATGGTGCAGGCATGGTGCAAGCATGGTGCAGGCATGGTGCTAGCATGGTGCTAGCATGGTGCAAGCATGGTGCTAGCATGGTGCAGGCATGGTGCTAGCATGGTGCAGGCATGGTGCAAGTATGGTGCTAGCATGGTGCAGGCATGGTGCTAGCATGGTGCAAGCATGGTGCTAGCATGGTGCAGGCATGGTGCTAGCATGGTGCTAGCATGGTGCTAGCATGGTGCTAGCATGGTGCTAGCATGGTGCAAGCATGGTGCTAGTATGGTGCTAGTATGGTGCTAGCATGGTGCTAGCATGGTGCAAGCATGGTGCTAGCATGGTGCTAGCATGGTGCTAGCATGGTGCTAGCATGGTGCAAGCATGGTGCAAGCATGGTGCAGGCATGGTGCTAGCATGGTGCAGGCATGGTGCAAGCATGGTGCTAGCATGGTGCAAGTATGGTGCTAGCATGGTGCAGGCATGGTGCTAGCATGGTGCAAGCATGGTGCTAGCATGGTGCAGGCATGGTGCAAGCATGGTGCTAGCATGGTGCTAGCATGGTGCTAATATGGTGCTAGCATGGTGCTAGCATGGTGCAGGCATGGTGCAAGCATGGTGCAAGCATGGTGCAGGCATGGTGCTAGCATGGTGCTAGCATGGTGCTAGCATGGTGCAAGCATGGTGCTAGCATGGTGCTAGCATGGTGCTAGCATGGTGCAAGCATGGTGCAAGCATGGTGCTAGCATGGTGCAAGTATGGTGCTAGCATGGTGCAGGCATGGTGCAAGCATGGTGCAAGCATGGTGCAGGCATGGTGCTAGCATGGTGCAAGCATGGTGCTAGCATGGTGCTAGCATGGTGCTAGCATGGTGCAAGCATGGTGCTAGCATGGTGCTAGCATGGTGCTAGCATGGTGCAAGCATGGTGCAAGTATGGTGCTAGCATGGTGCAGGCATGGTGCAAGCATGGTGCAAGCATGGTGCAGGCATGGTGCTAGCATGGTGCTAGCATGGTGCTAGCATGGTGCAAGCATGGTGCTAGCATGGTGCTAGCATGGTGCTAGCATGGTGCAAGCATGGTGCAAGCATGGTGCTAGCATGGTGCAAGTATGGTGCTAGCATGGTGCAGGCATGGTGCTAGCATGGTGCAAGCATGGTGCTAGCATGGTGCTAGCATGGTGCTAGCATGGTGCTAGCATGGTGCAAGCATGGTGCAAGCATGGTGCAAGCATGGTGCAAGCATGGTGCAGGCATGGTGCAAGCATGGTGCTAGCATGGTGCAGGCTCGGTGCAAGCATGGTGCAAGCATGGTGCTAGCATGGTGCTAGCATGGTGCAAGCATGGTGCTAGCATGGTGCAAGCATGGTGCTAGCATGGTGCAAGCATGGTGCTAGCATGGTGCTAGCATGGTGCAAGCATGGTGCAAGCATGGTGCTAGCATGGTGCAAGCATGGTGCTAGCATGGTGCAAGCATGGTGCAAGCATGGTGCTAGCATGGTGCAAGCATGGTCCTAGCATGGTGCAAGCATGGTGCAGGCTCGGTGCAAGCATGGTGCAAGCATGGTGCTAGCATGGTGCTAGCATGGTGCTAGCATGGTGCTAGCATGGTGCTAGCATGGTGCTAGCATGGTGCAGGCTCGGTGCAAGCATGGTGCAAGCATGGTGCTAGCATGGTGCTAGCATGGTGCTAGCATGGTGCAAGCATGGTGCTAGCATGGTGCAAGCATGGTGCTAGCATGGTGCAAGCATGGTGCTAGCATGGTGCTAGCATGGTGCAAGCATGGTGCAAGCATGGTGCTAGCATGGTGCAAGCATGGTGCAAGCATGGTGCTAGCATGGTGCAAGTATGGTGCTAGCATGGTGCAAGCATGGTGCAAGCATGGTGCTAGCATGGTGCAAGCATGGTGCAAGCATGGTGCTAGCATGGTGCAGGCATGGTGCAAGCATGGTGCAAGCATGTTGCTAGCATGGTGCAGGCATGGTGCTAGCATGGTGCTAGCATGGTGCAAGCATGGTGCAAGCATGGTGCTAGCATGGTGCAAGCATGGTGCTAGCATGGTGCTAGCATGGTGCTAGCATGGTGCTAGCATGGTGCAAGCATGGTGCAGGCATGGTGCAAGCATGGTGCAAGCATGGTCCTAGCATGGTGCAAGCATGGTGCTAGCATGGTGCAAGCATGGTGCTAGCATGGTGCTAGCATGGTGCAAGCATGGTGCAAGCATGGTGCAAGCATGGTGCAGGCATGGTGCTAGCATGGTGCAAGCATGGTGCTAGCATGGTGCAAGCATGGTGCTAGCATGGTGCTAGCATGGTGCAAGCATGGTGCAGGCATGGTGCTAGCATGGTGCAAGCATGGTGCTAGCATGGTGCTAGCATGGTGCTAGCATGGTGCTAGCATGGTGCAAGCATGGTGCAGGCATGGTGCAAGCATGGTGCAAGCATGGTCCTAGCATGGTGCAAGCATGGTGCTAGCATGGTGCAAGCATGGTGCTAGCATGGTGCAAGCATGGTGCAGGCATGGTGCAGGCATGGTGCAAGCATGGTGCAGGCATGGTGCTAGCATGGTGCTAGCATGGTGCTAGCATGGTGCTAGCATGGTGCAAGCATGGTGCAGGCATGGTGCAGGCATGGTGCAAGCATGGTGCAGGCATGGTGCTAGCATGGTGCTAGCATGGTGCAAGCATGGTGCAGGCATGGTGCAAGCATGGTGCTAGCATGGTGCAAGCATGGTGCTAGCATGGTGCAAGCATGGTGCTAGTATGGTGCAGGCATGGTGCTAGCATGGTGCTAGCATGGTGCAGGCATGGTGCTAGCATGGTGCAAGCATGGTGCAAGCATGGTGCAAGCATGGTGCTAGCATGGTGCAAGCCTGGTGCAAGCATGGTGCTAGCATGGTGCAGGCATGGTGCAAGCATGGTGCTAGCATGGTGCAAGTATGGTGCTAGCATGGTGCAGGCATGGTGCTAGCATGGTGCAAGCATGGTGCTAGCATGGTGCAGGCATGGTGCTAGCATGGTGCTAGCATGGTGCTAGCATGGTGCTAGCATGGTGCTAGCATGGTGCAAGCATGGTGCTAGTATGGTGCTAGTATGGTGCTAGCATGGTGCTAGCATGGTGCAAGCATGGTGCTAGCATGGTGCTAGCATGGTGCTAGCATGGTGCTAGCATGGTGCAAGCATGGTGCAAGCATGGTGCAGGCATGGTGCTAGCATGGTGCAGGCATGGTGCAAGCATGGTGCTAGCATGGTGCAAGTATGGTGCTAGCATGGTGCAGGCATGGTGCTAGCATGGTGCAAGCATGGTGCTAGCATGGTGCAGGCATGGTGCAAGCATGGTGCTAGCATGGTGCTAGCATGGTGCTAATATGGTGCTAGCATGGTGCTAGCATGGTGCAGGCATGGTGCAAGCATGGTGCAAGCATGGTGCAGGCATGGTGCTAGCATGGTGCTAGCATGGTGCTAGCATGGTGCAAGCATGGTGCTAGCATGGTGCTAGCATGGTGCAAGCATGGTGCTAGCATGGTGCTAGCATGGTGCAAGCATGGTGCAAGCATGGTGCTAGCATGGTGCAAGTATGGTGCTAGCATGGTGCAGGCATGGTGCTAGCATGGTGCAAGCATGGTGCTAGCATGGTGCTAGCATGGTGCTAGCATGGTGCTAGCATGGTGCAAGCATGGTGCAAGCATGGTGCAAGCATGGTGCAAGCATGGTGCAAGCATGGTGCTAGCATGGTGCAAGCATGGTCCTAGCATGGTGCAAGCATGGTGCTAGCATGGTGCAGGCTCGGTGCAAGCATGGTGCAAGCATGGTGCTAGCATGGTGCTAGCATGGTGCAAGCATGGTGCTAGCATGGTGCAAGCATGGTGCTAGCATGGTGCAAGCATGGTGCTAGCATGGTGCTAGCATGGTGCAAGCATGGTGCAGGCATGGTGCTAGCATGGTGCAAGCATGGTGCTAGCATGGTGCTAGCATGGTGCTAGCATGGTGCTAGCATGGTGCAAGCATGGTGCAGGCATGGTGCAAGCATGGTGCAAGCATGGTCCTAGCATGGTGCAAGCATGGTGCTAGCATGGTGCAAGCATGGTGCTAGCATGGTGCTAGCATGGTGCAAGCATGGTGCAAGCATGGTGCAAGCATGGTGCAAGCATGGTGCAGGCATGGTGCAAGCATGGTGCTAGCATGGTGCTAGCATGGTGCAGGCATGGTGCAAGCATGGTGCAAGCATGGTGCAAGCATGGTGCAAGCATGGTGCAAGCATGGTGCAAGCATGGTGCTAGCATGGTGCAAGCATGGTCCTAGCATGGTGCAAGCATGGTGCTAGCATGGTGCAAGCATGGTGCTAGCATTGGCAGAGTTGGACTGCGATCTTTTGCGAGCCATAAGGCCAGGGTGGCGATTGTCTAACTTTTAACAGATCGGTTACCGATCGATAGCAGGTATAAAAAAAAACCGTTTCGATGGGATGTCTATTCGATAAAGTAAGTCAGCAATTGTATATATAAGTATCGATCGACAAACTGCCGTGAGATCGATAAAACTAACGTCTTCAAAAGAGGTGTCGTTAGCTCACTACCGATCGACAACATGTTTTTAACCTGCAGAGTTTTCACTCAATTTCCAGAAAATTTCTGGAAATTGAGTGAAATTTAATATGATACGCCTGCTTTCAAAGAACAAAGTTAAATCATTGCAAATCAGTCAGAATGTTTAATGGGAATTTTAAATGAAAATACTGAAGGCAAATAGTCTAAATGACAGTGCGTTGAAATAATATGGCGTTCTATCGGTTTGTTTTTTAGGCGTCCTTTTGCAAACAGGGTGCTAATTTACGTATGACGTCGGATTTCTTAGCAAGATAAGCAAAATTGAAACAACAAATGCATTTCCACGTTTGTAATATATTTTTACACTGAAATAATAATTCATCCCATGCTCGTTGCTCCGAAAATGTTATTATCATGTTCGTCCTGTTAATGTTGATGTTAAAATTTTTGCATATTTCTTTGTCGGTAGGTAATTAGAATCATATTTTGCTGCACCTGTTTCATTGCAGACAAATCACGATGCATTGTGTTCATATTCGTGTTAATAATGCATTAAAAAAATTGTTGATCAACTGAAAAATACTTTAGTGCTATGAGACGACCTTGTGATTTAGTGACATGCGCATGTCAAAAATGACAAACAACTTATTTGGCTTTGTTTTAACATTTCCTTTTTTATCACGATAAGTTTTAGGGCCTTATTATATTCTTCTATATATTATCATTAATGAGTTGGTATTTGTTATATTCATTAAGATAATGTCGAATTCAGATAATTAAGATTTTGTGTTTAGCTCATTGTGCGCTTGGGAAGTAGTATATACGTTTTGTTTGCCAACGCGAATTATTTAAATGTGTTTTAAATATATGAATATATGATATATGAACATACTCATATATCATACATTCATATATTTAAAACGCATTTAAATATTTCACTGTGGCTACAAAACGTATACTGCGCAAGCGCACATTGAGCCATACACAAAATATGTATATCTTAATTAATATAACAAATACCAACTAATTAATGATAATCCTACACATTTGTCTATACAATTCTTTACAATTCGATGTATTTATGTGTTTTAAATTTATGAATATATGGTATATGAATATATGAATATATCATAATATATTCATATATTATCCATGATTTGGGATTTCTGCCATTATCTTTTGGTACACAAACCTCTACGCTCATCTTCAACGCAACACAAATTGCGTTCTAAAGCCCAAGTAGCGACATTGTTGCCTGCCGAATCTCCTCCAGTTTCCGTTGTTGCAAAAGTTTCCCACTCGTCTCGAAGGAAAATGGCGGGAATAACGGGGGAAAACGTCGGGAAAATTTTGAAAAAATACGCACTTTTAGATACATTTCCGTATTTATTCAAATCTTCCCAATTTCGAATATTGCTATTTTTACTGCTTTGTAGGGGAGGGATATGGTGGATTTTCTTGAAAAACGCAGGGGGTCTAAGTTGAGAACAAAAGGAGACACACTGAAAATTTCATCGCAATCGACGCAGGCGTTTGGTCTGTAGAGCGCGCGCAAACACACATACCATCAGAAAACAAACACACACGAGTTTTTTTTTACCAATCGTGTAATAAAGATTTTGCTTCGCTCATCAATAAACTCCCAGTTTTGGGAAATCCACTAGACACAGTTTGACTAAATAGTAATAACCCAACTTAATGGGCCCAAACAATGGACGATAGTTAAGCCAGAGAGTTAAACAATGACATTTACAAAATGAAATGTGTGTCACTAGTCCCTTGGGCACCCCTGGGCGGTGCACCGATTGTAGTGTAAATGTTTCAACAATACAACCCTGTACACCAATTGTTGTGTGAATGTCAGTGACAGTTGGTGACATTGTAAGAAAATAACACCGGACGTTCTTGGGAAGAAGAGATGTTGCTGCATACATTCTTCAATCAGTAACCATGGTTACACTTTGTTGATGACACGTCGGCACATGACGTGATCTTCGTCCTGATTGGCCGTCGCTAGGCGTCCACTGAAACAATGACACGCATGCGTCGCGACTTGTAATTAGTTGGAATTTATAAAAAATGGTGTCCAAAAATTTGTTCTAATAAAAAATTACCAAAGGTTTGGTCGATCGGTTAAAACTAGTAAACAACATAAAAAAAGCACACAAACATTTGCGTAAAGTTTTTAAGCTGTTTGTCAAGACTAGTGACCAGCCTTAGGAACATTTAAGAGGGTACTTCTTATATGATCTTCCTTTTCAAAACTCTATTTCACGTCAAGAATGAGAGCGGATTTGCATCTACCTCGAGGACCCACTGCTGCTAGACACGAGCCAAGAGTTTCAAAACTCACAAGTCATGTCTTGAGCCGGACAAAAGAAAGGCTACATAAACAGTTTTGAAACTCTTAGCTCGTGTCGAGCAGCAGTGGGTCCTCGAGGAAGATGCAAATCCACTCTACTTGTTAACGTGAAATGGAGTTTTGGTACCTACCTAGCATATTATTATTATAGGTACCGTATCTGGTCCTTTACCGAATTCTAGAAAGGATTCAAATGCTTACTTCCTACGAAAACCCCAGGGCGTGGATTCACGAAGCGGGTTTGTCATAACCCCTGGGGTAATTCTGTTATTACCACGGTGATAACCACTAAAATGTACTAAAAATTAAATTTTATTGGCTGAAAATATATTTAACCCTAAATATAGCACCAAAAACTATGACCCCGTTTCGTTAATCCAGGCCCAGGGCCTTGGCCCACATAAGGCAGCTATAGGGCAACACATGGGCAAATTTGTTGTCCTGTTGGATGATTAGCCCAGAAAATCGGCAAGAGCCGTCTTCGATTAGCTTAATTGGTCAACCAACCCCAATAGCCAAGGTTTTAGCTCTGCTCTGTGATATTCCTAGTTACTTCCTTCATTTCAATTTTTTAAATGGATAGAAACGAGATTCAATCGAATAAAGGTCGAATGCGTTTAAATGCACCCATGTACACGAGGCTTTACCGTAAGTCTTGACCCACGGGAGGTAGTCGGATACGAGTGTGAATGCCGTGAAGAGCTCAGAGTAGCAAGTGCCACTGTAGCCAGCTGGCCGGAAGCTGACGCTTACGACGCCTTTAAGGTAGTATCTGTCGACAGAGAACATTTACTTCAAGACGGTTCATTGAGCTGTGAACTCGGGCCGCCGCCTTTGCCTCGTACGGTATACACTTTCCAGGCCACACCTTTGGTTGGATCGCTGCCTTTACCTCGTACGGTACACACTTTCCAGGCCACACCTTTGGTTGGACCGCTGCCCTTACCTCGTACGGTATACACTTTCCAGGCCACACCTTTGGTCGGATCGCTGCCTTTACCTCGTACGGTATACACTTTCCAAGCCACACCTTTGGTCGGATCGCTGCCTTTACCTCGTACGGTATACGCTTTCCAAGCCACACCTTTGGTCGGATCGCTGCCTTTACCTCATACGGTATACACTTTCCAGGCCACACCCTTGGTTGGATCGCTGCCTTTACCTCGTACGGTATACACTTTCCAGGCCACACCTTTGGTCGGATCGCTGCCTTTACCTCGTACGGTATACACTTTCCAGGCCACACCTTTGGTCGCATCGCTGCCTTTACCTCGTACGGTATACACTTTCCAGGCCACACCTTTGGTCGGATCGCTGCCTTTACCTCGTACGGTATACACTTTCCAGGCCACACCTTAGGTCGGATCACTGCCCTTACCTCGTACGGTATACACTTTCCAGGCCACACCTTTGGTTGGATCGCTGCCCTTACCTCCTACGGTATACACTTTCCAGGCCACACCTTTGGTCGGATCGCTGCCTTTACCTCGTACGGTATACACTTTCCAAGCCACACCTTTGGTCGGATCGCTGCCTTTACCTCGTACGGTATACACTTTCCAAGCCACACCTTTGGTCGGATCGCTGCCCTTACCTCGTACGGTATACACTTTCCAGGCCACACCTTTGGTCGGGTCGCTGCCTTTACCTCGTACGGTATACACTTTCCAGGCCACACCTTTGGTCGGATCGCGATCAAAAAAATATCCATGCAATCCTCATATTTTTGACTAGCAATTGACACTCTCTGCATTTCGTAAGATTTCACCCGTCAAAAACTTGTAAGAGTTTTAACTATTAAAAAAACTCTTTTTAGCCGATTCAATGAATGATCCATCAATTCCAGCCAAGAATTTGGCTCCACCATTCTAGAATTACCATTTGACTGGGAAAGAAAATATTAAAGGCTATGAAATACAATACTGTTTTTCAACGTGCATCCCAGAGTCAACACCTCATGCATTTGTATAATATTTTGCATATTTTTTCGTGTTTCAATTTAATTCTGTTAGCAATCTTTCAAAATGTAAAATATTAGTAATCTCTTATTACTCCAGGCTCGATCAAGGCTTAATCCATGATTAGCTCAATGTTGGTGCAACCAGTTGTCAGCACTCCAAGGTCACCTAACTCCAGTGGCGGACACGAGCTCGCTTCCTAATGAAGAGATCGCCATCACTAACGTGCCAATGCAAATATAAAGGCGCCTTCTAACGTGACTTATCTTAGTTAAAATCCAAGGCTGTTGGTGCCAATTGGCAGATAGCCCGATGTGCCCCATGCATACCCACACCTCCACCCCATCGCTATTCATGATCACCTGTTTCCAGTGGCGAACACGAGACCGCCGCCACTGTCCCCCGGACACACGCTGTGACTCTTGTTGACGAAGCCAGCACAAAACTTTTACTTATCCACGGTGTACAGCTTTTTGGTATCGCTGCTGAGCGAGCTGTAGCAGGTGTCAAAGTCCACGTAGGGCAAGTCGGTCTTCTGCAGGACGTCACTGTACGAGCCGTTGAGGAAGGAGCCCCAGCCAGCCACCTGAGGACGGTAGGGGAAAGACGTATCTGTGCTCATTCCATAACGGCACGAGTTATTGGCTTTCAACAGGTGATGGAATGACGTCACATGGAAAACCATCAAATTCGCCCCCTCTGCGTCCGCCATGTTTTCAATGCTGCTCTGTGATTGGTCCGACACAAGCACAGCACTCAAGGAAATGGAATATTCGAACTTCCTTGCGTACTGTGTTTCGACGTGATGTGACTGTGTACGGCTTGGTTACATGTGTTTCCCTATGTTTTAACTTCCTTGTACGCTGTGCATGTGCTTGTGCATGTGCGTTGTGTCAATTGTGGGTAGAAACTTTTTCTTAAATATGGGATGAACTCATTCGTCAGGTCGAAGTAACCGTAAACAAGAAGTTTTTCCCGGTCAAACTTCATGTTTACGTTAGTCTACGCTATGTTACGTTTTTGTTTGTTGAAGATTGTGGAATTTTTTATGAGCGTAGCGAGCGGAGCGAAATCTTCAATTTCACTACCCCCAAAAAAAGTCGCTTGTGTATGTTTTTTTTTTTTTTTTTTGTGTGTGTTTGTGCGCGCTCTACAGATCAAACGCCTGAACCGATTTAAATGAAAATTAATAAGTACCTACCTTTGTTCTCAACCTAGACCCCCTGCGTTATAGGAATATATCGGTTAAGAATATTTTTAAGAAATCAATTTTTACGAAATTTTTCGATTTTTTCAAAATTTTGAATCTCTGTAAATTTAAAAGTTCTTTACATGACTTCACCAAATTTTCTAAACATGTTGGCCTTATAAATATTTACCGTGCCTGCAAATCTTAGGTCGGTAGGTTTTTCCAATTGGTGTTTATTAGCATTTTTGTTGTGTTTTTTCGTGATTTTCGGTACTTTTTGACTCCTGAATCAATTTCCTTCGTCACCTTGGTGACCAAGCTTTGTTGACTTGAAGTTTGTCCAAGGCAATGATTTGACAGATATATCAGAAATAAGTAATTCTCATTTATGGAAGTAATTGAAGTGAATTCGCATAAGATATATACCTATCCCTTATAATAAGAATCCACTAGCGTAATTCACATCTATGTATATTATGTTCAAATTACTCGATTAGCTCAAAATTAGCACATTTTCGCTATCTGACAAGTTTAGAGAGAAACAAAGGAAGGTCATAATGGTCTAAAATTTGGAGTGATCAGAGTTTACGAGAGGGCAATGGCAGTGGCGTAACTTCAAATCGGAGGCTCCCGGGCAAAATAAAATATGAGGCCCCCCCCCCCCCCTCCACCCACCCAAACCAACTACACCAACTAATTTTTACTAGTTTACTAGTGTCTGTAGCTCCTTGCGACTTTTTCTTCCTCTTCTGGGACCCGCTTAAGAATACACGTTTGTTGGAGCTCATCGCACAAGCGCACACGGCATATAAATTACTAAGTTACTAATCTGCAAATCAATCAGCGCAGAGGCAAATCACGGCAAATCCACTAAAAAAATCGACATTATAGGAGACTTAGGTACGCGCACACACCCGCACACGCCGATCGCAATCAGCTAACTGACTGCCTTTGTTTACTTTCTGTTTAATGGCGCAACATTTTTGGGAATACTGGGAAAATCGTCTTTGACAATGTGCTTTTTTCAGTTGAAGTCAGCGGTATATATTTGAAATTTGAATCAAAATAGGTTTCTGGCAATGTTGCGTTCCTATAAGTAACGAGTTCATGTACCAAAACTCACCACAGCCGGCTAACCCCCTCTCGCTAATACCCAAAGCCAAAGAATACCAACCAGAAGAAATCTTTTCCATCTAAAAAATGTACCATTTCAATTTTTATACGAAATTTGAAAATACCAAATCATGAGAACGGTAGAAACTCAGAAAATTCTCCGAAACTAAGGGGGCCTCTGCGAGGCCCCCCTGAGTCGGAGGCCCCCGGGCTTTGCCCGGTCCAGCCGGGTGGTAGTTACACCCCTGGGCAATGGTCTGGCTTGGTGCTCAATGGTTTTCATAGGCCTTCGGCCTCCTTCTTTTTATCCGCTATATACAAACCGCTAACTACGCTCATATTCAACGTAACACAATTTGCGTTCGCGAAGCCCTAGTATAAAGCAAATTTTACGCTTACTGCTAATTCAATGTTATGTTAACGGCTATGTTGGTTTGTAGATGGGTCTTAAACATCGCGTGATTTCATAATTTTGCGAAATTGAAATTCCTCGGTCAGAAACCCCAGGACTGACCGTGCCCAGTAGGCCGGGTGCCAAACCCCAGGACTGACCGTGCCCAGTAGGCCGGGTGCCAAACCCCCGGACTGACCGTGCCCAGTAGGCCGGGTGCCAAACCCCAGGACTGACCGTGCCCAGTAGGCCGGGTGCCAAACCCCCGGACTGACCGTGCCCAGTAGGCCGGGTGCCAAACCCCCGGACTGACCGTGCCCAGTAGGCCGGGTGCCAAACCCCAGGACTGACCGTGCCCAGTAGGCCGGGTGCCAAACCCCAGGACTGACCGTGCCCAGTAGGCCGGGTGCCAAACCCCAGGACTGACCGTGCCCAGTAGGCCGAGTGCCAAACCCCAGGACTGACCGTGCCCAGTAGGCCGAGTGCCAAACCCCAGGACTGACCGTGCCCAGTAGGCCGGGTGCCAAACCCCACGACTGACCGTGCCCAGTAGGCCAGGTGCCAAACCCCAGGACTGACCGTGCCCAGTAGGCCGAGTGCCAAACCCCAGGACTGACCGTGCCCAGTAGGCCGAGTGCCAAACCCCAGGACTGACCGTGCCCAGTAGGCCGGGTGCCAAACCCATGTTTACGATGTTTACGAACAGACACAAGAGGACGTCGTTTCCGCTTCCGCGCGTAGTGCACTGCAATTTCAAACTGTCCTACGAGCGGTGTGAATCGCCAAGCGATTTATTTCGCCTATTTGATGTGACGAGGTTGATGAAATGAGATTGATTCGATGAGGTCCTACAATTTCCAAAAGCTCTTCAACTTTCGAGGCGACATTCGATGGAAATTAAAAAATCCTTCGTGGTGATTCAACCTCATCCCCGAAAATAGGTTATGTTGAAAACCCTGATCTTGTATCCTCTTCAACATCGGACGAACATGAAAATCGTCTCGGTCTTGGACTTGGAAAAATAATAAAGCTAAGATCAGTTGAAGTTTGCGTCGTCGAACATCGATTTTATGGCAATATTGGTTACCAGAGAACTGAGCATTGATAATGACATAAACGAACAGCGGGTGAATGATCCGCCATTTTAAATCCTCGCCTCGCCCCTTCGCCTAACCTTCGCCCAAGCGAGAATTGAACGTTTTTGGCGCGAGGGTTCGCCCAGGGTTCGCTCCGCGTTTCGCTTCGCCTAGCACTAAACGTAGCATTACTTTACCACAGCCTGGTGGACTTCGAAGCAGTGGTTATTTTGTAACAAAATAGGTGGGTAAGCCCTCATAGATTTAAAAAAGATTCATCATTTCCAAAAACCACGGAAAATGATGTGAAATCAACGCCAAACATATACCGTCGGACCGCAACACAAACAAACTCCATTTATTGGCAGAAGATACACTAATCTTTACTTTACAATGCCTATAGTTGACATTAGTGCCAAATACAAAAAATTTACTCAAGTCATGAATATTTATTTATAAATTTCACTTTTCGATCTGGGTTTTGATTTTCGTCAACTGTGGGAGTTTCGTGTTGCAACCAAAAAGCCGGGCTGGACTACGATTTTTTTTATTGCATGATAGGTAAGAGGGCGTAATCAGCGTCAGTCTAGCAGTGCAAAATCATAAATGTTCTACATTTAACATGTCTCATCCATTGAGTAGCTAGAAACAATCCACTCAATATCTAGAATGTATATATTCCATTTACCCATTGTCGCATTGCTCTTTCTGCGCTGCCCGACAAAGGGTATAGCAGCGGGTTATGCGATAGACTTTGGTTGAGCAGATATTCCAGAGAATCTACGAATACGCTGTACCTAAGCCATGATATTCTTACAGGTCACAACTCGTGCAGTTAGAGTTTTATTCAGAAAATTTTCAATATTTTTCAATCACCGATGCAGACCGTAGAAAAAGTTGCCAGACAGCAAAATGAGACATCCGTTTGGTACATAGACAAGAAGAAGTGCGTAAGCTCGCTTACCCACGGAAAATAGGTGGGTAAGCTGGCTTACGTGAGCTTATGCCCAAATTAACCACTGCTTCGAAGTAAACTATCATTTGCCTCTTGACCATTTGTAAAGAGTGAAATGGTAAATAATGGTTATGATAAATAGCATTTTTTGTGGTAATGATAAAAATTTAATCTTTTGATTCTATCACATGGTACTCTGATATGAGATCCCCAAAAAGTGGCAAACTCAAATTAATTCTAGTGTTCCATGACAACATTTGTAGAAGCCTCATTACCTCTGCTTGTGGTAACTAATGTGCCTTTGGGATAGGTACGGTTTTCAACTCAACGCTACTAACTACGCTTATTCAAATTATTTAATTGTTAATAATTGTTAATTGTTAATGTAAATAATTTAATTGTTTTTACCGTAGCTCCAAGTAAAATGCGGTAATACCGAGTGTAACATAACTCATCATATGCTATGGTAATCCAAGGTCGTTTAGTGCACTGTTACAATTATATCCATTGTTAGCCGAGTCGTTCTTTCGTGGCTTGAAAACTCCTAATTATCAACAAAGATTTCAAGAACTTCCAATATTTTTTGTCAAAACTGAAACATTAATTTAATTTTTTTAAGCAGATTTGTCTATTCTTCTAACAACACATTAGCAGATTAGCATTAGCAGATTTGTACCTACATATGCATCAAGATAAAAACTTTCGTTTTCAATACGATGTGCCATTGTAAATTGAATTGTTTATCTCAAAGAATTACTTACCTACCTACCTCTTTGTATCTAAATTCTCATAAATAAAATGCAGGCAGGCTAGTTGTTTCATTGAAATACAATGCGTATGTCTATGTGGACCTTTGTCTCCACTGATTTGATTTACAATTTACTCACCTACAACTAAATAACGTGACTTCAGTCAAACGGTATATTATATTTTATTTATCATAACAACATTTTATGCTTGCTTATTATGGCTGACTTCCATATTTTCTCAGTGCAGAATATTCTGAAATCTTTCGATAAGAGAAAACTTTAGCTAGATGAAATGCAGCAAGTAAAAAAACAAGCAGGAGCTTTGCACCCTGCTTGTTTTTCATTATTTATTTTGTAAAACTTGCTAAGAGAAGGTGAATATTTGCAGAAAGCCCAGTAGGTTTTGTGCTAATATAAACGAAATTTAAGAAATATATTCTGTAATTTTAATACATATTTAATATATAAATAAAAAAAATTTTTGTAAAAATTTTTTCACGTAGGTATCCCATGTACACTTATAAACCCATTTCATCGATGATTGCATGTTTCCTAAACAAGGTCCGATTGAATTGATTGATTGTGGTTTGAAATAATAGTTTTAAGGAAGTTTTAACTGCAAGGGAGCCGAGCGTGGACCCGGTGCCGGCACTGGCAGCACACAAGAATGAAGCAACAGTGCCGACGTAAGAAATGAAAAATCCATTTATTTACTTAGGCATCATAAAATTCAATTAGTTAGCAAACTTATAAATGTAACTGATCTTGCTAAATTAGGCTTCTAAAGTTGGTAGGTACTGATATCAAAACAGTATATTTTCATGCTAGACATAATATGGGTAGAACTAGGAACGATTAAAACATGACCTGGATATATTTGTTTATTTTAAAGTTTTTATGAGGGAATCGCAGGGTAATTTAATGATAATAATTAGAAACAAGTATTTAAGTAATTTACACTAATTAATTTAATGTTGGAAAAAATCTATTTTTATGGTACCTACTACCCAAGGTAGGTAAAGTTACCACCTATTTGTCGATGGAGTAGTTATCTGTTTTCAGCGTTCACTAATAGATGGCGCACGTGAGGCGATTGAGGTGGTCAGCTGTGAGCGATGCACTTTTCAATTTTCCCTGGTAACTTTCCACTGTGCAAGTTGGGGCCGGCCATCTACCTAGCTGTCAAATAGTCGGACTGCTACGAATATAATGGCTCTTTAATATCGCCAAGGTGGGTCATTGTGTTCGATATGCGTCTAGTTGCAGTAATGATATCTTACTAGGGTATTAACCAGAGTTTTATATGGATTCATTTGCGAATTTCAGCTAAAAAGCCTAATTCCTTTGTGACAGCTCATTGTTTTTTTGGTTGCCTTGCATTTTTCCTGCTTTTATTGGTACACCTATGGTTTCTCTTATTAAACAAATCATTTCCTAACATTTGCCTAATGCTTGTCGTTTTCAGGTAGGTACCTATTCCTCGGGGAGCTGTAACGCCGGACCCACGATTAAGACTACTGTGCTCCAGTACCTACCTACCTGCCAGATACCTAAACATTCACTTCAGTATTGGATTTCATTTTTTCGTGGTAAAATTTACCATAATCTGTGAATCTCAAGGCTTAAAGTATTCCTTTAAAAGTATTAAAGTGTTTCTTAGTATTCTTCGCGAGTGTATTTTCTTCGCGACTGATCAAAAATGTTCCTTCAAACGTGTGTCGAAAACTCTTCGAGCAACAACAATGACATTGTGGAATCTCTCTCTAACGGCACGTGCCCCGTTGTGGCAGTCACCCGATTCTGTATGCCCGCTTGCGCCCGCGAACCGGAAATCCGCCAGCTCGCGTTGGATCGGATTGAGAAGACCGTGCAGGGCTGGCTCGACGGGTACGGCAGTCCGACGCATCAGAAAGTGGATTCCCTCGGAAACGGGCATCTGTGCGCCGAAGAATATCTCGCTCTGGTTCGAATGCATTTGCCGGTGATGCTTAGACTGTCGCAGAATTGTCCGTTTGTTGATGTCCGCGACAAGTGCTTGGAGATCCTGCTTCTAGTCGCGGTGAGTTTTTAATCTTTTTGTCGTTTTAAAGATTTTTTTTTTTTTTGGGTGGCTGCAAAACAACAACTTGCTGGCAAAATATTGAGATGGGAAACTGTAAGGGAACTGTCTGCATCTAGGTAGGTATTTTTGGGAATCCATTCGCATTGGGCATTGGATTCCATTCGCATCCATTCCATTGGGCATTTGGATTCCCAAAAATACCATAGGTTTAGGTTTATATATGATATCACCGCTAGACGTATCCCTCCACATAGCCGCCTAGTATCGCAGCAGTTGGTGCGGGATTGCAAAAAGGGAGCCTCAGGTTGACTCTAGGTCTGGAAGAGCACATTAGCTACCTAGACTCCCTACCTGTATACGCAGGGTTGGATTGGGGAAAAAACCGGCCTGGGCATTTCAAAGAAAGTCGGCACAAACTTTTGGTGGTGGGAGGGGGGGGGGGGGCAATTTCCCAGAAATAAAACAAATCATGGAGATTCACACTTACTTTACCTACCTAGGTAATAGTTTAGTCTCAGCCGGCATTCCACAACGAGCAGCCGGCCATCACTTCGATTCCGGTGGATCTTAATTAGCCCTTTGTATGTGTCTCACTTCACCATGTGAGAAAGTAGTCACATTTCTTGGGTCAAATTAGACCGGGCCAAAACCATACTCAAACCCTAGCAGCCCTTGGGGCATTTGGCCGGTCCCTAGTGGGCCAATCCAACCCTGGATAAGGAGTTGCACTTACATTATCAATAGTAACTTACATTTGATGCTAATGTGTACCTACTCAAAGGTTCCGTAAATATGCATTGGCCCAGATATACGATTACAAATTTATTCTAGCGATCCTTAGCTATACCTATATCTAAGATTTCTGAAGTACCTATTGTAAAGTTTAAATATATCTGAAAGCCATCCAAGCTCCTAACCACCGGTATAATTGTACCTACCAAAGTTATGAATAAAAAAATAAATAAAAAATAATTACAAAAGCTTAATAATTCCATAAACAGCTACGACTAGCATGTGTTTTAAACACACCAATTCCGGTTGACGGGAGGGGGGGGGGGGAGTAGAGAATAATGATCCTGACATACCTAACACATTCACAGTAGATTACTTCTGCGACTAGGAAAACGAAAATATCAACGTTCCATCTAGAAATGTATAATTGGCTTTCTGCTAATGCTGGTTACATAGTATTTTTTGAATTTTTATTATTAAATGCCATTAACTCATTTAAAAATCATGCAGGTGGGGGAAAAAAAATTATTTGAGTAGCATTTGAATACTATTGAAGGCAGAGCAACAAGATTTTTTGTCAGTGTAGTCAAGTTGATTTTGCAGGGAATGCAATATGTAAAAAGATTGCCAATTGGTTTTAATACGGATACAAAAAAAATATCGATTTTATTGCAATTTTTAAAACTTTTGTGGGCTGTGCTGAGGTGCAAACTGCGAAAATGTCAAATATGTAAATATTTTTACAGCAAGCAAAAGAGGTTCACCAAAGAAACCAAAACTTTAATATTCAATATGGCTGCCACTGTTGCAATCTTAATATTTGGACGAAATCTTTGAACTTGGGGTCACATGACTAAACCAGAGAATATATACCTACGCTCCCTGTGGTAAAAAACATTAAATGTGATATCAGAGCATCAAATCCCGAACCCGAACCGTAATCCGGAAAATGTGAAAACCCATACCCGTACACTAGGATTAATTTGAGTTTGCCACTTTTTGGAGAAGATCTCTCATCATAGAGTACAATACCATAGAATCAAATAAGTTTTTGTCATACCAATAAAAAATGTATTTATCATTAGGTACAATTATTTACCAATTGACTCTTTACAAATCGTAAAAGAGTCAGATAATACGTCAGGTACTTCGAAGTCTACCAGGCTGTGATTATTTTAGGCTAACACGACTGTATTCTGGCTTTGAAAACCCCAAACCCGTATTCTGCTGTTGCAAAAACCCGAACCCGAACCGGTATTATTTTTCAGGTTTTTTCGGGTTTTCAACACCATGCGGTTTTGAAAAGATAATCCGAAAAGAGAGTGACGACGTTTTTCTTAGTAGTTTTTTTAGGGAATGGATTTTTTGGAAAGTTAGTCCGAAAAGATGAGCAAAAGAAAAAAACCCGTACCCGAACCGAGATTCCAAATTGACCGAACCTGCACCTGAACCCGAACTAATATTAATTTCGGTTCGATGCCCTGTGTAGTTAGTACTCATAATTCCATTATACATCAAGACTTTCTTGCTGCAACCACCCTCTCGGTTGAAAATGTCGCATGATCCTGCGACAACAAATCAAACAGACTCCTGACAGCTGTTTCCTAGAAGAGAGCTGATGCCATCGCCCCAAAGTTAAAAACTTTCGAGCGAAGCCCATAGTTTTCAAATTTAACTCCTCTGGAGTCCCCGGGGTGCGGGGGGGGGGAGGGAAGAGGATTGCGGTCACCCATCCACCGGCAGACTCGGCGCAGTGTTGCTTAACTCCAATCCCTCCAACCTCTCTCCCTCTGAGAGCTGGCCACGTGCATGGCGGTCACCCATCCACCGACCGACTCGGCGCAGTGTTGCTTAACTCCAATCCCTCCAACCTCTCTCCCTCTGAGAGCTGGCCACGTGCATGGCGGTCACCCATCCACCGACCGACTCGGCGCAGTGTTGCTTAACTTGCCTGCTCGATTTCCCAGGAACGAGGACTGCCGGTGCCTACACCCTGTGCTCTTGGACCCAGCGCCTTCATCATGAAAGCAGAGGTAAGACTACATACTTTGCTGACGGGTCCACCCTCGGCTCCCTCCTAGGCCAGGCTAGCTTCATCATCAGCCTGTCATTCACCGACTGCCAATAGACCAGTGCCACAGGGACAGCGCCAACACAGTGTGTCAAAGGGACAAGGCTAAGCGGTGGCCGGCCCTTGGTGCTGTTGGACGGTAGCAGGCCTTGGTGCCGGCACCGGGTCCACCCTCGGCTCCCTTCCAGGCCAGGCTAGCTTCATCATCAGCCTGTCATTCATCGACAGCCAATAGACCAGTGCCACAGGGACAGCGCCAACACAGTGTGTCAAAGGGACAAGGCTAAGCGGTGGCCGGCCCTTGGTGCTGTTGGATGGTAGCAGGCCTTAGTGCCGGCACCGGGTCCACCCTCGGCTCCCTTCCAGGCCAGGCTAGCTTCATCACCAGCCTGTCATTCACCGACAGCCAATAGACCAGTGCCACAGGGACAGCGCCAACACAGTGTGTCAAAGGGACAAGGCTAAGCGATGGCCGGAAAATTTTCCAAAAAAGGACTTTGTAACCCAAAAAATTGAAGAGTATAAAATTACAAGCCGAATTCCGTCAAAGCGTGGACGTGTAGACTGACCTGGAACGAAGGGTCTTTGCCTTCCTCGCCAGGGAAGCAATGAAAGCGAAGAAAAAGGAGTGGAAAGCAAGGAAAAGACAGGGGAAACGAGAAGTGAGGGAAAACGAGTGAAAATCGCGTGGAAAGCAAGGGAAATCATGAAAAAGAATGGGAAATCAAGTAAAAGCACGGGAAAGTGCGTGAAATCCAGGGAAAGTGAGTGAAATCAAGGAAAAGCGCGTGGAAAGCGAGTGGAAAGTTCCCACCCGTTTGCCGAGGTGCGCGCGCACGCTTGCGATCAATACGTCGCGTGCCGCGTTGAAATCTGACGCGGCGAGCTCGATGGTCACCCGTCCAATCGCTGACTCGACTAAATGTTGCTTAACTTTGTTTACCTCGGAGAAGCGGCTAGAATTTAGTAGAGAGGCTCTATTTGAAAGAGAGCGGCCATGCTTGAAACCGTTTTGGACCCCATTAACCGTCCAAATGATTTGAATTCATATTTCATGGCAATTAAACAATGTGATAAAAGAAACCCCGTTATCACAACTTAATTTTTGTCTATTTGGCTCATATTTGATGAGCGTAGCGAGCGAAGCGAGCGGAGCGAAATCTTCAATTTCACTTACCCCAAAAAAAGTCACTTGTGTATGTTTTTTTTTTGTTTTTTTGTGTGTTTGTGCGCGCTCTACAGATCAAACGCCTGAACCGATATTGATGAAAATTTCTGAGTATCTACCTCTGTTCTCAACTTAGACCCCCTGCGTTTTTGAAAAAGATCGGTTTAGTAAATTTTTTATAAATCAATTTTTACGAAATTTTTCGATTTTTTCAGAATTTTGAACCCCTGTAAATTTCAAAGTTCTGAACATAACTTTACAAAAACTTCTAAACATGTTGACCCTATACATATTTATCATGCCTGCAAATCTTAGTTCGGTAGGTTTTTCCAATTAGTTTTTATTAGCATTTTTGTGGTGTTTTTTCGTGATTTGACGGCTGATTCAATACGAGTTCGGTTTCCTTCGTTTCCTTGGTTACCATCTTTGTTGACCTCGACGAGAAACAAAGGAACGTCAGAATCCGTATACATTTTCAAGTGATTAGAATTTTCGAGAAGGCAATGGTCAGGTTTGGTGCTCCATGGTTTTCTTTCTAATTTAGGATCTAGATTGTGACTTTTTTTTGCCAAAGTTCAAGGGAACATTTGGGAGAGACCCTATCCTACAAACAGGATAAAGAAAGTTTTTTTATTATTATGTACACAAATGTGTGTACATAATAATTAAATGTACTAGCCAATTACGAGCTTTCGTAATTTAAATAAGATTAAAAAGAGGATAAAGAAAGGTTCAAAGAAATGCTTAAATCACAAATCAAGAGAACTGCTGGGAAAATATATAGTAACAGTAAACAGGCGGTCGTCCAGGAAAACCAAACCCGATGCTTTTGAGCAATCGGGTTTGAGTTACAAATTTACAAACGTTACAAACAGCTGTCAAAAAACACATGGCTGACATACAATGACCGTACATAATATAGCGTATAGGAACAGTGGGTTACATGTGCCCTTGGATATAATATGTATATATACCTAGATATATTTTGCTATTTTGACAAAAACATTCCTTGATTTCGATAAAAAGCAATCCCTATACCTAGCACTCAATGGGGCTTAATGTATCTAGCGTAGCTGTTGTTCCATATGATGAGCCATATCTCGCCAAATATTCAATTCCCAATCACTATTAGGGAAAGGTGGCCAAAATCACTTACATACAGCGCACACATACCAACACAAACTAAAGTGTCATTACGCACTTTAGACCATTTACCTATTGAAATTAATTTTTACCATATTCGTAAGTGTATGAATAGAAATTGACCTTCATGAAAGAAGTTTCAAAAAATAAGGAGTTGTAATTAATTATCCAAGATTTCTAGTTTTTCGCGCGGCGCGATCTGCGAGACGAGTACGATTTACGATTTTTGATTTTTACGATTTTTGGGAGGCTAATTTGTGTACATAATAATAAAAAGAGTACGATTCTCTTTGTACAGAAACTTTATCCCCTCCCTACCAAATCTCCTGTACGAACGCTGTACAAAAAGTATGCACGTAAAATATGCAACATGCTAATTAATTATTTCATCACAGAGTACGGATGGAAGACCATGCTCAAATTATTTGAATGATATTGTACTAGAAGTTTGTCTAGGCGCTAGGGGTAGAAAAAGCGCTACGGGTTAAACCTTATGGGAGTTGTTTTTCTCAGCACCTAGGCCGAAAAACGCGAACTTTGGGAACTTCCGTACAGATGTCGGTGGACACAAGAAGTTTAATTTACAGTCCGAAGGCCAGAACTGAATCTTCCAAAACGATGAAAAAAGATAAATTCAATAGGTAAATGGTTCTTTAACGGCCTTCACATTGTGCTAACAGACACAGTCTCTTTCACTGACGTCCATCCGTCGCTAACGACGTCTTTGATCACTTGGCTCAGTCGGATATACGATGAAAACACACGCTGGTCGTTGCAATATCACGGCGCAAAATGCACACACAGCCAATGCAGTTCATGTCTGATTCTGGCGATTCTTGCCCGTCATTTTAGGGTTATATTTGCGATTTTCTGGCCAGTATCAGCCAAATAAATGCAAACTTGGACAATTTTGTCCTTTCTTAAGTTTTTGTGAGTTCGTGTCACGCTCGGCTCTGTCCACTGCAGCGCTAGCAGTCACTTGTGCACGTCTTTTTGCGTTTCTAGCTAGCATTGTCAGTGACACGATGTCATCAACATTGGCTCTGCACCAATCAGAGACTCTGGATGTGCATGACTTCATGTTCGCGACACTGCCACGGAGTCTCTGATTGGTGCAGAGGCAATGTTGATAACATCGTGTCACTGACATTGCCAGCTTTACATGGGAGCACTTTTGGCAAAAGTCTGCCACAAAAGTTTAATTCAGTCAAAAGAACATGGCTCTAATAATGTTGTATTGACAAATTATGTATACAGTTTATCACTGTGTTATGTTATACTTATTTACTATATAAATATGATTTATGGTATAATAAACTAATAACATATGAAAAATAGCCTGTTATTTTGACGGAATAAAAATGCAGTGCATGACTGTAGTCAAAATGCCCCCATGTACTAAACGGGACGTTACCGGCTCACGAACGGTCACCTCGCAAGCCACGCGATGCCGAGCCACTGATAGGAAATGGTGGCCAAGATGACGCCGATACATCCGACACACACCAACACGGACTGCACGGTCATGTCCCCCCTGACGGACGCCTCGTCCCCGGCCACGTCGCCCTCGTCGACGGCGTCCTCGAACACGTTGTCGTCGTGCTCCCAGAACTCGAGCACCTCGACGTCGTAGCGGAACTTGACGCGTTCGCGCGCGGAGGAGGGCGACGATGACGTCGACGGGGCCGGGGTTGGCGTCGAGTCCAGCGAGGACTTGGAGTCGCGACGCCAGAAGAGGCGGCCCGAGTCGCGACGGTCTAGTTTCCAGTCGGGACCCATTCGGGAGACGCCCGGGGGACGGGCGCTGGTCTGGAACATCCGCAGAGAATGATATGTTTTGGTCACTTTCACTCATTTTTAGGCCGTATTCCACCAGGGTTGCAACCTGCCGATCCATGGCCCTCTAAATGGTTTTGTTCCATTGGTGGTGATAGTACATGTGCGGTAAGAAGGCCTAGGATCAGCAGGCTGCAACCATAGTGGAATATGGCCTTTATATTGGAGATGAAATTTGATCTAGGTCACTGCTTGTTGGATAATTTTTGACACGTAAAGTTACAGAAACATTAACATTAAACGTTGTAGCTGCTTAGCATTCAATTGTGAAGCTATGAAGTTAATTATGAAAGTAAATGACAATTTTCAATGAAATATCAATCAAATGAATATGAAATATCAATAGTATGCCAATTTATATAAAAATTAATATATCAATTAGGTGTATCAAAATGTCAGCATGAAATCGTTGTAGCTGCTTAGCAGTCAATTGTGAAGCTATGAAGTTAATTATGAAAGTAAATGACAATTTTCAATGAAATATCAATCAATATGAATATGAAATATCAATAGTATGCCAATTTATATAAAAATTAATATATCAATTAGGTGTATCAAAATGTCAGCATGAAATATTGACAATGAATGATCAATATCAAAAAGCAATTAACTATTTCTGTAAATTGACAACTGAGATTTATTACTTCAACAGCCCTCTCCAATTCGACGTGTACCTAAAAGGAATCCCCGTTACATGTATTTCGACGTAGAGTCTTATATTAAACACAGTTCTTTATTTTTTTCAATTAAAAAAGTATTAAATGATAACTTGCGTTCAACGATGACGTCTGCCAAACGTTCGATTAGGTTCTACCCGAACGTTGAACGCAAGTTGGCTTTTCGACGTCCACCGAACGTTCGTGATAAAGATTTTAGCGCTACATGTGCTAATTCCTTAATTCCACAGAATATTTTTGGTGAAATATAGCATTTTCTGGAAAAAAGTGAGGTTCCCTCAATTGAAGATCTTTTTGTCAAAAACACATACACACTGGAATGCTACAACTTTGACAACGTGGGCTGCACCGCATGGAAGTTCGGCCAGAAAGCCTCTTTGTGGTAATCGGTGCTGGTCCCTTGATCTTCAGGATACGATTTGGACTTCATGGACCCTCCTGATTTTTAAACATTCGGAACAATATATAGCCGATTATTCAATGGATGACTACAGTTCCAGAGTCAATCACAGATTTGCCCACATAAGTGCAATGTTATTCTTATGGCAATTATTTGCCCACATAAGTGCAATGTTATTCTTATGGCAATTATTTGCCCACATAAGTGCAATGTTATTCTTATGGCAATTATTTGCCCACATAATTTAGACTCTAGAACTGTAGTCGTCCATTGGTACGGACGAGCCCACCGCGGCCCAAATCCACTTAACCTTCGGGCTAAAATAATGCACAACCAATAACAGGCATGAGACAGCCTAACCTAACCTACCAGCCTAAGTAACCTAACCATGGTGATAACAAACTTACCCCCTGTTTTGTGGCTCCAGGCCCGTGTTACAAACTGACCAGTGGTCATGTCAAGGCCGTTCAAACAACCTTGTTCGCCCGGCCCAAGTCACACTTGTGACATTCTGTACCAACCAAAAACGATCTAGTTCGCTTAAGAGGAAACGAAACGCTAGTGTTTTCGTCGTACGCGGAGGTTCACGCGGGAACTTCTCCTGGCCACAAATACTAACACAGAGTTTTGGAAAAAAATACATTTGTAGTTGAAGGGTTGTTGGATGTCGGATGGTGTGTTAGGTTATTATACTCTCAAAAATGACAGAGGTGTACATTTTCAAAAAGTGCCTAAAATACCATTTTTACGGCTTTTTTACGTGGCTCGTATGGAAAAAGTTTAACATAACTTGTATTAAAAACTACCATCCGACATCAATTGATTCTTTGTCGGTCTATGGTTTTTTTTCCAGATTTGTACATTAATAATTGTTGGTGTGTGAAGTTCCCGCGTGAACCTCTGCACCGACCCCTGGCCACGCAGCGTGGCTTGTGAATCCAATCGTTTTCAACGCTCTTAAGACTATTGGTGTGCCAGTATGATTCTAACTTCTGGCCACACCGTTTGTCCGATTGCAACGATACCAGGGTCTACGGAATCCTCACACTTTTAGCAACAAATTGTGTGATTTATAACCACGAAATACCAATTTAAAGTTCAAATAAAGGTTCATGAAATAATCACCAACTTCCGCACCAATATGCCTTAAAAAAAACTCGACGTGTTTCCCAACTGCACAAACGAACCCATTAAAAACATCCGGCTTTAAAGATATTAGAATTAAAAACAAGGCGGTTACGAAATTATTATATATATTTTTTTCTTATAATAAGAGCAATTAGAGAATGATTTAAATAATTCTCTCTCTGTTATGAATGGGATGAGAGAGAGAGAGTCAAAACAACAACAACAACAACACTGCACCTTGTTGTGCCGGTGCGACCGGTGGGTCGGTTCAGGCTCCTCGTCGTCCCACGTGCGTGGACACGTGGCAAGCCCTGACGCATGCGTGTCTCGTTGCGTGTGACGTCACATCACGCGTGATCGGCAGTCTGCGCACGCGCGTGTGGCTCTGGGTCACGCGTGCTGGCTTCCTGAAACGCACGCAACAAGTTGGCATCTCTTCCAAGACTCATGTCTGCTTGTCCTGTCTTTAGCACTGGTTTTCAAACACAACCATTTCAACACTGGGTTTTGAATGCTAAAT
Source organism: Nemoura dubitans (assembly GCA_921293005.1). Taxonomy (NCBI): domain Eukaryota; kingdom Metazoa; phylum Arthropoda; class Insecta; order Plecoptera; family Nemouridae; genus Nemoura; species Nemoura dubitans. The sequence goes on along the minus strand of OV121078.1, from coordinate 13,480,619 downwards.
AAAGTCTCACTGATTCCCAAGACTCACGTCTGCTTGTCCTGTCTTTAGCACTGGTTTTCAAACACAACCATTTCAACACTGGGTTTTGAATGCTAAATAAAGTCCCACTGATTCCCAAGACTCACGCCTGCTTGTCCTGTCTTTAGCACTGGTTTTCAAACACAACCATTTCATCACTGGGTTTTGAATGCTAAATAAAGTCTCACTGATTCCCAAGACTCATGTCTGCTTGACCGGTCTTTAGCACTGGTTTTCAAACACAACCATTTCAACACTGGGGTTTTGAATGCTAAATAAAGTCTCACTGATTCCCAAGACTCATGTCTGCTTGACCGGTCTTTAGCACTGGTTTTCAAACACAACCATTTCAACACTGGGGTTTTGAATGCTAAATAAAGTCTCACTGATTCCCAAGACACATATCTGCTTGTCCTGTCTTCAGCACTGGTTTTCAAACTCAACCATTTCAACACTGGGGTTTGAATCCTAGATAAAGTCTCACTGATTCCCAAGACTCGTGTCTGCTGGTCCTGTCTTTAGCACTGGTTTTCAAACACAACCATTTCAACACTGGGTTTTGAATGCTAAATAAAGTTTCATGACATGTTGCAATGTCCATGTTCAGACAGAATGTCAAGATGAATCCAACGGTACCCAAAGACACTCGATACGAATCTACCTTTTCGCTATAGCGCAGTCAGCATCTGCTCCTCAGACTCATTGACCTTCTCATCCGGCCAGGCACCGCGAGAGTCGGGCTGAACAAACAACGCCGATGTTTGTATTGCTAATACTTCCAACGCCACAATGCTTGTTAAAAAGGACGCTAAAAGGACCATGGTCCTTGGCGAGCAAATACCCCGCGAATACCAAATAGCACACAATGATTGCATCCTAATTAAGAACGTATTGTAACTGCATGGCAGTCAAAGAACCACGAATGTTAATGTTGAAAACTTAACGTTATGTTGCTATTAATTAATGCGTCATGTTGACATTTGCCAAAAACTAGTGCAAACTGTTCAAAGCCATTGCAATCAATCTGACAAAGGCCTAATGCTGTTTGTCGTTGTAGGAGCAATGCTGCATGATCCTCAAACATGTCAACTTGCCAAATTTGGCCAATCATGACATGGTTGACAGTTATCAAAAAAACGCTTCAATCAGTTCAAAACCCCCGAAATCTTTCGGGAAGGGGGGAATTATTCCTGTCCTGGATTGCGAGAGCACACTCAGCGCAAGCTTTCCAGCCCTAAAACATGTCAAATTCCAAGATTAATTGTGTCAATAGTGTCGCATAAAGTTCTCTCACAAGAATGTGTTTCTTAGCATATGAAAGCAAACAAACTCTTATAAAGTCAACTGTCAACTGTCAACTGTCAACTGCGCATGTCGACCTCTCGTGAAGCGTACCAACGCGTTCTTTTTGTTCTAGGAACCGTAGTTAGCTTCATTCACACACCGTTTTTATTCAAACGAAACGCCCCCTTTATCGCGACACGTTTTTTTGTTGGAAACAAATCCCCAGTTTTTCTTTTGGTTCTTTTTCAGTTCTTTTTTCTATCCTTCAGATGGCGGCGTTTTTCACTACTCACTCTCGACATCACTATACAAATAGCTAACAACCGTACAGTTTACATCTCAGATTTTACATCTTACATCACTGAAAATCCGTATACATTTAGGTCAAAATTCCCGCTTTCCCTAAACTTTATGCACCCTAATTTTCCACGCACCAGGCAATTACTTACACTCGAAAACTCACACTCGAGATCGCTGCAGATAACTAGACTAACCGTGCAGTTTACATCTACATTACTGCAAATCCTTATACAACTGGGTTAAATTCCATATTATGTCCCTACACTCCATTTCACGTTAAGAAGGAGTGTGCGTTTGCATCTTCCTCGAGGACCCACTTCTACTAGACACGAGTTAACAGTTCCAAAACTACCCATAGAGTCTTTTGTCCGGCGCAAGACATGGCTTGTGAGTTTTGAAACTCTCAGCTCGTGTCTAGCAGCAGTGGGTCCTCGAGGAAGCTGCAAATCCACTCTCCTTCTCAACGTGAAATGGAGTTTATAAACGCATACCTACCGTATTTGTTCTCCCGAATTTTCCCACACTCGTCAAAGCGGCTAACAGTCACTCGAAATCGTAAGAGATAAAACTAATAACAACCTTGCCTAGAATTTCCCTACAATTCCTACAAAATTGATTAAATAGTCTCTTTAATTCCCTAAACGCACATAGTAATGTTTTGCAGTCCTTATAACTTCCCCCAAAACCCGGTACGTAATGTCCCCCCACACATACACACGCACACATCCACCAAGACAGTTCACTGTACGAAGTCTCGCCGTCCGAGCCGACTCCAGTCTCCAGTCTCCAGTCGAATGCCACGAGCTCGTTGGTCGTACACTAACTACACAGACCAAGTGTTTTGCGACTAGCCGCCTCGTACCCGCCCACCGGGTCTCTAGTACAAGGCTAGCCTTCCTATCGCCTGGCTACACTCCGTACGGCCCGAGCTGCCCGGGTACCGCCATTGTGTTTCGTGCCTCCTAGGATGCTATGTTCAATTTCCCACATTTTGATCATGGCTTTTTGGGCAATTTGTCCGGAGCCGGCCTTAAAACACACAAATTGACAATGTACTGTAAATGTGTTCGGGGCAAAAAAAACTTCAGTACACAGAAATGGCAACGAATTTAGTTAATAACATGGATACAGAGCAAAATACTGTGTGAATGGGTGTGAATAATACGTTTTAAATCGTCGAAACGTTTTCCGACAAAAATCCGACCTAACTCGTATAGACAACTGCCACGTGCTTCGTGATCAACTTGGGAAAAACATGTCGTCCGTTAAGCATGGAATTTGAACAGCCAATAGAAAAGTGTCATCATGTTGACCAATCTCTTACCCTATAGGCTCTCTAGTACAACCATTGTAACCACACGGTGGCATTTAATATTGCTTCTACGGGGTACGAAACGGAATATAGCGACCCGGTGCCGGGCAATGGATGTATATTGTACCCGACTGAGTGACCATAGTTGAAGAGCGAAGCGTGCAGAGCTTTTCCCTCATTGGTAGATTGACTTCCTTGGGACTTGGAATCCCTTTTAAATTTATTTTCCTCGGATTCTTGCACTCGGTTTTTGGTTCGTGTAGGTAGTACTTGGGGTAATATTTTTTAGACGGTTCCGAACAAATTTGGCTCCTCTTAGACCCGGTTTTACCATATCTACACAACTTAAAGGCAAAATTGTCCTCGGGACAAATGGTAATGTAGTTTGGCCGACAACTTTGTTCGGTGTTTCATGACCTATGGATGGACTGCACTTGTCTGCCCGACAACGTCACGAAGTTCGGCGGACAGTTGTTTTGTAGATTACCTAGCAGACTAGATGTAGACAAGAGGCAGAAAAGATTGACAGTTGCCTCAAAATGTCTGACCTAATCGGAGACGAGTCCGATCCTGACGGTGACGGTATGAACACTTCAGATAGAATTCACATGATTTTCTTTAGTATTTGTGAATTTACAAGACCAACAATTCCAAAACCTGGCGGTCGAAAATTACATTTTTTACTCACTATTATCGGCATATTTTCTAGTCGGGTATACATTCGTAACACGCTCCCCGGTGTAATTATACCCGGCAGATTTCTGACACGACCTAGTTACCAAAGGATCCTCAACGTCCGTGTTCTGTCCGCGCATCTTTGCCTGTTTTTGCAGTCGAGCTAATCCATGTACAAGCTGTGTCTTGATACGGCTGAATTCTGCTCAATTAACACGCAAGCGTTTCGTTAATCGCGGTCCATATACCTTTATGACTGCTTTAATCTTTCGGTATATATGCTGCAGTCTCACAAATACGCGCTTCTGTGATCCAGTTAAAACTGGGATTTGAATGCTAAATAAAAGTCTTACTGGTTTCCCGACGTTTCGTAATACATACTCTAGTTAGGGCCGATTTTACAATATTTTTAAACTCGGGGTTAAGCATCTAGCCCTCAGAAACAGATGGATTCCACTGCTTCCTATTGGCGGTTGCCATGACAAATAACTTAACTCCTTCTTTAACTCGGGGTTGAGGCACTTGTAATACTGGCCTTAACTAACTCAAGGATGATAGTATGACGACTGACGTTAAAAACATGAACTAAAGAACCAATTATTATTATTTTAACCTATACTTCCACAAGATTCTGCCAAAGTGCCTACTGTAGGCTTCAGCTATAATAATATTTTAATGAAGTCCAAATCCACCAGACTCTCCATGCTTCATTTAATAAATCCGTCCAAAAACCCAGCATATTTCCAAGACAATGGAAATATACTGCCACTTTGACAACGGGCTGTTTTGACTGTAGGTATATATGATGTAATTGAATGCTTGTACCATGACCTTTTGTACTCGTATTGATATCAAACCTTTAAAAGAATCACAAGTGTATATTATATCCATACCTAATTTTTTCCCTCTATCGAATTCATCACCTTGATATTGATTTCAGCAACAATCACAATATATACTATAGATACTCGAATCCTGTAATCAGCGAAGGCTTCTCACATAGCGTCCAATTACAGCTGCTATCCCATGAATGGAGATAACATCGAGCGCCCAGTAATGCAATAATGCAATGCTCGGTAATCCGTTCTGCGTGCAATTGCATCTGACTGCATTTCAGTGCAGTTTCTCACAGAGATGACATTGCATATTATGCAAGTTCCTCAGGTTAACCTGTAACCTTTTTGATTTCAAAATCAGTGCCGGTTTTTCAGCGGCCCGTTAAGATACTAACGGTCCGTTAGCAAGAAAATTCAGGGCTCTGATTGGCCGTTGCTAATCAAATAACAAGTTAACAGACCGTTAGATATTTTAGGTGCCACTGTAAACACCGGGTCTTATTCGTTTTCAATTTCACTGCCCCGTAGTTTTAACACGGGGCAGTGATTTGAACCCAAGTGATGTCGAGCCAAATCGAATGAAAAATAAGTTACATCACAGATAAAATATTACACAATGTTCCACTCCCGTACTAAAGCAGCTATATGCGAAAGCCATCCGCCCGCAATAATAGTTTCGCCGGGAGTCAAGGGATGGAACCACCGTTTCAACATAAATTTGAAAATAAATGTATCAAATACGATGCCAACCTATAGCTCTTCAACCAATTTACATGGTTGAGGAGGGTATAAATGTTACTGGGCCATATGCAGTAGGTGGAGGGGTAGCAAAGGTGGGACATTTGTTCCAGGAACCGTTCCAGAATCAATCACTTACGTGGGCAAATGATTTTCATAAAAAAGCATTTATTTACCCGCATAAGTGATTGTCTCGACTCTGCGATTACGTGACTCTGACTTTGCCGTTCTCGATACCAAGTTAACAAGCAACCCAGTGTATTTGACGTTGACCTATTGTTTTCGATGTAGTGTCTACACTTTTTTACCTGCCACAACTATACAAATAGCAAACATTTATCTCGACAACGACAGTCAAATTTGGTTTAATGCAGCCCTCACCGATAAGAGTTCTTACAACATACTGACTGTAACGTCTTTTTTTATCGAGTACCTCGTGACATTGAGAAGCACTTTAGGCGATTCGATATGACGTTATTCCTCCAATGGCTCGGCGCATAATGATTTTATATCACCTGGCGATACGGCGCTGTAATCACATTCACACAATGCGCCCGAGGGCTAAAATTAAACATTGCCAAGTGCTTAATTATTTCAATACAAACGTTCCGAAAGTATGTATGGCAGGAATGTTTGTTGTATTTAGCAAACTGTTGATAAAAGAATGTAAACGACAACTAGCAATTCGATGTCGTGGACCTTTTTTCTGTGTTACTCCATTTTACGTTGAGAAGGAGAGTGGATTTGCATCTTACTCGAGGATCCACTGCTGCTAGACACGAGCTAAGAGTTTCAAAAAACTGCCCACATAGCCTTTTATACGACTCAAGACATGGCGTGTGAGTTTTGAAACTCCTATCTCGTGTCTAGCAGCAGTGGGTTCACGCGAGGAGCTGGGAGACATGTTTCCAATACCCATGGCAGCCTCCCCAACATCGGTCCCCGCACGAACGAAGCACCCTGCCCCTACGAAGCCTCGGTCTCTCTTGTCGCGAACGCTGTCCCTTGCAAACGGGACTTGACCGAGCCGTCGACCGCGCGGCGTGAAGCATCGTGTCGGACGTTCGCTCGCAGCGCGGGGTCAGAGGTCCATCGCCTGGACGCCGTCCAGTCGGTGACGTCGTGTTTACCACGGCGATCGCCGCCAACCGCACACAGATCCAGCCAATCGACCCGAAATCACATCGACACCACGGACTTAAGGTTTCCCTGACATTCTACCTTACCTAACTATGGCTACGTCACAGACGTAAGGTTTCCCATGCATTCTACCATACCTGGCTATGGCTACGTCACATACATTAGGTTTCCCTGACATTCTACCTTACCTAGCTATGGCTACGTCACAGACGTAAGGTTTCCCTGACATTCTACCTTACCTAGCTATGGCTACGTCACAGACGTAAGGTTTCCCATGCATTCTACCATACCTGGCTATGGCTACGTCACATACATTAGGTTTCCCAGACATTCTACCATACCTGGCTATGGCTACGTCACATACATAAGGTTTCCCAGACATTCTACCATACCTGGCTATGGCTACGTCACATACATAAGGTTTCCCAGACATTCTACCATACCTAGCTACGGCTACGTCACAGACATAAGGTCACCCACACATTCTACCATACCTGGCTATGGCTACGGCAAAAATTTGATGCTAGTAATTTCGCCGGCAATCGCTGGGGTGCGTTGGCAACCTGTTGTAACATCATCTACCAGGCCATGGCACAAGGTCAATTATAATCAAGGACCCCAATGTTCCTCATGTGGTTACAGTTGTGGCTTCATCTACCAGGCCATTGCACAAGGTCAATTATAATCAAGGGACCCAATGTTCCTCAGGTGGTTACAGTCATGGCTTCATCTACCAGGCCATGGCACAAGGTCAATTATAATCAAGGAACCCAATGTTCCTCAGGTGGTTACAGTTATGGCTTCATCTACCAGGCCATGGCACAAGGTCAATTATAATCAAGGGACCCAATGTTCCTCAGGTGGTTACAGTTATGGCTTCATCTACCAGGCCATGGCACAAGGTCAATTATAATCAAGGAACCCAATGTTCCTCAGGTTTTTACAGTTATGGCTTCATATACCAGGCCATGGCACAAGGTCAATTATAATCAAGGGACCCAATGTTCCTCAGGTGGTTACAGTTATGGCTTCATCTACCAGACCATGGCACAAGGTCAATTATAATCAAGGGACCCAATGTTGCTCAGGTGGTTACTGTTACCTTGGTTACAGGTGATATATCAACGAACAGTGGCTCCATTCCATGACTGCCGGCGTAACTATTATTGCGGGCGGAGGGCTTTCGCGTAGCTGCTTTAGTATGGGAGTGGAACGCCTGAGTACCATCTGTACGCCATCAGTACACCGGAGGTCGCTCTCCTCGCGCATAGGCTAGGTTAGACTATGCTAGGTTAGACTAGGCTAGGTTAGACTAGGCTAGGTTAGACTAGGCTAGGTTAGACTAGGCTAGGTTAGACTAGGCTAGGTTAGACTAGGCTAGGTTAGACTAGGCTAGGTTCATCGTGATATACTTCATCATCCTTATCGAACCGCTCTGTAATAATTATTATATGCCGTTGGTTTTCTTTGACAGTAAGTTTTATTATGTGCCAGTATGCTTGCTTTGACATTTCCTAGTTACGCTACGTGCGGGCACCGTCCTCCCTCATATGATGCTAGGTTTGGCTAGATTCATAGTGATCCACATCATCACCCCCCCCCCTCCACCTCCCCCCCCCCCATCACCACGTTGTCAAAACAGTGCGTCTTCCAGCGCCACATAGCAAGCAATCAATTTGATTCCTAACGCCACATAGAACTAATTAGCACTCTGATTTATTTGTTTCATTGGTTGTCAATAAAAAAAACATCTTGGATTAATTCGCTTGGATGTGGCCTATATATAGCGTGCACGAGCGATTGTCAATTGTCGTTAGACATTAACATAACGTCTGGCCTTCAAGTGCATAGGAGTTTTTCTGAGCCTACGAAGAGTCTGTAGCTTTTGACATCACAACAAAAAAGGTTTTGCAACCATAGTTGTATACAGGCAATCCGGGTTCAGGGTATAAAGATATTTTATCGTTGGCTTCGTTGCTTTTATACATGAGCAAACGTGTTAAATATGTTACTTTAATTTGTTATAAATTAATGGATCAATTAATCAATCAATCAAAATTTCAGAGTAAATATCGAGTTACGGAAAACTTGAACAAAAATATTTGTTTCCTTATTAATTTTCTTTATTAAGTTCGTGGTAGAACCCGACCATCTACAGGGGGGGGGGGGGGGGGCCCGTGGGTTCGTATCCCAGTTCGGTAGCACATTTCTCCAGCCAAAACCGATCAATTACGTCCACATATCGTTGTTATTCTAACTAAACTCCATTTCACGTTGAGAAGCATAGTGGATTTGCATCTTCCTCGAGGACCCACTGCTGCTAGACACGAGCCAAGAGTTTCAAAACTCACAAACCATGTCTTGAGCCGGACGAGCCCTTGCATCTCGAGGAAGATGCAAATCTCTCTCAAGATGCAGGGTATAGTAATTTACCTCGAGTAGCTATCGGCAGTGAAACGGCAACCTCCGACCACGTGCCACGTCCGGCCAGTTATCTGAGCGACTGGCTCACAACGTGATACAGACTTGACTTGGTCGGCGACCGATAAACAGACGGACTCAGCTCGGACTTGAGATTGAAGTCGTCACTGACGCACAAAGCTCGGCCTCGTGTTCTGGACTGGAACCCCGTGGTACTGGGCATCAGTCACCAGCCGGCAATATGCCAGACAGCCTTCGCTGTCATTGGCGCTGCCGATATGGGGACTGAGTGTCGGTGGTTCGCCGCTAGAATGCGCTGGGCTCGCCAAGCCTGCGTGTCGGGTTGCATATCTTGGCCCCGTTTACGTGGGACAGCATATTTTGTATGCCGTGAAAATAACAGGGCTGTAATATTTCATATTGTATTCGTGTATTATATCATCGATCATATTTATGTTATAAATTATATAAAAGTTTAGCATAAAATAGTGATGAACTGTATAGTTTGGCTTAAACCTTTTGTAGCCGACTTTTGTCAAAAATGCTCCCAAACGGTGGTTTACATTGAGGTATGAATCAGGGATGGCCAAAAATATTCCAAGTATCGATCATCGGATTCGATTCTTCAAAATTCGATTCTGTCGATCCGAATCTTTCGGAGAAGAAAATCGATACGATTACATCGATAATTTTCAGAGCGATAATCAATATGTCGGAAGGTCAATTCATTTTCCGGAAATTTTTAGTTAAATCTAACGTTGAAGGTGGGTTTTACTTTTATGACTATTTTGCCCGGGTTGTACCTACTGGAAGTTTTTCAATTCCTAGTTGGGATCAGTTCCTATTCGGGATTCCTATTTGGGATCCCAACTAGGAATTAAAAAACCGGATGTTGAAAGTGAAGCACGTGCCCTGAATTGCCAAGTGTAAAGATCATAAATATCGGTTACAAAAAAGCAATACAGGCAATGTATCGGAACTGCATGAATCGATTCAAAATATCGACCTACTCTTTCCCCATATGGCCGAATGCTGCAGAGGATGTCACTGAGTGCACACTCAGAAGGCAAATTTCATTGCACAGTCCCGTTCGAAATCGTACATGAGTACCTACACTGTGTATGCGGCTTGGCCATTGAGTAGTTCTGATTGGTGCAGAGGCAATGTTGACGACATCGTGTCACTGACATTGCCAGCTGTAAACCCAACTTGATTAGTGCAGAGCCAATGTTGATGACATCGTGTCACTGACATTGCCAGCTGTAAACCCAGCTTGATTGGTGCAGAGCCAACGTTGATGACATCGTGTCACTGACATTGCCAGCTGTAAACCCAGCTTGATTGGTGCAGAGCCAATGTTGATGACATCGTGTCACTGACATTGCCAGCTGTAAACCCACCTTAATTGGTTCAGAGCCAATGTTGATGACATCGTGTCATTGACATTGCCAGCTGTAAACCCAGCTTGATTGGTGCAGAGCCAATGTTGATGACATCGTGTCACTGACATTGCCGGCTGTAAACCCAGCTTGATTGGTGAAGAGCCAATGTTGATGACATCGTGTCACTGACATTGCCAGCTGTAAACTCAGCTTGATTGGTGCAGAGCCAATGATGATGACATCGTGTCACTGACATTGCCAGCTGTAAACCCAGCTTGATTGGTGCAGAGCCAATGTTGATGACATCGTGTCACTGACATTGCCAGCTGTAAACCCAGCGTAATTGGTGCAGAGCCAATGTTGATGACATCGTGTCACTGACATTGCCAGCTGTAAACCCAGCTTGATTAGTGCAGAGCCAATGTTGATGACATCGTGTCACTGACTTTGCCAGCTGTAAACCCAGCTTGATTGGTGCAGAGCCAATGTTGATGACATCGTGTCACTGACATTTCCGGCTGTAAACCCAGCTTGATTGGTGCAGAGCCAATGTTGATGACAATTGTGTCATTGACATTGCCAGCTGTAAACCCAGCTTGATTGGTGCAGAGCCAATGTTGATGACATCGTGTCACTGACATTGCCAGCTGTAAACCCAGCTTTTTGGGTCAAAACTAGAGGAAACATGACAATGAGACACACTTTCAATTAAACCATGATATTCACCGAAATTTCCAATCGTTGTTATTTAGATGTGTGTGAACTGAGCATCGTCTGACCAAGTGTTTCTTTTCTGCTTGCAGCTTCCGGCGCCGAAGTCTCCCAACGACCAGGTAATTAGCCCACATTTTCTACCGAAAACCCATGAAAATCCTCGAAAATCCAAGAAGGAATTTTGATAGCGAAATAAGCAATGCATGGTATAGTCCATGGGTATATGGGTAGGTACACGGCGTATACCCGCCTTTTATTTAAAAGAAATATACGCTGATAAACGCTGGCGACTAGTAGCTTTCCCCCTCAGTGTTGAGGGAAAGATGCGCGGTAGCATACCTGGTAAACCCAACGTTATAACAGTTATAACACGGAGTATACATTTGCTAATACTCGCGTTTATTTTAGAGAAATACGCGTTGACACTCTGCTTTGACACTCTGCTTTGACACTCTGCTTTGACACTCTGCTTTGACACTCTGCTTTGACACTCTGCTTTGACACTCTGCTTTGACACTCTGCTTTGACACTCTGCTTTGACACTCTGCTTTGAAACTCTGCTTTGAAACTCTGCTTTGACACTCTGCTTTGACACTCTGCTTTGACACTCTGCTTTGACACTCTGATTTGACACTCTGCTTTGACACTCTGCTTTGACACTCTGCTTTGACACTCTGCTTTGACACTCTGCTTTGACACTCTGCTTTGACACTCTGCTCGCTAATTTCAAGCTTCATTGCGAATAGTTTCGACTTACTTTTGAATACTATATTCATGGTTTCAGCACTAAATAGACCCATTCCAGGCAAACCATTTGCAAAGTGTTGTGACAAGGCATGGCAGCCATCGACAGCACACATTGTATTTCTATCCGAGCACACAACCAGGGCCTTCTGGGTGGAAAGCAAGTGTTGTGACAAGGCATGGCAGCCATCGACAGCACACATTGAATTTCTATCCGAGCACACAACCAGGGCCTTCAGGGTGGAATTGTTTCCCATCGCTCTTATGGCTCGAATGTTGCTGGTAGGATGCTGTTGGAAATGGCAGTACATGAACACTAGCATTTGCTAAGGTCAAAGCCACTTTTAGACATCCTATTTGCCATACGAGCGAAATCAGATTTTGGGTGGCATCAGGTTTTCTATAGTGTTGGATTTCATTATTTAGGAAGCCTACTTTTGCACAATAATCAATTTAGGAAGCCTTGGCAGGTCCTTAAAACAGGTTGGTTCCTTGTTTCACGCTGTAATTGTCAATCGAGCTATCACCCTTGAGGATGTAACTATACTCAATTTCACGTTGAGAAGGAGAGTGGATTTGCATCTTCCTCAAGGACCCACTGCTGCTAGACACGAGCTAAGATTTTCAAAACTGCCCATAGAGCCGTGAGTTTTGAAACTCATAGCTCGTGTCTAGCAGCAGTGGGGCCTCGAGGATGATGTAAATCTACTCTCCTTCTTAACGTGAGTTGGAGTTTAGGTGTGTGTTACGAATCGTCGGGAAAACAGTGAGACTTTATTTCGCATTCAATATCCAGTTTGTAAACGCTTTTTTCCATAACCCTGTTCGCTAAGATGCGAATCTGAGACGCAGTATAAGAGTTCATGAGCCGAGCTTTCCGACCTGTGTAGAGCCCCTGCAACAGCAGCCTTCTTTAAACTCATTGGTGGACAACCTCAATGCTAATTCCCATTCAAAAACAACTGCAAGAATGCTGTCCACCAGTGAGATGGCATGTATTGCAGGTGCTCTGTAATTGAGTGACGCAATCCAGTGGATGCATGAAGCCAAGATGCATGGCGAGTTGTTGTCTCGAGCAAAGTTCGCTGAGCTGCGAAATAAACCGCCGACCGGTATCACTTTTATTTTCCATCATAAACACGTATTCATTTTTCACATCGAACAACCTTGAGTATCGATTGACAGTATCGATTTGAAGACGCCTGAACCCGAGCAGGTTTCGCGCTTTGCATCAGTGCGTTCGTCCTCGGCGCAGTGGTAAACAAATCTACAGTCTCTTCAGAATAGGGTGATACCACAGTGGTGATGCGACTCAGGTTTGCATTGTTGGCCTGTGAGGCTGGCTGGGAAATTGCCAGTAGCTAGCCTGAAATGACGGGCAAGGGTCGTCAGAATCAGAAACATGGACTGCATTGGCTGTGTGTGCATTGTTGGCCTGTGGGGCTGGCTGGGAAATTGCCAGTAGCCAGCCTGAAATGACGGGCAAGGGTGGTCAGAAGCAGACACATGGACTGCATTGGCTGTGTGGGCGTTGTTGGCCTGTGAGGCTGGCTGGGAAATTGCTAGTATAGCCAGCCTGAAATGACGGGCAAGGGTCGTCAGAATCAGACACATGGACTGCATAGCGTATCTCCTAATGTGGTTGCAGGTTAGTTTCTCTCCCACAGGTTCGTATACCACGCACTGCGGCTGATGCAATCTTGAAGCTCATTGCGTCGTGCATATTTTTAGCGCATGCATTTAAAGTTATCACACGAGCTGATTATGCAATATGCTATACACTCACGGTCATTCCTGGCACTATGCTGCATATACCCACCTTTCCCCCAGTTGTAGCGTGTACCCACCTTTCCCCCAGTGTTAGCGTGTACCCACCTTTCCCCCAGTTGTAGCGTGTACCCACCTTTCCCCCTGTGTTAGCGTGTACCCACCTTTCCCCCAGTTTTAGCGTGTACCCACCTTTCCCCCAGTTTTAGCGTGTACCCACCTTTCCCCCAGTTTTAGCGTGTATATCATCCTTTCCCCCAGTTTTAGCGTGTACCCACCTTTCCCCCAGTTTTAGCGTGTACCCTCCTTTCCCCCAGTTTTAGCGTGTACCCACCTTTCCCCCAGTTTTAGCGTGTACCCACCTTTCCCCCAGTTTTAGCGTGAACCCACCTTTCCCCCTGTGTAAGCGTGTACCCACCTTTCCCCCAGTTTTAGCGTGAACCCACCTTTCCCCCTGTGTTAGCGTGTACCCACCTTTCCCCCAGTTTTAGCGTGAACCCACCTTTCCCCCTGTGTTAGCGTGTGCCCACCTTTCCCCCAGTTTTAGCGTGTACCCACCTTTCCCCCAGTTTTAGCGTGAACCCACCTTTCCCCCTGTGTTAGCGTGTAGCCACCTTTCCCCCAGTTTTAGCGTGTACCCACCTTTCCCCCAGTTTTAGCGTGTACCCACCTTTCCCCCAGTTTAAGCGTGTACCCACCTTTCCCCCAGTTTTCGCGTGTACCCACCTTTCCCCCCGTTTTAGCGTGTGCCCACCTTTCCCCCAGTTTTAGCGTGTGCCCACCTTTTCCCCAGTTTTAGCGTGTACCCACCTTTCCCCCAGTTTTAGCGTGTACCCACCTTTCCCCCAGTTTTAGCGTGTGCCCACCTTTCCCCCAGTTTAAGCGTGTACCCACCTTTCCCCCAGTTTTAGCGTGTGCCCACCTTTTCCCCAGTTTTAGCGTGTACCCACCTTTCCCCCAGTTTTAGCGTGTACCCACCTTTCCCCCAGTTTAAGCGTGTACCCACCTTTCCCCCGGTTTTAGCGTGTGCCCACCTTTCCCCCAGTTTTAGCGTGTACCCACCTTTCCCCCAGTTTTAGCGTGTACCCACCTTTCCCCCAGTTTTAGCGTGTACCCACCTTTCCCCCAGTTTTAGCGTGTACCCACCTTTCCCCCTGTGTTAGCGTGTACCCACCTTTCCCCCAGTTTTAGCGTGTACCCACCTTTCCCCCAGTTTAAGCGTGTACCCACCTTTCCCCCAGTTTTAGCGTGTACTTACCTTTCCCCCAGTTTTAGCGTGTACCCACCTTCCCCCAGTTTTAGCGTGTACCCACCTTCCCCCAGTTTTAGCGTGTACCCACCTTTCCCCCAGTTTTAGCGTGTACCCACCTTTACCCCAGTTTTAGCGTGTACCCACCTTCCCCCAGTTTTAGCGTGTACCCACCTTTCCCCCAGTTTTAGCGTGTACCCACCTTTCCCCCAGTTTTAGCGTGTACCCACCTTTCCCCCAGTTTTAGCGTGTACCCACCTTCCCCCAGTTTTAGCGTGTACCCACCTTCCCCCAGTTTTAGCGTGTACCCACCTTTCCCCCAGTTTTAGCGAGTACCCACCTTTACCCCAGTTTTAGCGTGTACCCACCTTTCCCCCAGTTTTAGCGTGTACCCACCTTTCCCCCAGTTTTAGCGTGTACCCACCTTTCCCCAGTTTTAGCGTGTACCCACCTTTCCCCCAGTTTTAGCGTGTACCCACCTTTCCCCCAGTTTTAGCGTGTACCCTCCTTTCCCCCAGTTTTAGCGTGTACCCTCCTTTCCCCCAGTTTTAGCGTGTACCCTCCTTTCCCCCAGTTTTAGCGTGTACCCTCCTTTCCCCCAGTTTTAGCGTGTACCCTCCTTTCCCCCAGTTTTAGCGTGTACCCACCTTCCCCCAGTTTTAGCGTGTACCCACCTTTCCCCCAGTTTTAGCGTGTACCCACCTTTCCCCCAGTTTTAGCGTGTACCCACCTTTCCCCCAGTTTTAGCGTGTACCCACCTTCCCCCAGTTTTAGCGTGTGCCCACCTTTCCCCCGGTTTTAGCGTGTATATCATCCTTTCCCCCAGTTTTAGCGTGTACCCACCTTCCCCCAGTTTTAGCGTGTGCCCACCTTTCCCCCGGTTTTAGCGTGTATATCATCCTTTCCCCCAGTTTTAGCGTGTACCCACCTTTCCCCCAGTTTTAGCGTGTACCCACCTTTCCCCCAGTTTAAGCGTGTACCCACCTTTCCCCCAGTTTTAGCGTGTGCCCACCTTTTCCCCAGTTTTAGCGTGTACCCACCTTCCCCCAGTTTTAGCGTGTGCCCACCTTTCCCCCGGTTTTAGCGTGTATATCATCCTTTCCCCCAGTTTTAGCGTGTACCCACCTTTCCCCCAGTTTTAGCGTGTACCCTCCTTTCCCCCAGTTTTAGCGTGTACCCACCTTTCCCCCAGTTTTAGCGTGTACCCACCTTTCCCCCAGTTTTAGCGTGTGCCCACCTTTCCCCCAGTTTTAGCGTGTACCCACCTTCCCCCAGTTTTAGCGTGTGCCCACCTTTCCCCCGGTTTTAGCGTGTATATCATCCTTTCCCCCAGTTTTAGCGTGTACCCACCTTCCTCCAGTTTTAGCGTGTGCCCACCTTTTCCCCAGTTTTAGCGTGTGCCCACCTTTCCCCCAGTTTTAGCGTGTACCCACCTTCCCCCAGTTTTAGCGTGTGCCCACCTTTCCCCCGGTTTTAGCGTGTATATCATCCTTTCCCCCAGTTTTAGCGTGTAGCCACCTTTCCCCCAGTTTTAGCGTGTACCCACCTTTCCCCCAGTTTTAGCGTGTACCCACCTTCCCCCAGTTTTAGCGTGTACCCACCTTTCCCCCAGTTTTAGCGTGTGCCCACCTTTCCCCCAGTTTTAGCGTGTACCCACCTTTCCCCCAGTTTAAGCGTGTACCCACCTTTCCCCCGGTTTTAGCGTGTGCCCACCTTTCCCCCAGTTTTAGCGTGTACCCACCTTTCCCCCAGTTTTAGCGTGTACCCACCTTTCCCCCAGTTTTAGCGTGTACCCACCTTTCCCCCTGTGTTAGCGTGTACCCACCTTTCCCCCAGTTTTAGCGTGTACCCACCTTTCCCCCAGTTTAAGCGTGTACCCACCTTTCCCCCAGTTTTAGCGTGTACTTACCTTTCCCCCAGTTTAAGCGTGTACCCACCTTCCCCCAGTTTTAGCGTGTACCCACCTTCCCCCAGTTTTAGCGTGTACCCACCTTTCCCCCAGTTTTAGCGTGTACCCACCTTTACCCCAGTTTTAGCGTGTACCCA
Organism: Nemoura dubitans; assembly: GCA_921293005.1. Classification (NCBI taxonomy): domain Eukaryota; kingdom Metazoa; phylum Arthropoda; class Insecta; order Plecoptera; family Nemouridae; genus Nemoura; species Nemoura dubitans. The sequence continues at coordinate 13,463,993 of OV121078.1, read as the reverse complement.
CCTTCCCCCAGTTTTAGCGTGTACCCACCTTTCCCCCAGTTTTAGCGTGTACCCACCTTTCCCCCAGTTTTAGCGTGTACCCACCTTTCCCCCAGTTTTAGCGTGTACCCACCTTCCCCCAGTTTTAGCGTGTACCCACCTTCCCCCAGTTTTAGCGTGTACCCACCTTTCCCCCAGTTTTAGCGAGTACCCACCTTTACCCCAGTTTTAGCGTGTACCCACCTTTCCCCCAGTTTTAGCGTGTACCCACCTTTCCCCCAGTTTTAGCGTGTACCCACCTTTCCCCAGTTTTAGCGTGTACCCACCTTTCCCCCAGTTTTAGCGTGTACCCACCTTTCCCCCAGTTTTAGCGTGTACCCTCCTTTCCCCCAGTTTTAGCGTGTACCCTCCTTTCCCCCAGTTTTAGCGTGTACCCTCCTTTCCCCCAGTTTTAGCGTGTACCCTCCTTTCCCCCAGTTTTAGCGTGTACCCTCCTTTCCCCCAGTTTTAGCGTGTACCCACCTTCCCCCAGTTTTAGCGTGTACCCACCTTTCCCCCAGTTTTAGCGTGTACCCACCTTTCCCCCAGTTTTAGCGTGTACCCACCTTTCCCCCAGTTTTAGCGTGTGCCCACCTTTCCCCCAGTTTTAGCGTGTACCCACCTTCCCCCAGTTTTAGCGTGTGCCCACCTTTCCCCCGGTTTTAGCGTGTATATCATCCTTTCCCCCAGTTTTAGCGTGTACCCACCTTCCCCCAGTTTTAGCGTGTGCCCACCTTTCCCCCGGTTTTAGCGTGTATATCATCCTTTCCCCCAGTTTTAGCGTGTACCCACCTTTCCCCCAGTTTTAGCGTGTACCCACCTTTCCCCCAGTTTAAGCGTGTACCCACCTTTCCCCCAGTTTTAGCGTGTGCCCACCTTTTCCCCAGTTTTAGCGTGTACCCACCTTCCCCCAGTTTTAGCGTGTGCCCACCTTTCCCCCGGTTTTAGCGTGTATATCATCCTTTCCCCCAGTTTTAGCGTGTACCCACCTTTCCCCCAGTTTTAGCGTGTACCCTCCTTTCCCCCAGTTTTAGCGTGTACCCACCTTTCCCCCAGTTTTAGCGTGTACCCACCTTTCCCCCAGTTTTAGCGTGTGCCCACCTTTCCCCCAGTTTTAGCGTGTACCCACCTTCCCCCAGTTTTAGCGTGTGCCCACCTTTCCCCCGGTTTTAGCGTGTATATCATCCTTTCCCCCAGTTTTAGCGTGTACCCACCTTCCCCCAGTTTTAGCGTGTGCCCACCTTTTCCCCAGTTTTAGCGTGTGCCCACCTTTCCCCCAGTTTTAGCGTGTACCCACCTTCCCCCAGTTTTAGCGTGTGCCCACCTTTCCCCCGGTTTTAGCGTGTATATCATCCTTTCCCCCAGTTTTAGCGTGTAGCCACCTTTCCCCCAGTTTTAGCGTGTACCCACCTTTCCCCCAGTTTTAGCGTGTACCCACCTTCCCCCAGTTTTAGCGTGTACCCACCTTTCCCCCAGTTTTAGCGTGTACCCACCTTTCCCCCAGTTTTAGCGTGTACCCACCTTTCCCCCAGTTTTAGCGTGTGCCCACCTTTCCCCCAGTTTTAGCGTGTACCCACCTTCCCCCAGTTTTAGCGTGTGCCCACCTTTCCCCCGGTTTTAGCGTGTATATCATCCTTTCCCCCAGTTTTAGCGTGTACCCACCTTCCCCCAGTTTTAGCGTGTGCCCACCTTTCCCCCGGTTTTAGCGTGTATATCATCCTTTCCCCTAGTTGTTTCTTTTCCTCTAGTTTTAGCGATACATTTTTCACGGATCCGAACCGGTGTCTAAACCGAGATACCAAAATTTCTACTAATCGAACCCGGAGTCACATATTTAAAATGACTATGCATATAAAGTAAAATCTAAACTGAATGGCCAGCCGGCGGCCTCGGACTGGAATTGTTTACCACTGCAGCATGTTATGCAACTGCAAGCCAGGCCCCCCAAGCTCGCCTCTGAAATATGCACATCCATGTTGATGCCAAGACGAGGTACGGTGCATTACTAGCCAGGACTAGAGAGGCTTTGGTTGACGGAGAGCGGCCAATGAATCGCATGGACGCCATTTTTTGTCCACACTCCTGGCTGTCACTGACCAGCTTCAAGCTAAATTGAGCTTAATATAATCTAAATTAAGGCTAAATATAGGCTAAACATAGGCTTAATATAGGCTACATATATGCTGAATATAGGCTATATATAGGCTAAACATAGGCTTAATATAGGCTACATATAGGCTGAATATAGGCTTAATATAGGCCAAACATAGGTTAATATAGGCTGAATATAGGCTAAATATAGGCTAAACATAGGCTTAATATAGGCTACATATATGCTGAATATAGGCTATATATAGGCTAAACATAGGCTTAATATAGGCTACATATAGGCTGAATATAGGCTTAATATAGGCCAAACGTAGGTTAATATAGGCTGAATATAGGCTAAATATAGGCTAAACATAGGCTTACTATAGGATAATTATAGGCTAAACATTGGGTTAATATAGGCTAAACATTGGCTTTATATAGGCTTAATATAGGCTAAACATAGGCTAAACATAGGCTTAATATAGGCTAAATATAGGCTGAATATAGGCTAAATATAAGCTAAACAAAGGCTTAATATAGGTTAAATATATGTGAAATATAGGCAAAATATGGGCTAAACATATAAGCTTAATAGAGGCTAAATTGAGCTAAATTGAGGCAAAATATAGGTTAAAAAGGCAAAATTGAAGTTATGATAATGATTTCCACGTGTCACATTGTTTAATCGCCATGAAATATGAATTCATATCATTTGGACAATTAATGGCGTCCAAAACGGGTTCAAGCATGGCCGCTCCCTGTCAAACGGCGCCTCTAGCCGATGACCATGTGAACTGACTATCGCAGTGAGTGCAGTGTTATCAGCCGCTTATCCGGCAAGCTGATAGCGCAAGGGTGGGGTGGCGGGGTGGTGGGGCGGGGAGGGGAGGACAAGACTTGTTTACAACATTTGGAGCCAGGAGATTATCAGAACAGCTGCTTTTTATGTCAATTGCCTCGAGTCTGTTGATGATAATCCGTTTTGTTGTTGTCGAGTCGGCGGGTTTACGACGAACTGAGCAGTAGCTATATGTCTTACGTAAAGTATATAAGCTTAATTATCTGTCTAGGGAATGACAACTTTAATTCGTTTCGGCAATTTTCTGTCAGATTTCGATGCACATAAACCAACTTTTACTCAATTATGGGAGAATCTTGTTCAACATGGCGGCTAAGGAATTTTATTGTTCTCCACTAAGATTTGTCTTTTGGCATAGGCGAACATTCAAACATTTTTAGGGACAAATTGGTCTTCTCAGGCTGGGTTCCATTCGCATGTCAGTCCTGGAATCGGCACCGAACCCTCGGCCTTTTGGCTGCGTGCTGGGACCGAGATGTTTGAGCCGGGCACAAAGGGGGGACATTGGTCTTCTCAGACTGGGTTACATTCGCATGTCAGTCCTGGAATCAGCACCGAACCCTCGGTGATTGAAAAAACAACTCTTGATGGTCCGCCCCTCTGACGTAACGGCGTTTCGGTCTGACTTGCTTGACGGGTAGACTGTGGGAAACGGAATACGAATAGCACAGGAGTAAGGCGGGTTTTAGCCGAGTTTGGAGGCCTGTCAACAAGCCCCTGTTGGTCATATTATGTTGAAATTATAACTACATAAGAATCAATATTATTTATATTACGTGTTAAAATTTCATAAAGATTTGATCGATATCTTCGTTATTGCAAAGGTTTGAAATGAGGGCGATTTCAATGCAAAGTCCATAAGACCTCACAATCTTTCCCACACCCTGGCATCAAGCGAAAACACACGGCTCCAAGGGTCGCTCCTCCTGCCTGCACTTGTCTATTAGCCCATACATGGACCCTCTGTGTGCAGACTGTGTCTGTGCTCGGTCGCCATGTTAGCCTAGGTCAGTGTCCAGCGAGTCTCTATGTAAGTAGGCCAGATTGTGTGGATTCAATTGGACCGTGCAATCTGGCGTTTTTTTCACTTGGTGCTCGCGATGCAACAGTGTTGCATTCGGCAAACGTTTGCTTGCTATTGCGTCGCGATCGATAGTTTCGCGTAACGTCATTTTACGTGGTTTCAAATTCTTTTCCATAGTTACCATAGTTACGGACGTTCCTTAGCCAAACGAATCATGGCATATAAATTATTCTTAAGCCTTGTACATTACGTAGGAGGTGAACTATTTTGGTGGTGCTGTCACTAATAGTTTGCCTGTAAACAATTGTGTGGTAGATATTCGTTGGCCAAAGTTGATCTTACCAGTACCGCAGATATAATTGGCTACCCAGATGTTCCACTCCCATACTAAAGCAACTACGTGAAAGCCCTCCGCCCGCAATAATAGTTTCGCCGGCAGTCAAGGGATGGAGCCACTGTTTTTGTTATTTTACCTGTAACCAAGGTAACAGTAACCACCTGAGGAACATTGGGTCCCTTGATTATAATTGACCATGTGCCATGGCCTGGTAGATGAAGCCATAACTGTAACCACCTGAGCAACATTGGGTCCCTTGATTATAATTGACCTTGTGCCATGGTCTGGTAGTTGAAGCCATAACTGTAACCACCTGAGGAACATTGGGTCCCTTGATTATAATTGACCATGTGCCATGGCCTGGTAGATGAAGCCATAACTGTAACCACCTGAGGAACATTGGGTCCCTTGATTATTATTGACCTTGTGCCATGGTCTGGTAGATGAAGCCATAACTGTAACCACCTGAGGAACATTGGGTCCCTTGATTATAATTGACCATGTGCCATGGCCTGGTAGATGAAGCCATAACTGTAACCACATGAGGAACATTGGGTCCCTTGATTATTATTGACCTTTTGCCTTGGCCTGGTAGATGAAGCCATAACTGTAACCACCTGAGGAACATTGGGTCCCTTGATTATAATTGACCTTGTGCCATGGCCTGGTAGATGAAGCCATAACTGTAACCACCTGAGGAACATTGGGTCCCTTGATTTTAATTGACCTTGTGCCATGGCCTGGTAGATGAAGCCATAACAGTAACCACCTGAGGAACATTGGGTCCCCAAATCACAATCGACCTTGTGCCATGACCTGGTAGATGATGTTAAAACAGGTTGCCAACGCACCCCAGCGATTGCCGGTGAAATAACTGGTGGAACATCTGTGTGTGACCCTGTACATCTGTGCCGGCAGCAACAAGTTCCTTGTCGCCCGTGCTGGCACCGGGCGGATAGTGACCCGTTGCCCGGGCGACCCTCGCTCACCGTGCCGGTGTTTGCCACCGAGGAGTGCCCGTGGTCAAAATTTGTCACCCTCGACCCCGGGCTCGACACCGGGTAGGACACCGGGTTCGACACCGGGTTCGACACCGGGTTCGACACCGGGTTCGACACCGGGTTCGACACCGGGTTCGACACCGGGTTCGACACCGGGTTCGACACCGGGTTCGACACCGGATTCGTCACCCGACGACGACAAGGCGCGTGTTTCGCGGCGGTTAAAGTGATCGTTAACTGTAAAAAACTACTTCAAACTGGGATTTGATTGCTAAATCAAAAGTCTCACTGGTTTCCCGACGTTTCGTAAGATATGCTAGTTACTTTTCCTCGAGGGTGATAGCTTGACTGACGGCGCCAGCGTGAACGAAATAACCAATTGTGGATGAACCTAGACTTCCTGGACCTGACGAGCCTGCCAATTAGTAGGCCTCCTAGACCTGACGAGCCTGCCAATTAGTAGGCCTCCTAGACCTGACGAGCCTGCCAATTAGTAGGCCTCCTAGACCTGACGAGCCTGCCAATTAGTAGGCCTGGACCTGACGAGCCTGCCAATTAGTAGGCCTCCTAGACCTGACGAGCCTGCCAATTAGTAGGCCTCCTGGACCTGACGAGCCTGCCAATTAGTAAGCCTCCAAGACCTGACGAGCCTGCCAATTAGTAGGCCTCCTGGACCTGACGAGCCTGCCAATTAGTAGGCCTCCTAGACCTGACGAGCCTGCCAATTAGTAGGCCTCCTAGACCTGACGAGCCTGCCAATTAGTAGGCCTCCTGGACCTGACGAGCCTGCCAATTAGTAGGCCTCCTAGACCTGACGAGCCTGCCAATTAGTAGGCCTCCTAGACCTGACGAGCCTGCCAATTAGTAGGCCTCCTAGACCTGACGAGCCTGCCAATTAGTAGGCCTCCTAGACCTGACGAGCCTGCCAATTAGTAGGCCTCCTAGACCTGACGAGCCTGCCAATTAGTAGGCCTCCTGGACCTGACGAGCCTGCCAATTAGTAGGCCTCCTGGACCTGACGAGCCTGCCAATTAGTAGGCCTCCTAGACCTGACGAGCCTTCCAATTAGTAGGCCTCCTAGACCTGACGAGCCTGCCAATTAGTAGGCCTCCTAGACCTGACGAGCCTGCCAATTAGTAGGCCTCCTAGACCTGACGAGCCTGCCAATTAGTAGGCCTCCTAGACCTGACGAGCCTGCCAATTAGTAGGCCTCCTGGACCTGACGAGCCTGCCAATTAGTAGGCCTCCTGGACCTGACGAGCCTGCCAATTAGTAGGCCTCCTAGACCTGACGAGCCTGCCAATTAGTAGGCCTCCTGGACCTGACGAGCCTGCCAATTAGTAGGCCTCCTGGACCTGACGAGCCTGCCAATTAGTAGGCTGGCAGCCACTCTAGGCAACGTGTACTACAGGAATGCGCAATTTTTTTGAAAACGGGAAAATTTAAATTAACGATCGCACAGCCTTCTATAGTTGGAGCTTTTAGCCATTGGCGAGAAGGCTGTGGGAACATGAAAGTGGAATAATGTTTGTGCTGGGATTAGTTTGACTAAATAACTTTCCTACGTAACTACGGAAATTTATGGTTGCTATGGAAACTAATATTTCCTATAGTTTACGGAAGCTACTTAGCCAAAAAAATCATAGCACAAAAATGATTCTCACGTAATTTGAAAACCTTATACTATGTGTTACCTAGGATGAGCTATTTTGGTGGGGCTGTCACTCATAGTTGCCTGTAAACAATTGTTTGGTAGATATTCGTTGGCCAATTGTGTTAAATGGTTTACACAAATTTGACAATTCGGTAATGCTCTGATGAGACTGACTTGCGGTCCTAAAGAGAACCTAGGTCGACGTTTCGTCGGCGTTGGCGCCAACACCGACGAAACGTAGACCTAGGTTCTCTTTAGGACCGCAAGTCAGTCTCATCAGAGCATTCCGGAACGCCTTAGCAACATCTAACCTTGGCTCTGAATCACTCCGTCATTCCAAATTTGACAATGTTTGCTGTGTGAACTGTGTTGATATCGTGCAATGCGAACTCGTGACTTGCAAGGCGATGTGCACGCTCACTTTAACCCCAGCAATTGGCACTTGATCTTGTTGTTCGCGTCGGCGATGTCAATGTTCTGTGTCTGGCGCCTGCGCAGTCGGGCGCACACGCGCGCGCACGCCTTTGTTTTCGCGTTCGAGTGACAGAAATAAACCCGAGTTGTGATTCGGCCCTGGCCTGCCCTAACCTCTGCTGGTCGCCCGTCCAACGCCCGTCTCGGCGCAGTGTTGCTTAACTCCAATCCCTCCAACCTCTCTCCCTCTCTGAGAGCTGGCCACGTGCATGGCGGTCACCCAACCAACGCCCGTCTCGGCGCAGTGTCGCTTAACTCCAATCCCTCCAACCTCTTTCCCTCTCTAAGAGCTGGCCACGAGACCCATCCACCCGCCGACTCGGCGCAGTGTTACTTAACTTGTCTAACCCTCAAATTTCAATGGCCTTTGAGTTTGGCATGGTCAACGGAGAACATTGACTTGTATCTATATATATTTATTATGTATGTATAAATTTCGCAACGGAAATTGATACGGTTCAAAGGAAGGAACTCGCAACTGCGATATAAAATAATCGTACATTTTTAAAGGCAATCTGATAACCGAAGTCCGGCCGCGGCGGCAAGGTTCTTGCCTTGGTCGATGCCATTGCAGACAGAACTCAGTGTGCGTGCAATGGTGTGGAGGACTTCCTCTCTTGTCGAAGTCCAAGGAGAGCCGGGCGGTGTGTTACCTCCGACCTAATGGTCCGCACACGCCGCTTACGTAATCGTTGTTTGTTATCGAATTGTGGACATGTCATGGGTTGTGTTGTTTTCTTCGTTTACTTCTTGGGCTTTGCCCACGCAATCTGTGTCGCGTTGGGGATGAGCGTATTGCCTTGTTTGTATGCGGATATAAAAGTGATGACAAAAGTCAAAACTCTTCTTCGGACAATAACTTCATATTAAATTTCTTAGACTCATGCCTATATGTGCCATATTTAGCACTAGTTGTTTAGCACCAATTTAGCGTTAAAATCCCTGTTTGAAATAGTTTATTTTTGAAAATATCTTCTACAACAAAATGTGGACGCAGTCGTTTAATTCCCGTCGATTTTTAATAAGTTGATAATGAAAACGTAGGATTTTATCAAAAATCGTTCAATGCGAATTAAAAGATAATGTTATTTCATGCAGGCCTAAAAGCTTTGGAAATGTTGTATTTCACCAAGTTGAAATCGTGTGCGCCCAAATGTTCGTGAAGATCTCATGAACATTTGTGCAGAGCTTTGGCCGCGCAATCCGGACAATATTCTCTAAAAATGTGTTGTTGGTTTCATTCTACGTTTAGTGTTGTGTTCGCAGTTTTGGAGACCCACGTTTCAGGAGTTATCAGGAGTCTACCCAGGATATAATAAAATTATCAGGAGCTAGCCAGGATATCAGGAACTATGTGGAGGTCAACCCCTGCATAAGCAAATGACAGTATTAAATTACGTTTATACTACGTTTAGCTTCTGCGTTTATACTTGCCGACATGCTGTGTCGTTGTTTGGAGACCAACATTTCAGGAGTTTTCAGGGGGCTTCCCAGGATCTAAGAAAATTATCAGGAGCTAGCCAGGATTTCAGGATTAATTGATGAGCGTAGCGAGTGAAGCGAGCGAAGCGAAATCATCAATTTCACTACTGCTAAATAAAAGCACTTGTGTGTTTTTTTGTTTTTTTGTATATTTTTGTTTGCGCGCGCTCTACAGGCCAAACGCCTGCGACGAATGCGATGAAATTTTCAGGGTGTCTACTTTTGTTCTCAACTTAGACCCCCCGCGTTTTTTAAAGAAAATCCTCCATACCCTTCACTTTCAAAGCAGAAAAAAGAGCAATATTCGACAATTGGGAAATTTGGGAAAAGGACGGAAATTTATTTAAAAATGCGTATTGTTTTCAAAATTTCCCAATTTCGATTGTTGTCTTTAGAAACCATCGAAACCAAATTGAAACATCATACCAGATTTTTTGACTTCAAGTTGACTTCAAGATTTGACAGATGTTAAAAACTTTGTCAATTTCTTGCATGCAAGTTTTTGAAAGTAAGTCCGCGGCAGAAATATGTCTCCAACCTAAAAAAAACCCTTGGGCATGAGTTACATCTATGTATTTACATGAACATTGCTCATTGATCTCAAAGAGCATATTTCCGCTACCCAACAGCTCGGACAGAAACAAAGAAAGGTCAGAATCGTTTACATTTTCAAGTTATCAGAATTTTTGAGAAAGCAATCCATCATTCCCTTTGGCTTTTTGCCTCAATCTTTTTATGCGCTATATACAAACCGCTACGCTCATCTTCAACGCAACACAAATTGTGTTCGCGAAGCCCTAGTAAGGAGGTCAACACCTGCATGAGCACATGACAGTATTAAATTACATGTTATTATACTGTATCAATGGCTACGCCTTCGACAAATCACATGGGAATGCATTTTCGTTGCACAATGCACTTTGCTTGCAAAATGCACTTTGCTTGCAAAATGCAGTTGTGTCAGTCACAACGCGTCCCGCCTGGACAATGACAAGCCTGGCAGCGCATGCGCAATGAGCAAGAGCCACTCCATAATGTCGCTCCGTAAGACAATGGTAAGAGAATGGTAAGACCATGGTAAGACAGTGGTAAGACCATGGTAAGACAGTGGTAAGACCATGGTAAGACAGTGGTAAGACCATGGTAAGACAGTGGTAAGGCAGTGGTAAGACAGTGGTAAGACAGTGATAAGACCATGGTAAGACAGTGGTAAGACAGTGGTAAGACCATGGTAAGACCATGGTAAGACAATGGTAAGACCATGATAAGACAGTGGTAAGACAGTGGTAAGACCATGGTAAGACAGTGGTAAGACAGTGGTAAGACAGTGATAAGACCATGGTAAGACAGTGCAGCCCACTCGTAGCACCGAGCTGCCTTGCAGTCTGGACGCCCGCAAAGTGCAAACACGTCGCAGCCATTTGCATGACGTGATTGTCGATGAGCGTAGCGAGCGAAGCGAGCGAAGTGAAATCTTCAATTTCACTACCCCCAAAAAAAGTAACTTATTATTATTATTTTTTTGTTTTTGCGCGCGCTCTACAGACCAAACGCCTGAACCGATTTAGATGTAAATTTCAGAGGACTTACCTTTGTTGTGAACTTAGATGCTCCGCGTTTTTGGAAAATATCGATCCAGACATCTTTGAATAAATCAATTTTTACGAAATTTTTAGATTTTTTCAAAATTTTGATCCTCTGTAAATGTCAAAGTTCTTTACATATTTTCACCAAAACTTATAAACATGTCAACCTTATAGATATTTATCATGTCTGAAAATCTGAGGACGGTTGTACTTTCCGATTGGTTTTTATTCGCAATATTTGAGTGTTTTTTCGTGAATTGACGCCAGATTCAATAAGAGTCCGGTTTCCTTCGTTTTCTAGGTTACCTACCTGCTTTGTTGACTTCAATTTTTACTATAGCATAGATTTGACAGTTATCCGAAGTTTAGTCAATTTTTTTTATGGAAGTAATTAAAATTCCATCCGCGACAGAAATTTATCTCTAATCTAATAAGAACCCTCTGGCATAAGTTATGTCTTGTGTATTTACGTTATCATAACTCAATAAGTTCATAATTTGCATATTTTCGCTTTCTGACAGCTTGGAGAGAAACAAAGGAAGATCAGAATCGTGTAAATGTTCAAGTGATCGGAAGTTTTGTGAAGGCAATGATCTGGCAAGGTGCTCCGTGGCTTTCGTATTAGGTCTTCTGTCCTAACCTTTTTATCCGCAGTTGATCCGCAGTACAAACCTCTACGCTCATCTTAAACGCATTACAAATTGCGTTCGCGAAGCCCAAGTTATTATTGTTATGGGACGTGTTGGGCTAGAAGAGAAGTAGAACCAACTCTTCGAACAGACAACTGCTGCTACAGTCAAGACGATTCAGATTTTACACGACCTAAGAACCTTCGGGTTCTGAGGTTATTTAAGGGCCCTATCTCTTCGCCTGACAAGCTGTGCCTAGATTAAAGATTTTAGCTTTTTATAAATTATAACCCCTGGCAGAGGGGAAAGATCATTATTTTTTGACAACAAAAACAGCATTTATATGGATCCCTCTATGACGTCATCGTGGGCTATGGGAATAGTTTTTTGGCCGTAATTACCTTCCCGAAGCTGCGATTTGCTTCAAACTTTCGGTATTTAATTTGGACAGCAATCATTTCGCAATGTTCAAATTTTAAATCGATTTAACAATTTTGAAATTCTATTTTGAAATTGGAAAGATTAGACAAAACGGCAATTGGTGGACTTTTTTTTAAATTGCTTCTGTATTAATTATAAAAAGCAACAATCTTTAATCTGAGCACAACTTATGTGAAGGTGAGAGAATTCCTGTAACTATAACTTGGACAAATCCACAGTTGACCAAACAGAGGTGGTCGGTACAGGTGTGTTAGCCATGCGCACCACAGCCTAGTGGACTCTGAGGTATGGTACTCTACGATAAACTCCAATTAATTCTAGTGAACCAAAGCCTTCTTTAGAAAGTTTTATTTTTTATTTTTTTTATGGTTACATGTTTATTAGGTTTTAATAGATAACATACGTAATATATTGTCGTCTCACATATACCCACAAAGCCCGTTGGGCTCGGAGCAAACATTTTGGAATTGTAAGACACAAAATAATAAGTTCCAAGTGGCAGTGCACACAAGGCCCCCCAGTTGATGATGAGTTTTCAAATATGCTCCAGCCAAATTCTGAATGATTGTGTTGTTTCGTTGAGCTGTCTGCTATGTCAACGGCGCTCTCAATGGAGCTTTGTATATTGACTACTGTTAAATGCGAGCAGTTCTTTCTTGGTTTTCCGGATAATATCAGGCAGAGTAAGTACGTCACGGGTGCTATGCAAATCCAACGAGTAACAAGCAACGAATGGTAATAATAACAGCAAATGCCAAGCGCTTTGCATGTTTTAATTTGCTCCCAAGGTTGGCAACGCTGTGAGTTATGCTCGGACATGCAAATGCAGCGACGTGGTGTCGATTCAAAGAAGCTTCGGGACAGAGAGTCGCCTTATGTACGGGAGTGGCCAACTGCGTGTCTCTTAGCCAATACACACCCACACTTCCCAGCCCTGAGGGCTCCAAAGCGCAGTGTGTATTGCGAATTCGTCTCGTTCTCGGCCTCTCAGAGCGTTTCGGGCTCCGTCGGTCCCAGCCCTGAGGGCTCCAAAGCGCAGTGCGTATTGCGAATTCATCTCGTTCTCGGCCTCTCAGAGCGTTTCGGGCTCCGACGGGCCCAGCCCTGAGGGCTCCAAAGCGCAGTGTGTATTGCGAATCCGTCTCGGTCTCGGCCTCTCAGAGCGTTTCGGGCTCCGACGGGCCTAGCCCTGAGGGCTCCATAGCGCAGTGTGTATTGCGAATCCGTCTCGTTCTCGGCCTCTCAGAGCGTTTCGGGCTCCGACGGGCCCAGCCCTGAGTGAGGGCTCCATAGCGCAGTGTGTATTGCGAATCCGTCTCGTTCTCGGCCTCTCAGAGCGTTTCGGGCTCCGACGGGCCCAGCCCTGAGGGCTCCAACGCGCAGTGTGTATTGCGAATCCGTCTCGTTCTCGGCCTCTCAGAGCGTTTCGGGCTCCGACGGGCCCAGCCCTGAGGGCTCCAACGCGCAAAGTGTATTGGCTCTTAGCCTCTCCGTGCCACATCTAGACTCTCTACCGATGCTGGTAAACAAGTCCAAGTCTAGCCTAGCACGGCTTCCTGTGTTGGCGCGGGCGTCGGTCGTTGTTTACCTTTTGCAAGCATCTACAAGGCCGAGTCGTGTAACACAGCTTGTAAACAAACCGAGTTGCACCTTCGACCGTTGCTAGCCGGGATACGCAACTAGCTCAGCACTGTGTGTATCCCATGCAACCTTCGACCATTGCTAGCCGGGATACGCAACTAGCTCAGCGCTGTGAGCATCCCATGCAAGCTTCGACCATTGCTAGCCGGGATACGCAACTAGCTCAGCGCTGTATGTATCCCATGCAAGCTTCGACCATTGCTAGCCGGGATACGCAACTAGCTCAGCGCTGTATGTTTACAATGCAAGCTTCGACCATTGCTAGCCGGGATACGCAACTAGCTCAGCGCTGTATGTATCCCATGCAACCTTCGACCATTGCTAGCCGGGATACGCAACTAGCTCAGCGCTGTGTGTATCCCATGCAACCTTCGACCATTCCTAGCCGGGATACGCAACTAGCTCAGCGCTGTATGTACCTATCCCATGCAACCTTCGACCATTGCTAGCCGGGATACGCAACTAGCTCAGCGCTGTGTGTATCCCATGCAACCTTCGACCATTGCTAGCCGGGATACGCAACTAGCTCAGCGCTGTGAGCATCCTGTGCAACCTTCGACCGTTGCTAGCCGGGATACGCAACTTGCTCTGCGCTGTATGTATCCCGTGCAACCTTCGACCATTGCTAGCCGGGATACGCAACTAGCTCCAAGCTGTATGTATCCCGTGCAACCTTCGACCATTGCTAGCCGGGATACGCAACTAGCTCTGCGCTGTATGTATCCCGTGCAACCTTCGACCATTGCTAGCCGGGATACGCAACTAGCTCCAAGCTGTATGTATCCCGTGCAACCTTCGACCGTTGCTAGTCGGGATACGCAACTAGCTCAGCGCTGTGAGCATCCCATGCAACCTTCGACCGTTGCTAGCCGGGATACGCAACTTGCTCTGCGCTGTATGTATCCCGTGCAACCTTCGACCATTGCTAGCCGGGATACGCAACTAGCTCCAAGCTGTATGTATCCCGTGCAACCTTCGACCATTGCTAGCCGGGATACGCAACTAGCTCTGCGCTGTATGTATCCCGTGCAACCTTCGACCATTGCTAGCCGGGATACGCAACTAGCTCCAAGCTGTATGTATCCCGTGCAACCTTCGACCATTGCTAGCCGGGATACGCAACTAGCTCCAAGCTGTATGTATCCCGTGCAACCTTCGACCATTGCTAGCCGGGATACGCAACTAGCTCAGCGCTGTGTGAATCGCATGCAACCTTCGACCATTGCTAGCCGGGATACGCAACTAGCTCAGCGCTGTGAGCATCCCGTGTAACTTTAAAGTGTAGGTAGGCCTGACCAGGCGACATCTTCGGTCATATCTAATGTCGTAGTGCTGGAAATAAAGGTGGGTAACGCTAAATTTTCGTTAAGCGGGGGGGGGGGGGGGGGGGGGCAGATTCAATTGAAATTTAATACTTTTTTCCACATTTTCGTCATTACCAACACACACACACTCTATAAACACACCAAACATTGTTGTTTGGTGTGCGACTATTTTCGCTTGGGTTTCACTAAAACACGCCCACATAACTCGATTAGCGCCTCGGAGCCAAAAGCAGCCAGTCCCAATAGAGCCCATGCCACGAGAGATACAGCCAATTGCAGCCAGGCCCAATAGAGCCCATGCCACGAGAGATCCAGCCAAAAGCAGCCAGTCCCAATAGAGCCCATGCCACGAGAGATCCAGCCCATAGCAGCCAGACCCAATAGAGCCCATGCCACGAGAGATCCAGCCAATTGCAGCCAGTCCCACTAGAGCCCATGCCACGAGAGATCCAGCCAATAGCAGCCAGACCCACTAGTGCCCATGCAACGAGAGATACAGCCAATAGCAACCAACTCATCACAAAACTCGATGGATTGGTTGAGCGTATTCTAAAGCGACAGCAGTCTTGTGTCTCGCCCTCACCGAGGCCGGTTGTTTTCCACGCTGCCGCGCGGTGCGCACGCCTTCTGCGCATGCCTCGTGCTGTCGTGCCCAATCACAGCAATCAGGTCCAATCAGGCGGTTGCCCTGGTGTCGAGGATGACCCAGATGACGGCAAAGATGGGTGCTACAGTGTGTCTCAGACTGTCATGTCAAAGCCCTGGGGGCATTGGGCATACACCTAGAGTATGTCTCAGGCTGTCATGTCAATGCCCTGGGGGCATTGGGCATACACCTAGAGTATGTCTCAGGCTGTCATGTCAAAGCCCTTGGGGCATTGAGCATACACCTAGAGTATGTCTCAGGCTGTCATGTCAAAGCCCTGGGGGCATTGAGCATACACCTAGAGTATGTCTCAGGCTGTCATATCAAAGCCCTGGGGGCATTGGGCATACAACTAGAGTATGTCTCAGGCTGTCATATCAAAGCCCTGGGGGCATTGGGCATACACCTAGAGTATGTCTCAGACTGTCATGTCAAAGCCCTGGGGGCATTGGGCATACAACCAGAGTATGTCTCAGACTGTCATTTCAAAGCCCTGGGGGCATTGGGCATACGCCTAGAGTATGCCTCAGGCTGTTTTGTTAGCGTATTAAAGGACAATTTGCTCTTACATTGAATCAAACCGGTTTATTGTTTACATGATACCTTTACTTGGTGGGCGTTTGCTGAAGAATTAATGCCAACAATGGCGAGTTGTAAATGCGTCGATAAGTTGGCTGTGGCCATAAACAACTTTGCAAACCCCAACCAGTCCCAATGGAGCCCTTCCCAAGTGAGATCCAGAAAAATCAGCCAGCCTCAGCCAAGAACGCAAACCCGAGTCATTACGTCTTTATTGATAAAGTTATAGCAGATTTGCTTCCAGCCGTTATGTGATCCGTACCAGCCTCCCCCATGCCCGTACCAGCCTCCCACATGCCCGTACCAGCCTCCCCATGCCCGTACCAGCCTCCCCATGCCCGTACCAGCCTCCCCATGCCCGTACCAGCCTCCCCCATGCCCGTAACAGCCTCCCCCATGCCCGTACCAGCCTCCCCATGCCTGTACCAGGCACCCCATGCCCGTACCAGCCTCCCCATGCCCGTACCAGCCTCCCCCATGCCCGTACCAGCCTCCCCCATGCCCGTACCAGCCTCCCCATGCCCGTACCAGCCTCCCCCATGCCCGTACCAGCCTCCCCATGCCCGTACCAGCCTCCCCATGCCCGTACCAGTCTCCCCCATGCCCGTACCAGCCTCCCCCATGCCCGTACCATCCTCCCCCATGCCCGTACCAGCCTCCCCCATGCCCGTACCATCCTCCCCCATGCCCGTACCAGCCTCCCCCATGCCCGTACCATCCTCCCCCATGCCCGTACCAGCCTCCCCCATGCCCGTACCATCCTCCCCCATGCCCGTACCAGCCTCCCCATGCCCGTACCAGCCTCCCCCATGCCCGTACCAGCCTCCCCATGCCCGTACCATCCTCCCCCATGCCCGTACCATCCTCCCCCATGCCCGTACCATCCTCCCCCATGCCCGTACCAGCCTCCCCATGCCCGTACCAGCCTCCCCATGCCCGTACCAGCCTCCCCATGCCTGCAATCATGACGTGGCTGGCGATGCTGGCTTCTGTCCGTATCGTTGAGTTGGTAGACCGAATGTAGGTCACGCGTGATACGAGGCCCACGCGCCCAGTGCCGGCTGTGCAGTGCGAGGGCGTGGGTCGACGGGTTCCTCGCGAGTCCCGCGTGGTGATGGCGCGGTCGTTGATTGCACTATCAGCTGGCTGTCTGGCCTGGAAGGGAGCCAATGGTGGACCCGGTGCCGGCACTAAGGCCTGGCCCGGAAGGGAGCCGAGGGTGGACCCGGTGCCGGCACTAAGGCCTGGCCCTGGAAGGGAGTCGAGGGTGGACCCGATGCCGGCACTGAGGCCTGCTACCGTCCAACAGCACCAAGGGCCGGCCACCGCTTAGCCTTGTCCCTTTGACACACTGTGTTGGCGCTGTCCCTGTGGCACTGGTCTAATGGCTGTCGATGAATGACAGGCTGATGATGAAGCTAGCCTGGCCTGGAAGGGAGCCGAGGGTGGACCCGGTGCCGGCACCAAGGACTGCTACCGTCCAACAGCACCAAGGGCCGGCCACCGCTTAGCCTTGTCCCTTTGACACACTGTGTTGGCGCTGTCCCTGTGTCACTGGTCTATTGGCTGTCGATGAATGACAGGCTGATGATGAAGCTAGCCTGGCCTGGAAGGGAGCCGAGGGTGGACCCGGTGCCGGCACCAAGGACTGCTACCGTCCAACAGCACCAAGGGCCGGCCACCGCTTAGCCTTGTCCCTTTGACACACTGTGTTGGCGCTGTCCCTGTGGCACTGGTCTATTGGCTGTCGATGAATGACAGGCTGATGATGAAGCTAGCCTGGCCTGGAAGGGAGCCGAGGGTGGACCCGGTGCCGGCACCAAGGACTGCTACCGTCCAACAGCACCAAGGGCCGGCCACCGCTTAGCCTTGTCCCTTTGACACACTGTGTTGGCGCTGTCCCTGTGTCACTGGTCTATTGGCTGTCGATGAATGACAGGCTGATGATGAAGCTAGTCTGGCCTGGAAGGGAGCCGAGGGTGGACCCGTTGCCGGCACCAAGGCCTGCTACCGTCCAACAGCACCAAGGGCCGGCCACCGTTCAGCCCGACACGAGGCCCGTGTTTTGGACTTTGTGTTTTATGAGACCGACTGAAGTTAAGCAATACTGTGCCGAGTGTGGCGATGGATGGCTGTCCTTCAAACTCATGAGATTACACCACAGATATTGCTATATGATGGTTACCCAGATGATTCACCCCCATACTATAGGAGCTACGCGAAAGCCCGCCGCCCGCAATAATAGTTTCGCCCGCTGTCAAGGGATGGAGCCATTATTTGTTGTTATTTCACCTGTTACCAAGGTAACTGTAACCACCTGAGGAACATTGGGTCCCTTGATTATAATTTATACCTTGTGGGCCTGGTAGATGATGTTTAACCAGGTTGCCAACGCACCCCAGCGATTGCCGATGAAATTACCAGCATCAAATTTGTTCCGTACCCATTGCTTTATGTATGTGGTAGAATATCTGGGTGACCTTATATCTGTGACGTAGCCATAGGTAGGTCTATGTAGTAGAATATCTAGGTAACCTTATGTCTGTGACTTAGCCATAGCTAGGTCTTTGTTGTAGAATATCTAGGTAACCTTATGTCTGTGACGTAGCCATAGCTAGGTCTTTGTGGTAGAATGTCTGGGTAACCTTATATCTGTGACGTAGCCATAGCTAGGTCTATGTGGTAGAATATCTGGGTGACCTTATATCTGTGACGTAGCCATGGCTAGGTCTATGTGGTAGAATATCTAGGTAACCTTATGTCTGTGACGTAGCCATAGGTAGGTCTATGTAGTAGAATATCTGGGTAACCTTATGTCTGTGACTTAGCCATAGCTAGGTCTTTGTTGTAGAATATCTAGGTAACCTTATGTCTGTGACGTAGCCATAGCTAGGTCTTTGTGGTAGAATGTCTGGGTAACCTTATATCTGTGACGTAGCCATAGCTAGGTCTATGTGGTAGAATATCTGGGTGACCTTATATCTGTGACGTAGCCATGGCTAGGTCTATGTGGTAGAATATCTAGGTAACCTTATGTCTGTGACGTAGCCATAGGTAGGTATATGTAGTAGAATATCTGGGTAACCTTATGTCTGTGACTTAGCCATAGCTAGGTCTTTGTTGTAGAATATCTAGGTAACCTTATATCTGTGACGTAGCCATGGCCAGGTTGTTTGTGGTAGAATATCTGGGTAACCTTATGTCTGTGACGTAGCCATAGGTAGGTCTATGTAGTAGAATATCTGGGTAACCTTATGTCTGTGACTTAGCCATAGCTAGGTCTTTGTTGTAGAATATCTAGGTAACCTTATGTCTGTGACGTAGCCATAGCTAGGTCTTTGTGGTAGAATGTCTGGGTAACCTTATATCTGTGACGTAGCCATAGCTAGGTCTATGTGGTAGAATATCTGGGTGACCTTATATCTGTGACGTAGCCATGGCTAGGTCTATGTGGTAGAATATCTAGGTAACCTTATATCTGTGACGTAGCCATAGCTAGGTCTATGTGGTAGAATATCTGGGTAACCTTATGTCTGTGGTATCAATGAATATGGACTGAGATGTAGTGACGTCACGTGTCTGCCATTCACGCCATTGGTCAGATGGCATGAATCACTTGACGTTGGTGGCTATCGTTACCCGCGACTTGTTGCACATGATAATGACACAAACATTTCCCCAGAGTCATCTCTGTGGCGTTGCTAGTCATGGAAAACAAGTTGCATCCGTTCAAATGTGCACTGTGCTGTTATGTAATTGAATTCCAAACTACAGTTTGATATTCGAACCTGTAACTGGCAACTCATTTCTATCAATTGAACATTGGCTAAAACGTCAACAGCTGGTTTAATTTGAACCGATCAGGTGTAACCTATAACGGAAAATTCGAGAGTTTTCCCACATGAAACGAACCAGGAAGTTTTCCTACATTTTTTAAACTATTTTACCGACTCTAAAAATGTAGCCTAAATGCTATATATTAGTCATTCAAATATCCAGATCGTAAAATTTCTCTACATTTGCGAAGCACTTCCGAAATTCTTGCCCTGGGCAACTTTTCCCAGTGCAAATACACTTCCGTCAGTAAAAATACAGTCGCAAAATTAGCGTGGCATCCGATCTAGCTGGCCATGTCGCAAAGCCAGAGCACAAATGAAAATACTTTTCAACTAGTCATGAAAAGTTGCATGAAATGTGTCAACGAATTTAAACTTTACACCACAATTTGTAATGCGTTGTGCGCTCAATATTAATCACGTTTATCAGTTGGCCCAAGGCGCAGCAGCCATCGGAACTATGACACTACCAGAGAGTAAAAACAAAGGAAACCCACTGTGTATCTAACATTGACTCTAATCTGCCTAGTTATGGACCCGCTTTCTAATGAATAGAATGAGTGTGCCATGCGTATAGAGAGGCTTTGCTCGGCAGGGAGCGGCCAATTAATCATGTGGACGCCATCTTTTGTCCAATCTCCTGGCTGTCACCGGCCAACATTAGGCTAATTTTGGCTAAATATAGGCTAATTATAGGCAAAATTGAAGGTATGATAATGATCTTCCAGTGTCGCATTGTTTTATCGCTATGCAATATGAATTCATTTCCTTTGGACGGTTAATGGCGTCCAAAACGGTGTCTAGCATGACCGCTCTCTGTCTCATGAAGCCTCTATACCAGAGTGAAATAACAAAGGAAACCTTGTGTGTAAAACATTGGCTCTAATCTTGCCTAGCTCTGAACCTAAACTCCATTTCACGTCAAGAAGGAGAGTGCATTTGCATCTTCCTCGAGGACCCACTGCTGCTAGACACGAGCCAAGAGTTTTAAAACTGCCCACAGAGCCTTTTGTCCGGCTCAAGACATGGCTTGTGAGATTTGAAACTCTTAGCTCGTGTCTAGCAGCAGTGGGTCCTCGAGGAAGATGCAACTCCAGCTCTCCTTCTAGACATGCAATGAAGTTTGGCTTCCTAGATACCAAGCGTGTGCTGGCTTCTTCAGCTGCTGGCCATTCAAGGCCATACTGATATCCACACTGACTTGAATGTTCGTGTTTACCATTGGCTTAGTCACTGCCTTCTGTAAACATTTGTTTTTAAATGTCATTTTACAAATAGTCTGGGCCTGGCTATTTTCGGTCGGTTTCTTTGTTCAAGCGATTTGTGAACGAATGTGGAACTGAATTTGATGCAATGTAAATAGGTGATGCGTGGATTCTAATTACAAAGTCTTTTCATGCCTTTGTGAGATTTTCAATGATTTCACACCATTGATAGCTCCGTGTTTGACTTTCTTTTTCAACCAGATTTATTTAAAATGCGGTTGAAATCGACACGTCTTGTTACGCAAAGCGAGAAACAAACCTGCAATGAGTTTAGAATATAAAATAGTTCTCGAGAATTATTTTTGGGCGAAGCTGACCTTGCGTTTTCGTCAATTGGGCCTCGGCTACACCACTGTTCCATCCCAGGGAGCTACCACCCTCGAAGAAGTAGCATAGTTCATGTTACTGAACGTCGGGAAATCAGTGAGACATTATTTAGCATTGAAATCTCAGTGTTGAAATGGTTGTGTTTGAAAACCAGTGCTAAAGACAGGAATCAGTGTGACTTTATTTAGCATTCGAACCCAGTGTTGAAATGGTCAATTGCAACGCTCCGTGTGACATTGTCGGCGTGTCCCTGGTTTACCTTGGTCCCGTCACGAGACGTGGCGGTCGAAATCAACAAACTCGTTGACATAGCGACACGACCTTTGCACCCCACTGGAGCATTTCGCCCTGCCGCTCGCCACTGTTTGGTACATTGCACCACCAATCAAGCTGGGTTTACAGCTGGCATTGTCAGTGACACGATGTCATCAACATTGGCTCTGCAACATTGGCTTTGCACCAATCAAGCTGGGTTTACAGCCGGCAATGTCAGTGACACGATGTCATCAACATTGGCTCTGCACCAATCAAGCTGGGTTTACAGCTGGCAATGTCAGTGACACGATGTCATCAACATTGACTCTGCACCAATCAAGCTGGGTTTACAGCCGGCAATGTCAGTGACACGATGTCATCAACATTGGCTCTGCACCAATCAAGCTGGGTTTACAGCTGGCAATGTCAGTGACACGATGTCATCAACATTGACTCTGCACCAATCAAGCTGGGTTTACAGCCGGCAATGTCAGTGACACGATGTCATCAACATTGACTCTGCACCAATCAAGCTGGGTTTACAGCCGGCAATGTCAGTGACACGATGTCTTCAACATTGGCTATGCACCAATCAAGCTGGGTTTACAGCTGGCAATGTCAGTGACACGATGTCATCAACATTGACTCTGCACCAATCAAGCTGGGTTTACAGCTGGCAATGTCAGTGACACGATGTCATCAACATTGGCTCTGCACCAATCAAGCTGGGTTTACAGCCGGCAATGTCAGTGACACGATGTCATCAACATTGGCTCTGCACCAATCAAGCTGGGATTACAGCTGGCAATGTCAGTGACTCGATGTCATCAACATTGGCTCTGCACCAATCAAGCTGGGTTTACAGCTGGCAATGTCAGTGACACGATTTCATCAACATTGGCTCTGCACCAATCAAGCTGGGTTTACAGCCGGCAATGTCAGTGACACGATGTCATCAACATTGGCTCTGCACCAATCTAGCTGGGTTTACAGCCGGCAATGTCAGTGACACGATGTCATCAACATTGGCTCTGTACCAATCAAGCTGGGTTTACAGCTGGCAATGTCAGTGACACGATGTCATCAACATTGGCTCTGCACCAATCAAGCTGGGTTTACAGCTGGCAATGTCAGTGACACGATGTCATCAACATTGGCTCTGCACCAATCAAGCTGGGTTTACAGCTGGCAATGTCAGTGACACGATGTCATCAACATTGGCTCTGCACCAATCAAGCTGGGTTTACAGCCGGCAATGTCAGTGACACGATGTCTTCAACATTGGCTATGCACCAATCAAGCTGGGTTTACTGCTGGCAATGTCAGTGACACGATTTCATCAACATTGGCTCTGCACCAATCAAGCTGGGTTTACAGCCGGCAATGTCAGTGACACGATGTCATCAACATTGGCTCTGCACCAATCTAGCTGGGTTTACAGCCGGCAATGTCAGTGACACGATGTCATCAACATTGGCTCTGTACCAATCAAGCTGGGTTTACAGCTGGCAATGTCAGTGACACGATGTCATCAACATTGGCTCTGCACCAATCAAGCTGGGTTTACAGCTGGCAATGTCAGTGACACGATGTCATCAACATTGGCTCTGCACCAATCAAGCTGGGTTTACAGCTGGCAATGTCAGTGACACGATGTCATCAACATTGGCTCTGCACCAATCAAGCTGGGTTTACAGCCGGCAATGTCAGTGACTCGATGTCATCAACATTGGCTCTGCACCAATCAAGCTGGGTTTACAGCTGGCAATGTCAGTGACACGATTTCATCAACATTGGCTCTGCACCAATCAAGCTGGGTTTACAGCCGGCAATGTCAGTGACACGATGTCATCAACATTGGCTCTGCACCAATCAAGCTGGGTTTACAGCTGGCAATGTCAGTGACACGATGTCATCAACATTGGCTCTGCACCAATCAAGCTGGGTTTACAGCTGGCAATGTCAGTGACACGATGTCATCAACATTGGCTCTGCACCAATCAAGCTGGGTTCACAGCTGGCAATGTCAGTGACTCGATGCCATCAACATTGGCTCTGCACCAATTACGCTGGGTTTACAGCTGGCAATGTCAGTGACACGATGTCATCAACATTGGCTCTGTACCAATCAAGCTGGGTTTACAGCTGGCAATGTCAGTGACACGATGCCATCAACATTGGCTCTGCACTAATCAAGCTGGGTTTACAGCTGGCAATGTCAGTGACAGGATGTCATCTACATTGACTCTGCACCAATCAGAGACTCCATGGCAGAGTCGCAAACATGGCGTCATGCACATCCAGAGTCTCTGATTGGTGCAGAGCCAATGTTGATGACATCGTGTCACTGACATTGCCAGCTGTAAACCCAGCTTGATTGGTGCAGAGCCAATGTTGATGACATCGTGTCACTGACATTGCCAGCTGTAAACCCAGCGTAATTGGTGCAGAGCCAATGTTGATGGCATCGAGTCACTGACATTGCCAGCTGTGAACCCAGCTTGATTGGTGCAGAGCCAATGTTGATGACATCGTGTCACTGACATTGCCAGCTGTAAACCCAGCTTGATTGGTGCAGAGCCAATGTTGATGACATCGTGTCACTGACATTGCCAGCTGTGAAACCAGCTTGATTGGTGCAGAGCCAATGTTGATGACATCGTGTCACTGACATCGCCAGCTGTAAACCCAGCTTGATTGGTGCAGAGCCAATGTTGATGACATCGTGTCACTGACATTGCCAGCTGTGAAACCAGCTTGATTGGTGCAGAGCCAATGTTGATGACATCGTGTCACTGACATTGCCAGCTGTAAACCCAGCTTGATTGGTGCAGAGCCAATGTTGATGACATCGTGTCACTGACAATGCTAGCTGTAAACCCAGCTTGATTGGTGCAGAGCCAATGTTGATGACATCGTGTCACTGACATTGCCAGCTGTAAACCCAGCTTGATTGGTGCAGAGCCAATGTTGATGACATCGTGTCACTGACATTGCCAGCTGTGAACCCAGCTTGATTGGTGCAGAGCCAATGTTGATGACATCGTGTCACTGACATTGCCAGCTGTAAACCCAGCTTGATTGGTGCAGAGCCAATGTTGATGACATCGTGTCACTGACATCGCCAGCTGTAAACCCAGCTTGATTGGTGCAGAGCCAATGTTGATGACATCGTGTCACTGACATTGCCAGCTGTAAACCCAGCTTGATTGGTGCAGAGCCAATGTTGATGACATCGTGTCACTGACAATGCTAGCTGTAAACCCAGCTTGATTGGTGCAGAGCCAATGTTGATGACATCGTGTCACTGACATTGCCAGCTGTAAACCCAGCTTGATTGGTGCAGAGCCAATGTTGATGACATCGTGTCACTGACAATGCTAGCTGTAAACCCAGCTTGATTGGTGCAGAGCCAATGTTGATGACATCGTGTCACTGACATTGCCAGCTGTAAACCCAGCTTGATTGGTGCAGAGCCAATGTTGATGACATCGTGTCACTGACAATGCTAGCTGTAAACCCAGCTTGATTGGTGCAGAGCCAATGTTGATGACATCGTGTCACTGACATTGCCAGCTGTAAACCCAGCTTGATTGGTGCAGAGCCAATGTTGATGACATCGTGTCACTGACAATGCCAGCTGTAAACCCATGGCATTGTTGGATACACTGACATTTTTTTTCTGGAATCACGTGTCAAACAGCGATGTCAAGTATTGAATGGTTTATTCTAAGTGTAAAAGGACAGCGAGTGAGCAAATCGCGTAAAGAACGATTGATTGCAAATGAGATTGATAACGCTGCACAGCGAATGTCTGAGAACGAGCGTCCAACAAAATGGTGGAGATTGGGACTGGACAGAGAATCTGATCGAGAATGCGTTATGTATACTGCATTTGATAGCTATAGGAATGAGCTGCGGTCAATGAAATCACATTGCCTTTTTATAGTATCGGCGTAGTATAGTATACCAATTAACAAAAATCAATTAACTGGAAAACAGATTATAATTGGTTCGGCGCGAAACAGCTCCTTTGCGTCGAGATGTCGAGATGTCGAGATTTGTCAACATTAACACTGGCACGGACGGTCTGTGTGCGACTTGAATCTGTGTGCGATCGACTAAGTCGGCCAAACCGCAGCACCGATGCTATTAATAAACGCGAATGCGAAATCAGCGAGCGCTAAATATAACCGCACACAATGGAGGAATGCACCCCTCCCCCCCCTCCACTTGGTTGGTATAGCGACGACCAAACAAAGATCAATAATCTTGTTCTTGTAAACACTCACACACTCACACACTCTCACACGCACACACGCACACACTCACACATGGGAAAATGAGTCTCTGTGGCGATGATGTAACAGCGCTGCGTTCTATCAACATGATAAACAAGTTCCCCTTGAAAGGGTTCCTGAACCGACACTGTATTCGCGGTATGCACATCTTTTTCCACTTTGTTATCACTTTATTGGCGGTATGTACTTATCAGCAATATCTATAATCATATACGTAATAAGTAACATTTACAGGTATTTAATACACGAGCATGTGCTTACGTGAAAATTTTGAAAAATTCTGAAAATCTCGTAAACCTCCACTGACAGTTAATTTGATTTGAATGATATATTTATTATGTTACCGATGGTGATATATTTATTATGTTACCGATGGTGATATATTTATTATGTTACCGATGGTGATATATTTATTATGTTACCGATGGTGATATATTTATTATGTTACCGATGGTGATATATTTATTATGTTACCGATGGTGATATATTTATTATGTTACCGATGGTGATATATTTATTATGTTACCGATGGTGATATATTTATTATGTTACCGATGGTGTAATAGTATAAAACTTTGGAGTAAAACTACGAATGCATCTGATTGGCTGTCCCATAACGCATCGTTATTGTATTTGTACCCTCTTTGTTTATTGTACACTCCATTTGACGTTTAAATGGGGAGTGGATTTTCAGCCTCATCAAAGACCCACTGCCGCTCAAAACTGCCCATAGAGACTTTTGTTCGGTTCAAGGCATGACTTATTGTGAGTTTTCAAACTCTTAGCTCGTGTCTAGCAGCAGTGGGTCCTCGAGGAAGATGCAAATCCACTCTCCTTCTCAACGTGAAATGAACGTAACAAAATGCAAAGTGACTAACAGTAAACACTTCACAACAAACGAACTAGTGTGCGAAAACCGCGTCGACCTAGGCGTCCGAATCCCTTCGGCTACCCCCACCACACACACCCGCTGACATCCATTTCCCACTTCCCCTGCCAAACATCTGATCGCTCGACACGGCAGCTTCGAAGCTTTGTCCGCTGAGCGTGCAGTGTGCAGTGCCGGGCGAGTCTTCGAGCAGGGAGGTACAAACCGCATCGCAGCTCGGAGAAGTCGCCTCAGTGCTCCCTCAGTGCCATCGCCCAACACACACACACGGCCTCCTGTGTTTGTAATGCATTAGTCGCCGGTCGTGCGATATTATGTGCAAAAGCGACCGTTTTATTCAAATCTTAGAGCGCGGCAGTTGTGTTCAAAAATTCGAGCTCGGAAGTTCGAATCTAATATCGGACCGTGGCGGTGTCATTCTAAATTTAGAGCTCGACAGTTGCATTCAAAATATCGAGTTTGACAGTTTGATTAAAAAATTGGAGCTCGCGGCAGTTGTCATCGATTCTACCGGACGAGTGTCGTTGGTTGAGTGCGTTTGGTCGGGGTGCGATTAGAGTGCGCGAGTGACACTGAGTGTTAGACTGGAAGTCGCCAAGGCAGCCAAGATTCCGGTCGCCAACTACGTGGAGACGCCGTCGACCGGCGAGGAGGCTTCCAACTGCGCGATGGGGCAAATCGGCACCGACGTGAGTTTGGAGCTACCTACCTACCAACACAATACAGTCTTGGAGTTTGGAGCTACCCATCTACCAGCACAATAGTCATGGAGTTGGGAGCTACCTACCTACCAACACAATACAGTCTTGGAGTTGGGAGCTACCCATCTACCAGCACAATACAGTCATGGAGTTGGGAGCTACCTACCTACCAACACAATACAGTCTTGGAGTTGGAGCTACCCATCTACCAGCACAATACAGTCATGGAGTTGGGAGCTACCTACCTACCAACACAATACAGTCTTGGAGTTGGGAGCTACCTACCTACCAACACAAT
Organism: Nemoura dubitans; assembly: GCA_921293005.1. Classification (NCBI taxonomy): domain Eukaryota; kingdom Metazoa; phylum Arthropoda; class Insecta; order Plecoptera; family Nemouridae; genus Nemoura; species Nemoura dubitans. The sequence continues at coordinate 13,436,334 of OV121078.1, read as the reverse complement.
ACAGTCTTGGAGTTGGGAGCTACCCATCTACCAGCACAATACAGTCATGGAGTTGGGAGCTACCTACCTACCAGCACAATACAGTCATGGAGTTGGGAGCTACCTACCTACCAGCACAATACAGTCATGGAGTTGGGAGCTACCTACCTACCAACACAATACAGTCTTGGAGTTGGGAGCTACCCATCTACCAGCACAATACAGTCATGGAGTTGGGAGCTACCTACCTACCAGCACAATACAGTCATGGAGTTGGGAGCTACCTACCTACCAACACAATACAGTCTTGGAGTTGGGAGCTACCCATCTACCAGCACAATACAGTCATGGAGTTGGGAGCTACCTACCTACCAGCACAATACAGTCATGGAGTTGGGAGCTACCTACCTACCAATATCATAAAGTCAGTCATGGAGGCAGTAGGGATAGGAGTAATTAGCAGGAATGCACTGCCTCTGGGAGGACTGAAGCAGGACCAAAGCACTTGGACTAAAGCTCTACTGACCCAACTATACTTATATACAATGGACTCTACTAAAGGCAAGAGGTTTCTGACGAGCCACCGTGGAGGGTAGGTTTTTTTACACCGAGTGCCGGTTTTTCTCAGTGGCCCGTTAAGTTAATAACGGTTCATTAGCAAGAAAATTAGAGGATCTGATTGGACGTTGCTAATCAAGTAACAAGTAAACAGACGATTAGATATTTAACGTGCCTCTGGAAAACCGGGTCTAAGCATCACAGCAAAATTGTTGTTAGGGAAATAAAGAGAATATACTCTGTGGAGACCCCCACGGCCCCCTGATTTTGACACACTATTGGAAAATAAGCCAGCTCATTCCAAAACACCCGACAGTTTACTGGCCACGGCTTGCCGCCAGCAATCGCTGCAAATTCTCGTTCCGTCTCGTCCAGATGTGAATTCTTGATTCTCGAACATTCCCAATATCATGGAACCTTTGCCGTGCAGGATGCTCTACCTCAGGCCAATAATTGTAGTCCCTATACACTATGTCCCTATATAAATATATATAAACGCACTAGTCCCTATACACTATGTAGGGCTGTGTTAGAATTCTCCTGTACTCCATGTAGTTGCTATCTGACTTGGCAGTCGTGTGGTCGCAGATTCCAGCTCTTTGACTGCTATAACTGACTAGGTTGGTTCTGTACTGGCGTGAGTTACATTTGGAGCCTGATTGAACTGACCGGGTAGCCATTGTGCGTTCGAGACGAGTCTATGCCCTAGGCTAGGGCCCCGATACGAATTCTCGGTTGCTCTGTAGACGTCATGGTGTCCGGTGTAATCCTTAATTCTAGAACTTGCCCATTGAAGACGCTTCGATGACGGAAGCTCTGTCAGTATCTCGTTTTGCGTTAATATATCTAAACTCCATTCCACGTTCATACGGAGAGTGGATTTGCATCTTCCTCGAGGACCCACTGCTGCTAGACACGAGCCAAGAGTTTCAAAACTCACAAGCCATGTCTTGAGCCGGACAAAAGGCTCTATGGGCAGTTTTGAAACTATTAGCTCGTGTCTAGCAGCAGTGGGACCTCGTGGAAGATGCAAATCCACTCTCCTTCTCGACGTGAGATGGAGTTATGTCCGCGTCTGAATTCTCTTCCGACTGTGACTCTTGATCTGCCTCCGACTCTAAAACGCCAGGAATAGACACGCTGATGGCCGCAGCCTTGGGTCCCACTTTAAACGGTCGCTTTGTCTCCAATCCCCGCCTTGCATGCGACGTGCACACTAGGTATCCACCGTGGGTTTGGGCCTGGTCGATGCAACTGGCTGGACCAGCTTGCAGAATGCATCTGATGCAACATCTGAATCATGACGCAAGAACTCCGAGCTCCCGGTCTCTTCGATAGGACGCCTAGGCCGCTGTCCGATTCGCTCCTTGATGCGTGGAGACACGGGGCTGGTGTTGGTGCTCACTGCTGGGATCGTGATCATATCTGCCTGTTCATTCTTTCATGCCATTAGATTTGCTTTCAAAACTTTTCGATCTGTTTAAAATAATCTAGAAGCCATATCTCCCATTAAAGCATATTTCTCCCATGTGAAACCGTGCTGAAAGTGACCAAAATCAAGTGTAGTTCGAACAGCACAGTGTGCGGTTTCTGGCTCCGTTTGGTACCGCCGAGTATGTGAATGGCGCAACAATCGAGAGCGTCCCTGCCTCTTCGATCCCTCTCCGTGCTATTTCCGTCCCCGGGACTCGGCTGTTGACCTCCCCGCGACGCACTTGGCGTCGCCCGGCGAAAACATGCCGTCAACGACCGCTCTCGTGGGGCATGGCGTGCGGGGTGGGTTCGTGGCACGCTGCACGCACGGCCGTGGTGTGATTCATACCCCACGACCTCCAGGCAAGGCTGGGACATGGGACATGGGGGCAGGGTCCACGTTAGGCAGGACGCGATGGGACAGGGTGGGTTCTTGGCACGCTGCAAGCACTGCCATGGTGTGATTCACACCCCACGACCTCCAGGCAAGGCTGGGACATGGGACATGGGGGCAGGGTCCACGCTAGGCAGGGCGCGATGGGACAGGGTGGGTTCTTGGCACGCTGCAAGCACAGCCATGGTGTGATTCACACCCCACGACCTCCAGGCAAGGCTGGGACATGGGACATGGGGGCAGGGTCCACGCTAGGCAGGGCGCGATGGGACAGGGTGGGTTCTTGGCACGCTGCAAGCACAGCCAAGGTGTGATTCATACCCCACGACCTCCAGGCAAGGCTGGGACATGGGACATGGGGGCAGGGTCCACGTTAGGCAGGGCGCGATGGGACAGGGTGGGTTCTTGGCACGCTGCAAGCACAGCCATGGTGTGATTCATACCCCACGACCTCCAGGCAAGGCTGGGACATGGGACATGGGGGCAGGGTCCACGTTAGGCAGGGCGCGATGGGACAGGGTGGGTTCTTGGCACGCTGCAAGCACAGCCATGGTGTGATTCATACCCCACGACCTCCAGGCAAGGCTGGGACATGGGACATGGGGGCAGGGTCCACGTTAGGCAGGGCGCGATGGGACAGGGTGGGTTCGTGGCACGCTGCAAGCACAGCCATGGTGTGATTCATACCCCACGACCTCCAGGCAAGGCTGGGACATGGGACATGGGGGCAGGGTCCACGTTAGGCAGGACGCGATGGGACAGGGTGGGTTCTTGGCACGCTGCAAGCACTGCCATGGTGTGATTCATACCCCACGACCTCCAGGCAAGGCTGGGACATGGGGGCAGGGTCCACGTTAGGCAGGGCGCGATGGGACAGGGTGGGTTCGTGGCACGCTGCAAGCACAGCCATGGTGTGATTCATACCCCACGACCTCCAGGCAAGGCTGGGACATGGGACATGGGGGCAGGGTCCACGTTAGGCAGGGCGCGATGGGACAGGGTGGGTTCGTGGCACGCTGCAAGCACAGCCATGGTGTGATTCATACCCCACGACCTCCAGGCAAGGCTGGGACATGGGACATGGGGGCAGGGTCCACGTTAGGCAGGGCGCGATGGGACAGGGTGGGTTCGTGGCACGCTGCAAGCACATGGGACTTTTTCTTCAGTGACTTGTTCAAGCTATAGGGATCAGCTTTCTAGACCGAAGTAACTCTCAAGTCAGGTTGGCGCATCTACCACGTCTGTCTGGGTGAGGCACAGGTCCGAGTCAAGTCAAGGTCACCATGGCGCCTGCCGGGCACGTAACGTTTTGTTTACTATCGTCAAGGAAACCAAACAAAACACGTTGTGGCGTGCCGTCGGGGATTTCCTGGTTTAGTAACGAACCAAAATGCAAATGGGGAGATAATACCAAATGCTTGCAGCATTCATCTCAAACGCCGTAGCTTTTTTACTGCTAGAAATGGCGTTTGGCGACGCGATTTGAGCTAAACATACAGCAGCTAGATATGGCGCATTCTAACACAGTTCCAGCTCAGACGGTAGAGCACCTGACCGGCAATCAGGAGGTCTCGGGTTCGCATCCCGCGAGCTGCGTGATTCGACAGGCCCATCATCGCTTCATCCATCAGTGATTCGCTCGGCCGAAGTCCTTGACGCCATCGACCATCGACCGTCGCCTGGAGCCCTTGCTTTCCCTGTCGACGAGTGCCGATCGATAAAGACCCCGCCCCCCCCCCCCCCCCCACTCCGTTCAGTGGGACAAAGAGCCACTTCCTCGTGTACAGTCCGTACGGCGTGCCACACCAAGCCATGACTGTGTACAGTCCGTACGGCGTGCCACACCAAGCCATGACTGTGTACAGTCCGTACGACGTGCCACACCAAGCCATGACTGTGTACAGTCCGTACGACGTGCCACACCAAGCCATGACTGTGTACAGTCCGTACGACGTGCCACACCAAGCCATGACTGTGTACAGTCCGTACCACGTGCCACACCAAGCCATGACTGTGTACAGTCCGTACCACGTGCCACACCAAGCCATGACTGTGTACAGTCCGTGCGACGTGCCACACCAAGCCATGACTGTGTCCAGTCCGTGCGACGTGCCACACCAAGCCATGACTGTGTACAGTCCGTGCCACACCAAGCCATGACTGTGTACAGTCCGTACAACGTGCCACACCAAGCCATGACTGTGTACAGTCCGTGCGACGTGCCACACCAAGCCATGACTGTGTACAGTCCGTACGACGTGCCACACCAAGCCATGACTGTGTACAGTCCGTGCGACGTGCCACACCAAGCCATGACTGTGTACAGTCCGTACGACGTGCCACACCAAGCCATGACTGTGTACAGTCCGTACCACGTGCCACACCAAGCCATGACTGTGTACAGTCCGTGCGACGTGCCACACCAAGCCATGACTGTGTACAGTCCGTGCGACGTGCCACACCAAGCCATGACTGTGTACAGTCCGTGCGACGTGCCACACCAAGCCATGACTGTGTACAGTCCGTGCGACGTGCCACACCAAGCCATGACTGTGTACAGTCCGTACGACGTGCAACACCAAGCCATGACTGTGTACAGTCCGTACGACGTGCCACACCAAGCCATGACTGTGTACAGTCCGTGCGACGTGCCACACCAAGCCATGACTGTGTACAGTCCGTACCACGTGCCACACCAAGCCATGACTGTGTACAGTCCGTACCACGTGCCACACCAAGCCATGACTGTGTACAGTCCGTACGGCGTGCCACACCAAGCCATGACTGTGTACAGTCCGTACCACGTGCCACACCAAGCCATGACTGTGTACAGTCCGTGCGACGTGCCACACCAAGCCATGACTGTGTACAGTCCGTACCACGTGCCACACCAAGCCATGACTGTGTACAGTCCGTACGGCGTGCCACACCAAGCCATGACTGTGTACAGTCCGTACGGCGTGCCACACCAAGCCATGACTGTGTACAGTCCGTGCGACGTGCCACACCAAGCCCTGACTGTGTACAGTCCGTACGACGTGCCACACCAAGCCATGACTGTGTACAGTCCGTACGACGTGCCACACCAAGCCATGACTGTGTACAGTCCGTGCGACGTGCCACACCAAGCCATGACTGTGTACAGTCCGTACGACGTGCCACACCAAGCCATGACTGTGTACAGTCCGTACCACGTGCCACACCAAGCCGTGACTGTGTACAGTTCGTGCGACGTGCCACACCAAGCCATGACTGTGTACAGTCCGTGCGACGTGCCACACCAAGCCATGACTGTGTACAGTCCGTACCACGTGCCACACCAAGCCATGACTGTGTACAGTCCGTGCGACGTGCCACACCAAGCCATGACTGTGTACAGTCCGTACGACGTGCCACACCAAGCCATGACTGTGTACTGTCCGTGCGACGTGCCAAACCAAGCCATGACTGTGTACAGTCCGTACGACGTGCCACACCAAGCCATGACTGTGTACAGTCCGTACCACGTGCCACACCAAGCCATGACTGTGTACAGTCCGTACCACGTGCCACACCAAGCCATGACTGTGTACAGTCCGTACCACGTGCCACACCAAGCCATGACTGTGTACAGTCCGTACCACGTGCCACACCAAGCCATGACTGTGTACAGTCCGTGCTACACCAAGCCATGACTGTGTACAGTCCGTGCGACTTGCCACACCAAGCCATGACTGTGTACAGTCCGTGCGACGTGCCACACCAAGCCATGACTGTGTACAGTCCGTGCGACGTGCCACACCAAGCCATGACTGTGTACAGTCCGTACCACGTGCCACACCAAGCCATGACTGTGTACAGTCCGTACCACGTGCCCCACCAAGCCATGACTGTGTACAGTCCGTACGACGTGCCACACCAAGCCATGACTGTGTACAGTCCGTGCCACACCAAGCCATGACTGTGTACAGTCCGTGCGACGTGCCACACCAAGCCATGACTGTGTACAGTCCGTACGGCGTGCCACACCAAGCCATGACTGTGTACAGTCCGTACGACGTGCCACACCAAGCCATGACTGTGTACAGTCCGTGCGACGTGCCACACCAAGCCATGACTGTGTACAGTTCGTGCGACGTGCCACACCAAGCCATGACTGTGTACAGTCCGTACGACGTGCCACACCAAGCCATGACTGTGTACAGTCCGTGCGACGTGCCACACCAAGCCATGACTGTGTACAGTCCGTACGGCGTGCCACACTAAGCCATGACTGTGTACAGTCCGTACGACGTGCCACACCAAGCCATGACTGTGTACAGTCCGTACGGCGTGCCACACCAAGCCATGACTGTGTACAGTCCGTGCGACGTGCCACACCAAGCCATGACTGTGTACAGTCCGTACCACGTGCCACACCAAGCCATGACTGTGTACAGTCCGTACGACGTGCCACACCAAGCCATGACTGTGTACAGTCCGTACCACGTGCCACACCAAGCCATGACTGTGTACAGTCCGTACCACGTGCCACACCAAGCCATGACTGTGTACAGTCCGTACCACGTGCCACACCAAGCCATGACTGTGTACAGTCCGTACGACGTGCCACACCAAGCCATGTCTGTGTACAGTCCGTGCGACGTGCCACACCAAGCCATGACTGTGTACAGTCCGTGCGACGTGCCACACCAAGCCATGACTGTGTACAGTCCGTGCGACGTGCCACACCAAGCCATGACTGTGTACAGTCCGTACCACGTGCCACACCAAGCCATGACTGTGTACAGTCCGTACCACGTGCCACACCAAGCCATGACTGTGTACAGTCCGTACCACACCAAGCCATGACTGTGTACAGTCCGTACGGCGTGCCACACCAAGCCATGACTGTGTACAGTCCGTACCACGTGCCACACCAAGCCATGACTGTGTACAGTCCGTACGACGTGCCACACCAAGCCATGACTGTGTACAGTCCGTGCGACGTGCCACACCAAGCCATGACTGTGTACAGTCCGTGCGACGTGCCACACCAAGCCATGACTGTGTACAGTCCGTACCACGTGCCACACCAAGCCATGACTGTGTACAGTCCGTACGACGTGCCACACCAAGCCATGACTGTGTACAGTCCGTACGACGTGCCACACCAAGCCATGACTGTGTACAGTCCGTGCGACGTGCCACACCAAGCCATGACTGTGTACAGTCCGTGCGACGTGCCACACCAAGCCATGACTGTGTACAGTCCGTGCGACGTGCCACACCAAGCCATGACTGTGTACAGTCCGTACGGCGTGCCACACCAAGCCATGACTGTGTACAGTCCGTACGACGTGCCACACCAAGCCATGACTGTGTACAGTCCGTACGACGTGCCACACCAAGCCATGACTGTGTACAGTCCGTACCACGTGCCACACCAAGCCATGACTGTGTACAGTCCGTGCTACACCAAGCCATGACTGTGTACAGTCCGTACGGCGTGCCACACCAAGCCATGACTGTGTACAGTCCGTACGACGTGCCACACCAAGCCATGACTGTGTACAGTCCGTACGACGTGCCACACCAAGCCATGACTGTGTACAGTCCGTACGGCGTGCCACACCAAGCCATGACAGTGTACAGTCCGTACGGCGTGCCACACCAAGCCATGACTGTGTACAGTCCGTACGGCGTGCCACACCAAGCCATGACTGTGTACAGTCCGTACGGCGTGCCACACCAAGCCATGACTGTGTACAGTCCGTACGACGTGCCACACCAAGCCATGACTGTGTACAGTCCGTGCGGCGTGCCACACCAAGCCATGACTGTGTACAGTCCGTACAAACCATGACTGCCTCGGATGGCGGATTGCGCCGTAATGCATTGGTCTACTAATATTTACAAAATGTTTGTTTACAGACGATCTATCTGTGACTGTCCAATACAAAGTAGCTAGTGCACTAGACATTTTATAACGCGTTCAAATAATGTACGAATCTATTTTGTGTTATGATTATAGGCCTGCCGAAAATTTACAAAAACATTTGAATTTGTTATAAATTAATTTTTTGATGCAGTGATTCAGAATTTTCAGCAAATGTTTAATCAGAATATAAAATGACTCATAATTTATTTGAAAAACTGAATAAGTACCTAGTGCACTAGCTATATTTTGATTTCGGCTGCCACTGCTAGTTTGTCTGTAAACACATATTTTGTGTATAATATCGAACGCAATTAAGTATTGCCACAGATAGCGGACACAGACGGTCCACGCATGTGCTAGGTGATTGGCACAGTTCCCTCGCCCTCGACTTGGCACGAGTCACATCCACCCAACTGGCGCCGATGTTTCGCCATGCCCACGTGATGGCCCATCTCTGGGCGCGCGTGATCTGTGGTATTGCAATGTAAATCGCCGTCGAGTCGGGCATTTGAAAATAATTTACAACTTGTCGTCAAATAAATGCGACTAAATAAACATTGCTCTAGCGAGTCGTTAAGTTTAGTGTGTCGTTAAAATCGTGTGCAAAGCGAGGAAAGTTTAGAGGACTTTTTCTTGACTCTCTGCTGCCCGCCACACGCCGAACAAGCCCGTTTACAAACAATGCCTACAGTTTGTTGACTCTTAAGATGCATAGGTTTACTTGTACTACGTTTTAACCTGAGAACAACGATTGTCGTTAACCGGTAATAGGTCATTTAAGCATTGGTTAACAGATGCAATTGCTTTTGAGCGCTGGGTTCCATTCGCTTGTTAATCCTGGAATCAGCACCGAACCCTCGGCCTTTTGGCTGCGTGCTGGGACCGAGATGTTTGAGCCGGACACAAAGGGGGACATTGGACAACATCGCCATCACAGTGTCCAACATAAAACTGCATTAGGACGCCTAAACCTTGAGAAGCATCTCGTCATATCCAGCACGTGCCAAGGCCATGTGGACCGCCGACAAACCGGTCCCCTCGATGCAGCCTCCTTGTCGTCCTGTCAGACTGGACCACGTCTTACTGGGTCATCAGGCGTGGGTCTGGTGGGTCGAGCGCGGAGCCCGACACGTGGCTTCCGAGCAAACGCAATCTGTCAGCTCCAGGTCTCGGTGCCGCATGCTAAACTCCATTTCACGTTGAGAATGAGAGTGGATTTGCATCTGCCTCGAGGACCCACTGCTGCTAGACACGAGCTAAGAGTTTGAACACTCACAAGCCATGTCTTGAGCCGGACAAAAGGCTCTATGGGCAGTTTTGACACTCTTAACCGGATAGCTGCTAAACGATAGCTGATAGTGGATGCTGGGAATTGCTACGGTGTTTACAGAATGGCATATTTTTTGCATTGATGATTCGCCAATGCAATGTTAGTAGCTTTTTGGATGAGAGTATCTATTTCTGACGGATAGAAAAGTGAAGGCGGTAAGTTGTCCGTCCAATAGTGCGATAAGTGGTGTCATAATCAAGGCTGCAGCGACGTGGTCGTCTGTAAAGCGAATACATTCCTGATAGTCTAAGATTACCACAGCCGAGTGGACTTCGAAGTGAAGTATCATTGACTCTACCCATGGCAAATAAAGTTTTTAATGGTAATGACAAAAACTTGATCATTCGACCCTTTGGTATGGTACTCTATGAAATGAGATCCCCAGAAAGTGGCAAGCTCAAATTAATTCCAGTGTAGTCAGTGTTTTCGCTATGGGCCAGTCGTGCCATCGTCACTTGCTAGTCGTACGCACGCAGTCGGGTCGGGACTTGGCAGTTCACGAGGCCCTAAAACACGTATCGGTTTCTCGCGCGATACGGTGACATTATTCGTGTCGCTCTACGAAGCCTGAACCCGCCTACACACTTCGCGCCACAATATCGTGTCACTGCTATAGTGCTAAAGATAGGACATATATAGTATAGGCACGAGTCGAAGAAATTTAATGGTTTCACAGAGTTTATACACAGACGGTCCATGCTATGCTTCTGCTACATGCTGTGCTGGTTCTTAAACAATATGTTGATAATGCCTTTGCGAAATCTGAGTCGATTGTATTCCGGAAATCCCCTCGCTTATTTACAAGCTAATTGAAATATAGCTCGGTTTTACAAAGTTTTTCAACTCTTGGTTGGGATATCACCTAGGAGTTGACAAGCTTGGTAAAATCTGTGTTATCACAGTACAAACGTTCACGCACGTTGCTTATGCTATATATAGTTTTGATTTGTTTGGCAAATCATCACACAGACTTTCAGCACCAATCAAGCTGGGTTCACAGCTGGCTATGTCAGTGACACGATGTCATCAACATTGGCTCTGCCACCAATCAGAGACTCTGGATGTGCATGACGTCATGTTCGCGACTCTGCCATGGAGTCTCTGATTGGTGCAGAGCCAATGTTGATGACATCGTGTCAATGACATTGCCGGCTGTGAACCCAGCTTGATTGGTGCAGAGCCAATGTTGATGACATCGTGTCACTGACATTGCCGGCTGTGAACCCAGCTTGATTGGTGCAATGTGTCTAGCTATTGTTTGCCCGAGTGACAAATGGCAGCCTTCGATCCGCCATCTTTGATACTCGAGGTCTGGTGTCCTTTGCGGGCGTCGATTTATTACCGCCGATCGACCGTCACCAGCATCCATAATCGTGGCCCGCCATAACACATGCAGTTTGCCCATGCAGTCTCGTGGCCCGCCATAACACATGCAGTTTGCCCATGCAGTCTCGTGGCCCGCCATAACACATGCAGTTTGCCCATGCAGTCTCGTGGCCCGCCATAACACATGCAGTTTGCCCATGCAGTCTCTTGGCCCGCCATAACACATGCAGTTTGCCCATGCAGTCTCGTGGCCCGCCATAACACATGCAGTTTGCCCATGCAGTCTCGTGGCCCGCCATAACACATGCAGTTTGCCCATGCAGTCTCGTGGCCCGCCATAACACATGCAGTTTTCCCATGCAGTCTCGTGGCCCGCCATAACACATGCAGTTTGCCCATGCAGTCTCGTGGCCCGCCATAACACATGCAGTTTGCCCATGCAGTCTCGTGGCCCGCCATAACACATGCAGTTTTCCCATGCAGTCTCGTGGCCCGCCATAACACATGCAGTTTGCCCATGCAGTCTCGTGGCCCGCCATAACACATGCAGTTTGCCCATGCAGTCTCTTGGCCCGCCATAACACATGCAGTTTGCCCATGCAGTCTCGTGGCCCGCCATAACACATGCAGTTTGCCCATGCAGTCTCGTGGCCCGCCATAACACATGCAGTTTACCGATGCAGTCTCGTGGCTCGTATGCTAATTAGAGAGCTTGGTTAGGCGGAGAACGCGGCCTTGCTTGAAACCGTTTTGGACGCCATTAATTGTCCAAATGAAATGAATTCATATTTAATGGCGATTAAACAATGTGGCACGAGAAAATCTGTATCATAACTTCAATTTAGCCTTTTTAGCCTATGTTTTGCCCAACTTAGCCTGTAGTTGCCCGGTGCCAGCCAGGAGTTTGGACAAAAGATGGCGTCCACGCGACTCATTGGCCGCTCTGTGCCACACAGAGCCTCTCTAATGGCGATTCTCGTCTTCTTGTCTGCACTTGGGCTCGTGCTAATACTTGTGTGTGTGCCTACCACCGTGTCTTGGCCCGATTGCCCGTCCACCGGCCCTGAACAACAAACACACTGGCGCGTCTGGTTTCCAGTGACTGCTTTGTTTATGGCCATATTGGCCGGTGATGCATTATTTTTCAACTATTGGTTCGCGTGTGGCCCTCGGAAACAGATGAATTCCACGGCATCCTATTGGCGGTTGCCATGAAAAATAACTTGACTCCTACTTTAACCCTAGGGTGAGCTTCTAGCCCTCAGAAACAGATGAGTTCCACGGCATCCCATTGGCTGTTGCCATGAAAAATAACTTGACTCCTACTTTAACCCTAGGGTGAGCTTCTAGCCCTCAGAAACAGATGAATTCCACGGCATCCCATTGGCTGTTGCCATGAAAAATAACTTGACTCCTACTTTAACCCGAGGGTGAGCTTCTAGCCCTCAGAAACAGATGAATTCCACGGCATCCCATTGGCGTTTGACATGAAAAATAACTTGACTCCTACTTTAACCCAGTTTATATTAGACATTTTGTAATACCGGCTATTTTTACGCAAAATCTTGCATACATTTATCTGCAAGCCTATCGGGTCGCGTCAATTACAACAATGCCTAACCAACTTGTTCTTAAATTTGAGACGAAATCATTCAACAAGCCGACCAAATCGATCTGTGATTGGTTCTCCAATAAGGGTTGACTTGGTCAAACATTTCGTTGACGTTACAATCCCTCTTGGTCCCCTACTGGAGCTCCTGCAATACATGTTATCTCACTGGTGGACAGCACACTTGCACTTGATTTTCAACGGGAATTAGCTTTGAGGTTGTCCACCGGTGAGTGGAAAGACGGCTGCTGTTGCAGGTGATCTATTGGTTCATGGCCTGGCACATGAAAGGGACTCCATTGCAGTGATTTGTAGTCTGAACTCGACTGCAATCGCCTTGTTCTTGGGCCGGACTGTACCGGTTCATTGCGATGCAATGTCCTTGTCACTGACGGATGTTGTTGTTGTTTTCGAGCCGCCTGGCACTCGTGACGTAACGCCGGTCGCTAGGCCTGCTAGGGTCGGGTCAGGCCGAAGATGCGTATGCTTTTGGTACACGTTGGATATGCGCTAGGTTTAGTGTTTCAAAACTGCCCAAAGAGCCTTTTGTCCGGCTCAATACGTGGTTTGTGAGTTTTGAAACTCTTAGCTCGTGTCTAGCAGCAGTGGGTCCTCGAGGAAGATGCAAATGTAATTGATGAAATGTTTAGTTGCGTTCAATGCGTTTGCTTAAAGTATACTTTTAAAAGCGTTATTTATGTTTAAAATAGTTCATAAATCAGAAAATCTACGTATACTAATGTCCAAGGTCTCAATCATTACGGGGCTGCAGGCTACTGGGATTTGGTTTGGCTGCTGTCAATTTCACATGCTTAGTGGTTCTGATAATAATGTGTGGTATTTATATTTGTTATTTATTGTGTAGATAATATTTTGAACAGTTGTTGGTGGACAGTTCGGCTTAGAAATATATGGGAATCACTTTGACCCTACCGCTCGACGAAACAAGACATTTAAAAAAATACGTCTAGCGGTCTTTTACATGCAGAGCTACGCTAAAACGCACATATTTCTGTGACCATTTCGCCACAATAGACTTTGCAATTAATAATTATCCATTATTAACTTAACTGGTGTTATTATATTAATTACCTATATATTAATGTCATTATCATTATTTAAAAGTATAATAATAATAATGCTAATAAATAATAATTAATTGTGATGTAATTGTAGCGAAATGGTCGAAGAAATACTTCATTTAATTCAGAAAATAGTCTGCACTTTCTGCCGACGATATACCTACCTATAGTACGTCTCAGGTTCTTTTTGTAGCGTCTCGGGGCATTGGGCCAGTACCATAACATTGTAGAACACCTGTTTGCTGCTGACAAAATATCCTGAGACGTACTATAAGTGAATTTAGATACTTCAATGAAAGTAAGTGTGCATGAGCTGGAAGTGGTTTGTTGGGGGGGGGGGGGGGGGGGTGACCGTGAAAACACCACACCTAGTCGAGGTGCTCCACAGATTAGCACCCACCCAAGCCCCCCATGCTTGCCGCGAGTGGAAGCGAGATAGCGAGTGTGTCAAAGCAAAGGGCGCGAGAGAGATGCGAGACGATTGGTGTCCAATACGCGTTGGTGGGAGTGAGATAACTAGATGGACAAACGCAGAGAGGCATTATTGGGCAGGGAGCGGCCGTGAATGAAACGGTTTCGGACGCCATTAATCGTCCAAATTAAATGAATTCATATTTCATGGCGATTAAAGAATGTAACGCAAGGAAATCGTTATGAAAACTTAAGTTTGCCTTTTTAGCCTATGTATAGCCTATAATAAGCCTATATTTAGCCTATATTTAGCCCGATTTAGCCTATAGTAGCCCGGTGACAGCCAGACGTTTGGACAAAAAATGGCGTCCATACGATTCATTGGCGGCTCTCTGCCAAACCTAGCCTCTCTTTAGGCAAATGTCTTGATGGGAGAGCGACACGAGGAAACTGGTTCCCGATGCGTTAGTGAGAGAGACAGCTAGATGGGCCAACGCTTTGGTGGGAGAGAGACAGCTAGATGGGCCAACGCTTTGTTGGGAGAGAGACAGCTACGTGGGCCAACGCTTTGTTGGGAGAGAGACAGCTATATGGGCCAACGCTTTGGTGGGAGAGAGACAGCTAGACAGACTGGAGGTCAGGCGATAATGCAACAAGTTGTTGTCTGCATCGGGTGTTTGTCCAAGACTCGTGTCTTGGACGCACGCGTGTCTTGGACGCACGCGTGTCTTGGACGCACGCGTGTCTTGGACGCACGCGTGTCTTGGACGCACGCGTGTCTTGGACGCACGCGTGTCTTGGACGCACGCGTGTCTTGGACGCACGCGTGTCTTGGACGCACGCGTGTCTTGGACGCACGCGTGTCTTGGACGCACGCGTGTCTTGGACGCACGCGTGTCTTGGACGCACGCGTGTCTTGGACGCACGCGTGTCTTGGACGCACGCGTGTCTTGGACGCACGCGTGTCTTGGACGCACGCGTGTCTTGGACGCACGCGTGTCTTGGACGCACGCGTGTCTTGGACGCACGCGTGTCTTGGACGCACGCGTGTCTTGGACGCACGCGTGTCTTGGACGCACGCGTGTCTTGGACGCACGCGTGTCTTGGACGCACGCGTGTCTTGGACGCACGCGTGTCTTGGACGCACGCGTGTCTTGGACGCACGCGTGTCTTGGACGCACGCGTGTCTTGGACGCACGCGTGTCTTGGACGCACGCGCACTTATTGCGTTTGAGGTGAATATTTCCTATTATTTACCCGAATAGTTTATAATAATATATTGAAATGTCGGTAGTTCGCCAGCGTTATTCCTCCACCTACACCAAGATAACGATTGTGTACAGTTATCAAACGGACAATATTTAGCTATCGATCGGTTACGCCGTTCAGCTACCGATCGATACATTGGTACACAATCGCTGCCCGGGCCTCCTCCGTGTCGACCTGCAACCAACACCGAATCCGGCAGCTTTCGCGCCCAAGGACGAGACTCCAGACGGCCAAGGATGACCTCACAGGGCCCGTGGTGCCATCCATCATCGTGTCATCGCATGCACGTGCCCGCACGTGTGCAACCACGTGACCCTCGCTGGGGTCTGGGGATTGAATCTCAAGAACATTTTGATTAGGTGCATTTTACGGTGCAAATCTTCAATGACCTAGATATAACTTTGAAATTACACACTTTTTAATGAGGTTGTCGAATTCTTCAATCAATATATATTTTTTTAATTAATGGGAATTGCTTGTGAAGTTGGCACCTTTAGGTATCTCTAGTTTCTACTCTGTTTTAACTGGAGATGACGAACCTAATTGGTCAGTGGTGTAGAGCTGGATATTAATGTTGGGTAGACGGTGATTTTTCGTGACCGGGGGGGGGGGGGGGGGGGGGGGGGGGGGGGGTACGCAAGTCGTAAAAAACGAACCATGAATAGTATTGCATACAGGTTGTATGGAATGGGTATATTTAGTGCTGGAACCATGAATATTTTTCAAGGTAAGTCGCAATTAAGCTCGAAATAAGCATAGCAAATAAGTATGTCAGCGAATTATACCAGCGTATTTCTCGCAAGTAAATGTGGGGATACGGCGTATACCTGCTAAGTGCATAAGTCTTAAAAAGAAAGAGTGAGTGTAATATAATGTTGAAAATGTGAGTATATACTCTGCACAACTGCGTGTACCCTGCACTGCGCCACTGCTCGCACCGAGCTATGTTCGTCGCACAGGCGAGATCGATTCCCATGAAATTCCTCCGAACTGCATAGTCGACCGTCATGATTCCAAGATCCGAGCCCGAAGCCCGTCAGCTGATAAGCCGAGTGTTTACATTAGCTCTAATCTCCCGGCAAGGCTGTCTCCCCCCCCCCTCCCCCATCCCGTCCCCGTCTATCTCAGGGTCCAATGGTCGACGGCTCGTCTGGTGGAAATGTTACATCAGCCACCTCATCAACAGCTGCAACTGCACTCGCTCTTGTCTAGTAGTGTGACACATGCTATGACCATGCCGCCACTGCGAATTATAACTGGCAGTCATCTTCAGTTGTTAATATTATTAGATATTTCTGTCTGATTTCAGATATTTCGTCTGATTTGGAAATGCATATTTAAAATATTTTGGAAAAAATATATAAATTTAAAATATTTCGTCTGATTTGGACGACCATTCGGGCTTCATAATTCAATTTAAAGCTATCAATTATTTATAGACATAAATTTATTTTTCCAGCGCAAATGAGTGACGCGTTACAATTCGCGATGCCCCATTTGGGTGTTCCGTGTTTCGGAGTGAAAATTCATGCAAATCACTGGCAGTATAACATTAACACTTGCACATGGCAACTATCATCAGCAGCCGATGACACATGCGTCGACAATGTCGACATAACGAATGATATCTTGCAATCATGTTCGAAGATACAGCATTGTCAATAATATGACCCATACATGACAGATCAGTAAGCACACTCAGCCAATGTCCATGTCTGATTCTGACCGCCATTGGCTTCCCCATCATCTTATTCTGGGTCCAGTATTTTTCCATCCAGTCACCTCAATGCCAAGTAATAAGTATATAATGCAATCACCTACATCACTATCTGACTTATGTGCTGAACTTGTTGTTGTTTTGGTTCCCGCACGATGAGTCACATTCGGTTCTTTCACGCAGCAACTTGTGTTATTTCACAAGAATCCTTTGTGTAAAACAAGCGACGACATGAATCACTCAGGACCGTATGTCCAATACACACCTCAGACCTGCTTCTTCATTTCCCTCTCTAAAATCTACTTTCGGTTATTTAGTCATATTTGATTTGACACATTCAAGTCACGGAAATGCCTCGAGCTTTCGTAGATAATTGGTCAATTTTATCTGTAGGTCACTAAACTATGAGATGCGGTGTATTTACACGGGTTTAATTCCTAGATAAACAAACATGCGCCGAATTGGTTCCTAGTTCTAGGCATTTGCATTTTGATTGGACGTTTGATGCCGTGTCGTCTCAACTGGATCGAAATCACAATGCATCGTCCGCTTTTTTACCTGCCAGATGTATACTCCAAAACCACTGTCATTTTGTTTGCATTTTGCTTAAGTTTATGAAGCGATATTACACCAATTCAGTTGGGTGGATGTTGAAAATATCATCTGGACCAAGGCAAATCTTTCTTCGCGAAGTTCAAGTTTTAACTTTTTAAGTGACCAAAACTCGGCGAATCAGACGACAGGGAAAGTCCGTGTGCATGCACTCGCTACGCTCACACCTCGATCGATAGCGGATGTAGGTCAGCTGCACAGCTGTTTGCTAGCTCATGCAGCCAAGGCCATCTCTAGACAGCTGACGCAACAGGAAGAGTGTGCAGTGCAAAGTAACTTCTGTGTTCGCTGTTTGCTTTGTGCGAGAAACCGTTAACAATGGCATAGAATAACTCGATTACTAATTCATTGGTTGACATCTTATTACCTATCTTCGGGACGGAATAATATGGTTTTCATTCGTGAGCGACATAAAAAGGTTAGTCATATCGTTATCTGTCATCCGCCCGGCTAGATGTGATTTAATTAAATCGTCGACTGCATTTGCATTGTCATAACTTTTTAGCATGTGTCTGTTTAGGAAAAGTCTTGGGCAAAGTGGATTGAATCACTTAGTTGATGCTAGTAAAAAGTGACTTGTGATCTACACTCTGTCTTTGTTTGCTCTAGAAATCAACTTGAACTTGTAGGGTTTGATGCATAACTCAATGTGCAAAGATCACCGGAGAGTTTAGAAATAGTGTAGACTTTCGAGTCGTTAATGGATAATAATAGAAGGTAACTCTATAAAAAGTAAACAATTTACCACCTTGGTACCAAGCTGACGACAACTAACACTGCTGTTCACAAAGTTATTTTCATCTCTAGAAGTCAGAGTAGTACCTTGCCTAGTCATTACCTGTATCACTTCAAGTGCTGAGGTCCATTAAGTTATCTTACTGTTGTCAAGCATAATAGGTATATTTTTATAATAAAAACAATGCCTAATTACTATAGCAATAAGAGTTTGAGTAAAGTTTAAACACTTTAACCATCATCTGATAGTAACTCAGAATACAATGGTTTTCTTTAGAGAGTGCATAAATTTGAAGGAAACATGTTCTTAGTAGTATGTAATAAGCTAGGTTTTGATTAAAAACTGATGTGTGGAGAATTGTTTCAAAGCAATTCGGTGTCCAGGTCTATATTATATCTGGCAAAAAGTTTCAGACTTTATGCCAGAAGCGCAATTGTCTTTCCATTTGTAACCCAAAATAAGTTTTTCATCGTCTGCTTCTCGGGTCAAGTTTCCAGGTCTCTTCTTCTCTCTTAATCTGCATCCCTCGTACGTTGAATAGTCGTGAAATCGAAGTATTTGCCTTGGTCTACCGATTGTGCAGTCCAAAACAGTTCCAAATCGGTGGAAAGGTTGACGTACCACTCCGTACAGAGTACTAAATTGTGTTACGTACCTACCTACCTTCAACAATTGTTTTGAAGAAACAAACATCGGTGGGAACTTCCTGGTGGAAACACACAATTCAATCTCTATTATATTTACCTACCATTTTGTTGTTTACTTTT
Organism: Nemoura dubitans; assembly: GCA_921293005.1. Classification (NCBI taxonomy): domain Eukaryota; kingdom Metazoa; phylum Arthropoda; class Insecta; order Plecoptera; family Nemouridae; genus Nemoura; species Nemoura dubitans. Next base: position 13,417,172 of record OV121078.1, on the reverse strand, counting down.
CTTTGCTTTTGTATAATGCACTGTAAGAACAAAAATCTTCGGTATTATTTTAAAGTTTTACTGGGTTTTGAGAGCCAAGTCAACTCTTCCTGTTGCGTCACCTAGTTAACTGTTTTCCCAACGTTTTGTATCCTGGACTGGTAACTTTATCAACGGGTGAACTGCCATTTATTTTAGAGTTTGAACAACTGATTGGAGGAACAAACGCCAATTATACTAGAAAAAACTCAACTTAATATTTGCAAAGAGGAGGAACTGCTAGCCATGCTCAAAGTAGAAGAGTTGAGGGAGGAACAAATGTCAATACAATGTTTTGGCTGTTAAGTTTCATCCTAGGTGGATGATATGAAAGGAGGAGCAAACGAAGGCATCCCATTGCTTACCGGTATCTGCTTAAACCACAGATCAGGTTACCCAGATATACCACCATACCTAGCTATGGCTCTGGCAAAATTCGATGCTAATAATTTCGCCGGCAATCGCTGGGGCGCATTGGCAACCTGTATTATTATCATCTACCAGGCCATGGCACAAGGTCAATTATAATCAAGGGACCCAATGTTCCTCAGGTGGTTACAGTTATGGCTTCATCTACCAGGCCATGGCACAAGGTCAATTATAATCAAGGGACCCAATGTTCCTCAGGTGGTTACAGTTGTGGCTTCATCCACCAGGCCATGGCACAAGGTCAATTACAATCAAGGGACCCAATGTTCCTCACGTGGTTACAGTTACCTTGGTTACAGGTAACATATCAACAAACAGTGGCTCCATCCCTTGACTGCCGGCAAAACTATTATTGCGGGCGGAGGGCATTCGCGTAGCTGCTTTGGTACGGGAGTGGAACATCTGGGCAACCTTCCGTCTGTGGCAACGTCTAACGTGATTGTCGTTCTGCCCGCAGACGCAGATGCTGTTCGTGGACGCGTTCCTGCAGAACAACCGGCTGGACCACGTGACGCAGGTGATGGGCTTCCATCCGACGTACCTGGACGTGTTCCTGCGCACGCAGAACTTCATCCTGCGCGGCGATGGGCCGCTGCCGTACGACTACCGCCACCTCATCGCAATCATGGTGAGCGGGCGGAAAGGACCGATCTTTCGATGTATCCATTCTTTCGTTTAGATATGTCCATATTTTGCAAAGGTTCTTGCAGTTCCATGTATCGTCTGTATCGATTTTTTGAATCGGAACTTTCTGATCCTTCGCTCGGGAATTACGGGCAAGTGCTTGACTTTCTAAAAGTCTTTAAACCCACCTATTTCCCCAAATTGAATCGATCTTTCGATGTATCGATACTTTCGTTCAGATAATATGTCGATATTTTAAATTGAAGAGGGCACATGCGCTAGGTCTTCAATGTAAAAAGCTGTGTGTCAATTGGGATAGTGTATGACATCAACATCACTGTGGTGTTCACGCCAGTGGTACTCAGCCTGCGGTCATATTTCTGTGGCCCGTCCCAAAATTATTATTTAATGTGAGATTCCAACGTAAAATGCATTTCTTACTGGAATATACATTTATTTAAAATTTCCACAACCCCCTGTTAACATGTGCGTAATTTCAAGGCATGTGTAAGGTGATTGCACCCTGAAATGCATAGTTTTGCACCATAAAAATACTATAAATTAAAAATGTTCCTGAAGATTGAATCCCCAAATCCCCCATTGTGTCCTAAGCAATATCAATTGTCATTTATCAAACTTACAAGCAGGTGCAAGTTACGAGGATGCGTTCAATCGATACCCAAGGCACTATCAACTTATCGGTTTACGAAGAAGTCAAAATTTCACACTTTTCATCTATTTCATTAAAGTTTTCACAAAACTTTTAAAAAAATTTGTCAAATTTTCCACCACTTGGGTCGACTAGGTAGGTCCTCCTTGCGGCTCTAGATAGGTACTGGCAAATTAATTCACTCATCTCGACCCATGCTGTCCTCAGATAATAGATTTAGGCTTTTATAACCAATACAGAAGCAAGAAATTAAATTGTAAATGCAATTCACAATTCACAAATGCATAGGTAATAACTAAAAAAACAGTTTTACGACTGAGAGCATAAAACTGCCGTGACACTCATGACAAACTGACCAAGCTCAAGCGTGCAGCTGCCTTCAGGCTTGCGGGAAAACAATGGCCATTGTTGTATCCAGATTGCCGTCGTGGTCAGTTCAACGCTCACTTTCTGGGTCAACGCGGCCGGCGGCTGATTGTCACTTGGTTTGATTGCATCAAGTCCCATCAAGTCCCCGGCTGGCCTCGGTCTCGTGTTATTATGTCAACTGGCACGCTGCCAGGTCACACTGACTGTCAGGCCGTCGGTCCCAGCCACACAATGTCGTGCTGGCCGACTTGCTACAGGGCTTTCATGCGCTCAATGCATTTCAAATTTAATGCATTCATGTCTCAACTCCATTTCACGTTGAGAGAGAACTTCACGGTTTTGGTTTCGGCTGATTTTCGCGTTGATTTAACGTTGGAACGGAACTTGTGGCTACAAAAATATTAAAATCAAATTTTGAAAAAAATACAAGTGTTGTTCAAGAGATGCTGGATGGCTAATACTAGATTTGTTTGTTGTTTTGAAAATTCCCTCCGCTGTAACTTTTCAAAATGCATCCAAAAAATATAGCATCAGACATCTAGCAACTCTTTAGCAAAACATTAATTTTTTTCAAAATTTTATATTAATATTTGTAGCCAAGAGATGGTCAGCTTTAGTGTTAAATTGGCCAAAACAACAACAATTTAGTTGTCTCTTACGAAGGAGGGTGGATTTGCATCTTCCTCGAGGACCCACTGCTGCTAGACACGAGCCTAGAGTTTCAAAACTGCCCAATGCCCTTTTGTCCAGCTCAAGACATGGCTTGTGAGTTTTGAAACTCTTGGTGTCTAGCAACTATAATAGTTAGATTTAAGACTATTGGAGTGAGCTCATACTTGGGCCGCTTCCCGCGCAGAATTCATCTTCTCCTGGATACCAACTTGTGGCCACACCTTTTGTCCGATTGCAACGAAACCCATGTCTAAGGAATCCTCACACTTTCAGCAACAAATTGTGAGATTTATAACCACGAAATAATAATCGAAAGTTCAAATAAAGCTTCATGAAATAATCACCAACAACTGTACGAATAGCCTTAATCTGTAAGGACATTCAATATCAATATTAGCCTTGCGTTGTTCACTGGACTTGATCATCATAGACTTCCCGTTCGTTATCTCCCCGCGAAGTTGCCTCGAGCGCTGGAATCCAGTCACCGCTGAGATTCTACCAGAACTACTAGTGGCAGACTTTGGAACTACACGAGATGCAATTCGGGCCACTTATCATGTACTTATCGTGTACATTAGAGGTGTTTTTATTTCCGTAGTCGGTTGTTATGTAATTTGATTGATTGGTTTGATATTACGTCTGAAATTACTGTTATCTGAGGTCATGCTCTTGGTGGCATAGTGATGGTTGTAAAGATAATTGCTTTTTACAAGACCGGGGATTTGAACATCTATGAATAACTGCTGGTGCCTTCAATTTTCTAATTACAATTCGTGTTCTGGTTCATTAAAATTTGAAATGCAGATTCCTAATTTGGTTCATAAAATATTTTTGGCGAGTGGTAACAGTTTCGGTTCCATAAAACAAAATTCTTTCGAGTTCTGATTCCGGTTCTGGTTCGGATCTCTGCAAATATTATACCAAAACGACGAAAAGCAATAAAAGCTCGTTGTGTTGATAGAGAACCTTTTGGAACCTCACACGTATCCTCGTGTCTCGAGTCTTGGTCCGATGTTGCAGGTTGCAGGCTACAAGCCACCACCGATGCAGCCAGAGGAAACCTGTCTGAGTAGGAAGTACTGCTGCCAATCATTCTTTGGTTAATACCTGGTTTACAAGCAACCCCTCAGTTATTCCATAATCCTTACTTAGATTAATTTATTGGCAACTGTGTCTATAAATGGCAACTTTATTTCCTAGCGGCAAGCCAAACATATCGTCACGCGTACACAAGAAAGCTGTTGCCAAAATTTTTTTGAAATATGTGAGGAACTCATACCACAGGTCAACCAAACAAAATCAGATTGGTTCTCCACTAAATCTTAACATAAAACTTTCCATGAAAGTGTGGCACGGTCACAATGTTACAGTAATGTTATTAAGTGCCGGTGTTTCAGTGACCCGTTAAGATTTAACGGTCCATTAGCAAGAAAATTAAGGGCTCTGATTGGACGTTGTTAAGCAAATAACAAGTTAACAGACCGTTAGTTATTTAACGTGCCACTGAAAAACCGGGTCTAAGTAAGTGGTAGACAAGCGTACGGATTTGCTTGATAAAACATCACTGCTAGGTACTGCTAATTCTTGCTGCTAAAGTTGATTGTAAACCAGACTTGTCTCTCTGCTACCCAACCCTACCTAGTAACTACCCTTCGATCACTGATCCGGTACGGTGCAAGCTCTCACTGCATTCACGATGTATGTTGCCGTTTTTAAAACAAACATACAAGGGGATTATTTAGTTACTTCTAAAATTCAATTTACTTATTTAGAATGAACTAGTAAATATGTAATCTTTTAAATAATCATGGTAATAGAATTGATCTGACCGATGATCACAGCTGGTAAGGCCTATACTTTAACGTTGCACGGGATACATACAGCGCTGAGCTAGTTGCGTATCCCGGCTAGCAACGGTCGAAGGTTGCACGGGATACATACAGCGCCGAGCTAGTTGCGTATCCCGGCTAGCAACGGTCGAAGAATACCTACCTGTGTTCTCCTTTGTAACTCATCGCCCCGTTTCTTGCAGGCTGCCGGCCGCCACCAATGCAGCTACCTGATCAACCTGCAGAAGCAGGAGTTCCTGCTGCAAGGCGGGGACCCCAACTGGCTCAAGGGACTCTCCTCGATGCCCAAGAAGCTGCAGGACCTCTACGAGATCAACAAGATCATGGCCCATCGACCTTGGCTACTCAACAAGTCCCACATCGAGGTTAGTGGGGAATTTGTGTTCTTTGAAATGGTATTGAAGTAGAATCCTTTGGTCGAAACCATATTCTCCCTTGGGGAAAATGATGGGGCAGTGATGGAGGTACTGACGTGGAATCCCCGGTCCTCTCGTCACAGAAGCTGGCCAAGGGCGGAGACAGCTGGTCGCTGGCCGAAGTGGTGCACGCGATCGTGCTGCTGGCTCACTTCCACTCGCTGGCGTCGTTCGTGTTCGGCTGCGGCGTCAACGAGGAGCTCGACCAGGACGGCGGCTTCAGAGACGACGTCCCCGTCGCCAAGGCCACGGTTCCCGCACAGGTCAGAATCCACGGAGCGTAGAATCGTACGCCACTGAAATTTACTGCGATTACGTAACTCTGGTTGCACCGTCCCTGGGTTCCTAGTTCAAAAGAACATGGACATCAATATGGATTTTATCCATTGGCAATGATAACTCAAATTTTAAATATTTTAAATATTTGATTATTTTGATGGAGCCCTCAAGTAGCTACGCGAAAGCCCTCCGCCCGCAATAATAATTTTTATATCAAGCCCTATGTCCGTGCTGACGCCGTTTCGTCCGTTCTGCAGCCGCGAGTTCCGTGGACGGACGGGCATGACGCGATCCCGTGCGAGGTCGGCGTGGAGACGCTGATGCAGCGCATGAAGTCGCTGTCCGAACAGTCGGAGGAGTTCTCGCAGGAGGAGAAGACCAAGAGGTGGGTCTTGCATCAGAGCCTGGCTCACTGACTTTGGTTGGCTGGCATCAGAGCCTGGCTCACTGACTTTGGTTGGCTGGCATCAGAGCCTGGCTCACTGACTTTGGTTGGCTGGCATCAGAGCCTGGCTCACTGACTTTGGTTGGCTGGCATCAGAGCCTGGCTCACTGACTTTGGTTGGCTGGCATCAGAGCCTGGCTCACTGACTTCGGTTGGCTGGCATACAGAAGCCCCTCGGGGCCAAGATTACGTATCACTGTCGGGATCAAATGTCCGCCAATGTCGCCTCGCTGTTAAATTTGTGGCTCAGGACTTTAGCGACATAACTTGACAGAGGCATGAGATGTAAGAATTTAGAAAGAACTGATTTACTAATCAGTTTCGAGTGAAACTCGAGTGAAAACAATGTGAGTGAAAACAAAAGAGAGTGAAAACAATGAAATTTTCATGCCTTCGACAAATTTATACTTTTCGATATGAATTATTCATCGGAAAATTAACAAAGGCTTTCAACAGTTTCAATGACCGGTTTAATCTGGGTTAACTGCTGGCAATGTCAGTGACATAATGTCATCAACATTGGCTCTGCACCAATCAGAGACTCTGGACGTGCATGACGCCATGTACGCGACTGTGCTAAATGACGTTGCCTGCTGTAAACGCAGCCGCTTGGGGAAATGGTTTTACTATTCAAAGAGAGATGGATAGGATGAAATGGATGTTGATGCTATCGGTGCCCCCAGGTTCCAGCACGTGGAGTCGCAGAGCGTGGAGCTGTCGCCCAAGGTGGAGCCGCCGCCGCTGGTCAAGTCCGAGATCGGGCACTTCGTCGAGGACCCCACGTTCCTCTACCAGGACTTCGCACGCCGCGGCGAGATCTCAGACATCCCCACCTTCCGCGTGCAGGTGCGTTCTGCTCTGTAAAACACTGTCAACGCTGTCAATACTGTCAAAGCGTGGAGGCTCACTTTTCAAATCCGGGGCTTTATGCATTTTTACGCCATCATACGTTTTTCGACTATTTTGGTCAATTTCGACAGCAAACGTCACGATCTAGTGCGTTTAGCTATTCCCAATCCGATCTGAAATCGCTTTCTAAACTAAAAATGCAAAATTGTTGAATTGACCATCCAGCCAAAGCAAGACTTGGCTTGATCTTGCACATCAAAGCTACAAATCTATTTTTTTGATACTTTATGCCTGAATTTCTTAAAGAACAGCTGCTTTACCTTCAATGCAGAGCGGAAACTTGTGAAATGGTACCGGCTTGCTGCTGTTGGTATCATTTGTTACGAGATATTTAGGAAGTCTTATTAAGATATTTAGGAAGTCTTATTAAGATATTTAGGAAGTCTTATTAAGATATTTAGGAAGTCTTATTAAGATGTTTAGGACTCTGTCTCGTACGAACCCTTTTGACTCGGTCCCGTTGACGCTTCACTCGTGACCTTTGCTTGTGAACTTGGCACTGCTTTTCGCCTCCCGTATTTGAATCGACGTCAGCGAAGTTGAGCCAACTTCGTGCTGGCGGCGCAACCGGGCATATTAATCATTATTCAATCATTATCAATGGCTAGTTTTTAGCCACCACTTTCAAATTAAAATGTACCGAAGTACTTACTAAATCAGCCAACATTAACGTTTCTATTAGATTAAAATGCTGATGTTGTTTATTTACAAGAAAACGTATGAAAGCACATAGGTAGTGATAAAAGTACGAGGTGAGTTTGGGAGTTGGGAGTTTGACAAAACCCCTGCTCAGTGGCACAGGTTTTCGATGAACGACTAACTCAGCGTCTCGCCCGCAGGATTACTCCTGGGACGACCACGGTTACTCGCTGGTGAATCGGCTGTACAACGACGTGGGCAATCTGCTGGACGACAAGTTCAAGACGGCGTACAACCTGACGTACTACACGATGGGCGGCCGCACGCACGTGGACACCTCGCGATTCCGTCGGGCCATCTGGAACTACATTCAGTGCATGTTCGGTACGTACTTGAATCTGGAACTACATTCAGTGCATGTTTGGTGGGTGGTCCCTTGTCTACTTGAATCTAGAGCATATCAAACCAGACTACCTTAAAGTGGAACAAGTCTAGATTAGATTCACGGTTATATAATTAGGGATGTCAAACGATTATTTTTCAAAATAAATTTCAAATAAAATTCAACGTAAAGGATCTTTTTCAGAAAATAAAACGGAGAAAATGGCAAATTTTTTTTCTGTTACTGTACCACTAATCGAAGATTCATTGCCTCTGTTTCCGCTTGTCCTGGAATAATCGGTAAAATTTTGAAGTAGGTAATGTTGTTGGCTGAAATCCCATATTGATAACACACAGAATTTAATACACGTGCTTCTGAGACACAGTGGTTTAGGCATTGGGAAATGATCTTGATATTTTAAAGCAATATTTTTCAAAAAGATTGTGGAAAGAAGAATTCGGTCAAATGAAAAGATAATTGAATAAAAAATGATTGCGAGCAGTTCTAAGATCACTAAGTAAGGATCTCGATTGCACGATCTCGATCTTTTTAAAAGATCCTTACCCAACCCTGGACCCAACGCTGACGCCACGTTCCGCCCCCAGGGATCCGCCACGATGACTACGACTACGGCGAGGTGAACCAACTCATCGAGCGAGCGCTGAAGTCGTTCATCAAGTCGGCGTGCTGCTTTCCCGAGCGAGTCACCAAGGCGGCCTACGACAGCGTGCTGAGGGAATTCCAGCACAGCGAGAAGGTAACCCTGTCTAGAAGGCGGCCGCCATTTGCACCGGGCTCTGCCTCTGTGTTGGATTTGCGGCACAGAGCACCCGGAGCCCGTTTTACTCGGTGATCGATTTTCATAATGTCTATCATGATATCGTTTGCATACCCCAATGTCGTCGTGTAAAATGTCGTCGTGTAAAATGTCGTCGTGTAAAATGTCGTCGTGTAATTAGCGAAAATGTGACGGCAAAAGCTCATCACCAGTTTGCATTTATTGTGATCACCATAAATACCCGGCCCTGCCTATCACAGTCAACCATGAAAGATGTGACAAAATATGTGATGACATTGCTTCAGGCCCCTTTCCATTGTAGATGTAATCTAAAGTACTTAACCAATCGGCCTTCAGCTTTTGAAATATCTCAAGTCTAAAGAAGGCACCTCCCATGAAATTTAGAAATGTATCTGTCCACCGCCTTCTGAATATCAAAGAGACATACAGCTGGCAATAATTGGCAGTGCTTCTGTCACAACCTTGTGTTTTTCATCAGTTTTCAAGGACCGTGTAAATACCATCATACATTTTCGATATAGATGTTGGCAAAGATATCATGATAGATGACATCAAAAATGCTATGATAGATATTAAAATAATCAATTACCATGTAAAACGTGCTTTTGATACAAAACATAACACGGACATGAGGCAAAAGGCACGGGGTAAAGATATACTCTAGCACAATGCGAATAGAAGGCGGACGGGATCGAGACCAGGTGCCGCCGGGGTTGAATGTGCTGCACGATGGTCTGATGAACCTCACCTGGTCTAGAAGGGAGCAGGGCTCCAGCACAGTGAGAAGGTAATCGAGCGTAGAAGGCGGACGGGATCGAGACCAGGTGCCGTCTGCGGTGAGTTTGTGGCTCAGAGTGTCGGAGATTTGAACAGCACACAGACATGAGACAGGAGCAGACTTTAGAGTTCAGACTGAGCAAAATCAAGCTAAAATGTTGAAACGTTGTTTAAAAATGTATTTATTTCTGGTAAATTTATTTGTGAAGAGTTAATTGTGCTGTTCCTACCTAAAAGACATTAATTAAATCTAGTCCTTGATGATCTGAGAGAGTTTCTTACCCGATCCTTTGACCTTGACAGGTGCACGTGAACTTGATGGTGCTGGAGGCGCGAATGCAGGCCGAGATGCTGTACGCCCTCAAGGCCGTCATGCGGTACATGACGTAGCCGCAGCCGGGACCGCAAGGTGACCGGCAATGGAGCGGAATCGACTGGGACTACACGGGGAAGCGACCGGGATATTGACCGGGAATCGACTTGGAGGTGACCGGGAATTGGCCGGGAATCGACCAGGAAAATACTTGCAAATGGACCAAAATTTGCCCAGTCAAACTCTGCATAAAGCTCGAAGAACAGCCGCCGAAATCCTGGTGCAAACCCGGACCAATCCCGGAAATCCTTGGCTCGGACGCCCACTCCGATACGATGTTGACGGCTGTTATCGGAAGATCACGTCTTTGTGGGAAATCGGCGGCCGGACGTGAAGAGTTGGCGGACCTTCGACTCCAAAGTTCAGCTGTTTCGGTCCATTTCGGTCCCGGACTGCGAAGCTTCTACGGCGGAAACGGCTTTCGTGGCGGTTGCGAAATTGTTTTGCGTTGTTTTTGGATCCGTTTGGTGATACTTAATGTCGTGCCCAAAGTGTTCACCTCGACTTTCGAATGCTTTTCATCCGAATGCAAAAAGGAAGAAATTGGCGTTTTTCACAATTATGTGTGCGCTAGCTTTTGATTGGAGTTCATCACTGAAAGAAAGTTTTTTTTTCGGCAAAAATTTCAAAGTTTTCGTGGAATGCGGTGACATTTTGGCTTTTCTGAATTGTGCGCACTTTTTCTTGTCCTTGCTTCCGATGCATTGTTTTCGGCAAGTTCGTTTCAAGATAAATTTGCATCTTCTCACCGAGTGCCCAAAACGCTTCGAAAGGATCAGTGATTTCTACGTTTATTTATTTTTTGCTTATCAAAACGTAAAAAATTCTAGAATTGTTATTTTTTTCAAAGAAATATCACTGTGCTATTGAACTAATTTTTTCTAGTAAAAGACTTCTGATTTTCCATGTAAATTCAGATGGTTTTTCACTTACTAAAAGTATCTGCTTCAAAGTCTATAACCTAATTGAAAGAGAGCTTGTCAACTTTTCTTAACTCCATAAATTTATACCAAAATATCAAAGATCTTTTCATGAAAAAAAGAGTTCAAAGTTTAAAAATATAGATGCTTTGATCAAAGTGTAGTACCTACGTGTATTTGCCAATTGAATGACAAAGCATTCGTTAACTGCCAAGCCGAAAGTTGACGACAGCTTTCCCGTTCGTGTCGATTTCGCGAGATGTAAACGGCAGCCCCGGTTAACCGGTCGATTAGACCTGGTTGATCAGTCGTTTAAGCCCGGTCGGTCATGTCGCCAAATTAATGGACTTTAAGTTATGTAATGTTATCTTTGTAATGTTATCTTTGTTAATTTTAATCCTAGTTAATTAATTTGTTCCAAGTTTCGACGGAGGTTTTCGACAAAACGGAATTTCCGACTGTTTTCTTAGTGTGAATTTGCGTCAAAGGTTTCGAAGGCCAATATTATATCTAAGAAATTTGCGACCATAAATTAATGTCAAGTTGTCAGCTTTCATCAATATCTCATGCTCTGTCTGACGATTTATTCTTGCAAAATGTAGACACTTCAGACCCAGTTGTATTAACTGGTAGTTAATATTTAACTATTAGTAAAATATAATAATTATTTAGATACCTATGTGTGGCTTTGCATACGAGTCTAAATAATAATTATATTTTAACTAATCATTATTCTTAACTATCACAATTGTTAATACCAACCCAGTCTTGTACCCGGACTTTCAGTTACGCATTAACTGCCTATCGGTCGGTTAACTTGTTATTTGCTTAGCAGCGTCCAATCAGAGCCTGCTATTTTCTTGCTAATGGACTGTTAAACTGGGTTTACAGCTGGCAATGTCAGTGACACGATGTCATCAACATTGGCTCTGCACCAATCAAGCTGGGTTTACAGCTGGCAATGTCAGTGACACAAAGTCATCATCATTGGCTCTGCACCAATCAAGCTGGGTTTACAGCTGGCAATGTCAGTGACACGATGTCATCAACATTGGCTCTGCACCAATCAAGCTGGGTTTACAGCTGGCAATGTCAGTGACACGATGTCATCGACATTGGCTCTGCGCCAATCAAGCTGGGTTTACAGCTGGCAATGTCAGTGACACGATGTCATCAACATTGGCTCTGCACCAATCAAACTGGGTTTACAGCTGGCAATGTTAGTGACACGATGTCATCAACATTGGCTCTGCACCAATCAAACTGGGTTTACAGCTGGCAATGTTAGTGACACGATGTCATCAACATTGGCTCTGCACCAATCGGAGACTATGGATGTGCACGACATCATGTTCGCGACTCTGCCACGGAGTCTCTGATTGGTGCAGAGCCAATGTTGATGACGTCGTGTCACTGACATTGCCGGCTGTAAACCCAGCTTGATTGGTGCAGAGCCAATGTTGATGACGTCGTGTCACTGACATTGCCGGCTGTAAACCCAGCTTAACCGTATTGACAAACTACTTAAAAAACGGCATTTAATCTTGACAAAATTAGATCAAATATGAAACCTCATCGTTGGCTTTCAACGCCGAAACGCTCGTTCACGTCTAAGTGCCGTCGTGGAAACCGGTGCTCGAACCGAACCGGCTCGTAACTCCCTCGAGACTTGGTGCTGAGAGTCGGGTGGCTCGTGATGTTGGAGCGCACTCTGACCGTGATTGGCTGTGCTCGCGACCGCAGAGAGTCGATATTGTCCGTAGTCCGCGAAGGAATCGAATGCCGCGAGGTCCGACGGCCGAATCTTCGATCATTGCTGGCCGGGACGTGCAACTAGCTCGTGCCGAGCAACGTTGCAGTGTAGGCCGAACCAGCTGTCATCTGCTGTCGGATTAACTCCATAACGAAGATTATGTCGTTATGTATTGCTATTTGAAAGTCGAAACATTTACTAGTTCGTTCTAAATAAGTAAATTGAATTTTATAAGTTGATAGTTAATTCCCTAGTTTCTTTGTAGTAACGTTTATCCGCTTTTAAGATAACCTGTAAACCGACACAAACATCATTTATACAGTTAGAGCTGGCACGGCATACTAGTTGCCTATCCCGTACCGGAGCAGTGAGAGCTGGCACGGCATACTAGTTGCCTGTCCCGTACCGGAGCAGTGAGAGCTGGCACGGCATACTAGTTGCCTGTCCCGTACCGGAGCAGTGAGAGCTGGCACGGCATACTAGTTGCCTGTCCCGTACCGGAGCAGTGAGAGCTGGCACGGCATACTAGTTGCCTATCCCGTACCGGAGCAGTGAGAGCTGGCACGGCAAACTATTTGCCTATCCCGTACCGGAGCAGTGATCGAAGGTCGATAACGTGGAATGATCTGCGGCACTTTCCCCCCGCGTTTCGTAGACGTGCTTTTCGTTTGTTTTCGCTGTCGTCAGAAGACCGCCCTCCCCCGATTGAATCAAGGAGATTTTAATCTTCGTTTTCCTATCGTTTGCATGCTAGTTTTCGAAATAAAAACTATTTGACACTGGGTATTAAATGCCAAGCGAAGTCTCACCGTTTTCCCAATGTTTTGTAACATATTCTCCGTTTCACTTTGAGAAGGAGAGTGGATTTTCATCTTCCTCGAGGACCCACTGCTGCTAGACACGAGCTAAGAGGTTCAAAACTCACAAGCCATGTCTGGAGTCGGACAAAAGGCTCAATGGAAAGTTTTGAAACTCTAAGCTTGTGTCTAGCAGCAGTGGGTCCTCGAGGAAGATGCAAATCCACTCTCCTTCTTAACGTGAAATGGAGTTTATGACTGTACCATAGCAATGGCCCTGGGCTCGATCTCGACCAAATTGGTAACTAAACTTTGCAGAATTGCAGGGTTTTTAGTAGTTAGTTGAATTTAAGAAAGTCTAGAAATAGTATATATTTATCCTTGTTCTTTTGTATTATATACATGTTAAGTTAGTCGAGCCCTAGCCTGCTGCTGCTGAAGTTACTGGTGCAGGCAGCAAAATCTTGGGATAACAGTGTGGTCTGACGTGGCATTTTACAACCAGTTTAGAATTAGTTTCTTTCACCTCCCTTGGCGCTGTTTTAGTATTAATGTTTAGTTTATTGCATAGACTTTCGCAATCGCTGTCTTAGCAGACGCGGTTAAGTTGAACGATCCGTTAAAGTCGATGTTTCGATACAAGACGTAGACAAGCGTGATCCTTGTTTCTGCATTCGAACATTGCGCTCGATATCGAACTATGGGTTCTCGACAGCAGAAGCTTGTCGCATTTGAAGCGGAAACTCTGTTGGGAAAGCGGGGTTTTTAAGGCAGTCGTGCCCGATATCTTCCATGCAGGAAGTTGTTTATTCGTTTGCAGATTAATCTGATTCCCCGAAGGCCTAAGCTGGTATTGTTAGGATACCCGAGAAGGAATCGCATTTGAGTCAGGATGGAGGAGTTTTCAAAATCGTGTTCCCGGACTTCTTTTGTGATAAATGTGAGATTGAATAGAATCTCCCCCCCCCCCCTCCCCCTTTACCCACATTAAGGAATTTCTACTAAATATTTTTCTTGTAGAAAAAATATTAGTTACAGCCCGAAACAAAATAGGTAGCTAACTTATCAGGTAATTTATCAGGCTTTCAAATAAAGTAAGAATATTCTTTTTGAGTTGTGATTAGGCCCGCTGAACATTATCACAACTATGAAATCGCTCTCAATTTTTGTGATGCATCATTTTCAGAAAATCGTATCCTACCACAAAAACGATTCCTTCGTTTGAAAGCCTTTTAAAATTACCTGGGTGCTGGCTATTTTGTTGCAGACTGTCACTCATGGTTCACATGTAGAAAAACATTTAGTAGATATTGGAACCACAAGGGTTCTCCCCACGTTAAGAAAGTGCCAGCCTGGAAGGTTTCCTTTCACAATTCGAGCCCAAAGATCAATATATTCAAACGAAATTGTAACCATAGCGCTAGTTGTCAAAAAAAAATATTTTGAACTTGGTACGTTAACTTTTCCCCTAACGTTTCGTAACTCGTACAAGGCTGGACAGCTGACCGTTCTCCGTGGCGTGATTTGTCGATTGATGTTGTGTTTCATGGCTGTACATTCAAGAGTGCTTTCAGTATTAGCTTCCCTTCCCCCCCCCCCCCCCCCCTCCAATAAAGTAGTCAAGATTGTTTACGATAATCTCAGCCCCTTTGCGGGTCACGTTTGAAGCTAGCACCAGGCGTGGCGGTCATTATTTCCGTGTTGGCAAGGGAAGACGCTAGAGCTTAGGACATTCAGTTTCGCCGTCTTTTCGAGGCGGGCGTGTTTTGTTGCCACGGAGATCCACCTCGTGACTAAAGCTGGTTTCACAGCTGGCAATGTCAGTGACACAATGTCAGCAACATTGGCTCTGCACCAATCAAGCTGGGTTTACAGCTGGCAATGTCAGTGACACAATGTCAGCAACATTGGCTCTGCACCAATCAAGCTGGGTTTACAGCTGGCAATGTCAGTGACACAATGTCATCATCATTGGCTCTGCACCAATCAAACTGGGTTTACAGCTGGCAATGTCAGTGACACGATGTCATCATCATTGGCTCTGCACCAATCAAACTGGGTTTACAGCTGGCAATGTCAGTGACACGATGCCATCAACATTGGCTCTGCACCAATCAAGCTGGGTTTACAGCTGGCGATGTCAGTGACACAATGTCATCATCATTGGCTCTGCACCAATCAAACTGGGTTTACAGCTGGCAATGTCAGTGACACGATGTCATCATCATTGGCTCTGCACCAATCAAACTGGGTTTACAGCTGGCAATGTCAGTGACACGATGTCATCAACATTGGCCAAGCACCAATCAGAGACTCCATGGCAGAGTCGCGAAAATGACGTCACGCACGTCCAGAGTCTCTGATTGGTGCAGAGCCAATGTTGATGACGTCGTGTCACTGACATTGCCAGCTTAACGGTTTCATTAAAAACTCCCCAACACCAAATTGTTCGACAAGTGAACTGTGGTCGTTTGCAAATGTGTTACATGGTCGTGCCATAACGAAATAAATAATTAAATATATAATTAAAGTGAATCGCACTGATTGCGATGATTTACCTGAATGTTGAGACGATGCTGTGTTGATACTGTAACAAGTCAGATATCTTTAGTTGAGCGTGTCGACTACGTTGCGTTTGCGGAATCGAACGGAACGCACGATTACAGTCGCGACGAATGTCGGAGAACGGACGCTCTGTTCTCTGCATGTGACCTTCCTTCGCCAGATGATGGGTGGAAAGAATATATTTTAATCGATATGAACTTGTTGATATTAAGATTCGATTTGTATTATATATTTTCGTGTGTTTTCTATTACCTTGACGTTCTATCTCTGATTCCGAGTATGGATCCTTTCCCTTCAATTAGCAGTACCTACATAATACCACTTTGAAAGTTGTATTTATTTACACTAGTGCAGAAATTGCAAACATTTCAGATTTAAATCTAAAGAATGTAATAGAGCCCCTGCAACAGCACCCTTCTATATGCTCACCGGTGGACAACCTCAATGTTAATTCCCCTCTCAAAACATATTATTATGCCAGTATGCTGTTCACCAGTGAGATAACATATTGTATTGCATTAATCCCGGAACACATTCTAGAGGATGGTATGTTTTTATGATAGCAGCAAATTCCTGTTAGTACCTTTCGGCGCAACTTGTCGTTCCGGATCGGCAATCTTCCTGGCGCCTTTTCAGCTCTCGGCCGGACCGTAGGTGCATATACCTACAACAGATTACCTACCATATTTTATTTTAGATTTTGGCCGCATGTCCGATTTTAAAAAGTAGGGACACCCACAATAATTGATAGTTATTACCGGTTATTATAACAGTGTCTTTGGTTGATACAATATCATGAACCACCATGCAAATGGGATAATACAGTTCTTATCTCATCGTATCATCGCGTAGTATCATCCTTTTTGGTTTGTTTTGCTCCTTTAGTAAAATTATTGAAAGTATTTGGTAAGGAAATGAATCAAAGTTTAATAAAATGGCATATAAATCGAGAACTAAGTGGGGGCACGGGAGTTTGAAAGCGACGTGGTGTTCTGTATGCTAATAGCTATCGTTTGAAACTAGTCAGAAGCCAGTCTAAGACGGCGTTTAGTAATTACCATAATTAATCAAATTTTAATTAAATGGCCTATAAATCGAAAACCAAAACAGGGCACGGGGGTTTGAAAGCAATGTTATATTCTGCATGCTATTAGCCATCGTTTGACTCTACTCAGAGGCCAGTCTAAGTCTGCGTTTAGTAATTAGCACAATGAATTAAATGTTTAGTATGCCACATTGTTGCTGCGTTTGACCGAGAGCGTGTTTAACTTTTCTGGTGAAATCTTAGGTTCCGTGGTAAAAAAGAGCGAAAATAGTTACTTAAACACGGAAAAATGTAATTAATTGTAAGCAAATGATATTTATACGCCTTTGGGCCGAATATTCATCAGAAATGTTCATAAATATGTGGCGATTTGTCGGGGCAGGACGAATTGGGCTGTGAGTGTGGCAGCTTGAAAATGGAACATTTTTTATATTATTGCCAAAATAAATTAAATTCGTCCATAATTTGGTAGAGTGGGCTTTGGTCAATACCTTTACAACAGTATGAATCCAAAAGGAAAGCTATTAATCCACCAAAAAGTCCTTTAAGTTATTTTTTAATAAATGTGTGGCACCAGCACGCTGGCTAATGGAACGAAATCAGCTGCCAGTCGTTCTGGTAGAAACATTTTTTCCCCTGCCAGTCGTTCTGGTAGATGCATTTTTTGCTTCTACCAGAACGACTGGCAGGAGACTCGGCCTTTTTTTAAGGACGGCTCCTGTCAAATTGCCCAAAAAGCCTACCTAAATGTGGGAAATTTAACATTGCGTCTACGAGGCACGAAACTGAAACACGCGCCCGGGGCATAGACCGCCCACGAGAAAATCCATTTGAGGCCAATGGTATGACCGGCAGAAGCCCGAGGCCCGGGGTGCAATAGCACCCCCGCACCCCGGGCCAGTCCGCCCCTGGCGCCTCCACCACCGACTCTCATCTTCAACGCAATTCACAAATTGCATTCGCGAAGCCCTGGTAAGCATCAGATTTGCCTCTGTATACCTATTCATGCTGGCAATTGCGGTGCAGTATTTTAGCTTAAAAATCATGTGTAAGCTATAGGTATACTTCTTATTAGGTACCTTCGAAAATCATATTTCAAATTTGTGGCATACGTGATCTACTAGGAATCTTAGCTATAGAGACGTAATATATTTGCAATGTAACTGGTAATCATTCTAAAAATAAAGCAAATGTAATAATATTTTCATATCCCCGGCATTCATATCCGCCATAAACTACACGTTGCCGCCTAATAATATTAGAATCCTACATCGGATTCGGTGTAATAACTCGGAATAAGGCAATAGTGGCACAGCATAACATATCAATACATAGCATATCAATGTTAACATTGTTACATTGTCCATCAATGTTCTTCAAGCGATGGCAGCGTTTTGGGTTTGTTTCCGCAGATTTTTGGAAAAGTGTCATTTCATTTGTGTCAAGTGTCATTTTTTAAGTGAAATCATTTGAAATGGAAAACAGTACGTGACACTGCCCTTCCAAATCCAGTTCCACGCGTCCTGTCCAACTTTCACAGTTCAGCTAGATCACTTTTAGATTTTAATTTGCGTGTTTCAGCGAAATACAAAAATCGAAGACGATCCAACAAACTTGTGTAGGTACAGGAAATTCTTCATGCTAGTTCTAAACCCTACTATAATTCTGTTTCCGACCTGTATTCTACATGAATTAAATATCTTTGTAACAAAACAGCAAGCTGGCAACTTCTTAAAAATACCTGACAGTTAATATTGGAAAAAGCAAGGTCTAAAGCAAGGCAACACATATTTAATGGCATCGTTGTACCTGCACTAGCTGCGACCGGGAAAGCTTTCCGAGTCCCCAGCTGAGCTGCCCGTTAGCTGAGCTCAGAAACTTTGCCTTCAAAGTCACAGTCCCAATTGGGACGGTGACTTTGAAGGCAATGTACAACAACACAACAACATCGTAATCCTATTTCGCTGCCTAACCGATTTGAAACTGCTCGATCGTTGAGGTTATGGTTACCGCCGACAAAGGGCACGAATGTGCACATTGTATGGATGTAGTATAGAGATCTCGAAATAAATGTTTAGGGAAGGAGCTCTAATGTTTGCTGGGGTTTCATCCAGGTCTGAAAGCCTCGCCTGAATATAGCACACGGAAATACTTGCTTTAACCATTATTGTACCCTTGAAATTAAAGTTTATGTATAGTAATCCCCCCCCCCCCCCCCCCCACCCCCGCCCACCCAATGCATAATATGTTGGGCAGATTTTTCCCGACTGGAGAGGGCAACTATCCTACGGCTCTCGCCAGGAATCCATTTTACCACAAAAAAATCCCTACGCGTGTTAAAACTGTCATAACTACAACTCATAACTGTCATAACTGTCAACTGTCCTACAGCTCTCGCCAGAAATCCATTTTACCACAAAAAAATCCCTACGCGTGTTAAAACTGTCATAACTCACTGGAAAAGCAAAAAAATCGAGCAAGCGTTCTTCAACTGCCACGTTTCTTTCGAGACGCACTTTTATCAGGCAAATTCTAGTGCTTTTCCGTGGCAGGAACATGAGTATACAATAAATAATCGTAACAATATTTCTGAGAGTTTGGTGAATCTCTTAAACTCGTACGAATAGACTGGAAATACCAATTTCTTTACAATTTGGGGTGCCTTCCAACAAGTGGTTGAGAGGGATAACTTAACCAAAGGTCGAGGAAGCGTCATCCCTCAAAAACGAACTGATCAATACATCAGTCCAAATAGCAAGACTATAACCCGTACAGTTTACGAAACTCCAATAAAAATAGCTTGTTAAAAAAAAGACCTGATGACTTAAAATGTTCATTATCAGGTAAAACTAGCATAACATCGCATTATATCATGATGCCAAAGACTTTTTTAAAGTTATTACTAATAAATCACCGAGATTTGCTCAATCCCGTGGGAGATCCCTCTCCGTCCCCTAAAAGCCACTAACAAACACAGCCTGCAGTCAGCCTGCATGCAGGGAGAGGGCAAAGGAGCTGGCATCACACATAAACATACTTTATTGTTGACCCAAAACCTCAGGTCACGAACATGCCGTACAGGCCCATGGCAGTATACCTACTCTTCTGGCACTCTGTATTCTTAAAACATAAATTTGCATTCAATTTGTAGACAAGGTTTGGTCACAACTCACAGTACCTAAGTACTAAGTATAGGTAGGTTAATAATATCGAGTTATAATATTTTATAGGTACCTACATGGGACAAAACAGCAGATAGATATAATAAAAAAGAATACAATACAATATAACTTGTTTAATAAATACTTGAAAATTGAGAAGTAAAACTTATTGGCTACAAATACATTTTCAAACCATTTTCAAACTGGGTTTTGTATGCTAAGTAAATCTCGCTGGTTTCCTGACGTTTCGTAACATTATGCTAGCTTGAAAGAGTAGGGTTTCAAAACTAGTGCTAAAATAGAACAAGTATACACGAGTCAAAGAAATTTAATAATTGAATACAATGTTTAGCACGCAAATACGACTAATAGAGTGATGATATCGTAACTTCGTAATGTTTGTTTCGTGAGGCGTATTGGTCACGGCCATTTTTTAATCCAGCCCAGCATTTGCTTAAAAGACGGAGGAAAACCGTGAAAAACTCTCCGTCGGGCTCGCCTCACGGGTGCCAACAGCAGCATTGAAACATTGCACTATTTGTATTTGAACATTGCGTGCAAATAAGCATGAGTGTCCGGGCATCCGAGGGGAATCTACCTGCTTTGACTCTGTCATCGTAATAAATTGCATCTAGGATTCAAGCGTGCTTTTAGATGTGTCGCGATCAAAGAAAAAATAGTGCTGAATGAGAGATGGGAAAACAATTGAAGACATTCGAACAAACCACTGCGCTAACAAACCTTCCTGTCGGACAGAACCTGGACACAACGAGCAAACCTTCCTGTCGGACAGAACCTGGACACAACGAGCAAACCTTCCTGTCGGACAGAACCTGGACACAACGAGCAAACCTTCCTGTCGGACAGAACCTTGACACAACGAGCAAACCTTCCTGTCGGACAGAACCTGGACACAACGAGCAAACCTTCTTGTCGGACAGAACCTGGACACAACGAGCAAACCTTCCTGTCGGACAGAACCTGGACACAACGAGCAAACCTTCCTGTCGGACAGAACCTGGACACAACGAGCAAACCTTCCTGTCGGACAGAACCTGGACACAACGAGCAAACCTTCCTGTCGGACAGAACCTGGACACAACGAGCAAACCTTCCTGTCGGACAGAACCTTGACACAACGAGCAAACCTTCTTGTCGGACAGAACCTGGACACAACGAGCAAACCTTCCTGTCGGACAGAACCTGGACACAACGAGCAAACCTTCCTGTCGGACAGAACCTTGACACAACGAGCAAACCTTCCTGTCGGACAGAACCTGGACACAAC
Organism: Nemoura dubitans; assembly: GCA_921293005.1. Taxonomy (NCBI): domain Eukaryota; kingdom Metazoa; phylum Arthropoda; class Insecta; order Plecoptera; family Nemouridae; genus Nemoura; species Nemoura dubitans. The sequence goes on along the minus strand of OV121078.1, from coordinate 13,395,992 downwards.
GAGCAAACCTTCCTGTCGGACAGAACCTGGACACAACGAGCAAACCTTCCTGTCGGACAGAACCTGGACACAACGAGCAAACCTTCCTGTCGGACAGAACCTTGACACAACGAGCAAACCTTCCTGTCGGACAGAACCTGGACACAACGAGCAAACCTTCCTGTCGGACAGAACCTGGACACAACGAGCAAACCTTCCTGTCGGACAGAACCTGGACACAACGAGCAAACCTTCCTGTCGGACAGAACCTGGACACAACGAGCAAACCTTCCTGTCGGACAGAACCTGGACACAACGAGCAAACCTTCCTGTCGGACAGAACCTGGACACAACGAGCAAACCTTCCTGTCGGACAGAACCTGGACACAACGAGCAAACCTTCCTGTCGGACAGAACCTGGACACAACAAGCAAACCTTCCTGTCGGACAGAACCTGGACACAACGAGCAAACCTTCCTGTCGGACAGAACCTGGACACAACGAGCAAACCTTCCTGTCGGACAGAACCTGGACACAACGAGCAAACCTTCCTGTCGGACAGAACCTGGACACAACGAGCAAACCTTCCTGTCGGACAGAACCTGGACACAACGAGCAAACCTTCCTGTCGGACAGAACCTGGACACAACGAGCAAACCTTCCTGTCGGACAGAACCTGGACACAACGAGCAAACCTTCCTGTCGGACAGAACCTGGACACAACGAGCAAACCTTCCTGTCGGACAGAACCTGGACACAACGAGCAAACCTTCCTGTCGGACAGAACCTGGACACAACGAGCAAACCTTCCTGTCGGACAGAACCTGGACACAACGAGCAAACCTTCCTGTCGGACAGAACCTGGACACAACGAGCAAACCTTCCTGTCGGACAGAACCTGGACACAACGAGCAAACCTTCCTGTCGGACAGAACCTGGACACAACGATTGAAACTGCGACCGGCAACGAACCATCCAACTTCCACTACTACTTTGGACCAACGTGATTCCGAACATCTCCCATTCAGCACAAATCCACGCCACTTAAACTGGCAAACGTAGACTAACACTTTCACGGAGACGCGTTTTCCCTCAGACGCCCGACAAGCATCGAGTCCGTCTCGTCGACCAATCACAGCGCGTGGGCGAGGTTCTCGCGGCACGGCGCTCGGTGCCGAGGCCAAACGTTCGGTGCTCGACGGGAAAGTGGTCCCCTTCCGGTCGATCTCGGTCACGCCTTCGTCGGGCCGAGTAGCGGATCACGATTCCAGCCTGCGGTCGAACGAATGAACTCGTTAGTTACAAGTGCCACAGGTCAGCAATTAACGTGCGAGTTGATTTAAAAAAACCATTGAGGTAAATTGCATGCAACTGCCAAGTACCAAAGATTCGTCTCCAAGGCCGTGTTGGTGTTACGGATCAAATTAATTACAGCGTACCGTTTCTGTGCGCAGAGCAGCGAATGGATCTCGAAGTCAGTCCCCAGCTGGAAGACCGTGGCGGAAACTGAAGCCTTCGGTACCTGAGAAACAGAGATCGGAATTAGAATCATTTACAAAAAGTTGAAAGCAACTTATTGCCGAGACAAATCTGTGGTTAGACGGTGGATCTATCCGGATTTAACTACTTTACTGGCCGGCTTAAAGCGACTTGATTTGGAAATTAAACAATGGCATTATCTTACTTTTGTATGTGGATGAGTTTAAATTAGTTGGCTTGATCATAGAATGGCATTAACAAACTGGACTACCATTTAAAAATTCAAATTCCCTTTTCACTGTGATTCTGTCAGCTGAGACAGCAAGAGTCTGGGATTTCAAAGTCGAAACGCCTGGTTGTCTTAGAAACGAACGACTCACAGCAATCGACGGTGCAGATTTGCGCCAAGATTTCGCGCAGACTTCCGTCGCCGAGTCATTGCCACGACGGCGTCCTCCAATCGCGACCGAAGACGGACACAAAACTGCAAACAATAAAAAGAGTACGAATTAGTTGGCGCATCCCGTTAGAATCACAAACACCGTACCATATTATATCGATGGTGTACAGGCAGAAGGGCGTAAGCGACATTTTGGGCAAAATCCATGTTTTGGTGGTTCCTGCTCAATATTTATACCAGTAACCTAAAAAAAAAATACCGTGTAAGCGACAGTCTATTACTTCAGCCGATATTCACGTATTAATTTGGGTGTAAGTGACATCATGTCAAAACTGGAACAGGCAAAAGGGCGTATGCAACTTATTTTGTATCCACACTTGGGGCGTAACCACCATAAGCAAGCAGCATTTTAGAAGTGTTTTAGGGCGTAACCGCCATTATTATTTTTCGAATGAGAGAATATAATTTCTATTATTGCAGCAAATTCATATAATAAAATTAGGAGACATTAAAAATTTGAATTGAATCATCAACAATTGATTAAACGAGAGTGAAAATGTCGCTTAAGCCCTTCTGCCTGTACACCATCAATATACACTTATTGTTTGGGTAAAGAGCAATGCTAGCTAGGTACTCATGTTACAGTTGGATAAGCTTGACATAAAATCAAAAAGATTCTAAACCTCAACAACGATTTTCATGCATTTAATTAGAAATGAAAGTGCTTGCCTGTGTTTTATTGGTTGGCATGCTTTCGGTCCCGGACGTCCCTCGAAGTCCTCGAAGTCCTCGAAGTTCTGGTAGAGTCGAATCGGCCGCCTGCGAACCAAGAAAAGTGGACGTAAGCAACGACACAGAAAACTCTTTGGTTGGGGAGTTGGACGTATCTTTGTGCTGGCTGGCTGGGCGCTAGGCAACCCAAGATCAACAAGGTGGGTTCACTGCGATTGGTCCATCGATGGTGACTTCACCAAACAAACGCCAAACGTGGCGACCGTGTCCCTTTTTTCCAATCGAAACCCGACGTCATCGCGGTAAAGACGCAGTGTAAATCAAAAGTAGTTTGGTTCGAAGTCGCAAGATTATTGACGCGTCAATCCACTAAAACTGGCCGCACACCAAAGTCCCTCTCATCGAGACTCGGCGTCGAACAATGACAGGTACCAACCTCGTGGAGCCGACGACGTCTCCCAACGCCCGTCCATAGTGGCACCCCTGCGCTGTGATGTCCAATCCGGCGCTGTGATGTCCAATCCTGCGCTGTGATATCCAATCCTGCGCTGTGATGTCCAATCCTGCGCTGTGATTGGCTGTGCTGTGATGTCCACGACGGGGAATCCTGCGCTGTGATTGGCTGCGTTGCGATGTCCACGATGGGGAATCCTGCGCTGTGATTGGCTGCGTTGCGATGTTCACGACGGGGGATGTGGGGCTGTCGGTACGAGCAATCTGCTGGCAAGAAAGCGCGTTTAGTGTCAAAGTCAACGTGATTAGCGGAGGCTGGAAGGAATGCTGGGTCTATTATTTCCTGTGACATGGCATGGGTATCAAGAAACAAATTTGAAACATCTTAGACAGTGGGCAAAGAAGTAAAGAAAAAACAGAACCAGGAGACAACGATTATCAGTCAAACAAGAACAATACAACAATTTATGTACAGAACAAGTAGTGATCGATATTATCTGTGGAAAGAATGCTGCGTGTATTAAATCCTGTGAAATGGGTAAGAAAACAATTGGGGAACATCTCTAAAGAAAGCAAAAAAAAAAAACAGTATGCACACAAGGATTAGTATCAGTGAAACAAGAACATTGTGCAATGAACAAGTAAAGATATTATCTGTGGAAAGAATGCTGCGTCCATTATATCCTGTGAAATGGGTAAGAAAACAATTGGGGAACATCTCTACAGAAAGCAAAGAAAAACAGTATGCACACAAGGATTATTATCAGTAAAACAAGAACATTGTGCAATGAACAAGTAAAGATATTATCTGTGGAAAGAATGCTGCGTGTATTAAATCCTGTGACATGGGTAAGAAAACAATTGGGGAACATCTCTAAAGAAAGCAAAGAAAAACAGTATGCACACAAGGATTAGTATCAGTGAAACAAGAACATTGTGCAATGAACAAGTAAAGATATTATCTGTGGAAAGAATGCTGAGTCTATTAAATCCTGTGAAATGGGTAAGAAAACAATTGGGGAACATCTCTTAAAAAAGCAAAAAAAAAAACAGTATGCACACAAGGATTAGTATCAGTGAAACAAGAACATTGTGCAATGAACAAGTAAAGATATTATCTGTGGAAAGAATGCTGCGTGTATTAAATCCTGTGAAATGGGTATGAAAAAAATTGGGGAACATCTCTAAAGAAAGCAAAGAAAAACAGTATGCATACAAGGATTATTATAAGTGTAACAAGAACAATGTGCAATGAACAAGTAAAGATATTATCTGTGGAAAGAATGCTGCGTGTATTAAATCCTGTGAAATGGGTAAGAAAACAATTGGGGAACATCTCTAAAGAAAGCAAAGAAAAACAGTATGCACACAAGGATTAGTATCAGTGAAACAAGAACATTGTGCAATGAACAAGTAAAGATATTATCTGTGGAAATAATGCTGAGTCTATTAAATCCTGTGAAATGGGTATAGGGAAACAATTGGGAAACATCTCTTAAAAAAGCAAAAAAAAACAGTATGCACACAAGGATTAGTATCAGTGAAACAAGAACATTGTGCAATGAACAAGTTAAGATATTATCTGTGGAAAGAATGCTGCGTGTATTAAATCCTGTAAAATGGGTAAGAAAACAATTGGGGAACATCTCTAAAGAAAGCAAAGAAAAACAGTATGCATACAAGGATTAGTATCAGTGAAAAAAGAACATTGTGCAATGAACAAGTAAAGATATTATCTGTGGAAAGAATGCTGCGCTTATGAAATCCTGTGAAATGGGTATGAAAAAAATTGGGGAACATCTCTTAAAAAAGCAAAAAAAAACAGTATGCACACAAGGATTAGTATCAGTGAAACAAGAACATTGTGCAATGAACAAGTTAAGATATTATCTGTGGAAAGAATGCTGCGTGTATTAAATCCTGTAAAATGGGTAAGAAAACAATTGGGGAACATCTCTAAAGAAAGCAAAGAAAAACAGTATGCATACAAGGATTAGTATCAGTGAAAAAAGAACATTGTGCAATGAACAAGTAAAGATATTATCTGTGGAAAGAATGCTGCGCTTATGAAATCCTGTGAAATGGGTATGAAAAAAATTGGGGAACATCTCTAAAGAAAGCAAAGAAAAACAGTATGCATACAAGGATTAGTATCAGTGAAACAAGAACATTGTGCAATGAACAAGTAAAGATATTATCTGTGGAAAGAATGCTGCGTGTATTAAATCCTGTGAAATGGGTAAGAAAACAATTTGGGAACATCTCTAAAGAAAGCAAAGAAAAACAGTATGCACAAAAGGATTAGTATCAGTAAAACAAGAACATTGTGCAATGAACAAGTAAAGATATTATCTGTGGAAATAATGCTGCGTGTATTAAATCCTGTGAAATGGGTAAGAAAAAAATTGGGGAACATCTCTAAAGAAAGCAAAGAAAAACAGTATGCATACAAGGATTATTATCAGTGAAACAAGAACATTGTGCAATGAACAAGTAAAGATATTATCTGTGATAAGAATGCTGCGTGTATTAAATCCTGTGAAATGGGTAAGAAAACAATTGGGGAACATCTTTAAAGAAAGCAAAGAAAAACAGTATGCATACAAGGATTAGTATCAGTGAAACAAGAACATTGTGCAATGAACAAGTAAAGATATTATCTGTGGAAAGAATGCTGCGTCTATTATATCCTGTGAAATGGGTAAGAAAACAATTGGGGAACATCTCTAAAGAAAGCAAAGAAAAACAGTATGCATACAAGGATTAGTATCAGTGAAACAAGAACATTGTGCAATGAACAAGTAAAGATATTATCTGTGGAAAGAATGCTGCGTCTATTATATCCTGTGAAATGGGTAAGAAAACAATTTGGGAACATCTCTAAAGAAAGCAAAGAAAAACAGTATGCACACAAGGATTAGTATCAGTAAAACAAGAACATTGTGCAATGAACAAGTAAAGATATTATCTGTGGAAATAATGCTGCGTGTATTAAATCCTGTGAAATGGGTAAGAAAACAATTGGGGAACATCTATAAAGAAAGCAAAGAAAAACAGTATGCATACAAGGATTATTATCAGTGAAACAAGAACATTGTGCAATGAACAAGTAAAGACATTATCTGTGAAAAGAATGCTGCGTGTATTAAATCCTGTGAAATGGGCAAGAAAACAATTGGGGAACATCTCTAAAGAAAGCAAAGAAAAACAGTATGCATACAAGGATTAGTATCAGTGAAACAAGAACATTGTGCAATGAACAATTAAAGATATTATCTGTGGAAAGAATGCTGCGTGTATTAAATCCTGTGAAATGGGTAAGAAAACAATTGGGGAACATCTCTAAAGAAAGCAAAGAAAAACAGTATGCATACAAGGATTATTATCAGTAAAACAAGAACATTGTGCAATGAACAAGTAAAGATATTATCTGTGGAAAGAATGCTGCGTCTATTATATCCTGTGAAATGGGTAAGAAAACAATTTGGGAACATCTCTAAAGAAAGCAAAAAAAAACAGTATGCACACAAGGATTAGTATCAGTGAAACAAGAACATTGTGCAATGAACAAGTAAAGATATTATCTGTGAAAAGAATGCTGCGTGTATTAAATCCTGTGAAATGGGTAAGAAAACAATTGGGGAACATCTCTAAAGAAAGCAAAGAAAAACAGTATGCATACAAGGATTAGTATCAGTGAAACAAGAACATTGTTCAATGAACAAGTAAAGATATTGTCTGTGGAAAGAATGCTGCGTCTATTATATCCTGTGAAATAGGTAAGAAAACAATTTGGGAACATCTCTAAAGAAAGCAAAGAAAAACAGTATGCACACAAGGATTAGTATCAGTGAAACAAGAACATTGTGCAATGAACAAGTAAAGATATTATCTGTGGAAATAATGCTGCGTGTATTAAATCCTGTGAAATGGGTAAGAAAAAAATTGGGGAACATCTCTAAAGAAAGCAAAGAAAAACAGTATGCACACAAGGATTAGTATCAGTAAAACAAGAACATTGTGCAATGAACAAGTAAAGATATTATCTGTGAAAAGAATGCTGCGTGTATTAAATCCTGTGAAATGGGTAAGAAAACAATTGGGGAACATCTCTAAAGAAAGCAAAGAAAAACAGTATGCATACAAGGATTAGTATCAGTAAAACAAGAACATTGTGCAATGAACAAGTAAAGATATTATCTGTGGAAATAATGCTGCATGTATTAAATCCTGTGAAATGGCTAGGGAAACAATTGGGGAACATCTCTAAAGAAAGCAAAGAAAAACAGTATGCACACAAGTATTAGTATCAGGGAAACAAGAACATTGTGCAATGAACAAGTAAAGATATTATCTGTGAAAAGAATGCTGCGTGTATTAAATCCTGTGAAATGGGTAAGAAATCAATTGGGGAACATCTCTAAAGAAAGCAAAGAAAAACAGTACGCATACAAGGATTAGTATCAGTAAAACAAGAACATTGTGCAATGAACAAGTAAAGATATTATCTGTGGAAAGAATGCTGCGTCTATTAAATCCTGTGAAATGGGTAAGAAAACAATTGGGGAACATCTCTAAAGAAAGCAAATAAAAACAGTATGCACACAAGGATTAGTATCAGTAAAACAAGAACATTGTGCAATGAACAAGTAAAGATATTATCTGTGGAAAGAATGCTGCGTCCATTATATCCTGTGAAATGGGTAAGAAAACAATTGGGGAACATCTCTAAAGAAAGCAAAGAAAAACAGTGTGCACACAAGGATTATTATCAGTAACCGTATTATTATCGTAACCGCGATGGAATTCTCTTCTATATGACCACACGTGTGATGCATATAATATACCGTAATAGGGACGTAACACGCGTAACTCTCGACAACTTGCTCCGATTCTTTACAATATGACCACACGTGTGATGCATATCGTAATAGCGACGTAATATTTCATAACGCGAGTACACTACACAATAAAATACGTACACGACATAATAATAATTTCCGTACATCCCCCCCCCTCACCCCCCCCCCAGCCAGTCCCTACTTGAAGTGCCCAGCAAAGCGGTCTCCGGGTTAGCGCTATACTATTGTGCTGCTATATGTGTTTCCTACACTCACGATGAACTAAAGCTTCGCGGTACGCCTCTGCACGGTACGCCTCTGCACGGAACGCCTTCGCACGCCCCAGTCGCGAGGAAGACCTACACCTAGGAGGAAAGTCGGAGAGAAAGCTGCGGCCGCCGATCCCTCTCTCGCCGTCTGTCGTCCAATCCTAGCCTGCGATCCCCCGCACCCCCCACCGACAATGCCCCGCCCCACAGCGCTATGGGGTACGCAAGTCGGGGTCCCTGCCCCACCCCATCGGCCGTCTGCACGACCAGCTAATCTACAGCGGCACCGAATGAGCCCGCCATGCCCTTAGAGTGTCCGCTGAGGCAGCACTACGGAATCAACTTTTCAAGAAGACATAGGACGGTTTACCGAAGGCAACGCGGACGTATACCCCTTCACCCCGACTCCAAGTCAAGCAGCCCCTGCGCGCCACGCCAGACTGCCACCCCAGAGCCGGCAGACAGAGACTGAGCCGCCCCACCCGCTAACCTAACCGTGGACAGCCAAGGCACAGACGCCTGCTTCCACCTAAGAGGTACCTCTCTCTGACCTAGCCTAAACTACCCCAAATGGTACCGATTTCCCTATGTCCCGCACCCCCCACCGACAATGCCCCGCCCCACAGCGCTATGGGGTACGCAAGTCGGGGTCCCTGCCCCACCCCATCGGCCGTCTGCACGACCAGCTAATCTACAGCGGCACAGAATGAGCCCGCCATGCCCTTAGAGTGTCCGCTGAGGCAGCACTACGGAATCAACTTTTCAAGAAGACATAGGACGGTTTACCGAAGGCAACGCGGACGTATACCCCTTCACCCCGACTCCAAGTCAAGCAGCCCCTGCGCGCCACGCCAGACTGCCACCCCAGAGCCGGCAGACAGAGACTGAGCCGCCCCACCCGCTAACCTAACCGTGGACAGACAAGGCACAGACGCTTGCTTCCACCTAAGAGGTACCTCTCTCTGACCTAGCCTAAACTACCCCAAATGGTACCGATGTCCCTACTCATAAGTTCTTGGCGTCGGTGGAAGCCTCAAACTGTAAACTGAAAACCCCTGGCAAGCCGCTGCTGCCATGAAATGAAAAGCTAACTCGTTCTAAAACCTCTGCGGCTGCGACTGCGTTGGCTCGGCTGAAGCGGTTGGCTCGTGGACGGACGATGTTGAGCTGCTTGGAGTTCGCGAGTGTCGAGTGTGTGATTTTAAAGTGTGTGATTTTAAAGTGTGTGATTTTAAAGTGTGTGATTTTAAAGACTGTAGGCCTACAAACGCTAACCCTTCGACCACCTGGCCGGGCGGTGACTGCCGATAAGAAGCGCGCGCGAATTTAACGACCTCGATGGTCTTAATGTTCCGATTGAAAACGTTTCCGCGCTAAGCCGCGGGTGGCGTTGAAGTCTCGGCGGGACCTGCAAAGAATCGTTGGAAATTAGCAACTAGCTTAAATCCACTGGACATCGACAACGGCTTTTTATAATAATTAGTATCCTTGGCTTCTGTTCTATTGGTTCCAGAGATAGAAATCTCTGTTATATTACTAGACCTGACGTACTACAGACAAAATATTGTAGCTTTGCCCCAGTCTTGGGCAGTGAACTTTTTTGAACGAACAAAATTCACTTTTTCGCATTCTGGTGAACTTTGAACGCATTCCATTGAGCGTTCAATGCTCACCCAGTTACAGCACACATCTACTTGCCAGTACTGTCAGTGACATTTTTTAATAAACTTGAATTTTCTAAAGTTCACTTTTAAATTTGGCAAACTGAACCTTCTAACTTTTCACTACAGCTACGCTGGTGAAATGAACTTCCCAACAGGGCTTTGCTCCTTCTTCAGTGACCACCTTCCAGCTTGATGCTCGTCAAAACATCAACCGTAAAACAGCAGAAAGCTGTTTACAATTAGCAGAACAGGGTGGTGGAGTTCTGACCGAGAAGGTATGACACAAAATGACTCGTGGGCAGAATCAAACTAATCGCATTTTGTGCCAAAATATGAACCATGATCCAATCTTACAAACGAAGGTCGGACTGTAAGACAAGAACCGAGTCGGCCGGCCTCAGAGGACCAACATGCGGCCAAGTTAACCTAGGTAGTACCAACCTATCGAAGACTTGGAAGAAAGATTTCACGTCTCGATGAACAAAATTGAGACTTTCCACGACGAGGGCTGAACGTCACACGTCTTCACAAGAACGACACACACACACACACACACTGCTTCACAGCCAGGTTGAACTAGTCTAACTAGTCAGCAAATGGAAGCTTGGGGTAGATTGATACAAAAAAATACAAAAATAGAAGGCTGTAGGTACACACTATTGACCAATTGGCCAGGTAGAACTTATTGTGGAATATTTATATTAGTACCTACCTAATTACCCAGTACTAATAACAAATATTTGCAAATAATACTCGGTTCTCACGAAGCATAGTTCCACCTGTGAATCAACCCAACTTTGACATGGGATCGTGGAATTATTTGGCACAGGCAATCAAATTCAATGGTACCTACAGGCAAGTTACCTGGAGTTCAGCAGGCTGAGAAGAGACAATATCGACAGCAAATATAGGAATCCGGAGTTGCAAGAGAGAGATTGAGAAGACAGGAAGTGGACTTAGCTACTACCCATGTAAGTAAAATGATGGGTGTGTGATTTCACAAAATGAGTAGAGAATGAGGAAGAATTCATTGACTTACGATAAACTAAGGGCAGCAGCTGTGAAACTTCTTTGTAGGTGTGCATGGAAAATCAAGGACATTGTGATACCTACAGAATTGTATATAATATTAATAGTATCTGTCATGCCAAAAGCTGACATGAATTAAATCAGATATTTTAACTGGTGAAAGATAATGCATGGAAGAAAAATATTTGCAGTACAGAGCAAGAAGCTCTAGATCATAAAGTGGAAGCAAGGAAAATGTCAAATCAACATGTCAACAAAAATCAAATCCACAACACAGATTTGAACAAGTAGACAGGACCAAGAAGAGATCAAAGTATGATCAAAGTAATCATACAATAGGTATCATACTACCAATAATTAAATGGATGCAAGTGAATGCAAACAGCTAGCCTCTGGTATTGCAACAGGTGATTGATGTTGTGACTTTTGCTCCAGAAATTTGAAGCTTGTTCGGTTCAGCCAAGTAGGGTTTATTCATCAATGGTAGTATCAATGATATAGTATAGGTAGATAGCTGGTGCCTACCTACCTTGGAACAAACCTATGACTTTGGTGCTAGTAATTACAGTTTACAACCCACCCAAATGATGGTAGATGTAGTACTTGAGCACCTATACTACGTATGCCCAAGTTATAAACAAAAATTAGTTGTGCATGTGAACAGAACAAGCGTGCAAGTTTCCACATCATTGCTTGTAAGTTGTGATGTTTTTTCTGTTACAAGATAGGTACTTTTCCTTTTGGCGCGTTTTTGTTGTTGTTGTAGGTTATGTTCAAACAACACTGACCTACATCATGCCCAGCAACGTGGCATTTAATTTAACCTCAAATTTCAACAACTATCAAACCAACCAATGCAATGCCTACCTACACCATGCGCACAAAAAGTAACAACATAAAATAGCAAGCCTCGTCTAGCGATAAGCTTAACGAAAGAAATTAAAAAATGCGGCTAATTTGTGTACATAAAAATAAAATGACTAGCCAATTACGAGCTTTCGTAATTTATGTAAGATTATAAAGAAAATAATGCGGTATTCAAAACCTATTTAAACAGCCGAAAAAAGCTAGGTGCGACTCACGAGAATTGAGGATTTCTTTGATTATGCAGGTAGATTCTTACCAAAATTTAGGGACGCGAGGGACTGCCGACCTACCGCACCGTGCGGGGTCTAAATGTACACTGACGCTTGTCAATGTTGACGTTGCCATGGGTTGGTTCCCATGGTCGCAACCGGCCACACACACACAGGTCTGCCAACACAACATTTAAATTTCGTTCAAATTCGAAATACCTCCGCGGGTGAATATTATTTATTATTATAAGTTACTATTTTTTTATTTAACTTTAAGCGTTTTCTTAATTAATGCTCACTAATTTTCAAAAATATGTTCCACGATTTCACAAGAGTCTCAGTATCACACTTCTCATTGACTCGGTTATTGATACCAGCGTTGTACCCCTATGCGCAGGGCTTCATTGACTTTCAAATAAAATCATGTAAATTGATTGTTGACAATAAATTGAATTGAATAGTCAATACCTTTGCAGATTTCAGCTATGGTGCACATTTAACTTATTTGGTTCCCCAAATCATTTTTTGAGAGCTACGGTGCAAACAGCACAGTTTCATCAAATCAGCTACATTGCCAATCATGGTTTTTGTTGATATTATCTTGCAATGCTTGTTATTTTACAAAAATTAATCTTTTGTCAGCTCCCACATATTTGCCAAAATGTCATTTTGTACCACTATGGATGTGAAACACTGGCATTTCTTCCGCAGAGTGTCTTCTTTGTGTTTGCGACTGAGATGGATCTGAGTGGATTGTCTGGAATAGTCTCAGCTGATCGTAGCTGGCTGATAGTGACATCTAAGCTCAAGGCTCCCCCTGGCAGAGTTTTCTCTGTTTTCTGACACCGGTCAATGCATTGTCAAAAAAAACTTAGCTGATAGTGTTTTTGACAGCCATCATGAACCATGGAATTGACTGTATGCATACAGTCAATTCCATGGTTTATTATTATTTCTCTGTCTCTCTGGCTGGCTAAAAATCGATCAAAGGATACCTGTTGGTTCAACATGAAATTTTCAAGATTCCTTGTGTGTACGACTTATGTTTTGATTTATTTAAACAGTTTAGAGTGATCGCAGCAACTTGAGTTGCACCTTTCACCTGATAGTTTTACCTAATTATTTAGTAATCTTCTGTACCTAGCATTAAATTTTGAAATCAATTTGAATGGATTTTGTTCATTGTAGTTCATAGTTGCGATGTTATTCCTTCAATCACTGCTCCAGTACGGGATAGGCAATTAGTATGACGTGCCATCTCTTGCCCAATGCTACAAACAAACAAGGGTATTATTTAGCTACTTCTAGAATTCTATTGACCTATTTAGAATGGACTAGTATATATTTTCATCTTTTTGATGAGCGAAGCGAAATCATCAATTTCACTACTGCTAAAAAAAACACTTGGTGTGTGTTTGTTTGTTTGTAATGTGTGTTTGCGCGCGCTCTACAGGCCAAGCGCCTGCTTCGAGTGGTATGAAATTTTCAGGGTGTCTACTTTTGTTCTCAACTTAGACCCCCTGCGTTTTTCAAGAAAATCCTCCACACCCTTCACTTTCAAAGCAGAAAAAAGAGCAAAATTTGACAATTGGGCATGTTTGGAAAAGTACGGAAATTTATTTAAAAGTGCGTATTTTTTTCAAATGTTCCCAATTTCGATTTGCCTTTGGAAACCATCGAAACCAAATCGAAACATCACACCAGATTTTGTCCGATAAAAACCAACCCAATAAAACCCAATAAAACCCTTGGGCATGAGTTACATCTATGTATTAACATGCACAATGCTCAATGATTTCAAAATGAGCATATTTCCGCTACCCGACAGCTCGGACAGAAGCAAAGAAAGGTCAGAATCGTTTACATTTTCAAGTGATCAGAATTTTTGAGAAAGCATTGGTCCGGCTTGCTGCTCCATGATTTGCATAGGCTTCTTGCCTTAATCTTTTTTTGCGCTATATACAAACCGCTACGCTCATCTTCAATGCAACACAAATTGCGTTCGCCCTAGTAAATAGCAATACGTCACGGCATAATTGTTATGTGGTTGATCTGACCAAAGATCACAGTTTCTGGGGCACTACTAGTTTGTAATCAGTCTAAGAAAAAGAATAATCATTTGATTATATTTATATATAATCAAAATGATTATATGATTAATCAAATGATTATTCTTTTTCTTAGACTGATTACAAACTAGTAAAAAAACTCTCGCCTAAACCACACTTTCACTTAATTTACAGTAAAAATCCACATAGGGATCTCTATCGTTGCTCCTGTTGATGAAATTAAATCGATTTGTCTTGTATTTCAACGTATCAATTTCAAGATAAGCATTAAATATCTTCTTTTAATTGGCTAAACTCTCATTGATGAAGGGGTGAAATCAAACCTTTGGGATGTAAGGATGATAATGGCAGGAAAAAACAAAACATATTGCTTTTTCAGATAATCTCTCAATATTTTAATGATTTACATTAAATACTTACATTAGATTGGAATTCTCATGAAATCCCACAACAAATCAAGCATTATAGTTATGTAAATGTTATAACATTTGGAGTTCAATAGGTCCCTAGGTACAGGACAAAATTATATCAATGCAAATCACCAAATCACCCCAGAAAACACACAATGCATGGCATTATAGCACAGATATTATAGATGATCTTCAATTTCGGCTCATTTGAAATTATAATCATGTTAGGCTCTACACAATCACCAAGAAAATATAAATAAAGAGCACCTTAAACACACAAAGCTGGAATGGATCACAGCAACACATATAGGTACCTATGTCATAGGCCGTGGTACATACCTACCTACTGAAGGCAATCACCGAAATATTAAATATATATTATACCAAAACACACAAATGAACACACAAAAATAAACCAGAGAGGCACATCTTTAGGTAAAACGACAATTAGGCAAATGAAGCAATTCATGCATATACACGACACCGCTACACGACAAAAAAAGAACATGTAGTACTTCCTAGATAACAATCACCAAAATCTTGCCTGAACACACAAAATCAAACCAGAAATTACACACACTGTAAAAAATTTATGTCAAGAAATATACTTTCGTTACAGGTGCACTCAAATATGGGCATTCAAACAAATGGAAACACCTTTTCCTTTGGCACCAAAGTACCAACAACCTAACCTAACACGACACCAGAAACTATGGTACAGCTCCTCCTGAAAGTCAATATATCCCGTGAAGTGGTCACCGTGTGCTTGAAAGGCACAAATTATATTTTCAAAAATATTATCCAGTGGTTTATTTAGTGACATCTTGACTCGATCGTAATACGACAGAAGCACGATCTCTGCTCCGCACTGCACTGCACCAGCACATCTGATGACAGCAGCTGAGTCCCGGGAATAGCTTCGGGACAGTCCGTTCGTATTCGGTACTTGGCGACGCTAGTGAAATTTAAATTTTGTTCCCCCCTGACGCTTGCGCGTTGTGGGTGTGCTTGACTACTTGGAAGTAGAAACAAACGGCGGCCATTGTTGTCTCGTAGCGTTTTGGCCGGCTTGGGTTCTGGATAATCCGTGTTGTAAAAGTGATTCTACAGTGTTTATAGTTATAATCACACCTTCAAAATGTTAGAGATACGCTACACGCGTAATCTCTTCCTTCGTGGAATGAGCGTTGTATATTTATTCGCGTTCACTTCATTTTATTTACAAATACCAGGTACGTTTTGAGATAGTAGTGACAGCGTGTTCTATCCCACTTTAATAATCACTCATCTTATCGCTAATTTCGCCTTTGGGTTCTACAATAATTTCAAAGTTTTGGAACTTTATAGCTTTAATTAGTGTTTGGTCATTTTCACACACAGAAACAATCGTATTTTGTGTTACGTACCAACTTGCAAGCCCTGAGGCCATCCACCTCCATAAGTCAAGTTGGGTGTGTTCATTTTGTGTGTTTATTCAGGCTTCAAGCCATCTGTGGTTTCCAAGCCAGTCTCATGAGTATCCAGTTGTCAGTTTCAATTTCATTGCCTTGGAAATGAGTACCACATATTCATGCCATTGGCTTTGTACCGGCCTAGGTTAGCCTAGCAATGCGGTGTAGGAATTATAAAAGTTACCTACCTGTGTAGGTTGATTCATTAGGCCCACTGGAAAACACAAAGATTGCATTATTAATACATTTTACAATTGTCGAAAATTGCCCATGCACAAACTAACGACCCAATGAGATAACTTTGTTTACCAGCATGAAATGTGCTAACCAGAATGATTGTTATCATTCAACAATTTCAACAATTTGTGGTTACCAATGATAAACGATGTACGGGAAGCTAACGAAGAGTAAAGAAGAAAACTACTTTTTTGTGGACGGCAGAGTTTTGGACATTTTGTAGGCAGAGGAACTGCGATTTCGTAACTCTGTGCCGTTCTCGGCTGCAAAGTAAAACAAATTAACTTGGGCAACGATAGGGATTTTATCTATCAGAACCGATAACGGCATAGGTAACGTAGAATTTACATTATCGCTAGGCTGGTTCAGTGAGATTATTTCAGTCCGATGACCTGGCAGGCAGGCCATTATCATCCCTCCATCTTCCCTAACCCTACAAGGGCATAAGTAGGCAGGTACATTCAAACGTGTCTAGGAAGAGTTGTAGGTAATTTAGCTGAGTGCCATCTCATTTACCAGGATTGACTTGGGTACTAGAAGAGCATGACATTTTGGGACATAACTAATGTCTATCTACTTGAAAGATGAATCTCTGCTGAACATTCTGGACTAAAGAAAAGCTGGGATCACCAAATTAGCTAAATTGAGATAATGGCATTTGAATGTTGACATCATAGGTAGTTTGAGTCCGGTGCAGTTTTTAGTGCATTTTTTTAAAAATTGTCCACAAAAGTAAACTTGTACCTACTTTTAAAAGAAACAAAAACTATCTCATGATTCTTAAAGACATCATTAGTAACACAAGCGTGTCTGTCCAAGTTGGCGCACATTTTCGCACCGAATCGTTCAAGTTGTTGCCCTGATACGGCCACCTCGTTTGCGCCAGGCCTGTACGGACGCGAGGGCATCCTGCCGGCGCGAACGCAGCTGGACTCTGTGTCGGAGCCGCTGACGGCGCGACTCCAGCGCAAGCCGACGCTGCTGTGGTTCGCGCCGGCGCTCGGCGTCGAGGTGTCCGTGCTGATGGAGCTGTTGGCGCTGTTCGGGATCCTGCTGTCGTTCACCGCGTGAGTTAAGAGTCCCAGTTTCGGCTAAAATATGTCATGAAATTAGATTTTTTAAAAATGTTTTCATGGAATTTTTAGGAAAGTTGATAAGTTAGCAAGTCCTCTTGGGCATTGGCTGTTGAACTATGTTGTCCCTTAACATTTCCTTTCTTGTTTGTTTTTAAACTATTAATACCAACCTACTGGTGTCTTTTGTACCTACTATTTGAGCAATAGACCAACAAACAATAAGTTTAGAGTGTGAGATTTCATTCAATTTTTATGTTAATAGTATGGAAGGGGGTGTTAAATGAGAACTGTTTTAATGTCCATCTACAACCGACATAGCCGTAAACATTAAAGTAATGCTTACGTCAACGTAATCCTATCTGTTGTTCTGTTGTTCTGTTCAGAACACGTGGCTTACGTATGGTCCAACGGTTAGCCAATCAAATCATGGCAAAAAAGCATAGGCATATTGGATAGCATTTTGGTATGTACAATTGTTTTGAATTTTGGCAGACAAACATTTTTTGACAGAAATGCTGTAATTATGTTTTCATCAAAAGCTAATGACATTTTAAGTAATTATTTTAAACTAATTAATCAAACCAATTAATTAACAACTGAGTACAAACACGGAATACGCCTGGTTGTCAGTAAACAGTCGGCAATTGAAACAGTGGGCAGTGGAAGTAGTACGCAATGAAAAGTAGTCGTCACTGAATACAGACGATCTGATTGGTTCTCACTTACGGGGAAAATGTACCCGTAAACCACAAGTTTGGCCCAGTCAAACTTAATGTTTACGTTACGTCTACATTACGTAACGTTGAGTTCTTATGTTTGTTGTAGCTAGTCTTATGGAGACCCATGCGTCAAACTTTACGCATATTTCTATTGTTATGTTATGTTTACGGCTCTGTTTTATGTAGATGAGCCTTTACACTGGTGTCACATAACTTAACAGTTAATTAAATTTCAAGTATATGCCTCTGGTTCCGGTTCTATAATATTCTAAATACCTGCCAGTTTCGATGTTGGTTCTTAAAATTCACATGATTAACTGTTTACATTCCGAAAGAATTATTGGTAATTTACGGTTTCTTTCTGAATCTGGTTTCGATCATTGGAAAAAACATACTGAGACGATAATCTAGAGCAAACTCTTTAGGTTTATATTAGACTAAAATCAATGCAGCCCATCTGCACTGCTGTTAATTCAAAGTCTAGTTTGATGGTGTAGTTTTCGGTCTGGCTCTGTTTTGACTGACTTGTGGCCCTAAAAAGGACCTTGGTCGGCTGTTCATCAGCATTGGCGCCGACGTCGTCAGGACTGTAGACTGGACTGTAGTTCCGAAGATGTCGGTGCCAACGCCGACAAAACGTCAAGTCTGTCAAATCAGAGCAAGACCGTACCGTAGCTCTGAACCACTCCGTCATACCAAAGCCTAGTTTGTACTCCCACTGACCAGCATCTGTCTTCCAGCTTCGTCTCACAGAAGTTCTGCTCGGCCTTCATGTTCCTGGGTCTCTGGTCGCTGTACTACTCGCTCTACCAAGTCGGGCAGACCTTCATGTGGTTCCAATGGTGAGTACCTTCCTACTGCGTCGGAAATTATTGATGTGATAATATCATTAATTTTAACGATTGATATTCCGTATGGGTAGTTCTTTTATAACTGGGTGCCTGCTTTTGTTAACTAGTTGTTAGCTTTGAGTTGAATGGCTGTATCAGCTGTAAGAGCGAAAATCTGGGTGGAACTGGATTCAAACCTTACTGCTAGAGATACCTACACTCCATGACATTCTAAGAAGGAAAGTGGATTTAGGTACATCTTCATTGAAAAACCACTGCTGCTGCTAGACACGAGCTAAGAGTTTCAAAACTGCCCATAGAGCCTTTTGTCTGGCTCAAGACATGGCTTGTGAGTTTTGAAATTCATGGCTCGGGTCTAGCAGCAGTGGGTCCTCGAGGAAGATGCAAATCCAGGTAGGACATAGTGGACTTGAGTCAAAGAAATTTAATTGCAAATCCGCTCTCCTTCTTAACGTTAAATGGAGGTTCGATCTAGGTATAATGTCTGGGTAGCCCTTCTATCTTTTGGCTTACCCACTACCTATGTCCCTTAGTTCATAAGCGCAGTGTGTATTGGTATTTGGTTTTATATCCAAATATATTGAACCTCGACTCAGCAGCATATTTTGAAAGCAGATATTTTGATCGCTAACCTAACCTCTTAAATTTCTTAAACTCAGGTCTGCTTCGTCCTATCTTTAGCACTAGTTTTGAAAAACGACTATTTAAGTCGTTAACCTAACCTAACCTTGATAAAGCAACTAGGATATGTTACGAAACGTCGCGAAACCAGTGAGACTTTTGATTTAGCATTCAAATCCCAGTTTAAAACAGTTGTTTCCAAATCCTAACCCCTTTTTGCAGGGACTTGTTGCTGCTGGAGGCCGGGTTCCTCTCTGCGCTGGCGGCTCCGCTCCGCTACGGCCGACGCAAGCAGCGCGGTTCCGCGGCCGACGCAGTCGCGTTCTGGCCCGTGCGCTGGCTGCTGTTCCGTCTCATGTTCTCCTCGGGCGTGGTCAAGCTGAGCAGCGGCTGTCCGCAGTGGTGGGGGCTTTCCGGTGAGCGCACTTGGTTTCGGTGCATATATAAGGGCATATTTTGTTGTGGCCATTTAGGCTTCAAGAAAACCATGTAGGCTTGGATTGGCCCAAAGGGCATATTTTGTTTTTGCCATTTAGACTTGAAGAACACCATGTAGGCTTGGATTTACCTGAACGGCATATTTCGCTAGGACTGGAGGATTCTAAGACCGGCTTGCACAATGGCAGGCTGAGGAACTAACGGTCCGTTAGCTTGCCCTCAAGGCGACTTATTGGCTGTTAACCGACTGAATGATCTGATAATTCTCCAACCAGCTAGTGAGCAAGTGGGGCCACGTCATTTTAATTTTAGTTTGTTTGTTTTTATTTTCAGCTTAGGAGTTAGGTACATATCATCATATTTACAGTTACATACAATTCCGGTGGCTGTTAGTCATTTAAATACAGATTTACAAATATTGTTTAGTTCTAGCAGAGTAGGAAACCCTTTCGTGCTTTCCTTTGGCAGCTCGTTCCACGTTCTTGAGGTCCGACCGAGGAGGGAGTACCGTCCAATGTTTGTACTGTAGTGTTTGAGGTACAGTTCGTATTGGTGGTCCAGTGTCGGACGCTTGGCCAGCTGCTTGAGGCCTTGGTCTTTGCTTGCAGCGTTGGCGGTGCACTTCGAGTCCCAATGCCTGCCCACGTGTCTGGCTTGGTTCGCCCACCATCTGCCGCAGTGGCTGCTGCAGCTGTCCACGGTCTACGCCAACGTGGCGGAGCTCGGGCTGCCGCTGCTGTTCTTCGTTCCCGTCAAGGCCGTCAGGACCGTTGCGTTCTACGCACAGGTGAGTGTTAGACGCCGCGGAGGTCCTGGATATCGATGCAGTCGATTCCGTAAACGACGTGGCTTTTACGCTATGTTTTCACGGTTCAATGTTTCGTTCAATGCATTGAATTCAAGGTGGAATTCAATGCATTGAACCGTCTGAACAACAATTGGATTCAATGAATCGTTGAATGAAAGCTATTCAAGGTTGAATTCAATGTTTTCTCATTTATGACATGTTCTAAATATCGTTCAATTTTCCTTTCAATAGAAGTAATTGTATGTTACTGCCTTCTAGAAACTACGATTTTGGAAGGCTGTTCTACCATTTTAAATGATTTTAGAACATTGAGTAGTGTAAACGGCTCTTCAAGAGCATTCAATGTTTCGTTCAATGCATTGAATTCATTGCATTGAACGAAACATTGAACCGTGTAAACACAGCTTTAGAAAGAAGTTTCGACAGTGATTTCGTTGTTGTGAACTTAAATAATCGAAAACAAAAATTGAACAGCAAAGGTAATGCTGTTAATGCCAGTGACACAACCTAATCTCCCTGGTTCCGACAGGTGTTCCTCCAAGTGGCCATCATCCTCACGGGCAACTACAACTTCTTCAACCTGCTGACCTTGACCCTCTGTCTCTCGCTGCTGGACGACTCGTACTTCATCGCGCCCAAGCCGCTGACCAAGATGACCAAGAAGGAGCGCGCGGCTGCCATCGCCGCTCAGCCCAGCAAGGTAGGCCATCCAACGTCTGACTCGGCGCAGTGTTGCTTAACTTGGGTAGTTGATGAGCCCAGCAAGGTGGGTGTTTGTAGTTTATTTTCAATCAATTGGTTCAATGGTCTGCACAAGGATAACGTAACTTTAGCGTCGTGCCGTTTTCGGTTCTGGTGGATAAAATCCTTACTGTTGTCTTGCCTGCGTTAATTTTTTAACTTTGTAACCGAGAACGGCGAAATCAGTTACGTAACTGCACTGCAGGCTCATGAATCATGATATTCCTGTTCAGAATCCCCAGATACACTTTCCAGACCACAACTTTTGTCGGATCATGATCAAACAAATATCCACACAATCCTCATGCTTTTGACGACCAATTGTCACGCTTTGCGTCTTGAAAACCCGTCTGGAAATCCAAAGAAAAATTCGTTCAATCATCACTCACAATTCAGACATTTGGACTTAATTGGACAAAACTTATGGACAACTTGTGACTCACAAGTTGTCCATAAGTTTTGCTCGGATGAAATATTTGTTCCTTTTTATAGCCCATGCCACACGCAAAAAATTAATATATATTTTTTGTGTGGCTTTCAATAGCTTTTGTGTACTCGTAACATTTTAATTTCTTAGACTGGTGTAAGCAACAAATTGAGCAATCAAATCCCACTTTCAAATAGTTTTTTTCAACTCTTACGTCTATTTTTTCGTCCCATTTCCTGCCGTTATCTTCTCAAAGATGAAAGCTCTAGCCAGACATCTTTGGTGACTCCTGTTTTCCCTGTGGCAGATCTGGGCCGTGTTATCGACGGTGGCTACGCTTGTCGTGTACGCAGGAGTCGTGTACGCGACGGTCGTTCTGTTCGGCGTTACGATGGGAGCTGACGGCTTGCCCAAGGCCAGCATCGGTGAGTCGACTCGTTATCCAAATCAACTAGTCAATATCTAGTTAATATATTATAGTTAATATCTTTGTATCAATCTTGTTCATATCTTCATAAAATATCTTTGTAACAATCTTGTTAATATCTTCAGTAAATATCTTTGTATCAATCTTGTTCATATCTTCATAAAATATCTTTGTAACAATCTAGTTAATATCTTCAGTAAATATCTTTGTAAATATCTAGTAAATATCTCAATAACAAGATCTAGTTTTCAAGCTATTAACTTTTCAGCTTTATGGAACAGACAGAAGGTTACCCAGATGTTCCACTCCCATACTAAAGCAGCTACGCGAAAGCCCTCCGCCCGCAATAATGGTTTTGCCGGCAGTCAAGGGATGGAGCCACTGTTTGTTGTAATATCACCTGAAACTAAGGTGACTGTAACCGCCTGAGGAACATTGGGTCCCTTGATTATATTGACCTTGTGCCATGGCCTGGTAGATGATGTTAAAACAGGTTGTCAACGCACAGCGATTGCCGGCCAAATTACTAGAATCAAATTTTTGCCGTATTCATAGCTAGTTGTGGTAGAATGTCTGGGTAACCTTATATCTGTGACATTGCTGTTGCTAGGTATCGTACAATGTCCGGGTAACCTTATATCTGTGACATAGCCATAGCTAGGTATGGTAGAATGTCTGGGTAACCTTATATCTGTGACATAGCCATAGCTAGGTATTGTAGAACATCTGGGTAACCTTATATCTGTGACGTAGCTAGTAATGTGGGTTTTCCGGAAAAATTCATTCTGGAAAATTTCCGTGAAAATTTCCGGAAACTTTCCGGAAATTTTCCCAACTGTTTTTCTTTGCGGCCATCAATGCGATGTGACGGCATGGCCCCCATGACACATAAATCTTGTGGAAAGTACACCAAGAGCTTGCCGAAAATTCTTTCCAAATTCAGTTGCCTGACGAAACCGTCACTGGCTATGAAGTTTAGATGGTTTAGATGGAGGAGTATGTGGATGTTGGAAAAACAAACTTGTGGGTTGTGAATTGTTGAACATATATAGGTGTATACGGACAGTCCTTGTTGTGTGATGTTTTGGTAAAATAGCGCTAATATGCGCTTGGAACTTCCTTCATCTTGGCAGTGGATAGTTTCCACTTACCAGACTCTTTGTACTACAAGACTACCTTGCTTAGTGAGTCAGTAAAGCTATGCCAGTTAGTGAGGACTTATGTGACCCATTGCTATGAAGTTTGAATCCTGCTTGCCAAAAAATGCATCTAACATGATTTCCTTTAAACACGTTATGCGTAGTTTTCATCATGGAAGAGGACTATACAAAAAAAAACAGACAAAACATAGTATTTGAGAAGATGGAAATTTTCCCGGAAAGTTTCCATTTTTGCGAAATTTTCAATCGGAAATTTTCCGACCCACATCCCTAGACGTAGCCATAGCTATGGAAGGTAGAATGTCTGGGTAACCTTATATCTGTGACGTAGCCATAGCTAGGTATGGTAGAATGTATGGGTAACCTTATATCTGTGACGTAGCCATAGCTAGGTATGGTAAAATGTCTGGGTAACCTTATATCTGTGACGTAGCCATAGCTAGGTATGGTAGAATGTATGGGTAACCTTATATCTGTGACGTAGCCATAGCTAGGTATGGTAAAATGTCTGGGTAACCTTATATCTGTGACGTAGCCATAGCTATGTATGGTAGAATGTCTGGGTCTGCAAAACGTGCTTCAGAGTGACGTGACCGCCCCCTCCCTTCCAGCCTTCACCCGCGCGGACTTTGACTGGGCGCTGGGTCGCGCCATTCCCGGCGCCGTCCTGGTAGGCGCTGCGTCTCTGGCGCTGACGACGGCGCAGGCGCTGACGCGGGCAGTGCAGGAGCCGAGCGCCGGGGCGAAGGTCGGCGCGGCCGGCGCCGTGACCTTGTACGCGGTGGCGGCCGCCGGGCTCTTTGCGCTCACCACGGTATGCGAGTGGCACTTTCATGTGTTTGTTGACGGTCTTGACACTTGACGTCAAAACAGTTATTTTTAAACTTTTCTACCTACAAATATATCAACTAGGGTTGTCAATCAATTACGATTCATCAATTCGATTAATCGATTATTTGAAAAAACGATTAATCGATGTCACTAACTTTATCTGAAATATCGAAATTCCAACAAAAACGACAGAAATGCGAATATTTGCTTAGGGCGCACTTTTTTAAATGTAAGTTACACAAAACCCCACACAGCTGTGTAGCGCTGGTTGATCTGAAGCTTTGTAGCAATGGAGGAAATCATTATGTAGACTCTAACCTCAAATTTGATAGAGTGCGTCTTTTCAGAAAAATTGAAAAAGCGCCGTTTTTTAGATATTTATTATAGTGCAAATGTGAACCTGAAAATTGAAAATACCTCCGATTTACAGAATAATTCCACTTTTTTTTTTGTGGAAAAAATCGATTAACGGATTCAATTAATAAATTGAATATCAGTTTTCATTTCCATTAGATAATAGATTTGAAAAAAATAATCGTTTGACATCCCTAATAATAACGGAAGTCAATCGGTTACGATTAATCGTTGTACTAACCACGATTTCGCTCTGACCACGTTATGGAGGTTGTCGTGTTTGTTGGGGTGTATATTTTTATTCCTATTAGACAGAATGGTCCTATGATTGTCTGCTTTTAAGTTTTTCAGATTTATTCCTACTGTTTTGAATTTATAGTCATACTTTCTAGTTTTTGTGGTCTTGTGTGCAGCTGAATTATGCAGGTTTGTCAAGTTTTTTGGGTGAAAGGAATCATTTGAGTACTTCTAGATGCCTACTAGAAAATATCGTCCTTTATTGGGATTTTTGACGACATGTGCTACAAAATGTACGAGTCGCGCATCTTGACGCTACTTGGGTTTAGATGGGAGATCTTGGTTTTATTTTAAAGGTAGACCTACAGAAAAAAATTATTTATACATTATTTTCACCAATAACTGTCTGCTTATAAATCTGCTTTTTCAATTTCAAAATTTGAATATCGATTCCAAATCTTGACATTGCGAAGTGACCGCCATAAAAAGTCACTCCCAAAAGTGAACCGCTGCCAAGGGAAGGCAAAATACGGGCGGAAAACAACCCCTACACCCTTGCTGAAATCTTAGAGGGCTACACACAAAGGCTGTTTGCACGCTCATAAATACATAGTTTTATTTTGCCTCTGCCGTGGGTTATAGAAGTGAAAAAATGTATCTGAGTGCAACTTGTCTGGAGATGAGAATTTGGTCTTTTACCACTGAAAAATTATTACTGAATCTGAATGGTTTGAAAGCCCTAAAGGCCCATCTACAACCAACATAGCCGTAAACATTAACGTAATGCTTATGTTAACGTTATGTTGTCCTTAGATAAGTTGTTCTGTTCAGAACATTGTCTTACGTAGTGTCTTAAGGTTAACCAATTAAATCACGTCAAAAAAGTAATAAGCATTTTAGATTGCATTTTGGTACGTACAATTGTTTTGAATTTTGGCAGAAAAGCATTTTTCATCGATAGCTTATGATATTTTAATTAATTATTTGATAGTAATGAATCGAAACAATCAATTTCCTAATAACTGAGTACGAACACGGAATACGCGTGGTTTTCTAGTAAACAGTTGGCAGTGGAAGTAGTCGGCAATGATGAGAAGTCGGGAGCCGCAACTAGTCGGCACTGAATACAGACGATCTGATTGGTTCTCACTTACGGGGAAAATGTACCCGTAAACCACAACTTTGGCCCAGTCAAACTTAATGTTTACGTTACGTCTACATTACGTAACGTTGAGTTCTTGTGTTTGTTGTAGCTAGTCTTATGGAGACCCATGCGACAAACTTTACGCTTATTGCTAAGTGAATGTTATGTTTACGGCTATGTTGGTTGTAGATTGGCCTTAACTTGTAGTTTGCAGAGGTCTGGATTTTTCGCTAGATCCTGCAAGTTGATCTAGCGGTGTCTATTTCAACGAATCGTGTTCGACGTAGCTAATTGCGCTGCCTGCCTCCAGGTGCCGTTGTCGACTCTGCACCCGGCCACCGGGAACGCCACCGTGCTGCCCGCGGTCCGGGCCTGGCACTCGAGACTGGACCACCTGCACCTGGCCAACGCGTACGGACTGTTCCGCTCGATGACGGGCGTGGGCGGCAGGCCCGAAGTCGTCGTCGAGGCGGCCAATCATCTCGACGGGCCGTGGCTCGAGATCCCCTTCAAGTACAAGCCCGGCAACGTCAACGGGACGCTGGCCTTCGTCGGTGAGTTTCGAACCTTGCGCTCAACGCAGATAGCCAGGATCGAACCTTGCGCTCAATGCAGAAAGCCAGGATCGAACCTTGCGCTCAATGCAGATAGCCAGGATCGAACCTTGCGCTCAACGCAGAAAGCCAGGATCAAACCTTGCGCTCAACGCAGATAGCCAGGATCGAACCTTGCGCTCAACGCAGATAGCCAGGATCGAACCTTGCGCTCAATGCAGATAGCCAGGATCGAACCTTGCGCTCAATGCAGATAGCCAGGATCGAACCTTGCGCTCAATGCAGATAGCCAGGATCGAACCTTGCGCTCAACGCGGATAGCCAGGATCGAACCTTGCGCTCAATGCAGATAGCCAGGATCGAACCTTGCGCTCAATGCAGATAGCCAGGATCGAACCTTGCGCTCAATGCAGATAGCCAGGATCGAACCTTGCGCTCAATGCAGATAGCCAGGATCGAACCTTGCGCTCAATGCAGATAGCCAGGATCGAACCTTGCGCTCAATGCAGATAGCCAGGATCGAACCTTGCGCTCAACGCAGAGAGCCAGGATCGAACCTTGCGCTCAACGCAGATAGCCAGGATCGAACCTTGCGCTCAACGCAGATAGCCAGGATCGAACCTTGCGCTCAATGCAGATAGTCAGGATCGAACCTTGCGCTCAATGCAGATAGCCAGGATCGAACCTTGCGCTCAATGCAGATAGCCAGGATCGAACCTTGCGCTCAATGCAGATAGCCAGGATCGAACCTTGCGCTCAATGCAGATAGCCAGGATCGAACCTTGCGCTCAATGCAGATAGCCAGGATCGAACCTTGCGCTCAACGCAGATAGCCAGGATCGAACCTTGCGCTCAACGCAGATAGCCAGGATCGAACCTTGCGCTCAATGCAGATAGTCAGGATCGAACCTTGCGCTCAATGCAGATAGCCAGGATCGAACCTTGCGCTCAATGCAGATAGCCAGGATCGAACCTTGCGCTCAATGCAGATAGCCAGGATCGAACCTTGCGCTCAATGCAGATAGCCAGGATCGAACCTTGCGCTCAATGCAGATAGCCAGGATCGAACCTTGCGCTCAATGCAGATAGCCAGGATCGAACCTTGCGCTCAATGCAGATAGCCAGGATCGAACCTTGCGCTCAATGCAGATAGCCAGGATCGAACCTTGCGCTCAATGCAGATAGCCAGGATCGAACCTTGCGCTCAACGCAGAGAGCCAGGATCGAACCTTGCGCTCAACGCAGATAGCCAGGATCGAACCTTGCGCTCAACGCAGATAGCCAGGATCGAACCTTGCGCTCAATGCAGATAGTCAGGATCGAACCTTGCGCTCAATGCAGATAGCCAGGATCGAACCTTGCGCTCAATGCAGATAGTCAGGATCGAACCTTGCGCTCAACGCAGATAGCCAGGATCGAACCTTGCGCTCAATGCAGATAGCCAGGATCGAACCTTGCGCTCAATGCAGATAGTCAGGATCGAACCTTGCGCTCAACGCAGATAGCCAGGATCGAACCTTGCGCTCAATGCAGATAGCCAGGATCGAACCTTGCGCTCAACGCAGATAGCCAGGATCGAACCTTGCGCTCAATGCAGATAGTCAGGATCGAACCTTGCGCTCAATGCAGATAGCCAGGATCGAACCTTGCGCTCAATGCAGATAGCCAGGATCGAACCTTGCGCTCAACGCAGATAGCCAGGATCGAACCTTGCGCTCAATGCAGATAGCCAGGATCGAACCTTGCGCTCAATGCAGATAGCCAGGATATCTTTTTTGCTATTTGTGTCTTTTTTGTAATGCAGAGTCTCGCGAGTATGCGCTTTTTTACTTAACCGTAAGAGATAAACTATTGACTTAAGCGAGGAAGTTGTAGATAAAAAATCAATCTGTGCTGGTAACAGAGCCTTGTTCTCAATTTTAATCTCCTTCATCTCTTTTTCAATTCACGTAAAAGCGCAAAGAAGAGCAAAATACAACATTTTTAGAAGCGGCGTTGGCCCTTTTTGACCCAAAAAATGGGCAAACGGGTCCGTTACCGACACAGATTGATTCTTTATCTACAACTCCCTCGCTTACTTCAATGTTTTATGGCTTAGTAAAAAATGCGCTTACGTCTGACTCTCTGCATTTGCGCTATCTCGCAGCTGCGCGGGAGTTAGTCGGGCCTCTTAAGTACTATCTTTATAGACTCTCATATAAAATATTCATATAATTAATCTTGAGTCGTCCGTACCGTCATGTATTTTCAGCAGAAGCTTGTCTGCCAGGCTTCTAAGCTCGGGTAAAACCCGGTGTACGCCTTTGCTATTGGCATTGCAGTAGCCACAAAGTTCCTGGCCAAGCCTGGGGAGCGATCATGTAACTTTTTTTCATTCGATTTGGCTCGAAATCATTCAATTTCAAATCACTGCCCATGTTAAACCATAGGCAGTGATATTTAAAACGAATCATTTTGAAATCACAAAGTAACATGATCGGTCTCCAGGTCGCACATAATCCGTGATGTAGTGAAAGATCCGTTTCTTCCAGCCCCGCACCAGCCGAGACTGGACTGGCAGATGTGGTTCGCCGCGCTGGGCACGTACCACCAGAACCCCTGGCTGATGGCGCTGGCCTACCGCATCCTGGAAGGCCAGCCGGACGTTCGGCAGCTGCTGGACACGGCCCGGTCTCCGTTCCCGGACAAGCCGCCCAAGTACGTCCGGGCCTCGCTGTACACGTACCACTACACGGCGTGGGAACAGCGGTGAGTACGGACAAGGCCATCACACAGCTTTTAACCGGAGCTGATATTCATTGGTTCTCGTGGCCAATACATTGCCAGAGATTGTCGGAAGCATTTACCATAACAGAACTCTACTGGATGCTTGCATTTCAGTAATGCCGATCAAAAACGGTCGGCGCCGTTTCACTCTCGGCTGCCTGAAAGGCAAGCTTACCATATTATGCTCGATGCCCTAAGCCGGTGGTTCTCAAAATTGTTTTCCACAGGGCCACATTAATCTCTGTGGGCCGCAAAGGGTAAATTGACATCAAACGTGCGAATTTCCAGAATGTAATATATAGCGTTAACTTGTGGGTATTGGTTGAACGCATTCTCCTAACTTGCACCAGCTTGTAAGTTTGATAAATGAAAATCAACATTGCTTACAACACAATCAGGGGTTTGGATGTTCAATACACAAGAAAAATTTGAAATGGAGAACTTCATGGTGCAAATCTATGTGTCTCAGGGAGTTTTGACCCTACACATTTCTTAAATTTAGACACTTTTTAATAGGGTTGTCAAACAGTTATTTTTTCCAAATCGATTATCGAATAGAAATGAAAGCTGATGATAGATTATGAATAGATTTTTTCGATTTTCCCCCAAAAAGATCGTGGAATTGAGGCAAGATATGATGTATTCTGTAAATCGGAGGTATTTTCACTTTTCAGGTTCACATTTGCACTGTAATAAGTATCTAAAACGGCGCTTTTTCAATTTTTCTGAAAAGGCACACTCTCTCAAATTTGACGTTACAGTCCCGAGAATGATATCCTCCTTGGCTACAAAGCTCCAGAAAAGCCAGCGCTACACAGCAGTGTGGAATTTTGTGCAACGAAAATTTAAAAAAGTGCACCTTCAGCAAATCTCAACATTTTGACGTTTTTGTTAGAATTTCGATATTTTCGATTATTTTAGTGTCGTCGATTAATCGAATCTATTAATCATAATCGATTGACACCCCTACCACTGCGCTTAGTGATCACAAGGAAGCCAAGTCTTTTGTGCCACCATTTATATATGGCAAAATAAAACATCAACTACGGTCGGCACCGTCTGCAATCCCGCCTGCCTGAAAGCCCCGACTCACCTTCCCGTTCGTTCCCGCAGCTCTGCGCCGGCGGTGTGGACTCGTGAACGCCGCGGCGAGTACTTTCCGGTGTTCTCGCGCGATCACCCGCCGCTACTGGACTACCTGCGCGGCCTGCGCATCTTGCCGGCGCCGCCCAAGGTGCCCGCGCTGCCGGGGCTGGACTTCGTGCTCGGCCACATCAGGTAGGCACCAGCGTCGGGGAAGACCGTTTTGAACTGCAGCCTCCAGCCTGGAGCCCGGCGTTATGCGCTGTCCCGTACTGTCCTTGGGACGGCAGCCTGGAGCCCAGCGTTATGCGCTGTCCCGTACTGTCCTTGGGACGGCAGCCTGGAGCCCGGCGTTATGCGCTGTCCCGTACTGTCCTTGGGACGGCAGCCTGGAGCCCAGCGTTATGCGCTGTCCCGTACTGTCCTTGGGACGGCAGCCTGGAGCCCGGCGTTATGCGCTGTCCCGTACTGTCCTTGGGACGGCAGCCTGGAGCCCAGCGTTATGCGCTGTCCCGTACTGTCCTTGGGACGGCAGCCTGGAGCCCGGCGTTATGCGCTGTCCCGTACTGTCCTTGGGACGGCAGCCTGGAGCCCGGCGTTATGTGCTGTCCCGTTGTAGCAGCAAATATGGACGACAAATCTGGCTCTGTGACGTTATATGCTGTGTGAAGTAGTGCCTCAGCCCACGTGTCTCAGGCAGTCAGTTTATTCAGTGTCATCTTGTTTCTAGCTTTGGGTTTTCTAACCTAATTTGGAATTGGAAGTATAAATATAAAAAAAAACTCGAAATTTCTTGTCCAAACCTACTCGCAAGTGCAAATTTCCACTCGCTATAAAATAAAGGGGGAGGGGGTTGGAGAGGGGGTCAAAAACTAAAGTGCACCTAACCTACAAATCCGCGAAGGCCCACAAGTGCGCTTACAGCCGTTAACATGTCGCTTGCCAGGTGCACTAAAATAGCGCTTGTCAATGGCGGCACTAGGGTCATAAATCTCCGGCGGGGGTCCGTTTGCAGCCAACTGCAGCAGGTCACGCAGTGTTTCAGTGCTGAGTGACGGTCTCTGCTTTGTTGTGATGCGATTGACGCAGCTGAACCCTCGTTCACAAGGGGCGGTGGACACGGCAGCACACGCCACTGCTTCTTTAACTTCGCGAAAGATCGCGATGCGGACGCTTTGGAATTACGCGATGGCAATTCCACGCGAAATTTGAATTTGGCAGCTGGCCAAATTCAGACATGGAAATGAGACATGGAAAAAACCTTCTTATGACGGGATTTTACTGACTCGCGAGGACTTAGTTTTCACTCGCAAATTGCGAGCTTGCGAGTGGAATTTTCGAGGGTGATCACATTAATGTCAAATGCGCGGAAATGCTCGGGAACAATTCTCTGTTTCGGCTTCTCTGCTTACTATAATCTAGTATTAAATATCAAGAAAATATAATGCAACGGGTTAGCTGCGGAAGAATGAATGGAACCAGTCAGATTTGGCTTCTTTGCTCACGTAATTGAATATAAATTCAATGCTCTTGCGAAGTGCGACAGGCTAGGTGCAAAGAAAGTCCATGGAAACAATATTGTTAGATTCAGCAAGGCTGCTACCTTCACACCCGAGGATGACATCATGGACGACGTCTGGGGTCC
The DNA here is from genome assembly GCA_921293005.1 of Nemoura dubitans. NCBI lineage: Eukaryota > Metazoa > Arthropoda > Insecta > Plecoptera > Nemouridae > Nemoura > Nemoura dubitans. The sequence continues at coordinate 13,364,021 of OV121078.1, read as the reverse complement.
ATATTTGTTGGAATCCACACATATGTCGTTACACCGTGCCGGGTACTAACCCCTGGATCTGTACGCAGGACGGCAGCCTCCGGTCTGGAGCCCAGCGTGATGTGCTGGGCGCTTCTCAGCGCCGGCGCTGCCATCCTGCTGACGTCGTCTGCGCGCAAGTGAGGACGCCGCGACCTTGGGCGCATGCGGTGGAAGATCGGCGGAGGAAAGCACGGCGTCGACGGCCATCTCGTTTGCGATCGCTGCGGTGGCAATGAGTCGACCAACGGCGTTGTACGCTTCGCCGACTCCTGGTTCCCTCGGCTGTTACTTGACCGTGACTTGACTTAACTGCATTTCACGTTGAGAAGGTGAGTGGATTTGCATCTTCCTCGAGGACCCACTGCTGCTAGACACGAGCTAAGAGTTTCAAAACTCACAAGCCATGACTTGAGTTGGACAATAAGCTCCGTGGGGAGATTTGGCACTCTTAGCTTGTGTCCAGCAGCAGTGGAAGATGCCTTCCACTCTCCTTCTACATGTGAAATTAAGTATAGAACCACCAATCACGAAAGAGCATGTTCAATTGTATCTTCCCGGAGTTGTGAAAGCTTGTAACACCGGTCCTAGTTCTTGTTTGATTATTCTAATGTCTGCTATTCAGGGTTGGTTTCGATCGGTGGTTTGCCGTTCGGCATCACAGGAAAGCCAGTTTGCTTTTTTTTATTTCTTCGGGAGACGTGCATTTTTTCCGGAACTTTTTCTCTGACAATTCCGTAGGTTTGGTTAACGCTGCTGAGTTGTTTTTAAAACATTTCAATGTTGTCTGTTGGCGAGACTCCACTGTACCATGCCTCGTGGAGGGGAAGCGAGCAACTGGTAGCCCTGCTGCTTCGTCACGGGGCTGAGGTTGACGCCAAGGACAACGATGGCGAGACTCCACTGCACCATGCCTCGAGGTGGGGAAGCGAGCAAGTGGTAGCCCTGCTGCTTCGTCACGGGGCTGAGGTTGACGCCAAGGACAACGATGGCGAGACTCCACTGCACCATGCCTCGTGGTGGGGAAGCGAGCAACTGGTAGCCCTGCTGCTACGTCACGGGGCTGAGGTTGACGTCACGGACAACGTGGGTCATGCACCGCTCGATGTGGCAACACTGTACATTGGCCAGGGTGTCATGGAGCAGCTGAGAGCGGCGGGCGGTGTGAGTGGGAAGTAGGCCGACCGCTGGGCCGTGTCCGCCACTGGCTGCTGGCAACTCACTCCGCCGCTGGAAAGACACGATTGTGCCGTCTTGGCTGGGGACGGACCGACTGTGCTCTGTGATGTCGCAATTCGATGTTGGTAAGATGTCAGTAATTTGCCTACAGGGTGAGAATTGAATGTCCCCGGGGGGGGGGGGGGTATGGTCCAGAGTCTACGAATACTCATATTGGACATTCAATATTCACCCTGTGTGCAAATTACTTCTCCCAAATTTCATATCCGTTTAGCTTAGCTGGTTAAAGCACCAGCCGCGAAAGTTGGGGACCCGGGTTCAAATTCCGGAATGGGCAACATTATGGGAGGCTAATTTGTGTACGTAAAATGTACTAGCCAATTGCAAGCTTTCGTAATTTAAATAAGATTAAAAAGAGATGTATTATTATTATTTATTATATTAATTATTTTAATTGTTATGTTATTTTATTTTATATTTTATTATTATTAGGTATATATTATGTATTATTTATCAATAATCTTCATGACAATTTAAACATTTAGCTTCTTTTTAAAATATTTTTTAATGTACATTATTAAGCTGGCCATACATAGCTGCAATGCTGTTGTTGGTAGAAAACACTTGTGAAATGTTACTTGTTGCTGTTTCCAGATGCGATTAAAACTTGTCATCAGAACCAAAGCCTTCCTTGATGCAAATATCACACCGGAATCTAGGCAGCTCCGACCATTTTATTTTGGCAAATGAAACATAAACATTTGGACAAAGGAAACAAACAAAGGAAACCAAACAAAGGAAACAAAAACAAAGGTAACAACATTTGGGCAAGGATGTACTACTTGTTGCTATTCCAGACCCAATTAATACCTCACCACATTATTTCTGAGTACTTTTGCCTCTGGAAGTGCTGTCTTGCAAGTTGTCTGTTGGACTGTGCCAAGCTGTGGCACATGTTCTAGACGGCTGATGGTCCCAATCAAGATGGTGCTCAATTTTACATGCTTTTCAGCACCCATTTTCAGGTCTAGCCTTCTGTACATAGTATATTTTAAGCTTCCTTGAAGTCAATGACGCACGCATATTAATTGTATTAATTTATTTTCTTGTTTCCATGTAATACATGAATGTAAAAGAAAGACATTAGGAGACATTAAGAGAGAACTATTCCAACTATGCACACCAGGAGTTTCTCGTGGAACGCAGACGTCGATGACACTACGGTCGTTCGGACGACGACGGGAACGACGGGTGGGTTTCGCCGAGCCACCGAGGGATCGGTGGGATTCGGTCGGCGCCTCGGGACTCATCGTTCGTGCCGCACGGCGTCTGCGCCGAGACGACGAGGGGAAAGGGCTCGCGGCGGCGATCAAATGCACTACAATTATCATATGCACATTGTACATTATCATATGCACATTGTACATTATCATATGACGTGTTCTTTGATGCATTTCATGTGCATCTAATCTGTGACAAGAGGTTGGTCTGATTTTTTAATATATTTTCTACTTATATCTAATCTATTTATACAATATAATCTACTGTTTTGCAGGGACTGAAACCGTTTGAAATTTCGGTTTGATTTTTGGTTTTTGTTCCCGAATTTTAGGTTTTCCGATTTCGGTTTCGGTTTTGTTCTTTCCAGAAAATAACGGTTTGGAAACCGGTTTAAACCGGTTAAAACCGGTTAATTTTGGTTTATCAAACAACAAAAAAACGAGGTGGCTGTGTGGAGTTTCCTGCTGACATGACTGTGATAATTATTTGCAATAATAATCCAAAAATATTTGGATATTATTATTATTATGTACTTTTAATCTGGAGAAAATTCTTAACGTTATTATTCTGAAAAAAATGTGCTTAGTTTATTCGTTTCGTTGAAAGTTGATAGGTTTTCAACACACTAGCATGTAGACCAGTATGAGCAGGGGCGGACTGGCTGGAAAAAGTCCGGGGTGCTGTAGAAAATTTAGGCCCGCAAACTTTAAATGCATATTCGCTTTGTTTTAGAGGGCGCAACCTAATCCCGCGAAAACGCTATTTTTACACTTATTTTGTGCCTTTGTTATTACTGTTACCATGCTATAACCAACACTCCATTCACTATCAGTATCCACCTTGCTGCAGACGGTGTCACTACCATTAGCGTAGCTATAGCTGCAGGAATGAGTTTATCACCCAATGCACCATAATGTAATATTGTTTGTCCTATTTCTTCAGCGGTAGATATTAGCTCTTTCTGCAGCTTAATTTTTAATTTATTCGACCCCTTTACTTTGGGCATATTTTGTCTGAAACTGCAATCAATCAAGTAATCTGAGCAAGCGCTTACAATCACCAAACGCTGATTTGCAAGTTAATAATTATTGATAAACGTTCATTGATTTACAATCAATTAATCCCACGGCTACGCGACGATTACCGCCGGGGCCCCGAGCTATTTGACTGCAGGAGCCCCCAGTTTTCTGAGACCCCCAAAGTAGGCGATTTTTTGAGTTTTGTTGAACCGAAAAATATAGTGACGACCTTTTTAAGAGAATGAAATATAATATTACGGGGGCACTTAGGACGTCCCCGCCGCCTGAGCCCTTGTGTAGCCAGTCCGACACTGATCCAACGCCATGATTGAAATGTGTTGGTCTTACCTTGAGGACACCAAAAATGCAGGGCTGTTTGCCACACAAAATACGTATTACCCTTCCGGGCTGAGATTGTCGACTGCAAACATTAGAGACACGGAGCATTGTATGGCAAAATGGAAACAAACATGCGCTTTATTTTCAACTAGATATTCTTATTTTTACGCCGAAATTGAGCCGAAACAAAGCATTGCAAATTCATCGAAACTCTTGTAGTGTACGAGCGGCGGCTTTGGCGGCGAAGCAATAGCTTAAGATAGAGTAGAGGTACCAACGAGTTACTTTTGTTACTAAGAACATTCGTTCCCTTCTATCCGCCGACAAAAGCGATATGACCCCCGCACCCCGGGCCAGTCCACCCCTGAGTATGAGACTCAGCTCACGGCTACCACCGGGCTTTGATAGCCAGAAGCGGGCGGCGTGGGGTCCGTGTCAAAGGAAGGTGCTGGTATTCGAGTCTGCAACACAATGCAAACGCGCATAGTGTTCTGTTAAGGATGGATTTTTCCAAGGCTTGTTTATATTGACAAGTAATAGCGAATTACTTTTTGGTGTCTAGGAGCCTGGAAAGAAACCGAAAAAACCCGTTCAGTTAATAACGGTTTGTTCTCGGTTTCGTTCTTTTCCAAATAACGGTTTCGGTTTCGGCTTCGGTTTTGGTTTTCGAAAAATACCGGTTTTTAGCGGTTTCGGTTTCAGTCCCTTCTATTTTGTACTCATGTTATGGTTTCTACCACAGATATTATTGTTAAATGGTTGTTATATTGTTTATTGTCATCATATCCAGTACTCATTATCATTAATATCTTCTTATTGCAACTTTGTACACCTACAAGTCCAGTGCCGTTGCGTTCCCTTTTCCTGTCGGAAGATAACGGTGAAGATTGCCGATTGGTATCCAGATAACGAAACCATGTCTGAGCAAACTTCACGTTAGCGGCACCCTGGACTGGGCTGCGATTGAAGATCAGCAACTGAGACCGATTGAATCCGATAGCCGAGGTCGGTATTTTGTATTTGTTCTTCTCATAGGCCCATGGTACATACCTATTGGGAGTTGGTGTCATTCCAAACAAAAATGTGTGCTTTATGGGAATTGTGGTGCCTTTTTAAAAAGTATTTTGTTACGTTCATGTTTGGAGACCGTGAAAGGCAACGCTTTCACTTCGATTCATTACATTGTTTCGCAAATGTCTTTGAAGACTTTCTGAAGTGCATTGACCATTTAAAGACAGGCCAATGTTGGGCTACTCGCTTCCCGCTTGGTTTCAAACCGTCGTTTGTCTTTCGACTGGTCGGCTAACCTAACCTGACCTAGCCATCGTGCTAGAGGAACAGGTGTTTTCGTGTTGTTCATTCTCGTGTCTTTATCAAACCAGTTATTTATTCCACAATCAGTCAGCTATCATTAAATACTCGTGTGATTAGTTTTATTTTGACATAGCAGGTATTGTTGTCATTGATATTGTGTTGATGTGTTTCGCTGTCACTATGTTCTGGTTTCTCTACCTAGCAATGATGTTTTCCTTTATCGATGGTAGCATTGATTAACGATAGGTGCCTAACTATCGTTAATCAATGTTGTAAGCTTATCGTTGCTTATCGTGGGTCAGAGACTAGCAACTGAATATTGTCAGGGGTGTCAAATTGCATCTACAACGATAAAGGATCATTTCTCGATGCTACTACCATTAAATTTATACCATGAAACCCATGAAATTGAATGCTACATTTTATACCTAGGTACCTACTACTATTTTCTAGGATGCCAGACGATGCGCGTGGGGAGTATGGCATCAATAGAGAGTCGCCAATGCAACTATCTGGGGATGAGAATTCAACGCCTTCGTAAGTAAAATCATAGATTAATGAAACCGGGGTTGTAATATGTTACAATGTCTATGCACAATTTATTGAACCATATGCAAAATGAGCTAGGAACAGGTAGGCGGGTAGGTAGGAACGGAAAACAGTCAATAGAGGATATCCTTTATTGATGGTAGGTAATAGTAGGTACCTACCTACCCTAAAGCTAGGTTTACAGCGATGCAAAGCGAAGGCGTCGCCAACCGCGTCGCTTCGCAACCAAAAAGATAAACATACTCCATGCCATGCAAAGCGAAGCGACAGGTCGCTAATCTATGTGACGTCACCGGGAACGGCCTTCTGATTGGCTACGACACCGTCGCTTTGCAACGCTGTAAACGTAGCTTAATTCTCGCTCTATTTTCAAATGACATTGCACACCCTTATGACACCATCATTGCTAACTGTCGTGTGGATGCAGAAATGCACTATTAGTGACGGCCCAAAATAAAATAACTTTTTTGGCACAAAATGACTCATATTTTTTTGAAAGCCTGATAAACTACCTACAGTGCTGGCTATTTTGCTTTGGCTGTCGTTTTATGATTTGCCTGTAAATAAAATATACTTGATTGATGTCCGAACACCAAGTGGTCCCCCACCCCGGCTAGGAACCACCTGTAAATCAAGAAAGTGAAGATTCGATGACGTCAAACCCAAATACACCCACATTTGGCTGGCACCGGCTGCATTCTCGGCTGCCTTGAAGCTGTGTTGGCACCGGCTGCATTCTCGGCTGCCTTGAAGCTGCGTCGGCACCGGCTTCATTCTCGACTCCCTCGTAAACGGTGGGCGTCCAAGTGGAGTCGTGCAGTGAAGTCATCGCGAGCGGCTCGGCCAAACGATCGGCAGACGCCCTCGTCGACGGGGCGAGCTCGGTGAGCGAAACGACCAGACTCACTGATTGGTCCAGGTGACGGGAACCCCTTTGGCCCTCGAATATCTACAACATGTTTGATTGCAGACAAACTGTCAGTGACAGCCCAAAACAAATTAGCTAGTGCACTAGGCAATTTGTAAGGCTTTCAAATGAAGTATGGTATGAGTAATTTTTGACGTATGATTAGATTTGCTAAAAATTCAGAATAACTGTCAAAAATGTATTTAAAAAAAGCTTTGAAGGTTTTTCAAAATTTCCTCAAACCTAATCATAACACAAAATTGAATCTTACATTATTCGAAAGCCTTATAAATTGCCCAGTGCACTAGCTATTTTGTTTTGGGCTGTCACTGCTGGTTTGTCTGTAAAACAAAACAACATTTAGTAATTATTTTATTTTATTAATTTTTTATCTATATATTATTCAAAAGTCACTCATAACCAATTTTAGGAAGTTACAATAACACCGGTGGTTAGCTTCATGTTAACAGAGGAGCGATGTAAATACTAAATTAACTATATTTTATGATCCCTAATAATATTGGTTGGGCTTGGTGTGTGTTGGCACAGGAAGATGCATTTTATAAGTATTCTATTCTAAATAACATTATCAGTGGAATAGAAGAGTTAGCATAATTAATGTCCAAATTAACAATAAGTTGGCATGACTTGGCACCATTAAATCAAGATTTAAAATCTCAAGATATTTACAATATTAGGTAACATTTGAAAACTAGTGCTAAAGATAGGGGATAGTAGACATGAGTCACCAAGATCTGCATCACAGTGACCTTCATCACCCTGAAGGGGGTAACTAGTTCACGTTACAAAACATCGGCAAGCCAGTGAGACTTTATTTAGCACTGGAAAGCCAGTGTGGAAATAGTTGTGTTTTGAAAACAAACCATGCCATACAACAGTACATAATATTATACACTTACATAGTGAAGGTGACAAGCAGTTACTGGCGGTATTGTTACTATGTACTAGGTTAGGTATTGAGTTTGTTACACACGTTTGTTTCTCCACTCTTTATGCCGTTTATTTTCAAACCGAAGGTAATTCGTTGGTGGCAGATGATAAAGACGATTGAATGAAGCTTTCTTTGGATTTCCAGGCGGGTTTTCGAGATGCTAAGGATGTCAATTGGTTGTCACAAGAGTGAGGATGCCGTGGATATTTGTTTTGTATATCTAGTCCTAACGCCGTGTGTTGCCCAATGCCAGGTCCCGTCGGGCATCACGCTGACCAAGCTTGCCGGCATCGTCGTCCTGGCGTTTGCCAAGTCCCAGATCTTCCGAGTCTTCCGCTTCCGCACGCATCTCGGCATCGAGCTCATCTTCCTGACCGTGCTAGGCTAGCGTCATCGGTGAGTGGACCAGCAATTCCCGAGGGAAGCTTTAGTCACTGCAATTCTCTTTCATATTATCTAGTTTTTTTGCTAGAAAAATTGTCTATTCAATTTCCATAACTCAGTAATAGGTAGGTAGGTGCATGACAATATTCGAGTTGAAAGGTAGCAAAGCTGGATTGATGTGGAACTGAACCGGGAAACGAACCGTCCGGTTTAGCGTGTTTAGCGAAAGTCCGTTTAGCGTGAGATTAACGTAGCTGTCTGTTCCGTTCCCAGGGCCGTCCAACAAACGCCGTGGCGCCAGACAGAGCTCGGTCGCCTAGACGAAGGACTGAACGACGAAATCGCGTTTCCCGCCTCGGCTTCCGTCCGGAGACCGAATCCCGAGAGGCTCGACGGGCGGCAAAACGTTTCCCCCGCGTTCGGGCTATTACCTGCCTTCGAAACCCCGCGGCGGTTTCAGCGCCATTTCAGTTTTCTTTGTGGATCTCGGTTCCGAATCCTGCCTCGTGAACGGACTTCGATCGGTGCTCCAGCCGCTAGCGGATTCCCTGTGCTTTAAAGCGGAAACTGCGGGAATTACGTTGCCTTGGCGTGGGGTGTGATGTTGATGCTGTGACTTGCTTGTTCTTGAATGGTGTTCATTCCAAGGAATCGTTCCTTACTGTGGTATATCTGTGCTCGTGTTGAACTAAAATATCTTAAAACTAAAAAATCGGAGAGTAAAAATATTTTGATTAGATGACCAGTGCCAAGATTTACGAAGTGGGGTTTGAAATAAGGGGGCTGAATACGGTAAAAAATATATTTTTTAACCAGTCAGATTCAATGCAGTTATCACCAAAACGACCCCTGGGTAATGGTAACCCTGCTTCGTAAATATATAGGCCTCACCCCTGTGAGATAGACTGTCCCGCAGTGCAGCTACGTTGCATGGGTTGCCTATATGCTATGCGTTTCCAAGGGTTGTTTAGAGGTGCTTAACAATCTTAGTTTCGACTTGACAAAGAAACAGGGGTGGTTTTTGGACTTCTCTTAAACTACTACCCAAATAAAAAGCATTTTGGTGTGCAAAATGACTTTGTAGAAAATTTTGACCTGACCTTCTTAAAAATGGACAAAACTTTCTTCGAATGGGTAGTTGTCTACCCTTAATCCAATGGGCAAATGAGATTTTCCGCAACTCAAATACTTGAGCTGCCAGATCGATTTTAACTTTAAATCGTGAATAACTTTCACAGTTTTGCGCTTAGAAAAAAACCAACGTGTTCATTGGACTTCCCATGAAATTCTACCCCTAGTTTCATCCCTTGTTGGCCAAAAAAAGTAGTTCGAAATTTCAACTTTTTGAACTTGAAATCGTGAATATCTCCCAAAGTTTTGGCTTTAGAAGGAAACGGATGGGTGCATTGGACTCCCCGTGAAATTCCACCCCTATAAACACCCCTCGTGGGGTGCATCTAACAAGTCGAGAAATTTGAACTTCAAATATCGAAAAAAAACGTGATGTATACATCACGGTTTTTTGCGATTTTTGAAGATTCGCTCATACTTTTGCCTAAGGGGTAATTGACCACCCTGAACACGAAGGGCTACTCAGATTTTACTCAATTTTAATACTTTGGCCGCTAGATTGATTTCTAACTTTAAACCGCGAATAACTTGCACAACTTTGCAATGAGCTGGAAATAGTTGTGTGCATTGGACACCCCTTGAAATTCTACCCCTAAAAACACCCCTTGCGCGACGAAAAGAGTTGCTCGAATTTTCGATCTTCAAATCGAAAAATCCGTAGTGTTACCCCTTTAGGTATCTCATGAATCATGAAGATTCGCCCATGCTTTGGCCCAAGGGGTAGTTGACCACCCTGAACACGATGGGCTACTAAGATTTGACGCAACTTTAATAGTTTAGCCGCTAGACTGAGTTTTATTTTTTACATGTAAATAACTAAAAGTTATAACATGGGAATGAAACAAGGGTGTGCATTGGGATACCTAGGTATTAGCAATTACCTAGCTATTAGCTATTAGACAGCTATTAGTGTTCAGGGAATCGATACTCCAGCATCTGAGTACAACGGACACCTTCGCCGCCTCCAGCGTAGCAAGACGTGACCGAAGAACACTTCGAGGTCGGCACCTCCACCGATCCGGCACCTCCACACACCACACACGGCCAAGTGGAATCAAATCGGTTGTCCCATGTCCCGCCTCTTTGTCCCTGCACTGCTGTTTGCTGGGACATACTCTGTAATTCATAGGGAACATTTTTTTTTAAATTCTCATCTGCTCGGGTGGCTCAGAGGAAAGTGTGCATCTCGGAAGCGAATTGGTAGCGCGACCGAGATGACTGGGGTTCGATTCCCGGCACAGGCGAAGATTTTTGACAGACTCATGAGAGTCCCGTCCCTCAGTGCTTGCTGTCTCGTTCACCCTAACTCCATCGAGGCCCTACGGGGGTGCCTCGGCATGGGTGGTGACGGACGCAGCCTGACTTCACCGTGCCCCTTCGGGGGCTTCGGTGCTATGTGGACGACCCGGCACGTGAGCAATTCGAGCAGATGTTTTTGTCATATTTAATTAGACTTTACAATGACAAAAATATAAATCCGGGGCCGGATTTGATCCCGGGACCTCAGCATTACGAGGCCAGCTCGCTACGTACTTGCTACGTAGCTTGCTGTGAAACCCCATGGGTAAATGTCCTACTTGGCTCGCTAGTGACAAAGTCCACGTGAAGGTTCGACTTATCGGTATTTCGTACCTGGACTCTCCAAGTGCGCCGTGGCTTCGAGGAGGGACTCGGGGTTTCGGTGCGTGGGTCCCTGGTTCGATTCCTGGTGAAGGCGCGTTTCTTTTTGCGTTGGCAAAAGTGTGAGGAAATACTCTATCTCCTTGAGAATTTGATTTTAGTACTAAATAACCTTGAAACAGCTTAAGACTAATGGCAATCAGAATTCAATGAATTATATCACTGTATTTTATTTATTAAATGTAGTTTTATTTCACTGTAATAAAAATGTTTTATTTTATTGACTTTAAAATACAAGAAACTTACAAAGTGTACAACAGCATCAACAATGTCACAAGGCCACAATGCACGACAGTCCAAGCAGTGACCCAAACACAACAATGGTATAATCTTACAATATAATATCAATGGTATAATTTTATGAGGAGTCCAATGCACCCACCCTCTGTTCCCTCGTAAAAACAAAACATCCGGAGTTAGTAACAATTTCAAGCTAGAAATCGACCTAGCGGCCAAAGTATTAAAGTTGAGTTGAATCTGAGTAGCCGATCGTGTCCAGGGTAGTCAACTACCCCTTAGGCCAAAGTAAGGGCGAATCTTTGAAGTTCAGTGATTGTCAGAAATCATGATGGTACCATCACGATTTTCATCAGAATTTCACCACCACAAAATTCGAGTTCCTCTTTTTGTCCCGCAAGGGGTGTCAATAGGGTAGAATTTAATGAGGAGTCTAATGCACCCCCCTGTTTCCATCTGAAGTGAAAACTGGGGGAGTTATTCACAATTTAAATTAAAAAAATTTCGTATATTTGACACACTTCCACAGAAATTACCCAGACATTCTACCATACCTGGCTACGGCTACGTCACAGATACAAGGTTACCCAGACATTCTACCATACCTAGCTATGGCAACATCACAGACATAAGGTTATCCAGACATTCTACCATACCTGGCTATGGCTACGTCACAGATATAAGGTTACCCAGACATTCTACCATACCTAGCTATGGCTACGGCACAGACATAAGGTTACCCAGACACTCTACCATACCTAGCTAAGGCTGCGGCAAAAATGTTATGCTAGTAAGTTCACCAGAAGTAGCTGGGGTGCGTTGGCAACCTGTTTTAACATCATCTACCAGGCCATGGCACAAGGTCAATATAATCAAGGGACCTAATGTTCCTAGGGTGGTTCAGTTATCTTGGTTACAGGCGAAACTATTATTGCGGGCGGAGGGCTTTCGCGTGGCTGCTTTGGTATGGGAGTGGGACATCTGGGTAACCTTATGTCTGTGGTACAGCCCTTACTGACTATACGACCCTTACTGTGGTATAACGATACCAGCGCTGCGGTGGAAGTATGTTCTCTCATGCAACTTGCTTGTTCTAGATCCATTACATCTTTTAGTTCACACACTCCTAGCTCTGGCGCAAGACGGTTCTAGCGCAAGACGGTTCTAGCACAAGACGGATCTAATTTAGGCCAATCAGGCTTGAGACTTTGCGCCGACTCAGAACTCACATCCAGGTGGCGCTGGAACAACCAGTTCCCATCCGGCTGGCGGTGAAGGGAAGCCGTCGTTTTCCCGAGACCGATGCAGTGAAGATCTTGCCGATTCTTGTGAGTCTGGGCCAATGGGATTGCAGCTTGAAGACAGGGCAGCCAATGGGATCGCAGCTTGAAGACAGGGTTGCCCAGATGGGGGAAAGCACTTTGAAAACAGGAGATGAGTCTGTGAACAGAAAAATGATTTGTGCTGGATTAAAAATTTTGAAAAATCGAAAATTTCAGTAAAAAAAAAAAAGATTTATATACAAAAGTTCTGAACAGATCATTTCAAAAATTGCATGTGGTCGTAGTTAGAATCTAGCGAAGTGTTGCAGTTGACACTGAGCAACACTGAGCAACACCTAGCTTACCCCACCACTAACAGGCCAATACTGCTGACCATACAATTAGCCCAGTGAAGGCACCTACCTACTGGACGAGGAGAGCACTTTGAGATCTAGAGGAGAGCACACCTAGACCTCACAGAGGATACAACAACATATTATCGCTACTACCAACAACTCTTGTCTCCAATAAAATCTATTATCCTTTATCGATATTAATCCAAGTTCTCAATCAACCTACACTTCCTACTACTTTTATGTACGTTAACCTTCTCCCCCGCTCGACCCGTTACCTCCCCCTAAACTACCCCTAAGAAAAGGTTTACCGTTACATTGGTGGCAGCGGCTACAGAACGAACCACGGAACAAGCCACAAAGACCTTCTCAAAAGAAAACGTTAAATTGTATTCCAAAGTGAAAAGTGCTCCAAGAACTCCCGACATCAAGACGACCTCTCTGGACTACGAAGACTGCAATCCAGCGACTCCACGGCGACACGACCAGCCCTTCATCGGTGACAATTCCACGTCGCAGGTCTCCGCCGACAGTATCTAGACTTCGCCATCCCGTTATCAGCGGCCGCCTCCATGTCACGCCTCGGTAAGTAGTAAATTTACTACGCAAGAGCCTTCTCAGTTCCGTATCCCTGTTATTTTACACGGACGTGGTCATTAATCACCATGTTGCAGCCACCTGTTAAAAAGGCCCAACCACAACAACAGCCGGGCCAGCAAATCGTGATTGGCAACGTGATGGGCTCACTGGATCTCGTACCAGTCTTTTCGGGCGGACCGGGTTCGATTCCCGTCACCGATTTCCTGGAATATGTAGAGAGCGCAGCTGGTATTTCGGCGTGGACCACGGAGCAGCAGCTCATGGTAGCAAAAATATAACTCATAGGCCAGGCGAAGGACTTCGTCAAAGCACATCCTGAAGTCAAAGCGCTTCGTACCTGGGATGAGTTTAAGGCATCAATGCTCGATAAATTCCACCCCAAACAGCCAGGTGTATTTGCCGACTATCTGTTTCGGTCGAGTGTTCAGAGCCCCGATGAATGCGTGGACAGTTTCGCCTCTCGGCTACGTGAGCGGGGAGAAGCCACAGTGCTGACTCCCGCCAACGACCAGGAACGAGAGTACTCTAAACGAGTTTTGGATAGAGACCTCCAAAATTATTTTTTGAATGGTATCAAACATTCTTTAAAGCCTTTCGTGTTCACGCACAACCCAACCACGTTCGAGGCCGCGGTTCGAATCGCGAAGGCAGAGGAGGGTAATGCCGCAATGCTGGCCAGATCTCGGAAGGGCCTTTTTAGCATCGCCGAACCGTCACCACCACCCACCCCTTTGGCACCACCACCACAACCCATGCAGCAACTTCCACGTCGCATCGCACCCTCAGTTCTGAGCCCTCAGTACTATAGCGTCGCATATGTCCCTCAATCAGCTTATCAGCCAACACCCTATGTTCCCCCGTACTATCAGCAAGCTTGTCCGCAAATCATATATCAGCCACCACCTATCGCACGCGCACCCCACATGTACGCCCAGGTTACTAACCCCTCATATCAACCCCCGCATCAAGGTGGGCAACAGACAACTGCCAGACCCAACCCAGCAACCGCGCCTAAGTACCAAGCTCGAGATGGAGGTAGGGCTAGAGGGAACCAGTTCCAAAACTTTGGTCGTCAGGACGTAGAGTGCCAGAACTGCGGCGGTTTTGGACACACCAGGGAGTCTTGCGTACGCCCTTACCGCCCTATCTGCCAAAATTGCATGCGTAGAAGTCACGTGGATCGTGACTGCCGAAAAACCATGCAGCAGAGCTACCCAAACAAGCAGCGTCCCACGGCTGAGCCCAAACCGATGGGAAACCGACAGTAGACACGGGCAATCAAACCTCATCGTACGATCGCAAGTCAAAACTCGATAATATGCTTGTACACGTAGGACATCAGCTTCTCCCAGGCCAAAGCACAGGCCATCTACGCGCGCTAAAACTATTCATCCAGGCCAAGCCATTCTATTTTCTCGTCGACCCAGGCGCTGTTATCTCCATGGTAAAAGACTATGTAATAGCGGCAACACGTGGCGACGCGAATATGATTGGCGAGAAAGCAGGTTAACGGGTATAACAGGACATGCCATCACTTTTCAGCAGCAGGCCGACATTCCCTTTCATTTCAGCCCCCGTGATCACCCCATGCTCAATCACGTTTGTTTCATTACAACCTCGGACATACAACTTCCCCCCGGGATTGACGGTTTATTGGGTATTGATTTTTTTGACCGGTGCGACGCAATTCTCAATTTCAAGGAAAATTTTATAGAAATTAGCGGTGTGAAGGCATCGATGGAGTACGTTTCCCGGCTTGCGCAGCATGTAGCAGGCACGCTGAAATCGAAAGCGCCAGTGATCGAAAGCGCCAAACCTTCTCACGATAAAGCGCTGACGCCAGCATCTAGTACGATCAATCGCGCAGGCACACAGATATCCAGGGCACCGGCAAGATTACGCCGCAACAGCATCTCTCTAGCAACCCGTCACCAATCCCCACTCCCCAGCGAGCCTAGTACCCCGGATACACGATCTAGTAGACTAATAGTTAGTTAGCCCAACTCCCAGCCTACCAGGAAAGTTAGGTAGTTATACTCCAGGAAACCAGGAAGCCAGTAACCAGAAAGCCAGGAACCAGATAGCCAGTAGCCAGATAACCAGTAACCAGACAGCCAATAACCAGATAGCCAGTAACCAGAAAGCCAGGAACCAGACAGCCAATAACCAGATAGCCAGTAACCAGATAACCAGTAACCAGACAGCCAGTAACCAGATAAACAGTAACCAGACAGCCAGTAACCAGATAGCCAGTAACCAGATAACCAGTAACCAGACAGCCAGTAACCAGATAGCCAGTAACCAGATAAACAGTAACCAGACAGCCAGTAACCAGATAGCCAGTAACCAGATAACAAGTAACCAGGTAGCCAGAAACAAGAAACCACAAAAACATACTGTGGCGACAACCAGTTCTCATAGCCCACCAGAAGAATTAGTTTCTAAGGAGCCAACGGAGACCAAAAGTACCAGGGACGACAGAGGACGCTCATGTATCCAAGGACTTAAGGGACCAAAGCCCGTTAGCATTACAGCATTACCCGTTGCATCCCGAGAACGCCCAGCCATGTCAGAGGTTAGCATGTATATTCAAGAATATCCCGATTCCAGCGAAGTCCAGCCGAAAACCCAGAAAACTAGTCCGATGATATCAATCTCGAACCAAAGCGAAACTCAGCCAATTCAGGCTCCCGAACCTATTACGTCGACCCCAGCGACATTCTCAACACAGAAGCGTTTCACACGCACCACTAGCGAAACAGCGGACCCCGGTCAGAGTCCAAAAGTCTCGCTGGCGCGCTCAACTGAGAGCAACGCACCTGACCAGTGTCTAGCTCGAATCACAACGCGGCACGTGATACCACCGAAGTGCGAATACCTCTGTGCCGGCATCCAGGAAGTCATGACCCCCGGAGACCGCCTGATTGAACCAGCAGAAGTCAAAATATATGGAGTATCAGTTTCCCGAGTTGTAATAACATCACGTGATGACAGGATGGTACAGATGAAAATTAAAAACACGACCGGCAAGGAGCAAATCATACCCAAGAATACGGTCCTGGGCATCTCAGAACCCTACAACCCGGCAGCACCCCTCGACCCAACAGCCCTTATAGCAGAGATAGGTTACAGTATAGACAAATCACCCGCACTCAATTTCGACAAATATTTTAGATTAGACCACCTCGATGAAGTCACTAGGAAAGAAGTTCTCGCGTTATTGTTCGAATACCGTGATATCTTTATGCTACCAGGCACAAAACTAGGCGCCACAAGTAAAATAGAACATCACATAGACACAGGTAGGTACCCACCCTCCTGTTTCGACCTACCCCTATCGCGTGCCCTTCATGCAGAGACCAGTACTCGATGAAATGATCCAAAAATTGCTAGATGACGAAATCATCGCACCCGCGAGTAGCCCATGGTGTTCACCGTGCATACTAGTTGTCAAAGACCACGGAAGAGTCAAAGGAGTCGAAGGCGTCAGACTATGCTGTGACTTTCGTCGCCTAAATTCCATCACTCGTAGGGATTTCTACGCGATTCCAAATTTACAAGATACACTAGCCCAATTAGGCCAAAACACAACATTTTCGAAATGCGATTTTGCATCTGGTTATCATCAAGTCCGTTAAGCAGAAAATAGCCAAGACAAGACCTGTTTTTCAACCGGGAAAGGCACCTACAAATTCCTTAGGATGCCGTTCGGTCTAGCCAACAGTGGATCCACATGGCAGCGGCTCGCCGACAATTTAATCTCCGGCATGAACGCCAATGCCAGCGTTTACCTAGACGATGTCCTATGTTTCTCCAATGGACCAAACTCCAGCCATTATAAAGTCCTCAGTGAATTTTTTCAACGAGTTCGAAATGCCAACCTGAAATTAAAACCCTCGAAATGTTCCTTTCTGACCCCCGAAACTACTTACCTAGGCCACGTTATTACTCGATCCGGAATCAAGCCCGACGAACGCTTACTCGAAGCTATCAAAACTTTCCCACCTCCAACTGACGCCAAAACTGTCAAAAGATTCATAGGACTTGTAACCTTTTACCTGAAATTTATTAAATTTGGCGCTGACCTCACAGCCCCCTTAAATCGATTAACCCGGAAGGACCAACCCTTCGTATGGAGCGAAGAATGCCAAACGTGCTTTGAGAAACTTCGCACAGCATTATCCAGTAATTGTTTACTAATCTACCCTAACTTCGACCTACCTTTCGTACTAGAAGTGGACGCGTCCCTAATAGCCTTGGGGGCCGTACTGTCACATGAAATTGACGGCAACCTACGACCTATCGCCTACGCTAGCCGTGGACTCAATCGTCACGAAGTGAATTATAGCACCACAGCCTTGGAATGTCTAGCCCTAACCTGGGGGGCCAAATATTTTCACTGTTACCTCTATCAAGCAAGGCACCCTTGGATAGCCATCACAGATCATGCATCCCTTGTGTGGCTACGCACGACTAAGAACCCCACGCCGAAACTATCACGTTGGCTGCTAGAGCTATCGCAATACGATTTCACTATACAGCATCGACCAGGTAGACTCCACGCGCACGTAGACTGCTTGTCCCGAATTCCACAACCTCTACCCACGAACATGATAAAGTCCAACCACGACGAGACAGCATACGAACCAATATACGATAGAGACAGACTACGAACCGAGCAACGCCACGATCCCGCTTTACGACCGACTATAGACACCCTGATGCACGACCCGAACGCAAGCGATACACATTATTTAGATGACGACGGCATACTTTTTAAAATTAACGCATCATTACGTGACAGCGACCAACTAATGGTTCCTAAAACTATGCAACATAAGATCATGTCAACCTGGCATGACCTACCAATGCCCGGACACCGCGGTCAAGATAAGACACTGCATAAGATCCGATCCAACTTTTGGTGGCCCACCATGGTCAAAGATATCAAGACCTACTGCTCACAATGTGTCCCTTGTCAGCTGTACAAGAAGTCTCCTCACTACAAAAAGGCACCCTTACAAAAATTCCCAGCCGAAGATTACCAAGTTTTTACACACTGCGCGACCGATATCGTAGGACCGCGGTCGACGACACTGAGAGGCTATAAATACATCCTCACTTTCCAATGTGCTTTCACCCGCTATACTGAAGTTTTTCCTTTACGGGACACAAAAGCCACCACAATTGCCCGTAAATTCGTGACAGGGGTCGTAGCTCGACATGGACGCCCCACTTATCTCCTTCCAGATCTAGGAAGCAACCTGATATCGGCAGTCATGAAAGAAACTTGTACCCTACTCCAAATTTAAAAAATCCAGACGACAGCATATCACCCAGAAGGGAATGCGAAATTAGAACGATTTCACAGAAGCCTCAAGTCGATCCTATCCTTTTTAGTAAATGACCACCATACAGATTGGGACGAGCATCTACCCTTCGTGCAGATGGCATATCATAGCACCCCCCACGCCGCCCTTAAAGGATATACACCCAAACAACTCATTCTTTGCCGCAATATAACTTTACCTCTCGACTGTTTTATCCAACCTACACGTGTACGCTACGATCTGGATACCAACTACCCAGAAGCGGTAGCTGAAAAACTGCGCAAAACATTTGAGATAGTAAAACAGCATCAGTTGGAGTACACAGAGAGACAAAAACTTCAGTTTGATAAAAAGACCCAACCCGTACCCTTCCAAGTGCACGACAAAGTACTCCTTGACAATCCATTCAACAAACCTGGTCTCACACGCAAATTACTCCAAAAGTACACCGGTCCCTACGAAATAGTAGAACAAAGCAGCCCGGTACTTTTCAAAATCAAAAACCTGCAAAACAACAAACTGCAAAAAGTCCACGCCAACCGTCTAAAACCCTTCCATGAAGCAACCTGTCCGGCAACACAAGATATGCCATTGCCACTACCATTAGATAAGCCACACCCCCCAAAACCTTCAGGTAGACTCCCCCAAAAATTCCCAGCCGTACTGATGCATTTCCAATCCCACCTAGAATTTCCCTCCGAAATAAACCCACCCGAAATAAACCCACCCGAAGTAGCAGACCCAGTCGAAGTAGATCAGTCGCAAGTTCAAAACGCAATCGAGGAAGAGATAGTTCAGCAACTCCCACTTGACGACCCTAGCCCTGAACGGACGCCTCAACCTGAGGCGCATCCAGAACGCCAAATCGCCCCTGATCCACCCATAGATCCTGATTTCCCACCCAGATCACGATACCGCTTACGTAGCGTCGGTAAACCCGACGATCAACCTTGGATATACCGAAAGACTCCCCCCATCAACTACCAAATCCCAAGCCAGGCAAAAACTAACAAGACGCCAGAAAACCCCACCAGGAAGTCGCTCTCCCAGCCCCGGCCCGAGCGGCGCGCCCACACGTTAATTACCCGTTCGAGCATCTAATGTCTCTGCTTACACACCCCCCCCCCCCTTTTTCCTCATCTACAGGTCTCCTACTTACGCTGACGTTGCCATGCGACACCGGCACCACCCCATCTGCCGTCCCGATCGAACATGATAAGATTAAATCGATTACACCCATAAGACCACTCAATACAGGACTCGTCTTCATCAACGAAGGAGATTTCACCCTGACAGGCGACAAATGGACTCTCACACTTGACGTCGACTTTAGCCCATATCGCCAAGCCATTGACAACCTAATCCAACACCTAGATGACTACTCTCACGAGGAGCATTTAGGCTCTCACCTACAAGCCCTGGTCGATAATCAAAGACGCGAATTACGAAAAGAAGCTATAGAAGCCTCGCTTACCCTAGACCATATCCAAGAATCATTGAATAACTCCCCGACGAGACCCAAACGATCACCCTTTGACTTCGTTGGACATGGCTTAAAGTTCCTCTTCGGATCAGCGGTATATTCAGATGTAGTTAAAATTAACGAAAAGTTAACATTCATAACATCTCAAGGCGATAAGACCGTCCATCTAATCAAAGAACAGGCCTCCCTCATCGAAAACATAGAAAACACTAGCACTAAAAACAATGACAACATTGCCAAGCTGATTGCCGGGACTAGATTACTAGCACTAAAAACAATGACAACATTGCCAAGCTGATCGCCGGGACTAGATTACTAGCACTAAAAACAATGACAACATTGCCAAGCTCATCGCCGGGACTAGATTACTAGCACTAAAAACAATGACAACATTGCCAAGCTGATCGCCGGGACTAGATTACTAGCACTAAAAACAATGACAACATTGCCAAGCTGATCGCCGGGACTAGATTACTAGCACTAAAAACAATGACAACATTGCCAAGCTGATCGCCGGGACTAGATTACTAGCACTAAAAACAATGACAACATTGCCAAGCTGATCGCCGGGACTAGATTACTAGCACTAAAAACAATGACAACATTGCCAAGCTGATCGCCGGGACTAGATTACTAGCACTAAAAACAATGACAACATTGCCAAGCTGATCGCCGGGACTAGATTACTAGCACTAAAAACAATGACAACATTGCCAAGCTGATCGCCGGGACTAGATTACTAGCACTAAAAACAATGACAACATTGCCAAGCTGATCGCCGGGACTAGATTACTCTGCCTTGCTACCAGAATCACTAACATTCATAACTCCAATATCCCTAGACTCGATATCTTTATATTACACCATCTCGACTGTCTATGCCACTTCCTTCAACAATTCTCTCCGATTATTCATAGAACTACCCCTACGCGGCCCTGACCGCGAATACACCCTCTACAAGGCCGTAGAACTCCCAGTGAGATTTAATAACACGGATTACTTCACGTTTATCCGCCCCCCCCCCCCCCCACCCTTTCCTAGCCATATCACGCAACATGCGTAAATTTCTAACAATGGACGACAGAGACGTCAACAGCTGCCGAGGCACTCACCACCGAATCTGCAACCCCAGACGCCAGGTCCAAGAAACCCCGATAAAAGATTGCCTATTTGCACTTTTCATCGGCGACGACTCCACCGCCACTACACGTTGCACTAAATTCATAATAAAAAACCCACAACCAGTTTTCTACTGCTCCCAGGACGGATCACAATGGATTTACAGCGTTTCCAATCCTACCAAAATTTTAATCAAATGCTTTTCCGTCACTGGTTCACCTGTCGAAGTTGTGCATAGCACCATTTCTAGCACAGGCATGATGAGTCTCACCCCACAATGCTCCGCTATTGCACAAGGAAATATTCTATTGCCTCATTTTAACGCCGTAACGACCCTTTCCGATAAAGTAACCAAATTTTACATTCCCCCGGTGTTCCCTTTCAATCCTACTGAATTTCACATTTTCAACCAGTCAATAACACAACACCCCAAAACCTTCACAGCCATCGAGACAATTTTAAACCAAACTTCCCAACTCAGCCTCAACAAGGCAGGGATAAAAATGGATCACATCCGGACCTTGATAGCAGAACTCGACGACAAACAGGCGACCGATCTACTCAACACGAATCATCATTACATAAGCTACTCCGTGTACTTTTTGATGATTTCCGTCATAACAATATTCGCCGTAATCAAAGGTAAACTTTACATCAAAGCCAGACATTCCCCCCAAGTACCAATAGATCCAATCCACGAACAGGCCGACATTGCTAACAACACGCATCAAAGACGTAATACCCCTCCTCCTACACCACGCGTAATACAAACATAAACAATTTACCCGGACGACGACGGCGTAACAGACCTATGCCATCACCCCTCCGCCAGACCAACGACAAAGCACTACGAGACAACTGACTTCAGTTGGGAATTAACCAGCGATGAACAAGCCGATCCTCGTGACCAGTAGTATAATGAAGATTAGAGACGCCGAAAGTGGTACCTAGTAGAGTCTCGTTAGAAAAGATTTAATCAAGATAACATTTAGATATTTTTTCAAATAGGGGAAACCCAACGATTACCAACGTTGAGACTATAGTTATAACAGGGTTAGCTTATAAGGAATTGTCATCCCGATTAAAATAACAACTAGGTACACTTATGTTACTACATAACCCAAATGGGTTTAACCACCTATTGTTATTCCCTGGACCCATGATGTTATCCAGTACTTTATTTCAATTTTTACTTTGTTGAATGTTCCAACAACTTATTCTATGTTTTATAATGGTTTTATAACCTGTTTTAACATCATCTACCAGGCCATGGCACAAGGTCAATATAATCAAGGGACCCAATGTTCCTAGGGTGGTTCAGTTACCTTGGTTACAGGCGAAACTATTATTGCGGGCGGAGGGCTTTCGCGTGGCTGCTTTGGTATGGGAGTGGGACATCTGGGTAACCTTATGTCTGTGGTACAGCCCTTACTGACTATACGACCCTTACTGTGGAATAACGATACCAGCGCTGCGGTGGAAGTATGTTCTCTCATGCAACTTGCTTGTTCTAGATCCATTACATCTTTTAGTTCACACACTCCTAGCTCTGGCACAAGACGGTTCTAGCACAAGACAGTTCTAGCACAAGACGGATCTAATTTAGGCCAATCAGGCTTGAGACTTTGCGCCGACTCAGAACTCACATCCAGGTGGCGCTGGAACGACCAGTTCCCATCCGGCTGGCGGTGAAGGGAAGCCGTCGTTTTCCCGAGACCGACACAGTGAAGATCTTGCCGATTCTTGTGAGTCTGGGCCAATGGGATCGCAGCTTGAAGACAGGGCAGCCCAGATGGGGGAAAGCACTTTGAAAACAGGAGATGAGTCTGTGAACAGAGAAATGATTTATGCTGGATTAAAAATTTTGAAAATTCGAAAACTTCAGTAAAAAAAAATGGATTTATATACAAAAGTTCTGAACAGATCATTTCAAAAAAACACGTGGTCTAAGTTAGAATCTAGCGAAGGACCTCTGCAAATGTTACCAAAATCGGTTCAGCCGTTTGGCCAGCAGACCGCGAACAAACACAAAAAAACACATACCTAAGGTCTACGTGCTTATTGATGAGCGTAGCGAGCGAAGCGAGCGGAGCGAAATCTTCAATTTCACTTACCCCAGAAAAAAGTCACTTGTGTATGTTTTTTTTTTTTTTTTTGTGTGTTTGTGCGCGCTCTACAGACCAAACGCCTGAACCGACATGGATGAAAATTTCTGAGTATCTACCTCTGTTCTCAACTTAGACCCCCTGCGTTTTTGAAAAAGATCGGTTCAGTAAATTTTTTATAAATCAATTTTTACGAAATTTTTCGATTTTTTCAGAATTTTGAACCCCTGTAAATTTCAAAGTTCTGAACATAACTTCACCAAAACTTCTAAACATGTTGACCTTAAACATATTTATCATGCCTGCAAATCTTAGTTCGGTAGGTTTTTCCAATTGGTTTTTATAAGCATTTTTGTGGTGTTTTTTTCGTGATTTGACGGCTGATTCAATACGAGTCCGGTTTCCTTCGTTTCCTTGGTTACCAGCTTTGTTGACCTCGAAGAGAAACAAAGGAACGTCAGAATCCGTATACATTTTCAAGTGATTAGAATTTTCGAGAAGGCAATGGTCAGGTTTGGTGCTCCATGGTTTTCTTGTGACTGCTGCCTGCACCTTTTAATCCGCTATACACAAACCGCTACCTACGCTCATCTTCAACGCAACACAAATTGCGTTCGCGAAGCCCTAGTTTAAGGGGCCAATGAAATTGAAAATTTTGCTTGCTACGCTCATCAAATAAGAAACCAAGTTTTCTAGGCTAAGATTTATTTTGGAATGATCTTTTGGAAAATTCTTGTGTCTTCTGCACAGACACAAGCAGCACAGAAGCAATCAGCAATCAGCAGCAAGCGGCACAGAGCAGCTGTAACAGACACAGCCGGTCCAAGCCTGTGTTCAATTGAGAGGCTTTCCGGCTTCTGAGATCCGACAATTACAAGGTAGGTACCTATGCATGACATTAACAGGTGAAATAGGCATTCTTTGGCTAGAGGGAGCTAAAGGCAAAGAATACCCATCTTTATTATTATGTACACAAATTAGCCTCCCAAAAGTGTTGTCCATTCCGGGATTTGAACCCGGGTCCCCAACTTTCGTGGCTGGTGCTCTAATTTGTGTACATTTTGCTAATTTGCTAATTTGCTAATTTGTGTACATAATAATAAAATGAATAGCCAATTACGAGCTTTCGTAATTTAAATAAGATTAAAAGAGAATTCAACGCATCCAACGTTAATTTGGAGATACTCGAGGTTGAATGTAAAATGTGGTTGAAGTATAGCATCACGCGGTACCAGAGCCACTAAGAGTATTCGTAGACTCTAGACCATACCCCCCTGGGGACATTCAATTCTCACCCTGTATGCAAATTACTTCTACCAAATTTAATGGCCATTTAGCTCGGCGGTTAGAGCACCAGCCGCGAAAGTTGGGGACCCGGGTTCAAATCCCGGAATGGACAACACTTTTGAGAGGCTAATTTGAGTACATAATAATAAAATGAATAGCCAATTACGAGCTTTCGTAATTTAAATAAGATTAAAAAGAGAATACCCATCTTGCCTATTATTTAAATAAGCCTACCACGTAATTTGTCACATCTCAGAAGCCTATAAAAAGCAAACAGGGAACCTAGCTACAAAAACTATACAAATGTAGAATCCCTAATTTAGAAGGCAGACTGAAAGTCTGACAAAACTCACGGTGAAGTCCGAAGACTGGCAAGTCATCGAGTTCCCTGCTGGCAAGTCATCGAGTTCCCTGCTGCCAAGTCATCGAGTTCCCTGCTGCCAAGTCATCGAGTTCCCTGCTGCCAAGTCATCGAGTTCCCTGCTGCCAAGTCATCGAGTTCCCTGCTGCCAAGTCATCGAGTTCCCTGCTGCCAAGTCATGGAGTTCCCTGCTGCCAAGTCATGGAGTTCCCTGCTGTCAAGTCATCGAGTTCCCTGCTGCCAAGTCATCGAGTTCCCTGCTGCCAAGTCATCGAGTTCCCTGCTGCCAAGTCATCGAGTTCCCTGCTGCCAAGTCATCGAGTTCCCTGCTGCCAAGTCATCGAGTTCCCTGCTGCCAAGTCATCGAGTTCCCTGCTGCCAAGTCATGGAGTTCCCTGCTGGCAAGTCATCGAGTTCCCTGCTGCCAAGTCATCGAGTTCCCTGCTGCCAAGTCATCGAGTTCCCTGCTGCCAAGTCATCGAGTTCCCTGCTGCCAAGTCATCGAGTTCCCTGCTGCCAAGTCATGGAGTTCCCTGCTGCCAAGTCATGGAGTTCCCTGCTGCCAAGTCATCGAGTTCCCTGCTGCCAAGTCATGGAGTTCCCTGCTGCCAAGTCATGGAGTTCCCTGCTGCCAAGTCATGGAGTTCCCTGCTGCCAAGTCATGGAGTTCCCTGCTGCCAAGTCATCGAGTTCCCTGCTGCCAAGTCATGGAGTTCCCTGCTGCCAAGTCATCGAGTTCCCTGCTGGCAAGTCATCGAGTTCCCTGCTGCCAAGTCATGGAGTTCCCTGCTGCCAAGTCATCGAGTTCCCTGCTGCCAAGTCATCAAGTTCCCTGCTGGCAAGTCATGGAGTTCCCTGCTGCCAAGTCATCGAGTTCCCTGCTGCCAAGTCATGGAGTTCCCTGCTGCCAAGTCATGGAGTTCCCTGCTGCCAAGTCATCGAGTTCCCTGCTGCCAAGTCATGGAGTTCCCTGCTGCCAAGTCATCGAGTTCCCTGCTGCCAAGTCATCGAGTTCCCTGCTGCCAAGTCATGGAGTTCCCTGCTGCCAAGTCATCGAGTTCCCTGCTGCCAAGTCATCAAGTTCCCTGCTGGCAAGTCATGGAGTTCCCTGCTGCCAAGTCATCGAGTTCCCTGCTGCCAAGTCATCGAGTTCCCTGCTGCCAAGTCATGGAGTTCCCTGCTGCCAAGTCATCGAGTTCCCTGCTGCCAAGTCATCGAGTTCCCTGCTGCCAAGTCATGGAGTTCCCTGCTGCCAAGTCATCGAGTTCCCTGCTGCCAAGTCATCGAGTTCCCTGCTGCCAAGTCATGGAGTTCCCTGCTGCCAAGTCATCGAGTTCCCTGCTGCCAAGTCATCGAGTTCCCTGCTGCCAAGTCATCGAGTTCCCTGCTGCCAAGTCATCGAGTTCCCTGCTGCCAAGTCATCGAGTTCCCTGCTGCCAAGTCATCGAGTTCCCTGCTGGCAAGTCATCGAGTTCCCTGCTGGCAAGTCATCGAGTTCCCTGCTGCCAAGTCATCGAGTTCCCTGCTGCCAAGTCATGGAGTTCCCTGCTGCCAAGTCATGGAGTTCCCTGCTGCCAAGTCATCGAGTTCCCTGCTGCCAAGTCATCGAGTTCCCTGCTGCCAAGTCATCGAGTTCCCTGCTGGCAAGTCATCGAGTTCCCTGCTGGCAAGTCATCGAGTTCCCTGCTGGCAAGTCATCGAGTTCCCTGCTGCCAAGTCATCGAGTTCCCTGCTGCCAAGTCATCGAGTTCCCTGCTGCCAAGTCATCGAGTTCCCTGCTGGCAAGTCATGGAGTTCCCTGCTGGCAAGTCATCGAGTTCCCTGCTGGCAAGTCATGGAGTTCCCTGCTGGCAAGTCATCGAGTTCCCTGCTGCCAAGTCATCGAGTTCCCTGCTGCCAAGTCATGGAGTTCCCTGCTGCCAAGTCATGGAGTTCCCTGCTGCCAAGTCATCGAGTTCCCTGCTGCCAAGTCATGGAGTTCCCTGCTGCCAAGTCATGGAGTTCCCTGCTGGCAAGTCATCGAGTTCCCTGCTGGCAAGTCATCGAGTTCCCTGCTGGCAAGTCATCGAGTTCCCTGCTGGCAAGTCATGGAGTTCCCTGCTGGCAAGTCATCGAGTTCCCTGCTGGCAAGTCATGGAGTTCCCTGCTGGCAAGTCATCGAGTTCCCTGCTGGCAAGTCATCGAGTTCCCTGCTGCCAAGTCATGGAGTTCCCTGCTGCCAAGTCATGGAGTTCCCTGCTGCCAAGTCATGGAGTTCCCTGCTGCCAAGTCATCGAGTTCCCTGCTGCCAAGTCATGGAGTTCCCTGCTGGCAAGTCATCGAGTTCCCTGCTGCCAAGTCATCGAGTTCCCTGCTGGCAAGTCATCGAGTTCCCTGCACAGAGAAGACGGCGCCTGCACGTACTTCAAAGCTTCTAGGCAAGGTGCAGGTCTCAGGTTCGCTGTTAAACGAGAACACCGGTGAAAAAACACTGCATTTTGTCTGTGAATTTGATCTGGCTACATTGTCTAAGAATGAGTTAGTAATCCAACACATTTTCTAAATTTCACATTAGGCTTTACATATTGAGAGTTGGTTCAATGTTAAAGACGTTCAAAAACCAATATTTTTCTCATGTGATTTGGCACGTTAACGTTGACAAACTGGACAAAGCAAGGCCCTTGCATGGGAAGCCAAGTTAGTGAAATCAGCTCAAACCAACTCTCTCACAAGCACAGCACTGTGACAGCAAAGCAATGAGAGTGCAAAGTTAATAGCACCTGTACCTAGCTAGTTACCTTTCTCAAGGCCAGGCGGTTCACATTGTTACGCTGTCAAACCCCAGAACAGCTGCAGCAAGTCGGGTTCTTTGCATTGCAAATCCATTGCCATTCTTGTTGGCCTCTCCCAGTGTTTCAATCCATCAGACTCTAGAAAACACGTATGTTGCTTTATATTTAAAATATTAAATGGTAAGATGCCAAAGTACTTGGAAAATAGATTGTCAATTTAAGAACATAGGTAATCATTATACTAGATCTGATGAGAATTCAGGTGTAGAAGGAAGATCAAACAAAAGTATTTTTTATTTAGGGATTAGGTAGAAAGTTTTACGCACTTCCAAATTATATTGAAGAAGAAAAGGATTTTGTTAAGTTTCGTAATAAATTAGAAAACTATGTTAAAATCTAAGAAATAAGAATCTATGTTAACGAAAACTGATATAAATTGTAATCATGTTAGCTTTGCTAAATAAATACTCTCAAACAAAAAGAGAGCGTACTGTGTACCTGCTTGCTAGCGTCCATATATATATGCACTCGGTGTAACATCTGTTCATGAGAGTTATCTGGCTATCAACGATAAAGGAACCTTATACCATAAAGGAACCTTATACCATAGAATTTGAAGGCTACAGAAGCTCAGCGCTTATGTAAGATGTGTCACTTGGAATGTGATGTACCGAGTTGAGCCAAAAACGATCTATATCCCAGTGCAGCGCTAGTAGAGCTATCTAGCTGAACTTCTATAGCCTTCAAATTCGTTGCTTGTACTTAAAGGCCGTATGAGGCTTAAGTTCCGCAAATTGAGGTTTTTTAATGTATTATGAGTTGTTTTGTCCACAAAACATTTTTAAAAAAATGTATTTTTTTTTAAAGTCATCCGGCCGAGCGGCGACCGTTTTATCATTTGTCACAACCTGGCGGTGCTCAGGCAGACGCCGGGCGCTGGCTGTCGCCTGAGCTCGCTAGTCGCTAGTCGTTTAGAATGCGCTTGCTCTCGGCTAAAGGTTGAGCATGTTACCACCTAACACTAACTGTTTTCAAATTGAGTATTTTTTTTTATTTGAAAAGAAAACGATCATTTTGACGCAACATGTCAACAATGTTTATTGAGTGAAGCGGTGTTTGCAGGCAAGAAATATGCGAGTTGAGGTAGTCCTACCCACCCACCCATTCCTCAGAACATCGCGACTGTTCCCCGACCGTCACTTGAAACACTACAGAACACTCGTTTCAAGCGATTCGAGCGATTGTAGATAGAACAAAATCCCTCGAAACGTAAACAAAATTCCCCTTCGTATTCAGTTATATATTGAATAATATGTCAAGTCGTCATTTCATTTTACATCCCATCTGAACCACTCATAAAAATCAGTATCATCATGGCTGGCGCCGGGCTTACACCATACCAATTTGAGCCCTCCTATTCCGCAGAAGAATTAGCTGCAAAACGAGTGCAAAACAACACCGTTCGCAAGTTGGACTTTACCGGCCGGGCAACTTTATCGAGTAGCGATTGGTGCAATTGTGGAGAATGCACTTTGATGCACACAGACATCGAGTGTCATTGCTGTAGTGAAAGCGAAATAATCACGAAAATTCGAGGTAGTGTGGACTGTATTACGCATCACGCGTCATTTGAAAGTGTGGTAATAAACATCGATGCACTCAATACAGCAAGACACCATTTAATTTTGAATGCAATATCCGGAGATTATAAAAAATATCTAAAGTCAAGTGACAAACGTGTGTGGAGGCACATTGCCTACAAACAGTTTGTTTTTTGGATGAACTCTTGGACCACACTAGGGAAAAACAATCGAAAGGTGATCCCTTCGTGTGTAGTTAAAGCAATAAGAAGTGAATTTCCGGAGCAGGGAGGCGCTTACACCGGGTTTCAAGCCGCTGCTTCAGCTGACCCGGATTATTTTGACTAGCTTTGCGAAGGTAAGAGGGAAAAAAGTTGCTATCTCGTGGTTTTTGAAGGATTTTTCGCAATACTCGTGTTTTCCCTATTTTTATAGCAATACATTCACGCAATAATATTTAAATTACCAATTACTTCGACGAGACGACACTACTCATTATCACAAGGGCGATGCACTCAAAAGTATCGTCTTTACTCAAGCTAGGGGGGTGTTGAAAAGGTAGCAACTGCATTATATTGCGGCCGCGCGATCTTTCTATCCGTGAACGGACGTCACAACAAGTTTCAAGCGGCGCTGGAGGAGCGTGGGAGGGGAGGGGAGGGGTCTAGGTTGGCTAGAGCCATTTTTCTTAGCTCATTGAGCTCTAGGACATAGATTTTTATGGTTTACCCCTCATACGGCCTTTGATCAATGTTATCAAGAACATTGAAAACAGAATCTAGCTGCTGGAAGGCGTAAAGGTAGACCTCCACTAGAGATCTTTCTGTCAAGAGTTCTAGGTAGGTATGCCTCCTTCTGGCTCTTGTTATATATTATATTAATAGCTATATGGCCAGGTATGCTGAAAAAGGATGCTGGGACAACCGGATTGTGGTACCCCAGAGAAGGCGGGAGACGCGGCAGTCCCTCGCGAGGCCTGAGTGAATAAACAGCGTACAAGGCAGTCCTGTGCTTTACTTTCCTAGTAGTCCCTTACATATCAGTGGCGACGAGGATGGGATTAAGTCAAATTGCATTCGCTCGCGATCTGTCAAGTCAAGTGCAACAAATCAAGGCATGACCACAAGGTCGAAATCCGAAGAACAGAAACAGCAATCAACTTCGACGGCAGAAATGGCAAGTCGCGCCCTTTCTCAGTTCTCGGAGTTCGCGATCGGGAAAGAAGAGTTTGAAGCATACGCAGAACGTTTAGAATGTTACTTCAGTGTCAACAAGATCGCGGACGACAAAGAAAAATCGAACATTTTCATAACATTGGTCGGAGCTGAAACGTATGGTCTTCTGAAACGGCTGGTGAGTCCAGACAAGCCGTCGGGTAAAACGTTCGCCGAGTTAGTAAGTGTATTGAAAAAACATTTTGCTCCGGAAACCAATGAACTGGCCGAAAGGTTCAAATTCGGAAAAAGAGATCAACGACCAAATGAGTCATATATAGACTACGCAGTCGAGTTGAAGCACATGTCACGTCTGTGTAATTATGGGTCATTTTTGGACGAGGCTTTACGTGACCGTTTTGTGTGCGGGTTGCTAAATGCGGCGAGTGTTCAAAAAGTTCTCCTTGAGTCAAGGGATTTAACTTTCAAAAAAGCATGCTCCATCGCGCAAACTATGGAGCTTGCGGAAACGAACACAAAAATGATTGCTAATAAGTCGGGGGTAGAGCCGGAAGTAAACAAACTATTTGCGCGTACAACGTCACGTCGACGTCGAGAGTCACCACGTCACAAAGGATCGTCGTCGGGTCCACGAGGATCATCAACGGGTCGCCGATCAGCAGGGCAGTCGCGTCTACCGGAAGAGGCAACGAGTCGTCGTGGAGGTGCCGGGTGTCGTCGGTGCGGTCGTTCGCATTACGATCGGGAGTGCCCCGTCCGGGGTTGGACCTGTTTCAACTGCGGGAAGATCGGGCATGTCGCGGCGCTGTGCAGTCAGAAAAGCGGAAAACGCATCAACATGGCTGATGACCCGGACTCGATTACGTCAGGGGAGTCGGATGATACTGCGTCCGAATCCGAAAACGGGTTGTATGAGATAAACCAGGTACCCAGTCACATAAATCAAACTGTTTCTCCTTTGATAGTGGAGCTACGTGTGGAGGGTGAGCCCATCCGGTTCGAGGTAGATTCGGGGGCAGCTCGATCTATTATCTCAAAGGAGATGTATAAAAGCAAGTTTGGTCACGTTGCCTGCGAAAAGTCAAACGTCAAATTGCGATCTGTTTCAGGTAACTCTCTAAATGTCATGGGAGAGATAAAAGTCGAGGTCCAGACATCCGGCTCCCCACAAGTACTACCATTGATTGTAATTGATTCGGATAGGGTACCGGCCTTGCTTGGTCGAGGATGGTTGTCAAAGCTAGTACCTGGGTGGAAAAAGTCATTGCAGATGAAGGACGTTGCAATAAAACTAATGGAGGTAGAGCCCGAGTCCGCGACCCAAGCGGTGATCAAATTAAAAGCAAAATATGCTAGGGTGTTTAATTTAAAGGAGAGGTCGTACATTAAAGGTCATGAAGCATCTATTGTACTGAAAGAAGGTTCCACGCCTATCTTTCATAAAGCATATACCGTGCCTATTGCTCTGCGCAAACCAGTGGAGACAGAGCTTAAGCGCCTCGAGGAGGAAGGGATAATCTCAAAAGTAAAAAATTCCAAGTGGGCATCGCCTGTTATGATTGTACCCAAAAAAGACAACTCAATTAGACTTTGTGTAGACTATAAGGTTACTATTAACCGATATGTAGATACCGAGATCTATCCCTTGCCTCGTCTGGACGATATTTTTGCTTCCCTAGCCAATAGTAAAGTGTATACTGTGTTGGACCTGTCAAATGCTTACCAACAGTTGCGAGTCTCAGAGGAGTCCAAACCCTTCCTGACGCTCAACTCTCATTTGGGGTTGTTTACGACAAATAGGCTCCCTTTTGGGGTGACCTCAGCGCCTGCTATATATCAATCAATTATTGACCAAATACTTCAAGGCATTCCCCAAACAGTGGCTTACCTAGATGATGTATTAATAGTAGGGAAGGATTTCGAGGATAATGTGCGTCACGTTGAAATGGTGTTAAAACGATTCCATGATTATAACATTAAGGTAAATGCAGCAAAATGTGTATTCTTCAGTAATCGAGTAACGTATCTTGGTCATGTCATAGATGGTTCGGGGATACACCCCACCACAGAGAAGCTCGAGGCTATTCAAAAAGCCCCAGAGCCCGAAAATGTTACCCAGCTACAAGCTTATCTTGGACTTTTGAACTTTTACAACCGCTTCTTGCCGGATGTGGCTTCGCGTATTAAGCCTTTGCATAAACTTCTGGAGAAGGGAGTAAAATGGAAGTGGGACAATAAGTGCAAAGAGTCTTTTCAGACCAGCAAAGAGTTGTTACTCAACAACCAGTTGTTAGTTCCGTATGACCCAACAAAGCAAATGGTAGTAACTTGTGACGCATCAAACTACGGTGTTGGCGCTGTGCTGGCACTCGTCATAGACAATGTAGAACGCCCGGTGATGTTTGCGTCGTCCACGCTGTCAAAGACAGAGCAAGGGTACGCACAAGTTGAGAAGGAGGCATTGGCCATAGTCTTTGCCGTCAAGAGATTCCATAAATTCCTGTACGGCCACCCATTCAAACTTATTACCGACCATCAGCCTTTACGAGCTATACTAGGACCAAAAACAGGGATCCCTACGCTGGCAGCCTTGCGGCTTCAGAGATGGGCGATTATACTTTCAGCATATCGATATACGATTGAATATAGAAAAGGCAAAGAGGTGGCAAACGCGGACGCACTTTCCCGACTTCCATTAGGAGGAAGGGGGATCGAACCCCAGGCAAACGACGAATTTTCATTTGTAAATCAAGTACGCGATTTCTTGTGCACGGCAAAAAACATCGCTGAAGCCAGTGTGCGAGATCCGGATCTGTCAAAAGTCATAGATTTCACGAGAACGGGTTGGCCACGTCATATTTCTGAAAAAACCCTGTTGCCTTTCTTCCACAGGAAGGATCTTTTGTCGATCGATAGGAATTGCCTTACTTGGGGGAACCGGCTCATAGTACCTACAGCGCTTAGAGATCACGTTTTGTCTCTACTTCACGAACAACACCCGGGTATTGTTCGAATGAAAATGCTGGCCAGGAGCCACGTGTGGTGGCCAAATTTGGATGGCGATATACAAGCTACATGCAACATGTGCAATGAATGCCAGATGCAAAGGCCGAGCGCTGAACCCATCACTCCCCACAGTTGGTCAAGCCCCGATCGACCATGGCAAAGAATTCATATGGACTTCGCTAAATTAGAATCCGACAATTTGTTAGTGGTTATCGATAGCTATTCAAAGTGGCTGGAAGTGTGGCAAATGCAAAAAACTACAGCGGCCCAAGTCATTGATAAATTAAGGGTGGCCATATCGGTGTTTGGGTTGCCAGAATGCATTGTAGCGGACAATGGTCCCCCATTTGGGTCAGAGGAATTTGTCAGATTTTGTCGCGACAACGCCATAACGCTTATGCACAGCCCCCCATACCATCCAAAATCTAATGGTTTGGCAGAAAGAGCAGTACAAACGGTAAAATTTGCTTTACGTAAACAACTCCCAGACAAAACAAAAACGCTGAGGCATAAAATTTCAAACTTCTTGTTCAGCTACCGAAATACGCCAACTTCGACAGTAAAAATGTCCCCGGCAGAAATTATGCTAAAACAGGTCCCACGCACAAAGCTGTCGGTGTTGAAGCCAAATGTGTCTCTCCAACAAACGCTGGTGGAGATAAACGACAAATCTAACAGTAAGCGTAGCCGTAAAAGCGATCGCACAGACACGTATTTTGTTCCGGGTCAACAAGTATGGGTCAAAACTGTAAGAGGTGAAAAACACTCCTGGGTGGAGGGCCAAATCGTTGACAAGCTCAGCTCATGCACCTACCTAGTTAACTTGCCGCTAGCAGATAAGAACACAGTGGTACACGGGGACCATTTAAGGGAAAAGATTGTAGTTTGCCCAGACAAACTTGTAGAAAGCCTATCCTTGACCCCCAGGAAGGAGTCTGGCATGCAAAATCAAGAAAGTCCATTAACTATCCCGGAAAGACTCCCGGAATCAAGTGGGACAAAACGTAATGTAGACTATTCATTGGCTCAGCAAAGAGTTCGAAGGAATATTGTTAAGCCGGTTAAACTGGACCTGTAATATATACATCTAATTATACCATCAAATTTACTATTATTCATGTATCTTATTCTGTTACTTGTATTATCTAGGTACTAGACATTAGTGGTACCTATATTATAATCACTATTGTTCTATGTATTATTATTCTTATGGTTACTCTGGTGTTGTGAATTGTAATTGCTAATTCTAATATCTCATATCTATACCAAGGTAAACTCGTAAAATAAAATGGGAAGAAGTGTTATATATTATATTAATAGCTATATGGCCAGGTATGCTGAAAAAGGATGCTGGGACAACCGGATTGTGGTACCCCAGAGAAGGCGGGAGACGCGGCAGTCGCTCGCGAGGCCTGAGTGAATAAACAGCGTACAAGGAGGTCCTGTGCTTTACTTTCCTAGTAGTCCCTTACATATCAGCTCTAACTACACGAAAACACAGTCTAAAAATGCAGTGACAGGAGCAATTCTGTCAAGACTCACCGTCAACCACGGTGCACGAGATGACAAGTGGTTTAGTGTCGTGCAACGGTTGGCCACGACACTTGGTTCGAAACCTCTTGGAGCCAACTTCCATCGCACGGGTCTCTGGTTCACTGCTAGAAGAGACTAACAGTTGAATTTGTGGAACGGAATCTGCGAATTTGATGCACGATGCAGGCACTTGGACAGGGTGCAAACTTACATTACACTGAGCATCAGACACGAAAACACTTCTGTGTTAACCTCAAAAAAACTCCTGTCCACAGAAAATGTATGTGTTACAGATTCTTAATCGTGCGCATTCGTTAGATTTTGAGAGTAGGTTCCAATTCCAATTCAAAAGGACTGAAAAAGACTCACAAAGAGAGATACAAAAACTAAAGCGTAGTTCAGAACCAGGTTATGTGGCTTTAGTAATCTGACATTATTCATCATGTGACCAGACCAGGCTCTTTATTTGAATTTTGAAGAAACTACTTTAAAAAGTTTGTATCCAAAAATGTAATATACCTACCTACCTATTTTTATTTCCTTTGCCTCACAGTGGACTTCAGTAAACCATGTCTCAGTGTTCATGTGGAAATGCCACAGGGAATGCTAATGTCACCGACTTCAGAAGCTGAAATCGACCTTCTTAACAGTTACTGCCCACGAACATAAAGATGTTAAAATAATTTGGCAAATATTTAACAAAACGAATTACGTATTACCAACTCGAATAGGTACCACATTTATTTATTTCAATTCTCTTACAATTGCACTGTTAGGTAAGTAGGTAACGATGGTAAGGTAACTTAATTTAAGTATAATAACAATATAGTATGACAATGTAGGTAATGATTTAGTGATAATAATAATAATAATATAATGATTGTGATAATGTGGAAAAGTAATAATATATTATGTTTTAGCTTAATCTATAGGAACAGGTTTGTGCAATGAGAATTTAAGACCTTGGTCGTAGTTTACTTTTGAACTCTTTGGTCGACAAATCCTTGCAGCTTTGGCCCTGATTCCTTACTTTTCCATCGCCTTTATTGTCCTGTCCGTGAAGGTGTACTTTCCGGTGTCGGTTCGTGCACCCCTCCCTGTATTCCGGGCCCTTCCTCCCTTCTATAGTAGATTATACCATACCTCTTTACATTTTCCTTCCATTCTTCCTGTTCACATATTACCCCGTGCATTGCACTCAGTATTGTCCTGGCCCTCCTGTATCCAGACTCTCCCACCCTAGCTCCTGTACCATTTCTGTGGGACTCTCATCACTCTGATCGCCTTCTCCCACCGAAACCTTCCTGTTCTACCTGTAACTCCTCTCTGCCAGTCTCTGAACTCTCTGCCACCTCTTGTACCTCTCCCCATGTCTGTATGGGTCCCATATTATCCCCCCATATTCCACGACTGGTCTCGCCAACGCAGTGTATGCCGTCTCCTTTACCTGGTTGCCTGTTCCCTGAAGGGTGCGAATGATAAAGTCTAGGATCCTTATTCCTTTCTCAACCTTGTGACCTGGCTCTTCCATTCGAGCAACGTACTCGTCCAATCATACACCTAGGTACCTAATTTTTTTTAGCCAGTTCTAGTCCTTCTAATTTGTAGCTCTTTGTTTTCTGATTCTTATTTTTTTGCTAAATGCTACAATCTCATATTTCGAGAAGTTGAGTTGCATTTTGCTTTTCTTGCTTGGACAAGCTATTAGATAGTTTGGTGCATTGTGAACCAACGTAGGGAGGCATTTAATAAACTAAAATATTAGCTATGATTGAATTAGTAGGTATAACAGAGCTCTCCCGAGTTGTACTAAGAATATATCTGCGTCCCGGGACAGCGCCTTGCTTAGACTGGAGATAACATTCCACGCTAGACAT
This sequence comes from Nemoura dubitans, assembly GCA_921293005.1. Taxonomy (NCBI): domain Eukaryota; kingdom Metazoa; phylum Arthropoda; class Insecta; order Plecoptera; family Nemouridae; genus Nemoura; species Nemoura dubitans. The sequence goes on along the minus strand of OV121078.1, from coordinate 13,327,189 downwards.
CAAGATGGCAGTGGGTGTCGACTCTTTACTTCTCTAATCCCGATTGTTGAAATACTCGGAAGCGGTACCTGGGCAAACTCGGCATTACAAAAATCTCTTGGTGCGGCGTTCTTGGAATCAGATTAACAACCAGAGAGGTTTTAGTAGACACATTATTACTCACGGCTAACGAAGATTGGATGATTTGTCTTCGAGCTGTTCCACAGCGAACGGCCCAAAGCATCGTTGGAAGCATCACAGCGACAGGTCTTCCATCACGGGACCCAGGTGGGCTGCTGTTGGGACAGAACAACAGTAAAAACTCTGGCATTTCAATCATGAATTCACCATGCTATGCTATCTAGGCATCCTATATCTTGCAAATTCACCAAGTTTACTTAGGCCCAACATAACTCGAAGCAAAGATGAGAAAAGTTTGGGAAGTTAATGAAAATTGTAAAAGTAGGTAGGTAATCTATGTATCTGGCCTAAGAAATGCATCAAGGCAGAGGCAATTGTAACTTAACTAGGGCATCGCGAACGCAATTTGTGTTGCGTTGAAGATGAGCGTAGGTAGCGGTTTGTGTATAGCGGATTAAAGGTGCAGGCAGCAGTCACAAGAAAACCATGGAGCACCAAACCTGACCATTGCCTTCTCGAAAATTCTAATCACTTGAAAATGTATACGGATTCTGACGTTCCTTTGTTTCTCTTCGAGGTCAACAAAGCTGGTAACCAAGGAAACGAAGGAAACCGGACTCGTATTGAATCAGCCGTCAAATCACGAAAAAAACACCACAAAAATGCTAATAAAAACCAATTGGAAAAACCTACCGAACTAAGATTTGCAGGCATGATAAATATGTATAAGGTCAACATGTTTAGAAGTTTTGGTGAAGTTATGTTCAGAACTTTGAAATTAACAGGGGTTCAAAATTCTGAAAAAATCGAAAAATTTCGTAAAAATTGATTTATAAAAAATTTACTGAACCGATCTTTTTCAAAAACGCAGGGGGTCTAAGTTGAGAACAGAGGTAGATACTCAGAGGATCAGGTGTTTTCGTGTTGTTCATTCTCGTGTCTTTATCAAACCAGTTATTTATTCCACAATCAGTCAGCTATCATTAAATACTCGTGTGATTAGTTTTATTTTGACATAGCAGGTATTGTTGTCATTGATATTATGTTGATGTGTTTCGCTGTCACTATGTTCTGGTTTCTCTACCTAGCAATGATGTTTTCCTTTATCGATCCTTTATCGATGGTAGGCTAGATGATCAGCCTTTATGCTAGAGGGCGCGCTCGGCCGCCGAGAGGTTGGCCGCGGACTCGATAGGCAGCGCCACGTGTAACTCGCCGGCGCACATGCGGCTAGTTCGAACAGGCGATTTCGGCACAGTGATCGCTTGCCGGCTGCCGTCTCGAGCCGTTGTAAATTGTAATGCAGCTAAGCGCGCGCCCGTCCACGGCTCGGATAGTTATAGCAAAGCTGGCGCGGGCATAAAAGCAAGGCATAAAAGCAAGGCCGGACTTCAACAATATGCGCCAGTAGGCAGTTTCTTGTGCAGCTTCCCACAACGTGTTATATGAGTATAACATGGGGAAGATGGCTTATGCCCTGAGTGGTTTCAAAATGGATCTGCCGTCCATCTATGGGATTCCGCAGGACCCTTCGGAAAAATTATTGAGTGTATTATTTTTGAATGAAAAATTATTCTGTTTTGCGGAACGATAGTCTAAACACCAGAAAATAAGTAATTAATTAAATTGTAAACAAGAAGAGCCAAAAAAGTGTGATTGATTTCTTCCCATTGAGCTGTTTGGGCGAAATGTCAGCGGGGCAAAATTTGTCACTTAAAATTCAGATATCTACCAAGCGTTACAAAAAAACTCATGAAATTGATAGAGAGTGTGTTAGAATGTTTCAAATTTTGGCATTGCACTAAGGAAACTGTTTCCTTGCATATTGAGAAAGTAAGTTTATCATTATTTCAAAAAAACTAAAATTACCTCACCATTGGCTAGGCAAAATTTGGATCATTGTCAGTGTTGACAATTTGAGATCAGCTAAGATGACAGAAAATTGTCATTGTGTGTTCTACTTTCCAATTCAAAAGGTTGTTGCCGAAGGTGCAAGTTAATTTGAAATAAATATACCTATTTAAAGTGCATTCACAACACAAGCCGATAAGTATTACCATCAATGACATTACTAGGTAAGAGGTAAGTAGGATCCCACATACCAATGCCTCTGAAAAAGTTTTAAAATAACTATTTTGATTCTTGTCTGGCTAGGTAAATGTTTGTTTCCAACCGGTTCCATAAAAATGAAAACTTAATTTGGCTATGAGGTATGTACTTTGTATAGGTAGTACTTAGGTAGGTGTATTTTCAACACAAATGTGCTTTATAATGAAATATAGGTTCTTCAAATCTGACATCTTTCTGAAACATTTAGAGAATTCGGAACTGCAGTCCTTCTAAGATCTCAGTAAGTGGAAGACTGGCTTACAAAAAGTAAAGTGTATAATATTCTTATTGATAGACAATACTAGTACTTGCCTGTTTTACTATACTAGTAGCTAGCCATTATTTTATCAACACCAATCCAGACTGTCGAGTAGGCCTATTCCAAACCTAAAAGTTTGTCGAAATAGACCATCGCTCTCACAGCAATTCTAGTGAATTAATTTACGATCGTATATTTTACTAGGCAAGCAAAACCAACCATGCTTCAAAACGTTTTAATCATTGGATAGTAGAAGTTAGCCACAGAATGAATAATAAACAACAAACAACCTCATTCCTTTGCTCAAGTCTAGCCTAACCTACCAGCTGACTTGGCTCTGACTATTTCCACCACTCGCAAATTACCCTGTCGTAGATTAAAGTGCATTCAATTAATAAGTCGTAAAAGTGTGGTTAAACGTTTTGTTCATATCAATATATTTTTAAAATAATGACATTTTACATGCTATTTATATAATATTATTTTGTTGTAGTTGCCTGTCAACTTGTGATATGATCTAAAACTTCTTGCCGGCTACGTGTGTATAGTCGTTCATCTCGAGAGCGTCTCATCTCACTTCAATAATATGACATGCCCTACCAAATAAAAATAAATACTCTGTGATACCCAGCTTAAGAAAATAGCATTCAAATTGTGTGGGATATCAGTATAAACAAGTCATAGGTGGACACACATCTTGAGTAGGTATGTTCCTATTACCTCTGCACTGCTGTGCATACTGAATTTGAAGGTTAGCTAACTATTGACAAAGATACCTACTTTTCAATTTTATTTTGTATAATTTTTACTAATTCACCAACAAATTTATAACTTTGGTGGTAATAGTGCCATGAGCTGCCTCGCCATATAAGTTATTGGTTGATAATTCACTTTCATTTTGATTTTGATGCACAATGAGTAGTGTAGTGCCCATCACCACAGAAGGGGTTCTCTGGGTCTACTTATCTATTTCAAGACAGATATAAAAAATAGTATCTTGATTGCTAGTTTTTAAAGCCATAATATCACCGATCCTCTTAAAAGATACGTAAAATTGGTTGCATGCTGAGTTTGAGTTGCGGTTTACATCACGAAGTATTTCCTGATAAGTCATGTTTGAAGTGTTATTATAAATTTACTTAGATGTTAGGTGGGTATTTATGTCTACAGGCAATGTGTAAAATTTCAATGGTTGTTCAACTATTTTATAGATTGTTGATTTCCGGTTTCAGACGATTTAGTAGGTATCGGACACAGACTGGTAGGTGCAACGTTTAGTTACCATATATCAGTCGTACCTATATACCTACACTTGGTACAACAAGCATTTCAACGTGATATTCCACATTTTACTCTTTTTTTCTTTGAGTGTAGGCAATACAAATAGTGGTTTTGGGCCTAATTTGACGGTTTTTTAATGATAAAATACAGACCGAAATGCTTTGCGAGCCACAGGCCGTGACTACGGAAAGAGAATCCGTTGAAATATTGCCAAGTCATCTTTGGGGAGGGAGCCACGCTGCTGTCGCAGAAGGCAGACCGGGGCTTCGGCAAGTGGTAAGGAATGAAGCAAGAAGAGAGGTGAAGAAATGATGGTGAATGGAAAATAGTAAAGAGAAAAGGGTGCACAGAACTTCCTAGACCAGAGTCCGCGTACCGCAACAGCGGCGTGGCCAGACTACTCTTGGTCTGGGTCCTTGCCGGGAGGCGCCTTTCCGTTCCCAGCATTTGCCCAGCAGACCTCGCCAAATCAGCCGTTTTCATTGGTTGAAAATACAAAATGACGTGACGTCACTCTCCCGCGCCAAAAGCTCCGTGTCAAGAAATATCTGAGCCCTATTCCGCGGAACGAATGAACATTAATTCTCCGCGCTGGTGAGTGGTACTCGGAGGATCACTACGTTGGTAACAAGTGGTTAGAACCGAATTTATGGCAGGTGTTCGAATAACCGCGCTGCTGTCAAAAGTATTTGCGCCACTCGCGCAATTCCAGATCTGACAGTGACACTTCAAGTTCAATTGCTCGATGTTGGCGCTGAGATGTCACGTCCAAGTCTTGCCGTAGCATGATTTCACAGTTAAAATCAGCACACCAGAACTAGATTATACATTCAGTTTTCTATTGAACAGATTATACATTCAGTTTTCTATTGCATTAATACGTGAATGATTAAGTTTACTCCGAGAAATATCCGAAGTTCTCAGATAGGTATAGTGAATATAACCTCACTGAGCTGTCAAAAGATTGTTCATAGCCTCTCACCGTTTTCAAGATTTTATTGACACTGTGGAGACATTAATTGATAAGCTAGTATAATAAGCACTTTGTTTGATTATTGACTACATTGGATGAGTAACATAATTATGAAACTCATACGCTACGCTTTAAATTAGAACTTAGTACGGCGTACACACTGCGGTGTAAGAGTAACGTTCATTAGAGCCAGCAGGTATGTGATTGTCATAACCGCGAAAATAATTCAATCATTCGCAAGCGTCGCTAAAATCTCTTAGAAACTGGGTTTCGCGAAAGAGTGTGGACATTTGGGTTTGGCATGCAAGTCAGCAGACGAGACACGTTCTGCCATGGTAGTCAGAATTGTGGTCGGCGAAATAGGGGTTATGGCGCATGGAGACGAGATAAGTCAGTAGGCGACCACATGGGCTCTTCGCGCGCGGGAGTGACGTCACGTCATTTTGAATGTTCAGCCAATGAAAACGGCTGATTTGGTGAGGTCTGCTGGGCTAATGCTAGGAACGGAAAGGCGCTGCCGGGAGCCTGTCCGGTAAAGGAGACCTTTACGGGGAGCGAAACGTCCCCTTCTGGCGTAGCCCCCCGGGTCGTCGGACCACGCAAACCCCCTCACCACGGTAAGGTGGTAGTCCTAGAGGGGGTTGAAATTGTTGTTACAATTCCGGTTCCAGTTCCAGTATTGATTCCTCAGAAACAGACGAAAAGATCCCACCCCCATCATGGATGCACAGTCTTTTGCAGGCATCATATAACTATTCTGTGTGGTCATTGAACCAAAATACATTGGCAATTTATTAAGAATATCGGAAAAATATTAATGAATAAATGAATAGTGGGGTTTAAGGCACTTCACCTACCTAGTATTTTTTTTACATTAAGAACTTCGGAACGCTTTTTGAAAACGCTGAGAATTTGAATATTTTGTAAAAAATAATTTTCTGATTCTGGTTTTCAAGTTTTTCTTTAAAAGGTTCAATTACCTATTACGGTTCTGAAATATTAAGGGTTCTAGGCGGTTCCTATTCTGGTTCCGATTCTGGCTCAAATTCCAGTTCGGGTCTCTGGTAGGAACAAGCTGACTCTTGTCATACAAATTAGACTGTTCCACTTGCAAGTGGCATCTTTCATCTATCATCTCCCAGCGGTCAATTTCTGATTCTGATTTCCAATTCCATAGCTGCTTTGGAAGGAAGACGAAACTAGAAAATGAGTTGCCTCACCGTGATATAACCCAGGACCACCCGTTTGCCGGTCGATGCTCTACCGCTAAACTTTTTGGTGGGATAGGCGACCTCTAAAGAACAGGCTGAGCAACTCATTATCCAATGATTATTTGCAACGCATGTTTGGCGCAAGGTCAACTCGAGCCTTGCTGACAGAATCGTCTGCATCTTATCCCATCCCAAATCCCGGTTTGCTGATTAAAACAGTAAGAGATGGATGGATGGATGGAAGGACAGGCTGGAAAATGTGCTGTTCAACCGGGATACGAAAACGCACTATGTGCCATAATGTTCCACCTTAGAAGTTATATATTCTACCGGAAAAGCTGCGCAAATATACTATGACTTTAGGCAAAATATATATATGCTCTTGTTATTAGGACTAAAATATGAAAACACAGATTTAACTTCAACAGCTGTGCCAGACGGGGCTAGATTTTTTCGAAGGGCATATTGATGCCTTTAAGGTATTTTCACGCCCTAGGAGTGCATCTCTTACCGGTAGAAGTACATACACCATGCACCAGAGAAGAATATTTGCCCAATGGCATATTATATGTCCTTTGGGCATACTTTCCTCCGATGAAAGAACATACACTACGCCCCACATACGTATTTTTGCCCGAAGGGTATATTTATGCACTCCGTGCATATTTTCACCGGTAAAAGAACATAAACTACGCCCTTGGGGCGTTTTTTTGCCCTATGGGCACAACGTGGAGGAGAACAGCGTGGCCAGGTCCTGGACATCGGACACAAGGGGGCCGTGTGTTGGAAGAAATGGGGACAGTCGGGTGTTAGTCTAAGACCGAGTCCAGCCCGGCCTTGACCACGAAGTAGACCGGCGGGCCCGGAGGAGAACAGCGTGGCCAGGTCCTGGACATCGGACCAAAATGAATTCCACGCCCTCTTTATATAATCTTATTTAAATTACGAAAGCTCGTAATTGGTTAATTCGTCAATTGGTCGAATCGCCGGCGCGTAGAACTCTTTGAAGACGCGGTAGATGAAGCCCTCGGCGTCTTGCGGCTTGCCTTTGCCCAGCTTCATGCAGCACAGGATGTCCAGTCGGTTTTGCTGTCCAGGGGCAACAGGTTTGAGGTTAGGTTAGGTAGATGAAACCCTCGGCGTCTTGCGGCTTGCCTTTGCCCAGCTTCACGCAGCACAGGATGTCCAGTCGGTTTTGCTGTCCAGGGGCAAGAAGGACAGGTTTGAGGTTAGGATTTCTACAAAACAATATTTCAAAACTGAGTGTTTAATGGCGATTGTGGTAAAACGGTTTTCCGAACGGTTCGTAGCCTCAGTGCCGGTTTTTCAGTGGTCCGTTAAGAATTAACGGTCCATTAGCAAGAAAATTAAGGGCTCTGATTGGACGTTGCTAAGCAAACAAGTCAACAGAACGTTAAGTATTTAACGTGGAAAGGTAGGTGTGGGTAAAATACAGTAAGTTTTGATTTAAATCGAGCTTAAACATTTGCAAAGGTAAATGAAAGGTGAAAGTGGTTTGAGATTCGTGAACCGATTCGCGGTGATTCGAGTCCAGGTTGTCCGAAGCTGTCCGTCATTTGAACGGTCCGAGAATTAACAATCTAACTACCTAGGTACTTTTGAATTTAATGTGAAAAGCATATATTATATTATCACTCCAGCCATCTGTTTAAGGATATCGAAGGGTAGCTTCCCAAACCCATCACAGACATAGGTAGGTAGGTGGAAATAAATATACCGCTGTTGGTGTTTCATATCAATTTTTGGTTAATAATACCGTAGTTTTTGTAATTGTTAAGCCAGGACAAGTATTATTGAGTTTAAGAAGTTGACGACACGTTAATATGCAGCAAGGTATGAGCCTCAATTATCACTCATTTCCACGAGAAGATTGATCAACACACAAATTCGCTGCGGTGGCAAATGGGCCCGGAAATGACCTACTGGATAGACCATGCATGCCGTGATGACATGCCACGACGTGGGTCTTCGTGGCACTCACCGACTGTCTCCGGTCATCGATGGTCAGCAACGCTACGAACACGGTGATCTGGAAGATGAAGTCCAACAGGAGGGCGACCGTCGCGAACAGCGCGAACGTTCGCACTGCCGGCATCTCGGACGGCGCGCCTGCAAACGCAGGGAAAGAAACGAGTTAGATTCATTAGGTTCATGTCTAATATGTCCTGTCTTTAGCACTAGTTAGGTAGGTGTTAGGTTATTTATGTTAGTTAGGTAGGTCTGCTACGTCAACTATTTCACACAATTATTCATGCTAACAACTATTCAACACTACTATTTCACGCTGGGACTTGATTGGTCAATAAAAGTCGCACTGGTTTCCCAACGTTTCGTTACATATAGTGACCAGTTTGAAATAGTTTTTTCCAAGGACAGCTGATTACAAGTTGACGAATTGCCACGCGACTTTCAAAGTGATATGTCGATGCAGCTGAGGAGCTCAGATGCAAAATGCAACTTGTCCAAAATAACAAAAATTGAGTTTTGCAGCACCGTGTGCATATAGAATTCTTTACGTAGGAATTTCCTCCGGGTTCAAAACATAGCAAGTCGCTCTATGACGGCTGGTTGAAAATGGATATTTGTATCTTGTGCAGGGTTTAAGTTTTCAAATGTTGGTCATTATCTCACTTTGGATTTTTTGGACTAGTTGCATTTTGCATCCAAGCTCCTGAACTCTGAATTTATCTCGCCTGCCAGTTCATCATTGATACAAGTTGTGGTCGGATGAAAGAAGTTTGCCTTTCCGTACCTCAATGGCAGAAACACCAAACAGCCAGGAAGGTAAATAAAACATTTATTGAGACGGCAAATTGCCTTTTTGTGAGCCAGAGAAAACGTTATTGGGGGCATTGGGATGTAGGCTGTAGCAATCGAGAGATGGAAACTGGGTTTGATTGCTAGGTTATTATCAAAAAACATTTCTTACTGTCAATGTCTTTCAAAACACAAGAAATTCAACCTGGGTTCTGAATACAGTCTCACTGAATTCCCGATGTTTCGTAACATATTCTCATCAAGGGTGATCTGCTCGACTTGAATCAGCTTAACTTCATTGTTGACGTATGTACAGGCAAAGGAAAAGGTCACAGGGATTGGCAAGGAATTTCGACGTGCATTCGGACTTGACAGTAAATCGTACAGAAATTTATGATTACTGGCCACATATTATTATCAACATCAAATGTCACCAGGTTCACGGGCTGTACTTACCATCTCACTACTTGAACTTTATTACGAATTATAACGCACATTGCTGAATGCACGCAACTCACAAGTCCATCTTGACCTAGCTCTTCCTAAAAGTGTGGAAACCTGACAGGAGTCGCAACCATTTTGCTGCATTGATCTAGATTCTTTTATGTGAAAAATGGAGCTAATTCAAATATTGACACAGCCTGTTTGATGTCATATGCGTATGAAACTTACTCAAGGGGGCAGCGTTAATTTTAAAAGACAGAAGTCGCAACCATTTTGTTGCATTGATCTAGATTCTTTTATGTGAAAAATGGAGCTATTTCAAATATTGACACAGTCTGTTTGACGTCATCTGAACAGCTAACTCAAGGGGGCAATGTAAATTTTAAAAGAGCGGCTTATGTCTAATATAGCGGAATTTCTAGAATTAATTTTTTCGATGTTTAATAGATGTGGCTTGATGTTATTTGATGTTATTTGTTAGTTTCAAGGCGCGGAAGCATGATTTTGTTATGTTTTCTTGCGAAATTCTGATGTTGACATACACGATCTTAACCTATGTCGGAGCCGTAAATTGACTTGTATTTGGCAATGTGCAGGTTTTTCTCGATATTATTTCACGAAATTCAAGAAAGGGCAAAGAGAGGGTTTGGGGGGCGCAGCCCCCCACAGAAGAAGCAAAAAATTTGATGTTTTGTAATGTGCAATTTCACTTACGTGGTACGAGTCAATTGCAGAAAGGTTTGGCAACCGTGTGCCTGTGCGTTGTTGGTTGTTGCGCAGTGTGGTTGCGCGGGGTGTTTCGGCGCGTATTTTTGATGCTGCGATGGCGTTGGAAGCTGGATGTTTATGATAATTGGTTTTGTGATTTGGGGTCGGTGTATGGAGTGGTTGCAAGTCGTTAATTGCAGATTGGAATTCTGCGTGTTGTTGGCATGCGCGGTCTGATATGCTTCACGTTGTATATTTGGTTTATTTCGTTTTTTTTTTTTTTGTAGAATGTTGTGGTTAAAAGTGACGTTTTGTTCGGTTTATTTCGTTTTTTTTCTAAGTGTTTTGAATTTTGGGTCGTGTAAATGCGTTTCCGCGGTCTGTTTTATATTTAGGAAGGTGAAAAAACACTGTTTTTGGTCATTTTGGGAATTTTGGGCAGCAGCTGTGAAACTTCTTTGTAGGTGTGCATGGATATTCAAGGACATTGTGATACCTACAGAATTGTATATAATATTAATAGTATCTGTCATGCCAAAAGCTGACATGAATTAAATCAGATATTTTAATTGATGAAAGATAATGCATGGAAGAAAAATATTTGCAGTACAGAGCAAGAAGCTCTAGATCATAAAGTGGAAGCAAGGAAAATGTCAAATCAACATGTCAACAAAAATCAGATCCACAACACAGATTTGAACAAGTAGACAGGACCAAGAAGAGATCAAAGTATGATCAAAGTAATCATACAATAGGTAGCATACTACCAATAATTAAATGGATGCAAGTGATTGCAAACAGCTAGCCTCTGGTATTGCAACAGGTGATTGATGTTGTGACTTTTGCTCCAGAAATTTGAAGCTTGTTCGGTTCAGCCAAGTAGGGTTTATTCATCAATGGTAGTATCAATGATATAGTAGGTAGATAGCTGGTGCCTACCTAAATTGGAACAAACCTAGATGACTTTGGTGCTAGTAATTACAGTTTACAACCCACCCAAATGATGGTAGATGTAGTACTTGAGCACCTATACTACGTATGCCCAAGTTATAAACAAAAATTAGTTGTGCATGTGAACAGAACAAGCGTGCAAGTTTCCACATCATTGCTTGTTGCAGTATATTATTGCTTGTAAGTTGTGATGTTTTTTCTGTTACAAGATAGGTACTTTTCCTTTTGGCGCGTTTTTGTTGTTGTAGGTTATGTTCAAACAACACTGACCTACATCATGCCCAGCAACGTGGCATTTAATTTAACCTCAAATTTCAACAACTATCAAACCAACCAATGCAATGCCCACCTACACCATGAGCACAAAAAGTAACAACATAAAATTGCAAGCCTCGTCTAGCGATAAGCTTAACGAAAGAAATTAAAAAATGCGGTATTCAAAACCTATTTAAACAGCCGAAAAAAGCTAAGTGCGACTCAGGAGAATTGAGGATTTCTTTGATTATGCACGTAGATTCTTACCAAAATTTAGGGACGCGAGGGAATGCCGACCTACCGCACCGTGCGGGGTCTAAATGTACACTGACGCTTGTCAATGTTGACGTTGCCATGGGTTGGTTCCCATGGTCGCAACAGGTCGCAACCGGCCACACACACAGGTCTGCCAACACAACATTTAAATTTCGTTCAAATTCGAAATACCTCCGCGGGTGATTATTATTTATTATTATAGTTACTATTTTTTTATTTAACTTAAAGCAATTTATTATTTAATGCTGACTAATTTACAAAAATATGTTCCACGATGTCACATGAGTCTCAGCATGGCCTACTGTTATATATATCCTCACGAAGTCGTACGTCAGGCCATCATGTTCGCGACTCTGCCACGGAGTCGCTGATTGGTGCAGAGCCAATGTTAATGACGTCGTGTCTCTGACATTGCCAGCTGTAAACCCAGTTTGATTGGTGCCGAACCAATGTTGATGGCATCGTGTCACTGACATTGCCAGCTGTAAACCCAGCTTGATTGGTGCAGAGCCAATGTTGATGGCATTGTGTCACTGACATTGCCAGCTGTAAACCCAGCTTGATTGGTGCAGAGCCAATGTTGATGACATCGTGTCACTGACATTGCCAGCTGTAAACACAGCTTGATTGGTGCAGAGCCAATGTTGATGACATCGTGTCACTGACGTTGCCAGCTGTAAACCCAGCTTGATTGGTGCAGAGCCAAGGTTGATGACGTCGTGTCACTGACATTGCCAGCTGTAAACCCAGCTTGATTGGTGCAGAGCCAATGTTGATGACATCGTGTCACTGACATTGCCAGCTGTAAACCCAGCTTGATTGGTGCAGAGCCAATGTTGATGACATCGTGTCACTGACATTGCCAGCTGTAAACCCAGTTTGATTGGTGCAGAGCCAATGTTGATGACGTCGTGTCACTGACATTGCTGGCTGTAAACCCAGCTTGATTGGTGCAGAGCCAATGTTGATGACATCGTGTCACTGACATTGCCAGCTGTAAACCCAGTTTGATTGGTGCAGAGCCAATGTTGATGACGTCGTGTCACTGACATTGCCGGCTGTAAACCCAGCTTGATTGGTGCAGAGCCAATGTTGATGACGTCGTGTCACTGACATTGCCAGCTGTAAACCCAGCTTGATTGGTGCAGAGCCAATGTTGATGACATCGTGTCACTGACATTGCCAGCTGTAAACCCAGCTTGATTGGTGCAGAGCCAATGTTGATGACATCGTGTCACTGACATTGCCACCTGTAAACATAAGCACACGGAAATACTTGCTTTAACCATTATTGTACCCTTGAAATTAAAGTTTATGTATAGTAATCCCCCCCCCCCCCCCCCACCCAATGCATAATATGTTGGGCAGATTTTTCCCGACTGGAGAGGGCAACTATCCTACGGTTCTCGCCAGAAATCCATTTTACCACAAAAAAATCCCTACGCGTGTTAAAATCGTCATAACTCACTGGAAAAGCAACTTCTTCAACTGCCTCATTTCTTTCGAGAGGCACTTTTATCAGGCAAATTCTAGTGCTTTACCGTGGCAGGAACATGAGTATACAATAAATAATCGTAACAATATTTCTGAGAGTTTGGTGAATCTCTTAAACTCGTACGAATAGACTGAAAATACCAATTTCTTAACAATTTGTGGTGCCTTTCAACAAGTGGTTGAGAGGGATGACTTGACCAAAGGTCGAGGAAGCGTCATCCCTCAAAAACGAACTGATCAATACATCAGTCCAAATAGCAAGACTATAACCCTTACAGTTTACGAGACTCTAATAAAAATTGCTTGTTAAAAAAAAGACCTGATGACTTACAATGTTCATTACCAGGTAAACCCAGCATAACATCGCATTATATCTTGATGCCAAACACTTTTTTTAAGTTATCACTAAGAAATCACCGAGATTTGCTCAATCCCGTGGGAGATCCCTCTCCGTCCCCTAAAAGCCACTAACAAACACAGCCTGCAGTCAGCCTGCATGCAGGGAGAGGGCAAAGGAGCTGGCATCACACATAAACATACTTTATTGTTGACCCAAAACCTCAGGTCACGAGCATGCCGTACAGGCCCATGGCAGTATACCTACTCTTCTGGCACTCTGTATTCTTAAAACATTAATTTGCATTCAATTTGTAGACAAGGTTTGGTCACAACTCACAGTACCTAAGTACTAAGTATAGGTAGGTTAATAATATCGAGTTATAATATTTTATAGGTACATGGGACAAAACAGCAGATAGATATAATAAAAAATAATACAATACAATATAACTTGTTTAATAAATACTAGAAAATTGAGAAGTAAAACTTATTGGCTACAAATACATTTTCAAACCATTTTCAAACTGGGTTTTGTATGCTAAGTAAATCTGGCTGGTTTCCTGACGTTTCGTAACATTATGCTAGCTTGAAAGAGTAGGGTTTCAAAACTAGTGCTAAGATAGAACAAGTATACACGAGTCAAAGAAATTTAATAATTGAATACAATGTTTAGCACGCAAATACAACTAATAGAGTGATGATATCGTAACTTCGTAATGTTTGTTTCGTGAGGCGTAATGGTCACGGCCATTTTTTAATCCAGCCCAGCATTTGCTTAAAAGACGGAGGAAAACCGTGAAAAACTCTCCGTCGGGCTCGCCTCACGGGTGCCAACAGCAGCATTGAAACATTGCACTATTTGTATTTGAACGTTGCGTGCAAATAAGCATGAGTGTCCGGGCATCCGAGGGGAATCTACCTGCTTTGACTCTGTCATCGTAATAAATTGCATCTAGGATTCAAGCGTGCTTTTAGATGTGTCGCGATCAAAGAAAAAATAGTGCTGAATGAGAGATGGGAAAACAATTGAAGACATTCGAACAAACCACTGCGCTAACAAACCTTCCTGTCGGACAGAACCGGGACACAACGAGCAAACCTTCCTGTCGGACAGAACCTGGACACAACGAGCAAACCTTCCTGTCGGACAGAACCTGGACACAACGAGCAAACCTTCCTGTCGGACAGAACCTGGACACAACGAGCAAACCTTCCTGTCGGACAGAACCTGGACACAACGAGCAAACCTTCCTGTCGGACAGAACCTGGACACAACGAGCAAACCTTCCTGTCGGACAGAACCTGGACACAACGAGCAAACCTTCCTGTCGGACAGAACCTGGACACAACGAGCAAACCTTCCTGTCGGACAGAACCTGGACACAACGAGCAAACCTTCCTGTCGGACAGAACCTGGACACAACGAGCAAACCTTCCTGTCGGACAGAACCTGGACACAACGAGCAAACCTTCCTGTCGGACAGAACCTGGACACAACGAGCAAACCTTCCTGTCGGACAGAACCTGGACACAACGAGCAAACCTTCCTGTCGGACAGAACCTGGACACAACGAGCAAACCTTCCTGTCGGACAGAACCTGGACACAACGAGCAAACCTTCCTGTCGGACAGAACCTGGACACAACGAGCAAACCTTCCTGTCGGACAGAACCTGGACACAACGATTGAAACTGCGACCGGCAACGAACCATCCAACTTCCACTACTACTTTGGACCAACGTGATTCCGAACATCTCCCATTCAGCACAAATCCACGCCACTTAAACTGGCAAACGTAGACTAACACTTTCACGGAGACGCGTTTTCCCTCAGACGCCCGACAAGCATCGAGTCCGTCTCGTCGACCAATCACAGCGCGTGGGCGAGGTTCTCGCGGCACGGCGCTCGGTGCCGAGGCCAAACGTTCGGTGCTCGACGGGAAAGTGGTCCCCTTCCGGTCGATCTCGGTCACGCCTTCGTCGGGCCGAGTAGCGGATCACGATTCCAGCCTGCGGTCGAACGAATGAACTCGTTAGTTACAAGTGCCACAGGTCAGCAATTAACGTGCGAGTTGATTTAAAAAAACCATTGAGGTAAATTGCATGCAACTGCCAAGTACCAAAGATTCGTCTCCAAGGCCGTGTTGGTGTTACGGATCAAATTAATTACAGCGTACCGTTTCTGTGCGCAGAGCAGCGAATGGATCTCGAAGTCAGTCCCCAGCTGGAAGACCGTGGCGGAAACTGAAGCCTTCGGTACCTGAGAAACAGAGATCGGAATTAGAATCATTTACAAAAAGTTGAAAGCAACTTATTGCCGAGACAAATCTGTGGTTAGACGGTGGATCTATCCGGATTTAACTACTTTACTGGCCGGCTTAAAGCGACTTGATTTGGAAATTAAACAATGGCATTATCTTACTTTTGTATGTGGATGAGTTTAAATTAGTTGGCTTGATCATAGAATGGCATTAACAAACTGGACTACCATTTAAAAATTCAAATTCCCTTTTCACTGTGATTCTGTCAGCTGAGACAGCAAGAGTCTGGGATTTCAAAGTCGAAACGCCTGGTTGTCTTAGAAACGAACGACTCACAGCAATCGACGGTGCAGATTTGCGCCAAGATTTCGCGCAGACTTCCGTCGCCGAGTCATTGCCACGACGGCGTCCTCCAATCGCGACCGAAGACGGACACAAAACTGCAAACAATAAAAAGAGTACGAATTAGTTGGCGCATCCCGTTAGAATCACAAACACCGTACCATATTATATCGATGGTGTACAGGCAGAAGGGCGTAAGCGACATTTTGGGCAAAATCCATGTTTTGGTGGTTCCTGCTCAATATTTATACCAGTAACCTAAAAAAAAAATACCGTGTAAGCGACAGTCTATTACTTCAGCCGATATTCACGTATTAATTTGGGTGTAAGTGACATCATGTCAAAACTGGAACAGGCAAAAGGGCGTATGCAACTTATTTTGTATCCACACTTGGGGCGTAACCACCATAAGCAAGCAGCATTTTAGAAGTGTTTTAGGGCGTAACCGCCATTATTATTTTTCGAATGAGAGAATATAATTTCTATTATTGCAGCAAATTCATATAATAAAATTAGGAGACATTAAAAATTTGAATTGAATCATCAACAATTGATTAAACGAGAGTGAAAATGTCGCTTAAGCCCTTCTGCCTGTACACCATCAATATACACTTATTGTTTGGGTAAAGAGCAATGCTAGCTAGGTACTCATGTTACAGTTGGATAAGCTTGACATAAAATCAAAAAGATTCTAAACCTCAACAACGATTTTCATGCATTTAATTAGAAATGAAAGTGCTTGCCTGTGTTTTATTGGTTGGCATGCTTTCGGTCCCGGACGTCCCTCGAAGTCCTCGAAGTCCTCGAAGTTCTGGTAGAGTCGAATCGGCCGCCTGCGAACCAAGAAAAGTGGACGTAAGCAACGACACAGAAAACTCTTTGGTTGGGGAGTTGGACGTATCTTTGTGCTGGCTGGCTGGGCGCTAGGCAACCCAAGATCAACAAGGTGGGTTCACTGCGATTGGTCCATCGATGGTGACTTCACCAAACAAACGCCAAACGTGGCGACCGTGTCCCTTTTTTCCAATCGAAACCCGACGTCATCGCGGTAAAGACGCAGTGTAAATCAAAAGTAGTTTGGTTCGAAGTCGCAAGATTATTGACGCGTCAATCCACTAAAACTGGCCGCACACCAAAGTCCCTCTCATCGAGACTCGGCGTCGAACAATGACAGGTACCAACCTCGTGGAGCCGACGACGTCTCCCAACGCCCGTCCATAGTGGCACCCCTGCGCTGTGATGTCCAATCCGGCGCTGTGATGTCCAATCCTGCGCTGTGATATCCAATCCTGCGCTGTGATGTCCAATCCTGCGCTGTGATTGGCTGTGCTGTGATGTCCACGACGGGGAATCCTGCGCTGTGATTGGCTGCGTTGCGATGTCCACGATGGGGAATCCTGCGCTGTGATTGGCTGCGTTGCGATGTTCACGACGGGGGATGTGGGGCTGTCGGTACGAGCAATCTGCTGGCAAGAAAGCGCGTTTAGTGTCAAAGTCAACGTGATTAGCGGAGGCTGGAAGGAATGCTGGGTCTATTATTTCCTGTGACATGGCATGGGTATCAAGAAACAAATTTGAAACATCTTAGACAGTGGGCAAAGAAGTAAAGAAAAAACAGAACCAGGAGACAACGATTATCAGTCAAACAAGAACAATACAACAATTTATGTACAGAACAAGTAGTGATCGATATTATCTGTGGAAAGAATGCTGCGTGTATTAAATCCTGTGAAATGGGTAAGAAAACAATTGGGGAACATCTCTAAAGAAAGCAAAAAAAAAAAACAGTATGCACACAAGGATTAGTATCAGTGAAACAAGAACATTGTGCAATGAACAAGTAAAGATATTATCTGTGGAAAGAATGCTGCGTCCATTATATCCTGTGAAATGGGTAAGAAAACAATTGGGGAACATCTCTACAGAAAGCAAAGAAAAACAGTATGCACACAAGGATTATTATCAGTAAAACAAGAACATTGTGCAATGAACAAGTAAAGATATTATCTGTGGAAAGAATGCTGCGTGTATTAAATCCTGTGACATGGGTAAGAAAACAATTGGGGAACATCTCTAAAGAAAGCAAAGAAAAACAGTATGCACACAAGGATTAGTATCAGTGAAACAAGAACATTGTGCAATGAACAAGTAAAGATATTATCTGTGGAAAGAATGCTGAGTCTATTAAATCCTGTGAAATGGGTAAGAAAACAATTGGGGAACATCTCTTAAAAAAGCAAAAAAAAAAACAGTATGCACACAAGGATTAGTATCAGTGAAACAAGAACATTGTGCAATGAACAAGTAAAGATATTATCTGTGGAAAGAATGCTGCGTGTATTAAATCCTGTGAAATGGGTATGAAAAAAATTGGGGAACATCTCTAAAGAAAGCAAAGAAAAACAGTATGCATACAAGGATTATTATAAGTGTAACAAGAACAATGTGCAATGAACAAGTAAAGATATTATCTGTGGAAAGAATGCTGCGTGTATTAAATCCTGTGAAATGGGTAAGAAAACAATTGGGGAACATCTCTAAAGAAAGCAAAGAAAAACAGTATGCACACAAGGATTAGTATCAGTGAAACAAGAACATTGTGCAATGAACAAGTAAAGATATTATCTGTGGAAATAATGCTGAGTCTATTAAATCCTGTGAAATGGGTATAGGGAAACAATTGGGAAACATCTCTTAAAAAAGCAAAAAAAAACAGTATGCACACAAGGATTAGTATCAGTGAAACAAGAACATTGTGCAATGAACAAGTTAAGATATTATCTGTGGAAAGAATGCTGCGTGTATTAAATCCTGTAAAATGGGTAAGAAAACAATTGGGGAACATCTCTAAAGAAAGCAAAGAAAAACAGTATGCATACAAGGATTAGTATCAGTGAAAAAAGAACATTGTGCAATGAACAAGTAAAGATATTATCTGTGGAAAGAATGCTGCGCTTATGAAATCCTGTGAAATGGGTATGAAAAAAATTGGGGAACATCTCTTAAAAAAGCAAAAAAAAACAGTATGCACACAAGGATTAGTATCAGTGAAACAAGAACATTGTGCAATGAACAAGTTAAGATATTATCTGTGGAAAGAATGCTGCGTGTATTAAATCCTGTAAAATGGGTAAGAAAACAATTGGGGAACATCTCTAAAGAAAGCAAAGAAAAACAGTATGCATACAAGGATTAGTATCAGTGAAAAAAGAACATTGTGCAATGAACAAGTAAAGATATTATCTGTGGAAAGAATGCTGCGCTTATGAAATCCTGTGAAATGGGTATGAAAAAAATTGGGGAACATCTCTAAAGAAAGCAAAGAAAAACAGTATGCATACAAGGATTAGTATCAGTGAAACAAGAACATTGTGCAATGAACAAGTAAAGATATTATCTGTGGAAAGAATGCTGCGTGTATTAAATCCTGTGAAATGGGTAAGAAAACAATTTGGGAACATCTCTAAAGAAAGCAAAGAAAAACAGTATGCACAAAAGGATTAGTATCAGTAAAACAAGAACATTGTGCAATGAACAAGTAAAGATATTATCTGTGGAAATAATGCTGCGTGTATTAAATCCTGTGAAATGGGTAAGAAAAAAATTGGGGAACATCTCTAAAGAAAGCAAAGAAAAACAGTATGCATACAAGGATTATTATCAGTGAAACAAGAACATTGTGCAATGAACAAGTAAAGATATTATCTGTGATAAGAATGCTGCGTGTATTAAATCCTGTGAAATGGGTAAGAAAACAATTGGGGAACATCTTTAAAGAAAGCAAAGAAAAACAGTATGCATACAAGGATTAGTATCAGTGAAACAAGAACATTGTGCAATGAACAAGTAAAGATATTATCTGTGGAAAGAATGCTGCGTCTATTATATCCTGTGAAATGGGTAAGAAAACAATTGGGGAACATCTCTAAAGAAAGCAAAGAAAAACAGTATGCATACAAGGATTAGTATCAGTGAAACAAGAACATTGTGCAATGAACAAGTAAAGATATTATCTGTGGAAAGAATGCTGCGTCTATTATATCCTGTGAAATGGGTAAGAAAACAATTTGGGAACATCTCTAAAGAAAGCAAAGAAAAACAGTATGCACACAAGGATTAGTATCAGTAAAACAAGAACATTGTGCAATGAACAAGTAAAGATATTATCTGTGGAAATAATGCTGCGTGTATTAAATCCTGTGAAATGGGTAAGAAAACAATTGGGGAACATCTATAAAGAAAGCAAAGAAAAACAGTATGCATACAAGGATTATTATCAGTGAAACAAGAACATTGTGCAATGAACAAGTAAAGACATTATCTGTGAAAAGAATGCTGCGTGTATTAAATCCTGTGAAATGGGTAAGAAAACAATTGGGGAACATCTCTAAAGAAAGCAAAGAAAAACAGTATGCATACAAGGATTAGTATCAGTGAAACAAGAACATTGTGCAATGAACAATTAAAGATATTATCTGTGGAAAGAATGCTGCGTGTATTAAATCCTGTAAAATGGGTAAGAAAACAATTGGGGAACATCTCTAAAGAAAGCAAAGAAAAACAGTATGCATACAAGGATTATTATCAGTAAAACAAGAACATTGTGCAATGAACAAGTAAAGATATTATCTGTGGAAAGAATGCTGCGTCTATTATATCCTGTGAAATGGGTAAGAAAACAATTTGGGAACATCTCTAAAGAAAGCAAAAAAAAACAGTATGCACACAAGGATTAGTATCAGTGAAACAAGAACATTGTGCAATGAACAAGTAAAGATATTATCTGTGAAAAGAATGCTGCGTGTATTAAATCCTGTGAAATGGGTAAGAAAACAATTGGGGAACATCTCTAAAGAAAGCAAAGAAAAACAGTATGCATACAAGGATTAGTATCAGTGAAACAAGAACATTGTTCAATGAACAAGTAAAGATATTGTCTGTGGAAAGAATGCTGCGTCTATTATATCCTGTGAAATAGGTAAGAAAACAATTTGGGAACATCTCTAAAGAAAGCAAAGAAAAACAGTATGCACACAAGGATTAGTATCAGTGAAACAAGAACATTGTGCAATGAACAAGTAAAGATATTATCTGTGGAAATAATGCTGCGTGTATTAAATCCTGTGAAATGGGTAAGAAAAAAATTGGGGAACATCTCTAAAGAAAGCAAAGAAAAACAGTATGCACACAAGGATTAGTATCAGTAAAACAAGAACATTGTGCAATGAACAAGTAAAGATATTATCTGTGAAAAGAATGCTGCGTGTATTAAATCCTGTGAAATGGGTAAGAAAACAATTGGGGAACATCTCTAAAGAAAGCAAAGAAAAACAGTATGCATACAAGGATTAGTATCAGTAAAACAAGAACATTGTGCAATGAACAAGTAAAGATATTATCTGTGGAAATAATGCTGCATGTATTAAATCCTGTGAAATGGCTAGGGAAACAATTGGGGAACATCTCTAAAGAAAGCAAAGAAAAACAGTATGCACACAAGTATTAGTATCAGGGAAACAAGAACATTGTGCAATGAACAAGTAAAGATATTATCTGTGAAAAGAATGCTGCGTGTATTAAATCCTGTGAAATGGGTAAGAAATCAATTGGGGAACATCTCTAAAGAAAGCAAAGAAAAACAGTACGCATACAAGGATTAGTATCAGTAAAACAAGAACATTGTGCAATGAACAAGTAAAGATATTATCTGTGGAAAGAATGCTGCGTCTATTAAATCCTGTGAAATGGGTAAGAAAACAATTGGGGAACATCTCTAAAGAAAGCAAATAAAAACAGTATGCACACAAGGATTAGTATCAGTAAAACAAGAACATTGTGCAATGAACAAGTAAAGATATTATCTGTGGAAAGAATGCTGCGTCCATTATATCCTGTGAAATGGGTAAGAAAACAATTGGGGAACATCTCTAAAGAAAGCAAAGAAAAACAGTGTGCACACAAGGATTATTATCAGTAACCGTATTATTATCGTAACCGCGATGGAATTCTCTTCTATATGACCACACGTGTGATGCATATAATATACCGTAATAGGGACGTAACACGCGTAACTCTCGACAACTTGCTCCGATTCTTTACAATATGACCACACGTGTGATGCATATCGTAATAGCGACGTAATATTTCATAACGCGAGTACACTACACAATAAAATACGTACACGACATAATAATAATTTCCGTACATCCCCCCCCCTCACCCCCCCCCCAGCCAGTCCCTACTTGAAGTGCCCAGCAAAGCGGTCTCCGGGTTAGCGCTATACTATTGTGCTGCTATATGTGTTTCCTACACTCACGATGAACTAAAGCTTCGCGGTACGCCTCTGCACGGTACGCCTCTGCACGGAACGCCTTCGCACGCCCCAGTCGCGAGGAAGACCTACACCTAGGAGGAAAGTCGGAGAGAAAGCTGCGGCCGCCGATCCCTCTCTCGCCGTCTGTCGTCCAATCCTAGCCTGCGATCCCCCGCACCCCCCACCGACAATGCCCCGCCCCACAGCGCTATGGGGTACGCAAGTCGGGGTCCCTGCCCCACCCCATCGGCCGTCTGCACGACCAGCTAATCTACAGCGGCACCGAATGAGCCCGCCATGCCCTTAGAGTGTCCGCTGAGGCAGCACTACGGAATCAACTTTTCAAGAAGACATAGGACGGTTTACCGAAGGCAACGCGGACGTATACCCCTTCACCCCGACTCCAAGTCAAGCAGCCCCTGCACGCCACGCCAGACTGCCACCCCAGAGCCGGCAGACAGAGACTGAGCCGCCCCACCCGCTAACCTAACCGTGGACAGCCAAGGCACAGACGCCTGCTTCCACCTAAGAGGTACCTCTCTCTGACCTAGCCTAAACTACCCCAAATGGTACCGATTTCCCTATGTCCCGCACCCCCCACCGACAATGCCCCGCCCCACAGCGCTATGGGGTACGCAAGTCGGGGTCCCTGCCCCACCCCATCGGCCGTCTGCACGACCAGCTAATCTACAGCGGCACAGAATGAGCCCGCCATGCCCTTAGAGTGTCCGCTGAGGCAGCACTACGGAATCAACTTTTCAAGAAGACATAGGACGGTTTACCGAAGGCAACGCGGACGTATACCCCTTCACCCCGACTCCAAGTCAAGCAGCCCCTGCGCGCCACGCCAGACTGCCACCCCAGAGCCGGCAGACAGAGACTGAGCCGCCCCACCCGCTAACCTAACCGTGGACAGACAAGGCACAGACGCTTGCTTCCACCTAAGAGGTACCTCTCTCTGACCTAGCCTAAACTACCCCAAATGGTACCGATGTCCCTACTCATAAGTTCTTGGCGTCGGTGGAAGCCTCAAACTGTAAACTGAAAACCCCTGGCAAGCCGCTGCTGCCATGAAATGAAAAGCTAACTCGTTCTAAAACCTCTGCGGCTGCGACTGCGTTGGCTCGGCTGAAGCGGTTGGCTCGTGGACGGACGATGTTGAGCTGCTTGGAGTTCGCGAGTGTCGAGTGTGTGATTTTAAAGTGTGTGATTTTAAAGTGTGTGATTTTAAAGTGTGTGATTTTAAAGACTGTAGGCCTACAAACGCTAACCCTTCGACCACCTGGCCGGGCGGTGACTGCCGATAAGAAGCGCGCGCGAATTTAACGACCTCGATGGTCTTAATGTTCCGATTGAAAACGTTTCCGCGCTAAGCCGCGGGTGGCGTTGAAGTCTCGGCGGGACCTGCAAAGAATCGTTGGAAATTAGCAACTAGCTTAAATCCACTGGACATCGACAACGGCTTTTTATAATAATTAGTATCCTTGGCTTCTGTTCTATTGGTTCCAGAGATAGAAATCTCTGTTATATTACTAGACCTGACGTACTACAGACAAAATATTGTAGCTTTGCCCCAGTCTTGGGCAGTGAACTTTTTTGAACGAACAAAATTCACTTTTTCGCATTCTGGTGAACTTTGAACGCATTCCATTGAGCGTTCAATGCTCACCCAGTTACAGCACACATCTACTTGCCAGTACTGTCAGTGACATTTTTTAATAAACTTGAATTTTCTAAAGTTCACTTTTAAATTTGGCAAACTGAACCTTCTAACTTTTCACTACAGCTACGCTGGTGAAATGAACTTCCCAACAGGGCTTTGCTCCTTCTTCAGTGACCACCTTCCAGCTTGATGCTCGTCAAAACATCAACCGTAAAACAGCAGAAAGCTGTTTACAATTAGCAGAACAGGGTGGTGGAGTTCTGACCGAGAAGGTATGACACAAAATGACTCGTGGGCAGAATCAAACTAATCGCATTTTGTGCCAAAATATGAACCATGATCCAATCTTACAAACGAAGGTCGGACTGTAAGACAAGAACCGAGTCGGCCGGCCTCAGAGGACCAACATGCGGCCAAGTTAACCTAGGTAGTACCAACCTATCGAAGACTTGGAAGAAAGATTTCACGTCTCGATGAACAAAATTGAGACTTTCCACGACGAGGGCTGAACGTCACACGTCTTCACAAGAACGACACACACACACACACACACTGCTTCACAGCCAGGTTGAACTAGTCTAACTAGTCAGCAAATGGAAGCTTGGGGTAGATTGATACAAAAAAATACAAAAATAGAAGGCTGTAGGTACACACTATTGACCAATTGGCCAGGTAGAACTTATTGTGGAATATTTATATTAGTACCTACCTAATTACCCAGTACTAATAACAAATATTTGCAAATAATACTCGGTTCTCACGAAGCATAGTTCCACCTGTGAATCAACCCAACTTTGACATGGGATCGTGGAATTATTTGGCACAGGCAATCAAATTCAATGGTACCTACAGGCAAGTTACCTGGAGTTCAGCAGGCTGAGAAGAGACAATATCGACAGCAAATATAGGAATCCGGAGTTGCAAGAGAGAGATTGAGAAGACAGGAAGTGGACTTAGCTACTACCCATGTAAGTAAAATGATGGGTGTGTGATTTCACAAAATGAGTAGAGAATGAGGAAGAATTCATTGACTTACGATAAACTAAGGGCAGCAGCTGTGAAACTTCTTTGTAGGTGTGCATGGAAAATCAAGGACATTGTGATACCTACAGAATTGTATATAATATTAATAGTATCTGTCATGCCAAAAGCTGACATGAATTAAATCAGATATTTTAACTGGTGAAAGATAATGCATGGAAGAAAAATATTTGCAGTACAGAGCAAGAAGCTCTAGATCATAAAGTGGAAGCAAGGAAAATGTCAAATCAACATGTCAACAAAAATCAAATCCACAACACAGATTTGAACAAGTAGACAGGACCAAGAAGAGATCAAAGTATGATCAAAGTAATCATACAATAGGTATCATACTACCAATAATTAAATGGATGCAAGTGAATGCAAACAGCTAGCCTCTGGTATTGCAACAGGTGATTGATGTTGTGACTTTTGCTCCAGAAATTTGAAGCTTGTTCGGTTCAGCCAAGTAGGGTTTATTCATCAATGGTAGTATCAATGATATAGTATAGGTAGATAGCTGGTGCCTACCTACCTTGGAACAAACCTATGACTTTGGTGCTAGTAATTACAGTTTACAACCCACCCAAATGATGGTAGATGTAGTACTTGAGCACCTATACTACGTATGCCCAAGTTATAAACAAAAATTAGTTGTGCATGTGAACAGAACAAGCGTGCAAGTTTCCACATCATTGCTTGTAAGTTGTGATGTTTTTTCTGTTACAAGATAGGTACTTTTCCTTTTGGCGCGTTTTTGTTGTTGTTGTAGGTTATGTTCAAACAACACTGACCTACATCATGCCCAGCAACGTGGCATTTAATTTAACCTCAAATTTCAACAACTATCAAACCAACCAATGCAATGCCTACCTACACCATGCGCACAAAAAGTAACAACATAAAATAGCAAGCCTCGTCTAGCGATAAGCTTAACGAAAGAAATTAAAAAATGCGGCTAATTTGTGTACATAAAAATAAAATGACTAGCCAATTACGAGCTTTCGTAATTTATGTAAGATTATAAAGAAAATAATGCGGTATTCAAAACCTATTTAAACAGCCGAAAAAAGCTAGGTGCGACTCACGAGAATTGAGGATTTCTTTGATTATGCAGGTAGATTCTTACCAAAATTTAGGGACGCGAGGGACTGCCGACCTACCGCACCGTGCGGGGTCTAAATGTACACTGACGCTTGTCAATGTTGACGTTGCCATGGGTTGGTTCCCATGGTCGCAACCGGCCACACACACACAGGTCTGCCAACACAACATTTAAATTTCGTTCAAATTCGAAATACCTCCGCGGGTGAATATTATTTATTATTATAAGTTACTATTTTTTTATTTAACTTTAAGCGTTTTCTTAATTAATGCTCACTAATTTTCAAAAATATGTTCCACGATTTCACAAGAGTCTCAGTATCACACTTCTCATTGACTCGGTTATTGATACCAGCGTTGTACCCCTATGCGCAGGGCTTCATTGACTTTCAAATAAAATCATGTAAATTGATTGTTGACAATAAATTGAATTGAATAGTCAATACCTTTGCAGATTTCAGCTATGGTGCACATTTAACTTATTTGGTTCCCCAAATCATTTTTTGAGAGCTACGGTGCAAACAGCACAGTTTCATCAAATCAGCTACATTGCCAATCATGGTTTTTGTTGATATTATCTTGCAATGCTTGTTATTTTACAAAAATTAATCTTTTGTCAGCTCCCACATATTTGCCAAAATGTCATTTTGTACCACTATGGATGTGAAACACTGGCATTTCTTCCGCAGAGTGTCTTCTTTGTGTTTGCGACTGAGATGGATCTGAGTGGATTGTCTGGAATAGTCTCAGCTGATCGTAGCTGGCTGATAGTGACATCTAAGCTCAAGGCTCCCCCTGGCAGAGTTTTCTCTGTTTTCTGACACCGGTCAATGCATTGTCAAAAAAAACTTAGCTGATAGTGTTTTTGACAGCCATCATGAACCATGGAATTGACTGTATGCATACAGTCAATTCCATGGTTTATTATTATTTCTCTGTCTCTCTGGCTGGCTAAAAATCGATCAAAGGATACCTGTTGGTTCAACATGAAATTTTCAAGATTCCTTGTGTGTACGACTTATGTTTTGATTTATTTAAACAGTTTAGAGTGATCGCAGCAACTTGAGTTGCACCTTTCACCTGATAGTTTTACCTAATTATTTAGTAATCTTCTGTACCTAGCATTAAATTTTGAAATCAATTTGAATGGATTTTGTTCATTGTAGTTCATAGTTGCGATGTTATTCCTTCAATCACTGCTCCAGTACGGGATAGGCAATTAGTATGACGTGCCATCTCTTGCCCAATGCTACAAACAAACAAGGGTATTATTTAGCTACTTCTAGAATTCTATTGACCTATTTAGAATGGACTAGTATATATTTTCATCTTTTTGATGAGCGAAGCGAAATCATCAATTTCACTACTGCTAAAAAAAACACTTGGTGTGTGTTTGTTTGTTTGTAATGTGTGTTTGCGCGCGCTCTACAGGCCAAGCGCCTGCTTCGAGTGGTATGAAATTTTCAGGGTGTCTACTTTTGTTCTCAACTTAGACCCCCTGCGTTTTTCAAGAAAATCCTCCACACCCTTCACTTTCAAAGCAGAAAAAAGAGCAAAATTTGACAATTGGGCATGTTTGGAAAAGTACGGAAATTTATTTAAAAGTGCGTATTTTTTTCAAATGTTCCCAATTTCGATTTGCCTTTGGAAACCATCGAAACCAAATCGAAACATCACACCAGATTTTGTCCGATAAAAACCAACCCAATAAAACCCAATAAAACCCTTGGGCATGAGTTACATCTATGTATTAACATGCACAATGCTCAATGATTTCAAAATGAGCATATTTCCGCTACCCGACAGCTCGGACAGAAGCAAAGAAAGGTCAGAATCGTTTACATTTTCAAGTGATCAGAATTTTTGAGAAAGCATTGGTCCGGCTTGCTGCTCCATGATTTGCATAGGCTTCTTGCCTTAATCTTTTTTTGCGCTATATACAAACCGCTACGCTCATCTTCAATGCAACACAAATTGCGTTCGCCCTAGTAAATAGCAATACGTCACGGCATAATTGTTATGTGGTTGATCTGACCAAAGATCACAGTTTCTGGGGCACTACTAGTTTGTAATCAGTCTAAGAAAAAGAATAATCATTTGATTATATTTATATATAATCAAAATGATTATATGATTAATCAAATGATTATTCTTTTTCTTAGACTGATTACAAACTAGTAAAAAAACTCTCGCCTAAACCACACTTTCACTTAATTTACAGTAAAAATCCACATAGGGATCTCTATCGTTGCTCCTGTTGATGAAATTAAATCGATTTGTCTTGTATTTCAACGTATCAATTTCAAGATAAGCATTAAATATCTTCTTTTAATTGGCTAAACTCTCATTGATGAAGGGGTGAAATCAAACCTTTGGGATGTAAGGATGATAATGGCAGGAAAAAACAAAACATATTGCTTTTTCAGATAATCTCTCAATATTTTAATGATTTACATTAAATACTTACATTAGATTGGAATTCTCATGAAATCCCACAACAAATCAAGCATTATAGTTATGTAAATGTTATAACATTTGGAGTTCAATAGGTCCCTAGGTACAGGACAAAATTATATCAATGCAAATCACCAAATCACCCCAGAAAACACACAATGCATGGCATTATAGCACAGATATTATAGATGATCTTCAATTTCGGCTCATTTGAAATTATAATCATGTTAGGCTCTACACAATCACCAAGAAAATATAAATAAAGAGCACCTTAAACACACAAAGCTGGAATGGATCACAGCAACACATATAGGTACCTATGTCATAGGCCGTGGTACATACCTACCTACTGAAGGCAATCACCGAAATATTAAATATATATTATACCAAAACACACAAATGAACACACAAAAATAAACCAGAGAGGCACATCTTTAGGTAAAACGACAATTAGGCAAATGAAGCAATTCATGCATATACACGACACCGCTACACGACAAAAAAAGAACATGTAGTACTTCCTAGATAACAATCACCAAAATCTTGCCTGAACACACAAAATCAAACCAGAAATTACACACACTGTAAAAAATTTATGTCAAGAAATATACTTTCGTTACAGGTGCACTCAAATATGGGCATTCAAACAAATGGAAACACCTTTTCCTTTGGCACCAAAGTACCAACAACCTAACCTAACACGACACCAGAAACTATGGTACAGCTCCTCCTGAAAGTCAATATATCCCGTGAAGTGGTCACCGTGTGCTTGAAAGGCACAAATTATATTTTCAAAAATATTATCCAGTGGTTTATTTAGTGACATCTTGACTCGATCGTAATACGACAGAAGCACGATCTCTGCTCCGCACTGCACTGCACCAGCACATCTGATGACAGCAGCTGAGTCCCGGGAATAGCTTCGGGACAGTCCGTTCGTATTCGGTACTTGGCGACGCTAGTGAAATTTAAATTTTGTTCCCCCCTGACGCTTGCGCGTTGTGGGTGTGCTTGACTACTTGGAAGTAGAAACAAACGGCGGCCATTGTTGTCTCGTAGCGTTTTGGCCGGCTTGGGTTCTGGATAATCCGTGTTGTAAAAGTGATTCTACAGTGTTTATAGTTATAATCACACCTTCAAAATGTTAGAGATACGCTACACGCGTAATCTCTTCCTTCGTGGAATGAGCGTTGTATATTTATTCGCGTTCACTTCATTTTATTTACAAATACCAGGTACGTTTTGAGATAGTAGTGACAGCGTGTTCTATCCCACTTTAATAATCACTCATCTTATCGCTAATTTCGCCTTTGGGTTCTACAATAATTTCAAAGTTTTGGAACTTTATAGCTTTAATTAGTGTTTGGTCATTTTCACACACAGAAACAATCGTATTTTGTGTTACGTACCAACTTGCAAGCCCTGAGGCCATCCACCTCCATAAGTCAAGTTGGGTGTGTTCATTTTGTGTGTTTATTCAGGCTTCAAGCCATCTGTGGTTTCCAAGCCAGTCTCATGAGTATCCAGTTGTCAGTTTCAATTTCATTGCCTTGGAAATGAGTACCACATATTCATGCCATTGGCTTTGTACCGGCCTAGGTTAGCCTAGCAATGCGGTGTAGGAATTATAAAAGTTACCTACCTGTGTAGGTTGATTCATTAGGCCCACTGGAAAACACAAAGATTGCATTATTAATACATTTTACAATTGTCGAAAATTGCCCATGCACAAACTAACGACCCAATGAGATAACTTTGTTTACCAGCATGAAATGTGCTAACCAGAATGATTGTTATCATTCAACAATTTCAACAATTTGTGGTTACCAATGATAAACGATGTACGGGAAGCTAACGAAGAGTAAAGAAGAAAACTACTTTTTTGTGGACGGCAGAGTTTTGGACATTTTGTAGGCAGAGGAACTGCGATTTCGTAACTCTGTGCCGTTCTCGGCTGCAAAGTAAAACAAATTAACTTGGGCAACGATAGGGATTTTATCTATCAGAACCGATAACGGCATAGGTAACGTAGAATTTACATTATCGCTAGGCTGGTTCAGTGAGATTATTTCAGTCCGATGACCTGGCAGGCAGGCCATTATCATCCCTCCATCTTCCCTAACCCTACAAGGGCATAAGTAGGCAGGTACATTCAAACGTGTCTAGGAAGAGTTGTAGGTAATTTAGCTGAGTGCCATCTCATTTACCAGGATTGACTTGGGTACTAGAAGAGCATGACATTTTGGGACATAACTAATGTCTATCTACTTGAAAGATGAATCTCTGCTGAACATTCTGGACTAAAGAAAAGCTGGGATCACCAAATTAGCTAAATTGAGATAATGGCATTTGAATGTTGACATCATAGGTAGTTTGAGTCCGGTGCAGTTTTTAGTGCATTTTTTTAAAAATTGTCCACAAAAGTAAACTTGTACCTACTTTTAAAAGAAACAAAAACTATCTCATGATTCTTAAAGACATCATTAGTAACACAAGCGTGTCTGTCCAAGTTGGCGCACATTTTCGCACCGAATCGTTCAAGTTGTTGCCCTGATACGGCCACCTCGTTTGCGCCAGGCCTGTACGGACGCGAGGGCATCCTGCCGGCGCGAACGCAGCTGGACTCTGTGTCGGAGCCGCTGACGGCGCGACTCCAGCGCAAGCCGACGCTGCTGTGGTTCGCGCCGGCGCTCGGCGTCGAGGTGTCCGTGCTGATGGAGCTGTTGGCGCTGTTCGGGATCCTGCTGTCGTTCACCGCGTGAGTTAAGAGTCCCAGTTTCGGCTAAAATATGTCATGAAATTAGATTTTTTAAAAATGTTTTCATGGAATTTTTAGGAAAGTTGATAAGTTAGCAAGTCCTCTTGGGCATTGGCTGTTGAACTATGTTGTCCCTTAACATTTCCTTTCTTGTTTGTTTTTAAACTATTAATACCAACCTACTGGTGTCTTTTGTACCTACTATTTGAGCAATAGACCAACAAACAATAAGTTTAGAGTGTGAGATTTCATTCAATTTTTATGTTAATAGTATGGAAGGGGGTGTTAAATGAGAACTGTTTTAATGTCCATCTACAACCGACATAGCCGTAAACATTAAAGTAATGCTTACGTCAACGTAATCCTATCTGTTGTTCTGTTGTTCTGTTCAGAACACGTGGCTTACGTATGGTCCAACGGTTAGCCAATCAAATCATGGCAAAAAAGCATAGGCATATTGGATAGCATTTTGGTATGTACAATTGTTTTGAATTTTGGCAGACAAACATTTTTTGACAGAAATGCTGTAATTATGTTTTCATCAAAAGCTAATGACATTTTAAGTAATTATTTTAAACTAATTAATCAAACCAATTAATTAACAACTGAGTACAAACACGGAATACGCCTGGTTGTCAGTAAACAGTCGGCAATTGAAACAGTGGGCAGTGGAAGTAGTACGCAATGAAAAGTAGTCGTCACTGAATACAGACGATCTGATTGGTTCTCACTTACGGGGAAAATGTACCCGTAAACCACAAGTTTGGCCCAGTCAAACTTAATGTTTACGTTACGTCTACATTACGTAACGTTGAGTTCTTATGTTTGTTGTAGCTAGTCTTATGGAGACCCATGCGTCAAACTTTACGCATATTTCTATTGTTATGTTATGTTTACGGCTCTGTTTTATGTAGATGAGCCTTTACACTGGTGTCACATAACTTAACAGTTAATTAAATTTCAAGTATATGCCTCTGGTTCCGGTTCTATAATATTCTAAATACCTGCCAGTTTCGATGTTGGTTCTTAAAATTCACATGATTAACTGTTTACATTCCGAAAGAATTATTGGTAATTTACGGTTTCTTTCTGAATCTGGTTTCGATCATTGGAAAAAACATACTGAGACGATAATCTAGAGCAAACTCTTTAGGTTTATATTAGACTAAAATCAATGCAGCCCATCTGCACTGCTGTTAATTCAAAGTCTAGTTTGATGGTGTAGTTTTCGGTCTGGCTCTGTTTTGACTGACTTGTGGCCCTAAAAAGGACCTTGGTCGGCTGTTCATCAGCATTGGCGCCGACGTCGTCAGGACTGTAGACTGGACTGTAGTTCCGAAGATGTCGGTGCCAACGCCGACAAAACGTCAAGTCTGTCAAATCAGAGCAAGACCGTACCGTAGCTCTGAACCACTCCGTCATACCAAAGCCTAGTTTGTACTCCCACTGACCAGCATCTGTCTTCCAGCTTCGTCTCACAGAAGTTCTGCTCGGCCTTCATGTTCCTGGGTCTCTGGTCGCTGTACTACTCGCTCTACCAAGTCGGGCAGACCTTCATGTGGTTCCAATGGTGAGTACCTTCCTACTGCGTCGGAAATTATTGATGTGATAATATCATTAATTTTAACGATTGATATTCCGTATGGGTAGTTCTTTTATAACTGGGTGCCTGCTTTTGTTAACTAGTTGTTAGCTTTGAGTTGAATGGCTGTATCAGCTGTAAGAGCGAAAATCTGGGTGGAACTGGATTCAAACCTTACTGCTAGAGATACCTACACTCCATGACATTCTAAGAAGGAAAGTGGATTTAGGTACATCTTCATTGAAAAACCACTGCTGCTGCTAGACACGAGCTAAGAGTTTCAAAACTGCCCATAGAGCCTTTTGTCTGGCTCAAGACATGGCTTGTGAGTTTTGAAATTCATGGCTCGGGTCTAGCAGCAGTGGGTCCTCGAGGAAGATGCAAATCCAGGTAGGACATAGTGGACTTGAGTCAAAGAAATTTAATTGCAAATCCGCTCTCCTTCTTAACGTTAAATGGAGGTTCGATCTAGGTATAATGTCTGGGTAGCCCTTCTATCTTTTGGCTTACCCACTACCTATGTCCCTTAGTTCATAAGCGCAGTGTGTATTGGTATTTGGTTTTATATCCAAATATATTGAACCTCGACTCAGCAGCATATTTTGAAAGCAGATATTTTGATCGCTAACCTAACCTCTTAAATTTCTTAAACTCAGGTCTGCTTCGTCCTATCTTTAGCACTAGTTTTGAAAAACGACTATTTAAGTCGTTAACCTAACCTAACCTTGATAAAGCAACTAGGATATGTTACGAAACGTCGCGAAACCAGTGAGACTTTTGATTTAGCATTCAAATCCCAGTTTAAAACAGTTGTTTCCAAATCCTAACCCCTTTTTGCAGGGACTTGTTGCTGCTGGAGGCCGGGTTCCTCTCTGCGCTGGCGGCTCCGCTCCGCTACGGCCGACGCAAGCAGCGCGGTTCCGCGGCCGACGCAGTCGCGTTCTGGCCCGTGCGCTGGCTGCTGTTCCGTCTCATGTTCTCCTCGGGCGTGGTCAAGCTGAGCAGCGGCTGTCCGCAGTGGTGGGGGCTTTCCGGTGAGCGCACTTGGTTTCGGTGCATATATAAGGGCATATTTTGTTGTGGCCATTTAGGCTTCAAGAAAACCATGTAGGCTTGGATTGGCCCAAAGGGCATATTTTGTTTTTGCCATTTAGACTTGAAGAACACCATGTAGGCTTGGATTTACCTGAACGGCATATTTCGCTAGGACTGGAGGATTCTAAGACCGGCTTGCACAATGGCAGGCTGAGGAACTAACGGTCCGTTAGCTTGCCCTCAAGGCGACTTATTGGCTGTTAACCGACTGAATGATCTGATAATTCTCCAACCAGCTAGTGAGCAAGTGGGGCCACGTCATTTTAATTTTAGTTTGTTTGTTTTTATTTTCAGCTTAGGAGTTAGGTACATATCATCATATTTACAGTTACATACAATTCCGGTGGCTGTTAGTCATTTAAATACAGATTTACAAATATTGTTTAGTTCTAGCAGAGTAGGAAACCCTTTCGTGCTTTCCTTTGGCAGCTCGTTCCACGTTCTTGAGGTCCGACCGAGGAGGGAGTACCGTCCAATGTTTGTACTGTAGTGTTTGAGGTACAGTTCGTATTGGTGGTCCAGTGTCGGACGCTTGGCCAGCTGCTTGAGGCCTTGGTCTTTGCTTGCAGCGTTGGCGGTGCACTTCGAGTCCCAATGCCTGCCCACGTGTCTGGCTTGGTTCGCCCACCATCTGCCGCAGTGGCTGCTGCAGCTGTCCACGGTCTACGCCAACGTGGCGGAGCTCGGGCTGCCGCTGCTGTTCTTCGTTCCCGTCAAGGCCGTCAGGACCGTTGCGTTCTACGCACAGGTGAGTGTTAGACGCCGCGGAGGTCCTGGATATCGATGCAGTCGATTCCGTAAACGACGTGGCTTTTACGCTATGTTTTCACGGTTCAATGTTTCGTTCAATGCATTGAATTCAAGGTGGAATTCAATGCATTGAACCGTCTGAACAACAATTGGATTCAATGAATCGTTGAATGAAAGCTATTCAAGGTTGAATTCAATGTTTTCTCATTTATGACATGTTCTAAATATCGTTCAATTTTCCTTTCAATAGAAGTAATTGTATGTTACTGCCTTCTAGAAACTACGATTTTGGAAGGCTGTTCTACCATTTTAAATGATTTTAGAACATTGAGTAGTGTAAACGGCTCTTCAAGAGCATTCAATGTTTCGTTCAATGCATTGAATTCATTGCATTGAACGAAACATTGAACCGTGTAAACACAGCTTTAGAAAGAAGTTTCGACAGTGATTTCGTTGTTGTGAACTTAAATAATCGAAAACAAAAATTGAACAGCAAAGGTAATGCTGTTAATGCCAGTGACACAACCTAATCTCCCTGGTTCCGACAGGTGTTCCTCCAAGTGGCCATCATCCTCACGGGCAACTACAACTTCTTCAACCTGCTGACCTTGACCCTCTGTCTCTCGCTGCTGGACGACTCGTACTTCATCGCGCCCAAGCCGCTGACCAAGATGACCAAGAAGGAGCGCGCGGCTGCCATCGCCGCTCAGCCCAGCAAGGTAGGCCATCCAACGTCTGACTCGGCGCAGTGTTGCTTAACTTGGGTAGTTGATGAGCCCAGCAAGGTGGGTGTTTGTAGTTTATTTTCAATCAATTGGTTCAATGGTCTGCACAAGGATAACGTAACTTTAGCGTCGTGCCGTTTTCGGTTCTGGTGGATAAAATCCTTACTGTTGTCTTGCCTGCGTTAATTTTTTAACTTTGTAACCGAGAACGGCGAAATCAGTTACGTAACTGCACTGCAGGCTCATGAATCATGATATTCCTGTTCAGAATCCCCAGATACACTTTCCAGACCACAACTTTTGTCGGATCATGATCAAACAAATATCCACACAATCCTCATGCTTTTGACGACCAATTGTCACGCTTTGCGTCTTGAAAACCCGTCTGGAAATCCAAAGAAAAATTCGTTCAATCATCACTCACAATTCAGACATTTGGACTTAATTGGACAAAACTTATGGACAACTTGTGACTCACAAGTTGTCCATAAGTTTTGCTCGGATGAAATATTTGTTCCTTTTTATAGCCCATGCCACACGCAAAAAATTAATATATATTTTTTGTGTGGCTTTCAATAGCTTTTGTGTACTCGTAACATCTTAATTTCTTAGACTGGTGTAAGCAACAAATTGAGCAATCAAATCCCACTTTCAAATAGTTTTTTTCAACTCTTACGTCTATTTTTTCGTCCCATTTCCTGCCGTTATCTTCTCAAAGATGAAAGCTCTAGCCAGACATCTTTGGTGACTCCTGTTTTCCCTGTGGCAGATCTGGGCCGTGTTATCGACGGTGGCTACGCTTGTCGTGTACGCAGGAGTCGTGTACGCGACGGTCGTTCTGTTCGGCGTTACGATGGGAGCTGACGGCTTGCCCAAGGCCAGCATCGGTGAGTCGACTCGTTATCCAAATCAACTAGTCAATATCTAGTTAATATATTATAGTTAATATCTTTGTATCAATCTTGTTCATATCTTCATAAAATATCTTTGTAACAATCTTGTTAATATCTTCAGTAAATATCTTTGTATCAATCTTGTTCATATCTTCATAAAATATCTTTGTAACAATCTAGTTAATATCTTCAGTAAATATCTTTGTAAATATCTAGTAAATATCTCAATAACAAGATCTAGTTTTCAAGCTATTAACTTTTCAGCTTTATGGAACAGACAGAAGGTTACCCAGATGTTCCACTCCCATACTAAAGCAGCTACGCGAAAGCCCTCCGCCCGCAATAATGGTTTTGCCGGCAGTCAAGGGATGGAGCCACTGTTTGTTGTAATATCACCTGAAACTAAGGTGACTGTAACCGCCTGAGGAACATTGGGTCCCTTGATTATATTGACCTTGTGCCATGGCCTGGTAGATGATGTTAAAACAGGTTGTCAACGCACAGCGATTGCCGGCCAAATTACTAGAATCAAATTTTTGCCGTATTCATAGCTAGTTGTGGTAGAATGTCTGGGTAACCTTATATCTGTGACATTGCTGTTGCTAGGTATCGTACAATGTCCGGGTAACCTTATATCTGTGACATAGCCATAGCTAGGTATGGTAGAATGTCTGGGTAACCTTATATCTGTGACATAGCCATAGCTAGGTATTGTAGAACATCTGGGTAACCTTATATCTGTGACGTAGCTAGTAATGTGGGTTTTCCGGAAAAATTCATTCTGGAAAATTTCCGTGAAAATTTCCGGAAACTTTCCGGAAATTTTCCCAACTGTTTTTCTTTGCGGCCATCAATGCGATGTGACGGCATGGCCCCCATGACACATAAATCTTGTGGAAAGTACACCAAGAGCTTGCCGAAAATTCTTTCCAAATTCAGTTGCCTGACGAAACCGTCACTGGCTATGAAGTTTAGATGGTTTAGATGGAGGAGTATGTGGATGTTGGAAAAACAAACTTGTGGGTTGTGAATTGTTGAACATATATAGGTGTATACGGACAGTCCTTGTTGTGTGATGTTTTGGTAAAATAGCGCTAATATGCGCTTGGAACTTCCTTCATCTTGGCAGTGGATAGTTTCCACTTACCAGACTCTTTGTACTACAAGACTACCTTGCTTAGTGAGTCAGTAAAGCTATGCCAGTTAGTGAGGACTTATGTGACCCATTGCTATGAAGTTTGAATCCTGCTTGCCAAAAAATGCATCTAACATGATTTCCTTTAAACACGTTATGCGTAGTTTTCATCATGGAAGAGGACTATACAAAAAAAAACAGACAAAACATAGTATTTGAGAAGATGGAAATTTTCCCGGAAAGTTTCCATTTTTGCGAAATTTTCAATCGGAAATTTTCCGACCCACATCCCTAGACGTAGCCATAGCTATGGAAGGTAGAATGTCTGGGTAACCTTATATCTGTGACGTAGCCATAGCTAGGTATGGTAGAATGTATGGGTAACCTTATATCTGTGACGTAGCCATAGCTAGGTATGGTAAAATGTCTGGGTAACCTTATATCTGTGACGTAGCCATAGCTAGGTATGGTAGAATGTATGGGTAACCTTATATCTGTGACGTAGCCATAGCTAGGTATGGTAAAATGTCTGGGTAACCTTATATCTGTGACGTAGCCATAGCTATGTATGGTAGAATGTCTGGGTCTGCAAAACGTGCTTCAGAGTGACGTGACCGCCCCCTCCCTTCCAGCCTTCACCCGCGCGGACTTTGACTGGGCGCTGGGTCGCGCCATTCCCGGCGCCGTCCTGGTAGGCGCTGCGTCTCTGGCGCTGACGACGGCGCAGGCGCTGACGCGGGCAGTGCAGGAGCCGAGCGCCGGGGCGAAGGTCGGCGCGGCCGGCGCCGTGACCTTGTACGCGGTGGCGGCCGCCGGGCTCTTTGCGCTCACCACGGTATGCGAGTGGCACTTTCATGTGTTTGTTGACGGTCTTGACACTTGACGTCAAAACAGTTATTTTTAAACTTTTCTACCTACAAATATATCAACTAGGGTTGTCAATCAATTACGATTCATCAATTCGATTAATCGATTATTTGAAAAAACGATTAATCGATGTCACTAACTTTATCTGAAATATCGAAATTCCAACAAAAACGACAGAAATGCGAATATTTGCTTAGGGCGCACTTTTTTAAATGTAAGTTACACAAAACCCCACACAGCTGTGTAGCGCTGGTTGATCTGAAGCTTTGTAGCAATGGAGGAAATCATTATGTAGACTCTAACCTCAAATTTGATAGAGTGCGTCTTTTCAGAAAAATTGAAAAAGCGCCGTTTTTTAGATATTTATTATAGTGCAAATGTGAACCTGAAAATTGAAAATACCTCCGATTTACAGAATAATTCCACTTTTTTTTTTGTGGAAAAAATCGATTAACGGATTCAATTAATAAATTGAATATCAGTTTTCATTTCCATTAGATAATAGATTTGAAAAAAATAATCGTTTGACATCCCTAATAATAACGGAAGTCAATCGGTTACGATTAATCGTTGTACTAACCACGATTTCGCTCTGACCACGTTATGGAGGTTGTCGTGTTTGTTGGGGTGTATATTTTTATTCCTATTAGACAGAATGGTCCTATGATTGTCTGCTTTTAAGTTTTTCAGATTTATTCCTACTGTTTTGAATTTATAGTCATACTTTCTAGTTTTTGTGGTCTTGTGTGCAGCTGAATTATGCAGGTTTGTCAAGTTTTTTGGGTGAAAGGAATCATTTGAGTACTTCTAGATGCCTACTAGAAAATATCGTCCTTTATTGGGATTTTTGACGACATGTGCTACAAAATGTACGAGTCGCGCATCTTGACGCTACTTGGGTTTAGATGGGAGATCTTGGTTTTATTTTAAAGGTAGACCTACAGAAAAAAATTATTTATACATTATTTTCACCAATAACTGTCTGCTTATAAATCTGCTTTTTCAATTTCAAAATTTGAATATCGATTCCAAATCTTGACATTGCGAAGTGACCGCCATAAAAAGTCACTCCCAAAAGTGAACCGCTGCCAAGGGAAGGCAAAATACGGGCGGAAAACAACCCCTACACCCTTGCTGAAATCTTAGAGGGCTACACACAAAGGCTGTTTGCACGCTCATAAATACATAGTTTTATTTTGCCTCTGCCGTGGGTTATAGAAGTGAAAAAATGTATCTGAGTGCAACTTGTCTGGAGATGAGAATTTGGTCTTTTACCACTGAAAAATTATTACTGAATCTGAATGGTTTGAAAGCCCTAAAGGCCCATCTACAACCAACATAGCCGTAAACATTAACGTAATGCTTATGTTAACGTTATGTTGTCCTTAGATAAGTTGTTCTGTTCAGAACATTGTCTTACGTAGTGTCTTAAGGTTAACCAATTAAATCACGTCAAAAAAGTAATAAGCATTTTAGATTGCATTTTGGTACGTACAATTGTTTTGAATTTTGGCAGAAAAGCATTTTTCATCGATAGCTTATGATATTTTAATTAATTATTTGATAGTAATGAATCGAAACAATCAATTTCCTAATAACTGAGTACGAACACGGAATACGCGTGGTTTTCTAGTAAACAGTTGGCAGTGGAAGTAGTCGGCAATGATGAGAAGTCGGGAGCCGCAACTAGTCGGCACTGAATACAGACGATCTGATTGGTTCTCACTTACGGGGAAAATGTACCCGTAAACCACAACTTTGGCCCAGTCAAACTTAATGTTTACGTTACGTCTACATTACGTAACGTTGAGTTCTTGTGTTTGTTGTAGCTAGTCTTATGGAGACCCATGCGACAAACTTTACGCTTATTGCTAAGTGAATGTTATGTTTACGGCTATGTTGGTTGTAGATTGGCCTTAACTTGTAGTTTGCAGAGGTCTGGATTTTTCGCTAGATCCTGCAAGTTGATCTAGCGGTGTCTATTTCAACGAATCGTGTTCGACGTAGCTAATTGCGCTGCCTGCCTCCAGGTGCCGTTGTCGACTCTGCACCCGGCCACCGGGAACGCCACCGTGCTGCCCGCGGTCCGGGCCTGGCACTCGAGACTGGACCACCTGCACCTGGCCAACGCGTACGGACTGTTCCGCTCGATGACGGGCGTGGGCGGCAGGCCCGAAGTCGTCGTCGAGGCGGCCAATCATCTCGACGGGCCGTGGCTCGAGATCCCCTTCAAGTACAAGCCCGGCAACGTCAACGGGACGCTGGCCTTCGTCGGTGAGTTTCGAACCTTGCGCTCAACGCAGATAGCCAGGATCGAACCTTGCGCTCAATGCAGAAAGCCAGGATCGAACCTTGCGCTCAATGCAGATAGCCAGGATCGAACCTTGCGCTCAACGCAGAAAGCCAGGATCAAACCTTGCGCTCAACGCAGATAGCCAGGATCGAACCTTGCGCTCAACGCAGATAGCCAGGATCGAACCTTGCGCTCAATGCAGATAGCCAGGATCGAACCTTGCGCTCAATGCAGATAGCCAGGATCGAACCTTGCGCTCAATGCAGATAGCCAGGATCGAACCTTGCGCTCAACGCGGATAGCCAGGATCGAACCTTGCGCTCAATGCAGATAGCCAGGATCGAACCTTGCGCTCAATGCAGATAGCCAGGATCGAACCTTGCGCTCAATGCAGATAGCCAGGATCGAACCTT
The DNA here is from genome assembly GCA_921293005.1 of Nemoura dubitans. NCBI lineage: Eukaryota > Metazoa > Arthropoda > Insecta > Plecoptera > Nemouridae > Nemoura > Nemoura dubitans. The sequence continues at coordinate 13,286,324 of OV121078.1, read as the reverse complement.
GCGCTCAATGCAGATAGCCAGGATCGAACCTTGCGCTCAATGCAGATAGCCAGGATCGAACCTTGCGCTCAATGCAGATAGCCAGGATCGAACCTTGCGCTCAATGCAGATAGCCAGGATCGAACCTTGCGCTCAATGCAGATAGCCAGGATCGAACCTTGCGCTCAATGCAGATAGCCAGGATCGAACCTTGCGCTCAATGCAGATAGCCAGGATCGAACCTTGCGCTCAATGCAGATAGCCAGGATCGAACCTTGCGCTCAATGCAGATAGCCAGGATCGAACCTTGCGCTCAATGCAGATAGTCAGGATCGAACCTTGCGCTCAATGCAGATAGCCAGGATCGAACCTTGCGCTCAATGCAGATAGCCAGGATCGAACCTTGCGCTCAATGCAGATAGCCAGGATCGAACCTTGCGCTCAATGCAGATAGTCAGGATCGAACCTTGCGCTCAATGCAGATAGCCAGGATCGAACCTTGCGCTCAATGCAGATAGTCAGGATCGAACCTTGCGCTCAATGCAGATAGCCAGGATCGAACCTTGCGCTCAATGCAGATAGTCAGGATCGAACCTTGCGCTCAATGCAGATAGCCAGGATCGAACCTTGCGCTCAATGCAGATAGCCAGGATCGAACCTTGCGCTCAATGCAGATAGCCAGGATCGAACCTTGCGCTCAATGCAGATAGCCAGGATCGAACCTTGCGCTCAATGCAGATAGCCAGGATCGAACCTTGCGCTCAACGCAGAGAGCCAGGATCGAACCTTGCGCTCAACGCAGATAGCCAGGATCGAACCTTGCGCTCAACGCAGATAGCCAGGATCGAACCTTGCGCTCAATGCAGATAGTCAGGATCGAACCTTGCGCTCAATGCAGATAGCCAGGATCGAACCTTGCGCTCAATGCAGATAGCCAGGATCGAACCTTGCGCTCAACGCAGATAGCCAGGATCGAACCTTGCGCTCAATGCAGATAGCCAGGATCGAACCTTGCGCTCAATGCAGATAGCCAGGATATCTTTTTTGCTATTTGTGTCTTTTTTGTAATGCAGAGTCTCGCGAGTATGCGCTTTTTTACTTAACCGTAAGAGATAAACTATTGACTTAAGCGAGGAAGTTGTAGATAAAAAATCAATCTGTGCTGGTAACAGAGCCTTGTTCTCAATTTTAATCTCCTTCATCTCTTTTTCAATTCACGTAAAAGCGCAAAGAAGAGCAAAATACAACATTTTTAGAAGCGGCGTTGGCCCTTTTTGACCCAAAAAATGGGCAAACGGGTCCGTTACCGACACAGATTGATTCTTTATCTACAACTCCCTCGCTTACTTCAATGTTTTATGGCTTAGTAAAAAATGCGCTTACGTCTGACTCTCTGCATTTGCGCTATCTCGCAGCTGCGCGGGAGTTAGTCGGGCCTCTTAAGTACTATCTTTATAGACTCTCATATAAAATATTCATATAATTAATCTTGAGTCGTCCGTACCGTCATGTATTTTCAGCAGAAGCTTGTCTGCCAGGCTTCTAAGCTCGGGTAAAACCCGGTGTACGCCTTTGCTATTGGCATTGCAGTAGCCACAAAGTTCCTGGCCAAGCCTGGGGAGCGATCATGTAACTTTTTTTCATTCGATTTGGCTCGAAATCATTCAATTTCAAATCACTGCCCATGTTAAACCATAGGCAGTGATATTTAAAACGAATCATTTTGAAATCACAAAGTAACATGATCGGTCTCCAGGTCGCACATAATCCGTGATGTAGTGAAAGATCCGTTTCTTCCAGCCCCGCACCAGCCGAGACTGGACTGGCAGATGTGGTTCGCCGCGCTGGGCACGTACCACCAGAACCCCTGGCTGATGGCGCTGGCCTACCGCATCCTGGAAGGCCAGCCGGACGTTCGGCAGCTGCTGGACACGGCCCGGTCTCCGTTCCCGGACAAGCCGCCCAAGTACGTCCGGGCCTCGCTGTACACGTACCACTACACGGCGTGGGAACAGCGGTGAGTACGGACAAGGCCATCACACAGCTTTTAACCGGAGCTGATATTCATTGGTTCTCGTGGCCAATACATTGCCAGAGATTGTCGGAAGCATTTACCATAACAGAACTCTACTGGATGCTTGCATTTCAGTAATGCCGATCAAAAACGGTCGGCGCCGTTTCACTCTCGGCTGCCTGAAAGGCAAGCTTACCATATTATGCTCGATGCCCTAAGCCGGTGGTTCTCAAAATTGTTTTCCACAGGGCCACATTAATCTCTGTGGGCCGCAAAGGGTAAATTGACATCAAACGTGCGAATTTCCAGAATGTAATATATAGCGTTAACTTGTGGGTATTGGTTGAACGCATTCTCCTAACTTGCACCAGCTTGTAAGTTTGATAAATGAAAATCAACATTGCTTACAACACAATCAGGGGTTTGGATGTTCAATACACAAGAAAAATTTGAAATGGAGAACTTCATGGTGCAAATCTATGTGTCTCAGGGAGTTTTGACCCTACACATTTCTTAAATTTAGACACTTTTTAATAGGGTTGTCAAACAGTTATTTTTTCCAAATCGATTATCGAATAGAAATGAAAGCTGATGATAGATTATGAATAGATTTTTTCGATTTTCCCCCAAAAAGATCGTGGAATTGAGGCAAGATATGATGTATTCTGTAAATCGGAGGTATTTTCACTTTTCAGGTTCACATTTGCACTGTAATAAGTATCTAAAACGGCGCTTTTTCAATTTTTCTGAAAAGGCACACTCTCTCAAATTTGACGTTACAGTCCCGAGAATGATATCCTCCTTGGCTACAAAGCTCCAGAAAAGCCAGCGCTACACAGCAGTGTGGAATTTTGTGCAACGAAAATTTAAAAAAGTGCACCTTCAGCAAATCTCAACATTTTGACGTTTTTGTTAGAATTTCGATATTTTCGATTATTTTAGTGTCGTCGATTAATCGAATCTATTAATCATAATCGATTGACACCCCTACCACTGCGCTTAGTGATCACAAGGAAGCCAAGTCTTTTGTGCCACCATTTATATATGGCAAAATAAAACATCAACTACGGTCGGCACCGTCTGCAATCCCGCCTGCCTGAAAGCCCCGACTCACCTTCCCGTTCGTTCCCGCAGCTCTGCGCCGGCGGTGTGGACTCGTGAACGCCGCGGCGAGTACTTTCCGGTGTTCTCGCGCGATCACCCGCCGCTACTGGACTACCTGCGCGGCCTGCGCATCTTGCCGGCGCCGCCCAAGGTGCCCGCGCTGCCGGGGCTGGACTTCGTGCTCGGCCACATCAGGTAGGCACCAGCGTCGGGGAAGACCGTTTTGAACTGCAGCCTCCAGCCTGGAGCCCGGCGTTATGCGCTGTCCCGTACTGTCCTTGGGACGGCAGCCTGGAGCCCAGCGTTATGCGCTGTCCCGTACTGTCCTTGGGACGGCAGCCTGGAGCCCGGCGTTATGCGCTGTCCCGTACTGTCCTTGGGACGGCAGCCTGGAGCCCAGCGTTATGCGCTGTCCCGTACTGTCCTTGGGACGGCAGCCTGGAGCCCGGCGTTATGCGCTGTCCCGTACTGTCCTTGGGACGGCAGCCTGGAGCCCAGCGTTATGCGCTGTCCCGTACTGTCCTTGGGACGGCAGCCTGGAGCCCGGCGTTATGCGCTGTCCCGTACTGTCCTTGGGACGGCAGCCTGGAGCCCGGCGTTATGTGCTGTCCCGTTGTAGCAGCAAATATGGACGACAAATCTGGCTCTGTGACGTTATATGCTGTGTGAAGTAGTGCCTCAGCCCACGTGTCTCAGGCAGTCAGTTTATTCAGTGTCATCTTGTTTCTAGCTTTGGGTTTTCTAACCTAATTTGGAATTGGAAGTATAAATATAAAAAAAAACTCGAAATTTCTTGTCCAAACCTACTCGCAAGTGCAAATTTCCACTCGCTATAAAATAAAGGGGGAGGGGGTTGGAGAGGGGGTCAAAAACTAAAGTGCACCTAACCTACAAATCCGCGAAGGCCCACAAGTGCGCTTACAGCCGTTAACATGTCGCTTGCCAGGTGCACTAAAATAGCGCTTGTCAATGGCGGCACTAGGGTCATAAATCTCCGGCGGGGGTCCGTTTGCAGCCAACTGCAGCAGGTCACGCAGTGTTTCAGTGCTGAGTGACGGTCTCTGCTTTGTTGTGATGCGATTGACGCAGCTGAACCCTCGTTCACAAGGGGCGGTGGACACGGCAGCACACGCCACTGCTTCTTTAACTTCGCGAAAGATCGCGATGCGGACGCTTTGGAATTACGCGATGGCAATTCCACGCGAAATTTGAATTTGGCAGCTGGCCAAATTCAGACATGGAAATGAGACATGGAAAAAACCTTCTTACGACGGGATTTTACTGACTCGCGAGGACTTAGTTTTCACTCGCAAATTGCGAGCTTGCGAGTGGAATTTTCGAGGGTGATCACATTAATGTCAAATGCGCGGAAATGCTCGGGAACAATTCTCTGTTTCGGCTTCTCTGCTTACTATAATCTAGTATTAAATATCAAGAAAATATAATGCAACGGGTTAGCTGCGGAAGAATGAATGGAACCAGTCAGATTTGGCTTCTTTGCTCACGTAATTGAATATAAATTCAATGCTCTTGCGAAGTGCGACAGGCTAGGTGCAAAGAAAGTCCATGGAAACAATATTGTTAGATTCAGCAAGGCTGCTACCTTCACACCCGAGGATGACATCATGGACGACGTCTGGGGTCCATATTTGTTGGAATCCACACATATGTCGTTACACCGTGCCGGGTACTAACCCCTGGATCTGTACGCAGGACGGCAGCCTCCGGTCTGGAGCCCAGCGTGATGTGCTGGGCGCTTCTCAGCGCCGGCGCTGCCATCCTGCTGACGTCGTCTGCGCGCAAGTGAGGACGCCGCGACCTTGGGCGCATGCGGTGGAAGATCGGCGGAGGAAAGCACGGCGTCGACGGCCATCTCGTTTGCGATCGCTGCGGTGGCAATGAGTCGACCAACGGCGTTGTACGCTTCGCCGACTCCTGGTTCCCTCGGCTGTTACTTGACCGTGACTTGACTTAACTGCATTTCACGTTGAGAAGGTGAGTGGATTTGCATCTTCCTCGAGGACCCACTGCTGCTAGACACGAGCTAAGAGTTTCAAAACTCACAAGCCATGACTTGAGTTGGACAATAAGCTCCGTGGGGAGATTTGGCACTCTTAGCTTGTGTCCAGCAGCAGTGGAAGATGCCTTCCACTCTCCTTCTACATGTGAAATTAAGTATAGAACCACCAATCACGAAAGAGCATGTTCAATTGTATCTTCCCGGAGTTGTGAAAGCTTGTAACACCGGTCCTAGTTCTTGTTTGATTATTCTAATGTCTGCTATTCAGGGTTGGTTTCGATCGGTGGTTTGCCGTTCGGCATCACAGGAAAGCCAGTTTGCTTTTTTTTATTTCTTCGGGAGACGTGCATTTTTTCCGGAACTTTTTCTCTGACAATTCCGTAGGTTTGGTTAACGCTGCTGAGTTGTTTTTAAAACATTTCAATGTTGTCTGTTATCGGCATCACTGACATGGACAGTTTAATCTTTCGGCAGATGTTCATTTTGTTATCTTATCTGCAAAGTTTCCATTTTTTTTAAACTATATTTTGGCAATATTATGAGTTATATAACAGAGAAGCAGGAGAAATAATTGTTATGGAAATAAGTTCATTGTATAACTTTCGTCTGAAAAGAGTTTCTCCCGTTTTTACATTGGTTTTTTTCTTGCAATTCTCTGAACTGGCTAAGATGTGCATTAACATTGACAATATCTTTTATGTACTTTCTTTACATTCTCAGTTACAATATTCTCTCTCTGTTCAAGCATCAACCACAACATCACTGCTAACGATTATTTGCAATTTATTCTCGCAGCTGCGAAATTCCAAGCGAAATAATTAACGGCTAATCGAACATGTTTTCTTTTGTCTTGAATCATTATTTAACATTGTGGCCACCATTTTGACGTCGAACTAAACTGCAACTTGCAGCAAGCGGTTCCAACTGAAATTGGATACCGTAGCTTCAAACGAATGATTTCATTTCACTTTGTAATCTGAAGTTTTCCGAAGTCTGATGATCTGTTTAATACGTAGATCTAGTTGTTGAATGCGGGTACGATGAATGCTTATTTTACTGTTTTTTTATGGCGATTTACATTTAAGACCATGTGTTCATTTGTAAAATGTGATTGAGAAGAATCGATAGAGATAGGACTGCACACTGGCACTAACTAACCCTTTTCGGTAACACTTTACAATTCGGTCCTTTTGTAGTTGGCAAGAAAACCCATGGAGACAGCAAAATGGGCTTCTTAAAAATCCATGGCTTTATTTTCTCTGTATGAACATATGAGAATGTCTGAATCTCATTACTTAAATAATAATCACTAGTTTCCGTGATATTTTGCTAGTGTAGAGATGATTTGGTTCACTATTTGCCAAGTACTGTTGGCATGTCTGGTGTGTATTGTATCTGGTACCTAAAACACTTTGTAATAAAACCACAATGTATAACAATGAAACATTGCTATTTAAAGGAAGAAAACTGAAACAATGTGTTTTGACGCAATGTTTTGACAGCTGGTCGTGTGGTAAGTTGATTGTGTCTAGCAGCAGTGGGTCCTCGAGGAAGATGCAAATCCACTCTCCTTCTTAACGTGAAATGGAGTTTACTTTGGTTGTGGCATGGGGGAGGTGAAATTGGTAATATCTTGTAGACTAGGTAGCTATTCAACCTCCCTACTAACGCACGGATATCCGATGGAATTTATTTTGCTTTTTGGTTTGTTTTTTCATAAAGTTTGCTAAAAATTTCGAAAAACCTTTTAAAAATTACTTTTCGGCAGCTTTCTCAACTCTTAACAAGCCTAATCACAACACAAAAATGATTCATTCTTTATTTGAAAGACTGATACATTTTAATAAGCTTTTTTGTTTTGAGCTCCCAATAAAAGTTTGCCTGTAAAAAGAAATGTTATAGATAAAAGAAAGCACCGCCCCCACACTCCACGTTAATGTTTGTTAAGCAAGCAGATTATTTGATATTATGATACAATCTATGCGGTGTAATGTATGTGATGTGGCGTAGCGTGAACCCCTCCCCCCGCAAAGCTTTTGATGGCGCCCCTCATACGCTTCTGGAAACAAACAAGTTAGTTTTGGGAAACCCCGCGCCGTTTGAAGTTGGTTCTGGTTTTGACGTTGACGAATTGGTAACCTTGGTTGAACGTTTCCGGTTGTCCGGCAATAACGAGCCGAGGTGGTCGGTGTTCAGTGGGCAAGCGGGTTGAGGAATGATTTATAGAACCGATACCTAGCTGCCGGTGCTGGCGGCTCGGGATGAGACTTTGGCTGGTATGATCGAGCTGGACTGGTGCTATAGCAAGTGAATGCAAGTGACTCGATGCCGCGTGTTGTATGGCAGTGAGCTGGCAAAACATTCAAAGAACCGGGAGCTGACGGTTCTGGCGGCTTTGGATGAGGCTGCGGGCGATTGGTGCTTAAAGCAAGTGCAGGGAAAGATAGTGTACCATCTCTCTCAGGAGTTTCCCAGCTGGGAGGCGCTATGGGTGCCTCCAGCTGTGAATTGCACAGAGACGTTATAAAGAGCCCGGCCCGATGTCAGGCGCTCGACGTCAGCGTCGAGAGGCCAGAAGGCGCCGGCGCTCCCTCGACCTCGGCGCTCCCTGGACCTCGGCGCTCCCTGGACCTCGGCGCTCCCTGGACCTCGGCGCTCCCTCGACCTCAGTGCTCCCTGGACCTCGGCGCTCCCTGGACCTCGGCGCTCTCTGGACCTCGGCGCTCCCTGGACCTCGGCGCTCCCTGGACCTCGGTGCTCCCTGGACCTCGGCGCTCCCTGGACCTCGGCGCTCCCTCGACCTCGGCGCTCCCTGGACCTCGGCGCTCCCTCGACCTCAGTGCTCCCTGGACCTCGGCGCTCCCTGGACCTCGGCGCTCACTGGACCTCGGCGCTCCCTGGACCTCGGCGCTCCCTGGACCTCGGCGCTCCCTGGACCTCGGTGCTCCCTGGACCTCGGCGCTCCCTGGACCTCGGCGCTCCCTCGACCTCGGCGCTCCCTGGACCTCGGCGCTCCCTCGACCTCAGTGCTCCCTGGACCTCGGCGCTCCCTGGACCTCGGCGCTCTCTGGACCTCGGCGCTCCCTGGACCTCGGCGCTCCCTGGACCTCGGCGCTCCCTGGACCTCGGTGCTCCCTGGACCTCGGTGCTCCCTGGACCTCGGCGCTCCCTGGACCTCGGCGCTCCCTCGACCTCGGCGCTCCCTCGACCTCGGCGCTCCCTCGACCTCGGCGCTCCCTGGACCTCGGCGCTCCCTCGACCTCAGTGCTCCCTGGACCTCGGCGCTCCCTGGACCTCGGCGCTCCCTGGACCTCGGCGCTCCCTGGACCTCGGTGCTCCCTGGACCTCGGTGCTCCCTGGACCTCGGCGCTCCCTGGACCTCGGCGCTCCCTCGACCTCGGCGCTCCCTCGACCTCGGCGCTCCCTCGCACCGCGGGGTCTGCGGGGGCGGTCGCTACGGCACTGAATGTGTGACCAAGATCCATAGCAACCAGACTTACTGATTGGTTCCGATCAAAAACCAGCGGCGAAAAGTCTTTGGCACAACTAGTGAAATGAAACATTAAAATAATCAAGCGTGGTCAAGGTCAATGCATGGCATCTATTAATAGCAGCAGAACATGGAGATTGATCTTAAGTATTTTTGCACTGCGCTTGAAGAATGAAGGATAACATTTAAAAACAAATTGTTTTGATCTTTCCAAGACTAACTCTACGCGGTAACATTTCCATTTTTAAGTTGGTCAGACTATACATCTTGTTTTTCGATTTGATATAATTATGCTTCAGCCTATCAGGACATAATATCAAGGGATCTCAACAAGGGAGGAGGGACTCATTTCAAGCAACGGAATTTCAACGGAAGCATGTTTGGTGGTGGAGTTGGTATTTGGTAGAGCAAAACATTTATTTGGATGACGGTTTCACTCTGGTGAGTTGGACTTGCTCGAGGTCCTAAAAAGGACCGAAAGTAATTCATAACAGAGTACAACCACCATCTAATCGTGGCTTTGAACCACTTTGCCATTCCAGAAATATATTTGTTTATTACAGTAAATGAAAATGTTATTAAGTTCGTTGGCATTTCATTTTATTCTCGGATGTGAAAATATTTTTTCAAAAGTAAAAAACATGAAAATATACTTTGAAATATTTAACATTATAGGTATTTTACACAATATTAAACTTTAACAACATTAATAATATGTATTTATTAACAATTGGTCATCCTTTACAATTGTAGCAAGAGCACTCGCTGCTCCGTCGTTACGATTGAGATCGAACATTAGAAGAAAAGTTATAATAACTAGGGCGAACGCAATTTGTGTTGCGTTGAAGATGAGCGTAGCGGTTTGTATATAGCGCATGAAAAGATTGAGGCAAAAAGCCTATGAAAATCATGGAGCAGCAAGCCTGACCAGTGCTTTCTCAAAAATTCTGATCACTTAAAAATGTAAACGATTCTGACCTTTCTTTGTTTCTGTCCGAGCTGTCGGGTAGCGGAAATATGCTCATTTTGAGATCATTGAGCAATGTTCTAATATCTGTCAAATCTTGAATTCAACTTCAAGTCCAAAAATCTGGTGTGATGTTTCGATTTGGTTCCGATGGTTACTAAAGGCAATAATCGAAATTGGCAAAATTTGATAACAATACGCCCTTTTAAATAAGTATCCGTACTTTACCAAACATCCCCAATTGTCGAATATTGCTATTTTTTCTGCTTTGAAGGGAAGAGGTATGGAGGATTTTCTTGAAAAACGCAGAGGGTCTAAGTTGAGAACAAAAGTAGACATCCTGAAAATTTCATCCCACTCGAAGCAGGCGTTTGGCCTGTAGAGCGCGCGCAAACACACATACAAAAAAAAAAAAAAACAAACAAACAAACAAACAAACACACACAAGTGCTTTTTTTAGCAGTAGTGAAATTGATGATTTCGCTACGCTCATCAAAAATTTGAAAAAATATAATTATAGGATACCTAACAAGGGAAGACTATACTCGCTTCAGCTAATGCCAAGAGTTTCACTCACAAAAGAGCAGCACATTTTAAAAATCAAGACACAAAATCAATAACAAATCCTTTTAAAGCAGAAATACTTAGCACCATCTCACATTTTCTTTTCCAACTAGTGGAAAACAAGTGGCACGTGCCAATATTTGGTCGTACCTTGAAACAATACCTACCAATCCTTGATTCATTCATGCATTCATTCATTCCATGACTAGCTGCTTGTCCTGTCTATATCAGTGATAATCGCTGACTCGGTTTTTTACGTGCATGTTCGGAGTTGTATGCATCTGTGAAACGAAGTATCGACGATGTAATTGAACTCGGCTAATTGTTGCGCAGTATATGTTCGATTGGTTTAAGCATTGATTGTGCAGTGAATATCGCTGACTCGGCGTGCAGGCTCGAACATGCATTATCACGAAGGGTTGTGTCGCCAGTGCAATATTACACGTTAAGTATTACGCAGCACCTAACCGTATCTAATGAACATTCAGAGATGTACATGCTAAATCTTTGACCTCAAAATTGCAGAAACAGAATAATTCACTTATAGTTTTGTATTAATGAAAATAAATGTTGGGTTACATATTCTACTTTTTGATTATTAGAAAAATTTAAAAAAGAAACATATCAATATAAAGAAAAGAGAAAGTATAAAGTTTTGATTTAATACAACGTGACTATACCAGCTAAAATTTTTGCCGATGTTGCATATTGCACGCTGCATGTGAGATGCTCATGATCACGTGTTTTCTCCGTGCTCTACAACGTAATACAAAGCTGATGACGTATTCCTCCGAAAGTGTGCCAGAACCGGCCTTTTTATACTGTTATCAACTTTTACTCTTCCAAAATAAAGGAGAATGTCTGCAGTTATTCAGCAAAAATCAAAAGGTGCTGGCTTAAAACTAGCTTAATCAAAGATGAGCTCTACGAATTGGCGGGCCTCACTATACTGATTGATAAGGTGACTAGAAATGTCAAGCAAGAATGTTAACACTTAAATTATTACTGAAGAATTTTGCAAAATTTTGACTTTGATCAGAAGGATTTTTTATGGAAATTTTTAGATTGCGTCATCTATGATGGTTACCGAGCGGTTGGCAATAAAACAGACAATGCCTTCCATGTTTGCAAATGTTCATCTCACAATCTCTTGTCTCTGGATGTTCCCCATCACACATTTCCTTTGGTGGTGAACAGAGCTCTAGTGTATTTAACACTTCAGCACAAGCAAGTAGATCTCTTCATCTGTGATCTCTTGGTAAAAATTTGATTCAAGAACCGACAACGTAATATTTTGGTGAGCCTAGATTCTCCAGAGGGGAAACGCCATCCACAATCTTGCAATGTAGCCAAGTCTGTTTGCGACATTTCACTCCCTGGGTCGAAACGTTGTATGATAATGTAATTTCGTAATTATTTTATTATAATTTTATATTTCGTTCACGCTCCTGTTTTTTCTTGTATGAATATTATTTGGAAAAACATGCACCCAAATCGCAATAGTACCTAGGTTTGCACAAAATCTATCGATGAAATCTCACAAAAAGAGTTAATATTCCATGAGTCTTTTGTTACAGCATCCAGTGCCTGTCTCATTCTTGATGCTATTTAGGTATTAACTTTACGATGAGGCAATACGCAGCGCCATCCTTGGTCGACATTTTGTGTCGGGCCCGTGCGACAAGAGGAGCTTGGCCACGTAAGTTTTTCCACGCTTGGTTGCACAATCCAGCGGTGTCTCGCCATTGTTGTTCCTTGCGTCTGTCTTCGCCTCGTAAAGAAGCAGCGCCTCCACGACGTTAATGCTTCCATTTGACGAGGCAATGTGCAGCGGTGTGTTGCCATCATTGTCGCGGCATTCGAAGTCGGCTCCCTTCGCCAAGAGCAGCTCCAACAGGTCTGTTCGGTGACACATTTCTGCACAATGCAGAGGCGTTTCGCCCTTGTTGTTTGTTGCGTCTATCTCTGCCCCATGACGAAGCAGAAACTCACCAGGTTCCTTTTTATCCCCTCTAGAGGCATTGTGCAGCGCAGTGTTGCCATCTTTGTCACGACACCGGATGTAAGCTCCCTTGGACAATAGCAACTCCATCACGTAAGTTTCGCCACTCGCGGATGCACAATGCAGCGGTGTCTCGCCCTTTAAGTTTCTTCTGCCCACGTTCGCCTCGTAACGAAGCAGCGACTCCACGGCTTCATTCTTTCCCAGTCTTGAGGCAGTGTGTAGCGGAGTGTTGGCATCGTCGTCACAACACTCAGTGTCGGCTCCGTTTGACAAGAGCAGCTCCACCACGGCTGGGTCCGAGCCGCGGCATGCATAATCCAGCGGTGTTCGACCCCTGTTATTTGTCTTGCCTATCGGTGCCCCGTTACGCAGCAGCAACTCCACGACTTGCTTTTTACCCCACATCGAGGCTGTGTGCAACAGTGTGCTGCCATCCTTGTCACGACTCTCCGAGCTGGCCCCGTTTGACAACAACAGCTCAACCATGGCTGAGTCCGAGCTCCGACATGCAGTGTGCAGCGGCGTCCGATCCCAATACGCCTTAGTCTCGATGTCAGCACCGGGTTGCGAAAGGAGGAACTTGACGATATCATGTTCCCCATTCTGGCAAGCGCCGTGAAGTGGACTGTCCCCACCAACAGTTTCCCTCAAGAGCAGCCAGTTCATGACCTCGAAGCGTTCACGAAACATCGCAACCCAAGCTGCCGTGTGACCCTTGGCTTCTCGGTGGTATCGACAATAACCCCTCCTCGCGACCAACAGCTTGATGGAGTCCAGGTCTCCAGCAAATGTGGCCCACAGAAAGGACGCGTTGAATTGTTCTCTAGACAACTTGTCAATCTGTGTGACTTCGATCGAGGCTCCTTTATCGAGGAGGACATCCATCACTTGGTACGCTCCACTCAGCGCAGCCACGTGGAAGGCGGTCAGCCCTCGACTGTTGACGGCCACCAAGTCCACCCCGTGTTCTAGCAGGAAGCGAACGCCTGACACGCTGTCTTTACACGTTGCGTAATGCAAGGCCGTGTTGTTATTCTTGTCCTTTTCGTGAAGGGACAGTCGCTTGTCGGCGAGGTACCCCAGCACCTCAACGTTTCCCCCTTCGGCCGCCACGTGGACCATGGTTTCACCCTTCGGTCCTCGACGTTGCAAATCCCCACCGCGCTCCTCGGCCAGGTAGCGAACAACATCGACACTTGCATCACTGGCGGCTTCGAGCATCACGTCTGTGTCGGGTTTCGGCCATGCTTCGTTGCTTTTGACTCCGTTCTTCAGAAATACGGCAAGTGCCTTCCAAGCTCGAAGTTGCTCTGCGTATTGCAAGGGTGTCCAGTCTGTGATTGTGTCAGCGATGTCGACATGAGCTTCATGTTGAATCAAGGTGTCCACGATGGCAATGAAGTCCTCATGATGGTCAGTGCCACTGAGAAACACTGCAAGGTGCAAGGCCGTCCGACCTCCTTTTTCCACCTCGTTGACATCGCAAGGGACGGATTTGTCACTAAGGAGTCGTCGTGTTTCTCTCACGTCTCGGTTGAGAACAGCGCAATGAAGAGAGTGGCCTTCCGACAGAAGCTGATTGAACATTTCGCCAACGAGCTTGTAGTCTGGGTCGATGATGGTTTTCTTGGTGAATTCCTTGTTGGCAGCGAAGTTTCTCGACAGCCACGAGGCAGCAAAAAACTCCGCAAAAGTTCTGTGCACGTACTTTGGGATGCCGTCGAAGACGTTCACAATGAAGCCGGTCTTCTCCCGCCCTTCGGACACTTCATTCAGGAACGTTACAAAGTCTTCTCCCTCGAAGGTCGCGTTGTTTCCAAACTGCAAGCGGCCAATCTCATCGCTTTTAAATAGCGTCATCAGTGCAGCAAGGCGGTGGTGGTGATAAAGGCGTTGCATCATCTTTTCTTCGACGTCTTTGTTCGCTGCATTGTTTCTGTTCGTTACTTTCCTTTTCTCGTCGCAGAACCGGTTGAAAGTTTCCCTCACAAATCCTTCGTAAAGGGACATAACGTTTATCCTTTCTTTCACCTCGAATTTGCTAAATTACCTTCAATCACTGCGAGAGCTTGATTCTCAAACATGTCTGCAACCATGGCAATCATGAGGGGAACTTCCAGGATGGTGTTTTCCTTGCCAACAGAGTTGGCAAAGAATGTCAAAAAACTCTCAGTAAGGATTTACCTTATTTTAAAAACTATTTACAGATGATTACTACATTCACGAAATGGTTTTCGTGAAGTCAAACCTCGCACTCTGAACTCTCCTCTCGCTCACACAACGTTTCTACAAGATACGCAGTCGAGTAGAAGAAAGCGACTGGAACTTCAACCATACTAACGCGACTCCGTGAAGTTTCACAGAGGAGCCGGCAGTTGCAAATCAAGCGTGTACAAGGAATCAATCGAGACGATTGAAACATGAGATGGGGGGTGGGCGATTGCGGTGCAACCACCATCCAGGAAGATAACAGGGTGAAGCATCCGGCTTATCGTTGAGCATTGGGAGCTCACGGGCAAGGTGCTCGAAGAATCTGGAGGATGGCCACAGAAGTCTTGGCCCGGATAACCATAAAATCGGGTCGATTTTAGCTGAGGTGGGGAAGTGTCACGAATGCGTTGCCTTCATGAGTACAAGTGGCCTTCCCCAAAGCGATGCAAAGGGCAAGGGAGTCAGGTGACCCCTCGGGCTGGTCTTGAACAGCCCAGCTATGGTCTGGAATGGACTGTAGCTGCCCCATGGCCACGCACCCCTAACACCGCATGTGCATCGCCCTCAGCTAAATGAGGACAGAAGAGTCCGGGACCTCGAAGACGGAACATCAACAACAGCAGCGAACATAAGCACGACGACGAGGAGCCGAGCGAGAGGGAGATCGCGAGTGAGAAGTGAGACTCCTCGATATCCATAGTGATGAGTACCGCCTGATTAATATTTATTTCGTGTAAAATGTCAAAGTTTAAAAAAACAACCACGGAAATGCGGCAAGTCATCGTTTATTAGATCTCATCACACCACCTCTCACAGCCTTTGGACCCCCTAGATCATGGGTGACAGGAGGGCTGGCGTACGCGGTGCGGGGGGGTTTTGAAACAATCAGGCG
The DNA here is from genome assembly GCA_921293005.1 of Nemoura dubitans. Taxonomy (NCBI): domain Eukaryota; kingdom Metazoa; phylum Arthropoda; class Insecta; order Plecoptera; family Nemouridae; genus Nemoura; species Nemoura dubitans. The sequence continues at coordinate 13,271,078 of OV121078.1, read as the reverse complement.
TCAGATGGCGCTGGCAGCGCGTTTATTGTAGGTCCGCCCCTATAACGTTAGCTTGCCCCTCTTCCTCACTAGATACTCTTTGCAGTGCAGTATCTTCGGCCACCATAGCTTTCAGCCAGTCTGCCAAACGGAGCGGCGTCTTTCCTTCCGCATCTTGGGCGTGTGCGTCAGCTCCATGACATAGAAGGAGGGCGGCGACTTGCTTGCGACCCTTATCCGCGGCCCAGTGCAGGGCTGTCCTGCCGCAATTGTCAATGCTGTCCACTTTGGGTCCCAATGTAAAGAGAATTGTTGACAGGGCCAGATTTCCATTACGCGCTGCTGCTATCAGTGGAGTTTGTCCGTCCCACCCCTTGCCCTCGATGTCAGCGCCTCCTCTGTCAATAATGTGGGTAAGTACAACAGAATCTCCTGTGCGGCAAGCTCCGTGCAGCAGCGAATCTTCAGGTCCTTGTATCAATAACCAGTCCATCACATCGTAGTGTTTCCGGTATATTGCAAACCTCGCTGCCGAGCATCCATTTTTCATTTTGTAGCGCACAGCTCCCATATTTACTAACTGTTGCACGGACTCCAAGCTTCCTGCAAATGCCGCGCAAAGAAGGGACATGTTCATTTGTAATTTAGACGCCTTGTCAGGATTGTATTGAAACGAGGCACCGCGTTCGATAAGGATGTCCATAACGTCGTATGCTTTATTCCAAGCGGCAAGTTGCAAGGCGGTCAGACCTCGATTGTTGACTGCCTCCAAGTCCACATTACGCTCTAGCAGGAAGTCAATGGCTGAACCATTATCTTCATGCGTAGTGTAATGCAGGGCTGTGATATCTTTATTGTCCTTGCCATCGAAGAGCAGTCCTTTTTCGGCGAGGTACTTCAGCATATCTACTTTTCCCCTCTTGGCTGCTATGTGGATTATACCCTCACCCTTCGGCCCTTGGCATTTCAAATCCCCACCGCGCTCCTCGGCCAGGTAGCGAACCACAGCCACACTTGCTTTCTTGGCGGCGTCGAGCATCACGTCTTGGTCAAATTCCGGCCATGCTTCGTTGCTTTTGACTCCGTTTTGAAGAAAGACATCAAGAGCTTCCCAAGCTAGAATCTTCTCAGCATAGTGGAAGGGTGTCCAGCCTGCGATTGTGTCAACAATGCAACACATTTCTTTGTTTTTCTCAACCAAGGTCTTAACGATGGCTATGCAATCCTCGTGAGGGTCAGTGACACTGAGAAGCACTGCCAGGTGCAAGGCCGTCCGACCTCCTTTGTCTTTGACTTCGGACAGAGAGAGGTTCTTCGTTTCTTCCAAGTCCCTGTGCAGAACTGCAAGATGCAAAGCATCCTCTTTAGGCAGCAAGAGTTTACTAAACATCTTGCTAATAAGGTTGTAGTTTGGCATGGTGGAGATTTGAATTGTTAACTTTTTGTTTTTTTCAAAATTGTCTTTTAGCCACAATGCTACTAAGTATTCACAGATCGAGCGATGGGTGAAAATAGGAAATGAACCAGGAAAAATGACATGTTCAATTATACCGGATTTTTCTTTCCCAGTGTTAATATCTCTCAGGAACTTGTTCAAACTCTTGAACTCCGTAGTGCTTTCGAATATCAGGCTTTCAATCTCCGTACGGCTAAACAGCACGCGCAGTGCCGCAAGGCAGTGATTTCTTTTAATGTAATTCTTCCAATTGGCTAACATTATTGCATTTTTCACCGTACATTTGTTTTCTTGCTCAGCGATTAATACTTGGAACCGTTTCTCCAAGTACATTCTGTAAAGGAACGTTTCGTTCAGTCTACCGTGTCTTACAAGTTCGCTCTGGAACCTATGATACACTTCAGCAAGCATGGCAGTAATGAGGGGAGCTCCCACGATTTGTCTGTCTTTCTGGGATAAGGTTGCCAAAAACCTATGTAACTCGCCAGTCTTTGCTTCGCACTCAGCGTCGGAAAAATGATTCATTTTCCAAAAGTTGTTAAAAAAATCAGTTTGATCGTCAATTGATAAGGGATCAATGGTATGGGCTTCCACTCCCAACTCAGCAACAAGCTTTTTTTTAAAGAGAGAGCGAGAAGCAACGCAGAGTTTGGTAAATTGGAACCCTTTAATGTACCCTAGAAGCGTGAACATCCTTTCCTTGTAAAAAGGACAAACTTCATCGACACCATCCAGGATGATTAAGAGTTTGTGTTTCTTCAGAAGATCGTAGATAATTTTCTCTAAATTGGTAGGTCGTAGATCTGGAAAATCTGAAAAAATGTTTCCAGGACTCGACAGGGCAAAGTGTTCCAGGAAGTTCCTCGCTGCGTCATCGTTGAGTTTATCCTTGTCCATCTCGGCCAGATATTCCGAACAGTCGTTGAGTCTGATGAGCACGATCCACGCCTTGGGGTCCTCTGTCTTGGCTCGGTTGGCGAGGCGCGTCATCAAGGTGGACTTGCCCATCCCCGCCTCGGCCACTACGAGCACCACCTTGCCTTTAATGTCATCCACAGAGTCAACGGCAAGCGTTTTACCATCTTTTGACTTTAGTTGGCGCTTGACGAAGTTGTCTCCATCCTTGGCAAGCTCCTTACCACAAGTGACCCCTGTCATCAACTGAGAGATTACTTCCAGATCGGCCAGCTCGCCTAAACGTTCTTTGTCTTGGTCCGATAATAATTCCGACAACTTTTGTTCTGAACCTTGGAAGATGATCGTACTGCTTTCCAGAACTCTTTTTTTACCGCAAACTGTCAGGTCATCCCACTTGCAAGTGTCCGTGATAGGCTTATGTTTACCCGGCAATTGAACGTTTATCCAGTGATTTTCTGGTGCGATCAAAAAAAGAAGCTTTTCGCGTCCGATAATCTTCAAAATCTCTCCTCTGATCCGTTCTGCCTCTGATCGTTCAATCTCTTTGTCGCATTCCAGCACCAGCACTCGACACCACCTGGTGTTCCACGCCGCTAGCACGTCCGCCTCCCGCTCCAAGAACGCGTTCAAATTCACGTGCATTGCTGGATCCTTTCCACGGAACTTGGCCAGGGCTTGGTGCACTCTCAGCGAGCTGGCCTCGGTCCTCGAGTCCACACGGACATTCACGATGCCTTCGGAGGGAATCGCTTCGTGCAAGACTCGCAGGGATTCCGACTCAAACTCTGCACCTGTCTTAGTCAACCCTTCGATCGTGCTCTTGGACAAAGTATCTAGCTGAGACTTGATGAGGTCGAGCCACAGCGAAGAGTCTTGGGTCAGGTCTCCTTTGCCTTTCTCCCGAAATGATTTCACACCATCAATTAGACTGCGGAACATTTTACCAGCTTCGTCCTTCACACTGCATTTCCAGAGTTTATCAAGTTCTTCCCTGATCTTTTCCTCGAGGATTGACTCTTTGGCCTGGTCCACGTACACTTGCAGCTTGGACAGGAACGAGGCGTACGTTGCCTCATCGCGGACTGGCTCCAACTTCTTCAGCAAGTCTTCGAGTTTGCCAACGGTTGGAGTCGACATCAATTCTTTTTTCCACGAGTCCACGGCGTTGTTCTTAGTTTTTGTCCCGGCATTAAAGAATGTCTTAATTGTTTGTGCAATGAAGTCTCCTGTTTGCCCTTGCAAATCTGTGAGAGCCTGTTTAAAGACAACCAACTCGCACAGTCCCTCATAGATGTCGCCACCTGCCTTGAAGGAAACCGCTTTTCCACTCGTGAACAGCAAGGGATCACTAGCCACTTCTTCAACAAAACAATCAGCTATGCCAGCATTGGTGAATATTATGACATTGTGGTTGTTTGGGAATTTCCCTGACGATTTAATGGCTTCATAGGAATCACAGTAATTGACAAGGCTGAAGGCGCCAGAGATGCCAAGCAAATCCGCCTTCTGAATATTATTGTTCTTCTTGGTTTTAAGTTGTAGGAGGCTCACGTCCCATTCGGCGTCGGGGTCCTTTCGGTGTCTGAGGACGATGTCGTCGAACAAGCCGGCCGCCGCCATGTTGGATGCCAGCTGGAACTCGAAGCCATTGAATAGCGTAGATTGGAAGAGCATGCGCAAGTAGAGCAGCGTCTGATAGTTGCGCTCGAAGTCCACGCCGGCGCCGTCGGCCGCGCCACGGGTCTTTCCGCCGCTGGGGACAGGAAACGTGTCTCACATTATTGTATTAACGGTCACGCTAGGGTCGGTTGGTGTGTGGTGTTTCAAGTCCCGCCGAACGGTCACGCTAGGGTCGGTTGGTGTGTGGTGTTAAGTCTCGCCGAACGGTCACGCTAGGGTCGGTTGGTGTGTGGTGTTTCAAGTCCCGCCGAACGGTCACGCTAGGGTCGGTTGGTGTGTGGTGTTAAGTCTCGCCGAACGGTCACGCTAGGGTCGGTTGGTGTGTGGTGTTAAGTCTCGCCGAACGGTCACGCTAGGGTCGGTTGGTGTGTGGTGTTAAGTCTCGCCGAACGGTCACGCTAGGGTCGGTTGGTGTGTGGTGTTTCAAGTCTCGCCGAACGGTCACGCTAGGGTCGGTTGGTGTGTGGTGTTAAGTCTCGCCGAACGGTCACGCTAGGGTCGGTTGGTGTGTGGTGTTAAGTCTCGCCGAACGGTCACGCTAGGGTCGGTTGGTGTGTGGTGTTAAGTCTCGCCGAACGGTCACGCTAGGGTCGGTTGGTGTGTGGTGTTTCAAGTCTCGCCGAACGGTCACGCTAGGGTCGGTTGGTGTGTGGTGTTAAGTCTCGCCGAACGGTCACGCTAGGGTCGGTTGGTGTGTGGTGTTTCAAGTCCCGCCGAACGGTCACGCTAGGGTCGGTTGGTGTGTGGTGTTAAGTCTCGCCGAACGGTCACGCTAGGGTCGGTTGGTGTGTGGTGTTTCAAGTCTCGCCGAACGGTCACGCTAGGGTCGGTTGGTGTGTGGTGTTAAGTCTCGCCGAACGGTCACGCTAGGGTCGGTTGGTGTGTGGTGTTAAGTCTCGCCGAACGGTCACGCTAGGGTCGGTTGGTGTGTGGTGTTTCAAGTCCCGCCGAACGGTCACGCTAGGGTCGGTTGGTGTGTGGTGTTAAGTCTCGCCGAACGGTCACGCTAGGGTCGGTTGGTGTGTGGTGTTTCAAGTCTCGCCGAACGGCCACGCTAGGGTCGGTTGGTGTGTGGTGTTAAGTCTCGCCGAACGGTCACGCTAGGGTCGGTTGGTGTGTGGTGTTTCAAGTCTCGCCGAACGGTCACGCTAGGGTCGGTTGGTGTGTGGTGTTTTAAGTCTCGCCGAACGGTCACGCTAGGGTCGGTTGGTGTGTGGTGTTTCAAGTCCCGCCGAACGGTCACGCTAGGGTCGGTTGGTGTGTGGTGTTTCAAGTCTCGCCGAACGGTCACGCTAGGGTCGGTTGGTGTGTGGTGTTTCAAGTCCCGCCGAACGGTCACGCTAGGGTCGGTTGGTGTGTGGTGTTTCAAGTCCCGCCGAACGGTCACGCTAGGGTCGGTTGGTGTGTGGTGTTTCAAGTCCCGCCGAACGGTCACGCTAGGGTCGGTTGGTGTGTGGTGTTAAGTCTCGCCGAACGGTCACGCTAGGGTCGGTTGGTGTGTGGTGTTAAGTCTCGCCGAACGGTCACGCTAGGGTCGGTTGGTGTGTGGTGTTAAGTCTCGCCGAACGGTCACGCTAGGGTCGGTTGGTGTGTGGTGTTAAGTCTCGCCGAACGGTCACGCTAGGGTCGGTTGGTGTGTGGTGTTTCAAGTCTCGCCGAACGGTCACGCTAGGGTCGGTTGGTGTGTGGTGTTTCAAGTCTCGCCGAACGGTCACGCTAGGGTCGGTTGGTGTGTGGTGTTTCAAGTCTCGCCGAACGGTCACGCTAGGGTCGGTTGGTGTGTGGTGTTTCAAGTCTCGCCGAACGGTCACGCTAGGGTCGGTTGGTGTGTGGTGTTTCAAGTCTCGCCGAACGGTCACGCTAGGGTCGGTTGGTGTGTGGTGTTTCAAGTCTCGCCGAACGGTCACGCTAGGGTCGGTTGGTGTGTGGTGTTTCAAGTCCCGCCGAACGGTCACGCTAGGGTCGGTTGGTGTGTGGTGTTTCAAGTCCCGCCGAACGGTCACGCTAGGGTCGGTTGGTGTGTGGTGTTAAGTCTCGCCGAACGGTCACGCTAGGGTCGGTTGGTGTGTGGTGTTAAGTCTCGCCGAACGGTCACGCTAGGGTCGGTTGGTGTGTGGTGTTAAGTCTCGCCGAACGGTCACGCTAGGGTCGGTTGGTGTGTGGTGTTAAGTCTCGCCGAACGGTCACGCTAGGGTCGGTTGGTGTGTGGTGTTTCAAGTCCCGCCGAACGGTCACGCTAGGGTCGGTTGGTGTGTGGTGTTTCAAGTCTCGCCGAACGGTCACGCTAGGGTCGGTTGGTGTGTGGTGTTTCAAGTCTCGCCGAACGGTCACGCTAGGGTCGGTTGGTGTGTGGTGTTTCAAGTCCCGCCGAACGGTCACGCTAGGGTCGGTTGGTGTGTGGTGTTTCAAGTCTCGCCGAACGGTCACGCTAGGGTCGGTTGGTGTGTGGTGTTTCAAGTCTCGCCGAACGGTCACGCTAGGGTCGGTTGGTGTGTGGTGTTTCAAGTCTCGCCGAACGGTCACGCTAGGGTCGGTTGGTGTGTGGTGTTTCAAGTCCCGCCGAACGGCCACGCTAGGGTCGGTTGGTGTGTGGTGTTTCAAGTCTCGCCGAACGGTCACGCTAGGGTCGGTTGGTGTGTGGTGTTTCAAGTCTCGCCGAACGGTCACGCTAGGGTCGGTTGGTGTGTGGTGTTTCAAGTCTCGCCGAACGGTCACGCTAGGGTCGGTTGGTGTGTGGTGTTTCAAGTCCCGCCGAACGGTCACGCTAGGGTCGGTTGGTGTGTGGTGTTAAGTCTCGCCGAACGGTCACGCTAGGGTCGGTTGGTGTGTGGTGTTAAGTCTCGCCGAACGGTCACGCTAGGGTCGGTTGGTGTGTGGTGTTTCAAGTCTCGCCGAACGGTCACGCTAGGGTCGGTTGGTGTGTGGTGTTAAGTCTCGCCGAACGGTCACGCTAGGGTCGGTTGGTGTGTGGTGTTAAGTCTCGCCGAACGGTCACGCTAGGGTCGGTTGGTGTGTGGTGTTAAGTCTCGCCGAACGGTCACGCTAGGGTCGGTTGGTGTGTGGTGTTTCAAGTCTCGCCGAACGGTCACGCTAGGGTCGGTTGGTGTGTGGTGTTTCAAGTCTCTTACGTTTGGTGTCCGTGTCCATGGCAACGCCAATTTTGCAAAGTAATGTAATGTATGTGCAAAAAAGTGTGCGCAATTGGAAAAACAGGTTTAATTTGATATCACATTTATTAAAATCATAGCTACCTGACATTGTTTTTGTGTCTTTAAAGAGCACGGAAAAAAATTGCAAAAAAGCGCCAAAAACGTCACCCTCCTAATTTTTATATGCCGCTATCTTAAAAGTGAGTTCGGTGACCCCAGTTCTTCTTTTGCTGAGAGTGTTCAGCAGAGAATCATCTTTCAAGTATTTAAAAATTTGTTTACATGCTATGGTTATATTTGGAGATATCACGGGTTATATGCCGGTTTTCATCTGATTTCCTATGCTGCCCATGTTAAATTTTTAGTTTTCAAACCGTTATATCTCTGTAATTAGACTAGTGACCCCCCAAAATTATTACACAGTTGGATGCGGCGTTACATTTCCAACTAAAACCGATGGATTTTTTAAATTTTTCATTAACCTTGAGTTATGAGTGAGAGACTTGAACGACGCACTGTTTTGACAACGGGCCCTGTGGCACCTTGGTATAATGGCGTCGGTGAATGACAGGCTGATGATGATGATTCGTGGTGTTTAACGGCGCACTGTGTTGGCAACGGGCCCTGTGGCACCTTGGTATAATGGCGTCGGTGAATGACAGGCTGATGATGATGATTCCTGGTGTTTAACGACGCACTGTTTTGACAACGGGCCCTGTGGCACCTTGGTATAATGGCGTCGGTGAATGACAGGCTGATGATGATGATTCCTGGTGTTTAACGACGCACTGTGTTGGCAACGGGCCCTGTGGCACCTTGGTATAATGGCGTCGGTGAATGACAGGCTGATGATGATGATTCCTGGTGATCTCCTGCTTCACAATCCCCCATCCAGCAAAGCGGGAGAATGTGCTCCGATGGTAGAGCACCTGACCGGCAAGCAGGAGGTCCTGGGTTCAATTCCTGGTTCGGTAGCACATTTTTCCAGGTTTGCTTCCCTTCCTTTGCAAATTTGTTTGGGAGTTTTTTTTAAAACTATAAAGTAGAATTTGAATGGATTTCAGAAATTCTTTGGCAAGGTGGTAACTGATCTTTTGAGATTTTCTCAGATATTAAATGCAATTTAACTCAGTGTATTGAAAAGGACTTACCCAGAAAATAGGTTTAAGCAGGTAACATATTTTTTACAACACTCACCTTTCTAGCATTGGTTTGGTGGTTGGCTTTCCGTCCTGGATTTTGGGTTTGGCGCCAGTTGGACCCTGGGAAAAAAATATACATTATTGGATGAGCGAAAAAAGCATGAGAAGAAACTGCAATTTGACTTCCTGGAAATAAACAAATTTAACATATTTTTTTTCTTTTCAGTGTCTAAGTTTGCTGCTAACAGTAAAATTACTGAATTTGGATTTAATTTTCAAAGATTCAGACACAATTTCTCCTTAGATACATTGATGTCTACGAAAATTTGTTCTTCACCAAACTTTGTTAATAACATTTCCATGTAAATTTTTACAGTTGAAAAAATAAGAGAAATAAAACTGGCAGCTGGCAAGTGACCATATTGATAAGGGTTCCTAAGCTGGTACTCGGAAAAATCCTAAAGAATTATGGTTCCTGTCAGGATCTTTAAAATTTGAAATAAAGGTTCTGGTTCAGATGTCGGTTCTTTAAAAACTATAATTAAATCCAGTTCTAGTTCCATAAAAAATTAGCCCCGTAAAAGCTACGTTTTTCGTATAGGTAAATCCTTTATATGTTATTTGTTGTAGCATTTAATCTATCTGAGAAGTCCAGAGTTCCTTGCCCTCCTTTCCCTTCCACTTCCAAATACCACCAAACCCTGCCCTAACTCCCGCCCCAGGCTGTGTGATACAGGGAGCCCTCCAACTCCACGGAACCAAAACCATCGATAGGTACAGAACACAAATACAAATTTTTTCCAAAACAGAGGGCTGGGTCCCCCTAACCCCCGCATTGGTTATGATTGGTGACCAAGTATTCTCACACATACACAGTAAGAGGTAGTTTTGGGAAAACTTAGAAAATTCCCTTTCTGCACAATTTCGGTATTTTTCTAAATGTTCCCAATTTCTAATATGTACTCATATGTGAGATTTAAAGGGGAAGCGGGTGGAGGACTGGGATCAAAATTTAATAGAATGCATTGTCACCGGACAGTGGCGGACAGTGGCGGACACTGGCGGACACTGGCTAGAGTACGAAATTACGGCTCGGTCGGATGACGGGAAGATTTGGCCGCTGAGTGCTGAAGGGCCGCCAAAAAAATGAGGTTAATACAAAGGATTTAAAAATAACAGTTCTTTCTAGGTCCAAATTTGGTCCTTATTTGGGTATCTGGAAAAATCGTACCATAACCACAAAAAAAACTAAAACACCGAATTTGTGGAATCTTAACTTTATTCTATTAAATCCAAACTACGATTTCATTTCAGATACAAGATTTTAAAAAATTGCTTATATCGATTCTATTGTTCTCTCAAGTATAAACCTCTCTACCTGTTTTTTGTTTTAAGGCGATTCAAGACATCACTGCAACCGATGTAAAAAAATATATACTTTTTGCAATTCTTTAAATGTAATCTTGTTAAAACATGTTTTTGAAACAACAAAACAGTAATTTAACAATTAAATACCGCTGACTCATGCTTGCAGCTTTAAATTTATAATTTTCGCATAGGCTTCTGCGGGGCAGCTTTACAGACACACTTTCATAGATAACAGGCAGCGGATTTTTTTCCGAGCGCAGAATAACTGTCTTGTCATGACCAGATAGGGCCTTGATCAAATTTCTTTATATTGGCTGAGAAATCGATTATTGAAAAATCATGCAAAAATCGACGATCTTTAATCGACCGTCAGCAGAAATATTTGGCGCATATTGAAATTTGAAATATATAGTCACAATGCCAACACCATTTAGGTTCCAAAATTTAGTGTCGCATCTTGATCGGACAATTGGTATAGACATAAAGCTGCCCCGTAGAAGCATATGTGAAAATTATAAATTTGAAGCTACAAGCATGAGTCAGCGGTATTTTATTTTTATCATGTTTTTAATGTATCAAAAACATGTTGAATCAAGACCAAATTTAAAGAATTGGAAAATTTTGATTTGTTTACATCAGTTGCAGTGATGTCTTGAATCACCTTAATAGAAAAAAGATAATAAAGATATAAAAAGAATTACGGATCAAATTCTGGTTCCGGTTCCACGAAAAATAACTGTTCTTTCGGGTTCCAATTTCGGTTAAGGTACAAATCCCTGTTCAAAAGGGTCTCAAATGGTTCTGGTTCCAAGCCCTGCAATGGCAACCTACCTTGTATTGCTTCGTAGCCTCAGGCGTTCTTCGACCTGAGGTCGAGGCTTCCGGGTAATCTTCCGTTGGGCCACTGGAGTTCCCGGCTTGTGGGTTGGGCACTCCTGGAGGGAAAGCTGTCGGCTCGGAAGGGTCTGTTGCTTCCGTGGTCTGTTCGTCAACCTGGTGCAATGCAAAGAGCCAGTATGAGGAACAAACAAACAGCGAGTAGGTAAGGTAAACACATTCCTCTTTTAGCACGCTTTGGAGCCCTCAGGGCTGGGCCCGTTGGAGCCCGAAACGCTCTGAGAGGCCGAGAACGAGACGGATTCGCAATACACACTGCGCTTTGGAGCCCTCAGGGCTGGGCCCGTCGGAGCCCGAAACGCTCAGAGAGGCCGAGAACGAGACGGATTCGCAATACACACTGCGCTTTGGAGCCCTCAGGGCTGGGCCCATCGGAGCCCGAAACGCTCTGAGAGGCCGAGAACGAGACGGATTCGCAATACACACTGCACTTTGGAATCCGACAGGCTCAGCCCTTAGGGCTGGGCCCCTAGGGATGGGAAGCATGGGAGTTTATTGGCTATCACAAAGGACTAGAAGGTACACTAATCTACAAGGGTTCTGCTAAAAGCTAGTTAGCAAGTTGAACAATGACCCTTCAATCATTTAAAATCAATTGCTGAAGGTTTAAAATTTGATGTATTGTTGAATCTGCGTATAAAGAACCAAAAAAAACGTAAAATCACCACAAAACACGAATAAAAAATGATTGGTTAGGTATGTTAAAGGATCTAATATTTCGAACAAGGTCAACATGTGTAAAAAATGTTGTGAAGATATGAAAATAACGTTATAAGTATAACTTACCTACCTAGTACAATGAGAATCTAATTTCTAAAAAAATTCTAGGTAAAAATTTAATTATAAAAGTATAATTCTGTTCTGACCCAATCTATTTCAAAAACATTGCACTTCCAAGTTCCCATAGAAAAAATCAGGATTCACGGCTCACTTCAGTCGCTTGTTTCGCGGATTGACTCGGCGGCTCCAAATCTTCCTCGGGAAATTCGCGGGAGACGAGCATGTCGACAATATCGTCGACGTCCACGAAGTCACATTTCCCCAGCAGCGGTTTCAGTCGGCTCTCGAACTGCTCCCTCGTTTCGCCAGCGAGTTTCTTGGTGGCCTTGAACTCCTTCCGCGCAGCTGCCTGATCGCCGGCGCTGCGGCCCCCGACACGGTCCATGGCTGGAGATGCTGCAGGACGGAAAGCAGAGTCAAGTTCATGCCAAAAGAGTAAGGTTACGGGGTGATCCGACAACAGGTGTGGCCTGTACAGTGTGTGCGGCACAAGGTACATTCTTAGCTGGAAGTGAGCTGAGCTGTCCGCTCAATGAACCGGCTAGTAGTAGTTCTACTAAAACCCTAAGCTAAAAGAATCAGTTTTTTTTTTAAATGTGTATTCCTAAAAAAATTTCACATGCGCTGGGTGTCAAACCATGATCTCCACCGACATAAATAATAATAATAATAAATCATTAATCATTTTTATGGTCTGAATTAACCAAAATTAGGTACAGACATTCTATCAAGGCTCTACACTTATCGAAGTCGGCCAGCCACGCCTGACGCATCTTGTCTCGTCCTTCATTCCTTCGTTTCACTTTCTTCTTCTTCTTCTTCCTCACATTTTTCAATCATCATCCCCCACAACTTCATCGCATTCCACAATTCCTTTCTTTCCACTTCCTTCCAGCATAGAAAATCGCGACACTTGTTTTTATAAATTAAAGGAGCCCTCCGAATTGCTTTTAAAAGAACATATAGTGTACAGATTACCAATTAATTTAACATCCCATTTGAATGTTTTGAAAAAAAAATTTGTGTAGGAAAATTCACAAGTTTTCGTTTTGGCTTGGCACCTCCTCGTGACGTATCCTTGGGGAACGGCTAGCGCCAGCAGCATGCGCTACGCCGCGCTACGCAGTGGCTAGTATTTGGCCGATAGCTTTCGCGGCCGGGTCACTTGTCGATTTGGAGTGAAAATGGCAAGACCTCCATGTAGTATATGGATCCGAAGTTCTCTCAAACAGAAATCGCGGAAAATAATGTTAAACTAGCCGAAGAAAGCAGACGAGGAGAGTTACTTGACAGGAAATACCTTGTGGTGTCTGTTTTGTTTAGCACATCAATGTTTTTTGTAATTACATCGATAGAGCCGTGCTCAGTAATGCACTCGCCGTCCTGACACAACTCTCGTATTTGAAATGGCTCTTTACCACAATTCGATGTAATGTCGCTGTCCATTGAGATGCAATTGCCACTGCGTAGCGCATGCTGCTGGCGCTAGCCGTTCCCCAAGGATACGTCACGAGGAGGTGCCGCGCCGAAACGAAAACTTGTGATTATTCCGACGCAACATTTTTTTTCAAAAAATTCAAACGGGATGTTTAATTAATTGGTATTCTGTACACTATAGGTATGTTCTTTTAAAAGCAATTTGGAGGGCTCCTTTAAGATCATTCATTGATTGTGGATGATGATAATTGAATAAAGCGTCATTAGTTTCCAAAATTCAAAGGGTGAAACAAAAGTTAAAACTTGAAAACTTTGTGAAAAACTAAACTTATCATGACTTTCTTGAAAAGTGTCAAATTTCACAGCTAACTTATCATGCGTATTTTTATAAAAGGTACGTATAATGTGGTCTTCTTCCACCCACCAGTTTGAATTCACCTGCCAGCCCGTCCTCAGCAAGCCTCATTTCTCGGCGACGGAATCGAGTCTTGCCCAATCTCAACTCAAACCTGGAACCAAGAGAAGAGACATGCGGCATTAGTCGGGATCGCTGGGAGGTTCAGAGCAGAAAGCATCGACTGGGAAGAATCATTTCTCTGCTCACAAAATTTGGCAAATCATTGACAAAACCAGTGTGTTGGCTACTTTCTCTTAAATTCACTAACAAACAAATAGGTTAAATAACAATGTTAACTGCTTTTATATAATACTAGGGCGAACGCAATTTGTGTTGCGTTGAAGATGAGTGTAGCGGTTTATAAAAATATAAAAAGATTAGGCAAAAAGCCTATGAAAATCATGGAGCAGCAAGCCGGACCATTGCTTTCTCCAAAATACTGATCACTTGAAATTGTAAACCATTCTGACCTTTCTTTGTTTCTGTCCGAGCTGTCGGGTAGCGGAAATATGCTCATTTTGAGATCATTGAGCATTGTGCATGTTAATACATAGATGTAATGTAACTCATGCCCAAGGGTTTTTATTGGGTTTTATTGGGTTGGTTTTTATTGGGGAAAATCTGGTGTGATGTTTCGATTTGGCTTCGATGGTTTCTAAAGGCAAATCGAAATTGGGAACATTTGAAAAAAATACGCACTTTTAAATAAATTTCCGTACTTTTCCAAACTTGCCCAATTGTCGAATTTTGCTCTTTTTTCTGCTTTGAAAGTGAAGGGTGTGGAGGATTTTCTTGAAAAACGCAGGGGGTCTAAGTTGAGAACAAAAGTAGACACCCTGAAAATTTCATGCCACTCGAAGCAGGCGTTTGGCCTGTAGAGCGCGCGCGAACACACATACAAAAAAAAACAAAAACAAAAACAAAAACAAAAACAAACAAACAAACAAACAAACAAGCAAACACACACCAAGTGTTTTTTTTAGCAGTAGTGAAATTGATGATTTCGCTTCGCTTGCTACGCTCATCAAATATATATGAAAGTAGTTATTACAATTAATAATACCTATAGTTTATTTATAGTTATATGGCATATTCGGTTGGTTGCTCTATGAGCACTCTGAGAGCAAGTCGCGTGTTCGATTGGTCAAACCAGAGCGCTCCAGAGTGGATTTTGAATGTCCGGTTCGTACGACTACTCGCTCTGAGCTCAGAGCGAGAGCACTATTTCTTGCTCCGAGAATTTTTTCCGATCAGCATCCAAATCTGGCAAGTAGGCCTGTCAAAATTTGACAGCGATTTTGAAACTGCTGGACATTTCTTCAAGTATACTGTGAAGAAGAAGAGGAAATTTTTTAAAACCTTTTGAAAACAAAAAAAAAACCCGAAAATCATCGATTATGTAGTAAATGTAGTGCATACATTTTCAGACTCAGAGGCAAAAAAAGTGTAGTTCTGTCACTCTGTCAATAAGGAGTGTGTTCGGTTCAGATCGCTCCGACAGCGAATCAGCGAGCGAAATGACATTGATGTCATAGGGCAGATTACCTACTGCTCTCACAGCATACCAACCGAAAATGCCGATAGTTAATTTTAAAACGCCAGATAGCCTCCAGCCCCCCTGACCCACAAAGCTGGGTAAAGGTAAAAACAGGGGTAAGTGTGTTATTTTATGGTGATAAGTGATTACCCCTGAAAACTTCAAATGCCTGACTGTGATTGGCTGCCCATCATTTTACCCCAAGGGTTGAGTGCTAACTCCTAGGTGTGTACCTGGGCTTGTCAGACCAGGCCTTGGTCTCGGTCCCATGCTAACAATGCATTTTCCCAAATTCAGATGCAGCTCCGTGAATGTTGCTTAGGTAAGACGGTCACATTGCCCACAAGTATTGCATTAAAGTCAGTTCTTTATGTAATTGATGAGCATAGCAAAATCTTCAATTTCACTACTGGTAAAAAAAAAAGCACTTGTGTTTTTTTTTGTATGTGTGTTTGCGCGCGCTCTACAGGCCAAACGCCTGCTTCGATTGAGATGAAAATTTCAGGGTGTCTACATTTGTTCTCAACTTAGACCCCCTGCATTTTTCAAAAAAAATCCTTCAAAGCAGAAAAAAGGGCAATATTCGAAAATTGGGAAAGTTTGGAAAAGTAGATAGGTAGGTGGTACATAAATTTATTTAAAAGTGCGTATTTGTTCCAAATTTTCCCAATTTCGAATATTGCTCTTCGAAACCATCGAAACCACATCGAAACATCACACCAGCTTTGTTGACTTCAAGTTTGTCAGAAATTTTGTCAAATTCGTGCATTGCAAGTTATTGACATAAATCCACGACTGAAATAATTCTCCAAGGGTTTTTGATGAGCAAAGCAAAATCTTCAATTTCACTACTGGTAAAAAGAAATACTTGAGTGTGTTTGTTTGTATGTATGTGTGTTTGCGCGCGCTCTTGTTGCCTGCGTCGATTGCAATGAAATTTTCAGGGCTTTGTTCTCAACTTCGACCCCCTGCGCCCATACGCTCATCTTCAACGCGAACACTTTGGCAGCGTTCCCTAGCAGCTTCAATTGCATAAACAGCCGCGAGTGAATGTGGCAAATTTCACCGGCTGGCTTCTTGATCAACATTTAGATAGTTCTCAAGAAGAATGTGCCAAGCAATTAAGGATTCAAGCTGCCAAAAACCTAAATCTGTCCAGTCTTCCCTAGCCTGTCCACCTTACAAAAATGTAGCGTTCCTGAAATCATACAGAGAGCTTATGAAAACTTACAAGTAGATAGCTACTGCAGGTAGGTAACCAGGGACTGTACAACCATAGAGTTAGGTTTCAATAGGTAGGTACTCTATGGCACAACCATCGATACAGGACGTTATCAATGGTACAACACTCGACTCGAAGCCATTACGTAAATCAGCAGTAGTTTTCCTGTGAGCTACGATATCATGTTGTTAGATAAATAACCCATGGGCTGATGGCAATCCAATCCAACATAATTTCTTCTCCATTAAACTCACAGTAAGACTTCTCAAGGAGTCACAATATCTTCATAGCTGACAGCAAAATATCGAAGTTACGTCAATCATCACTCCTAAAATTGGTGACATTTTTTGTGGAGATTAGAAGGATGTTTAATTCACCATAAGCATGCATTTGACTGATTTGATCTCGCAAATAAAACCGAAACCAAACAAATCACTAGTCGACAAAAACGTAATCAACCCATAAAGCAAAGTAACTATTCAGCCTCCACGATGGCCGCAGCGCGCCCAAAATAAAACCTAACCTACAAGGCTGTTAGAAAGTAGGCGTGATTTGCTTCACACAGTACTAAATCAACATACCGAACACAAAAGAGAGCATACAAAAACGCCCAGGTGCTCCGAGCCAGGCATTTCAATCTGATTCATAATTTTACACCTACCTACCTTCGATGGCTAGCAATGATCGAAGTACCTACCTACCTAAATCCAGGGACATTTTACTTTTATCCATTAGGCGAAACAAGCGCGCGCTTGGGGCGCCGCATTTTGTGGGGCGCCGCGAATCACCGATTTTGTTGTTGTTGCATTACTTAAATAAGCTTCAATAACTGTTGAGTTATTACTAGGTACATTACGATACTGTAGGTTCTTTAAGATAATCTCTGATAGTGATAGTATAAATTATGAGTTTATGATACGATGTTTATTTCTCTATCTCAGTTTGCCTGTCTCGCAAGGCACACATTGCAGCAGCTCCTTTGAAAAATATTATATTTTTCGGTCTGTGTTAGCTAGACTTTTCGGGCCGAGGCCGGGCCGACAAAAAATAAAATATCTCATCTCTACTACTCGGCAGTCGGCACTACTCACCATCATTGGCCTTGCAGCTCCTATATCAACAAATACCTCAACAGTTAGAAAACGGGACATTCCCTCCTTGTAGCATTAATTGGCTTTCACGGCGACAATCTTCAGCACAACCTGGCGGCGTGGAGTACAAACAAATTACTACCCGCCATCTAAATACAAAAGACATCGAGCCATCAAGGTGGCTGGATCACAAATTTGTCAAAAATTTACATGTCATGTCAACCGCTTAAGAACTGATGAATTCACATTATTCACAAGTTATCTCATGATATAAGCATAACTATTGGCAACTAAATCGCGTAAGCAATGGGGTGAATTTCATGTTTTGTCATCTATAGATCAGGTGTAACGAGCGGATACGATTCTGTGGGACCTTTGCTGCACAAGGAAGCTTTGACCAAGATAAGTTTGTAGGCTAAGGCAACCGACCCATTTTAGGGGTCTGAATTGTCTAACTAATAAGGAGATAACTATTTTAAACTAAATAAAATACTATAGGCTATAGTAATAGTTATGGCAGCTGCTTTTTCGGCTTGTAAACAATTCTTTTCCCGTGACAGAATTACCAATCTGACGAGATGTAATGTGAGGTGGCCTGAAGCTGAAGCAAACTGTGATTATTTGTTTGTACTCCGCGCCGCTAGGGCGCTCTGCTGTTGATTGTTTCCAAGATTTGGGGAGAGTGTCCCGTATTATAACCAGTACCTATAGTATCTCACTTACAACTCACAGTTCATGAAAAAATCTCAAAATTTGTCGGTTTCAGTTGGAAATGTTACGCCGCATCCAACGGTGCAATAATATTGGGGGGTCACCGGCCTAATTACAGAGATATTAGGGTTTGAAAACAAGAAATTTAACATGGACGACATAGGATATCAGGTCAAAATCGGCATTTAGCTCCAATGATAGCATGAATTAGCATGATAGCTCCAAATATAACCCTAGCATTTTAACCTATTTCTATATACTTGAAAGATGATTCTCTTCTGATCATTCTCAGCAAAAGAAAAACTGGGTCACCGAACTCGCTTTTAAGATAACGGCGTATCAACATTCGGATGGTGACGTTTCTGGCACTTTTTTGCAATTTTTTTCATGAAAGTGTTGTTCATGAAAGACACCAAAACAACGTTAGTTCTGACTTAACTAGATGTTATCATATTAAATTAAGAATGTTTTTCAAATCGCGCACACGTTTTCGCACATAATTTATTTGAAAAATTGGCGTTGCCATGGATACGGAGACCAAACGTAACAGAGACTCGCCCTTAGTGAAATTATACCGCATTTACAAATTAGACAGTAATACAGCGCCGACTGCGGCTAAAAGAAGGAATTGCGGCCATAACGAAAGAATTTGATTCAGGCGTAAAAAAATTCCGAAAATCACGAAAAATCACTACAAAAATGCGAATAAAAACCAATTTTTGAAAATCTACTGACATAAGATTTTCAGGCTTGATAAATATATTATATAAGGTCGAATTGTTTATAAGTTTTGGTGATGATATCTAAAATACTTTGGCATTTACAGATCTTGATAAGTATTCAAAAAATAATAAAAAATAATAATTTCGTAACAATAGATTTATAAAAAATGTTCTGAACCGGTATTTTCCAAAAACGCGGGTGTGTACGTTGAGAACAAAGGTAGGTCCTCTGAAATTTTCATCAGAATCGGTTGAGGCATTGTCTGTAGAGCGCGCGCAAACACACACACCCACACACACACACACGCACACAAACAAACATTATATTGAATTTTTTTTAGAGGTAGTGAAATAAAGATTTCGCTCCGCTCGCTTCACTCGCTACGCTCATCAATGAGGATGTTATAAGTAGCGATCCTATTCGCAAAATGCATAAAAGTGGAACATTTTCATATTGACCCCCGATAAAGGGCCCAATTTTGGGCGCAAAGCCCCGAAAGTTTTAATCTGAGGCCGCGAACTTCGAGTAAAACACGGTACAAAATTGTAGTCGGAAAGTGTGCAATATTATGCTTGGGGTACAGTGGCATATCAGGCGCCGACAACGGCGACCCAAACCTTACTGATCTGATTGGAGTTTTCGCACAAGCGGCTGCCATCAGCCCCGTGTTATTTGACTTTGCCATTTCCCCAGTCACCCATAAGACCAACGTAATACGACTTGGTATCATAACTGGGTGAGGGCGTCGACGACGCACACGGCCAAGCACCGAGCCGTCGCCGCGATGGTCGGAGACGCCTGAATAACACCATCTGGAATAAGACCATATCGGCCATTTTCTGTCCCACCGGAATAAAGCCATCTGACTGGCTGGGGATAAAAAATATGGTCTTGTTCCAGTTTTGATTCACTGTCCCAACACCATCAGTCTGATGGTCTTGTTCCACCGGAATAAGACCATAAAAATTATGGTCTTGTTCCAGTCAAGATTGACTGTCCCAACACCATATTTCTGATGGTCTTGTTCCAGTGGAACAAGACCATAAAAATATGGCTTTAATCCAGTCGGTTAAGGCAGTGGCGTGCGAATCAGAACGGAAAAAAGCCATCTCGTGTATGGTGTTAATCCACTGGAATAATACCATAAGAAATATGGCTTTGGTCCAGTAACGAGTCAACCCTCGTTGCAGAGGAGTAAAGCGAGATGCCTAGCATCCAGCACTTGGATTTTAAAAAGTCCTATGCATATAATGTCAAACGCAGCCACTACGTATAACGTAAGCACTACGTAAACATTTTTGAACCCTTGTTTGTATGTTTGCGTTGGGTATTGGTATGTGAACTATTTTAAATCACTTTCACCCAATATTGTAAACAATTGTTCCCGCTGGTCCGGGGATAAATGATGCAAAGGGGTGTAAGCGGTTGATGAAAAAATATTATATTATTAGTGTGATAATATGATGTAACCATATCGTAGAGACAACCACACATGGCTGTATAGTTTGAACATATACCTTTTATGGGGAATCATGTTTTACTTTATTTGCATAAGAAAGACTAAACAGCTAAGTCACAAGCGAGAGAACAGTACCTAAACTTTACCTATGGTCATGGGCGAAAGTGTAAAACAATGTTATAATTGAAGTTCCCGGCACCATAAATTAAATTTTTTATCTATTACACTTGTTGGCGAGGGAGCAGGGATTCAATTGCGAGGCTCCATATCTATCAGATTTCGCGTAGTCAATTTGAACCTAGCATGCAATCTCCAATGCTCGATCTGTAATGATCTAGCGATTCTCTAACGTTTTTTAGGAGTGGGTGGGACCTGTAATGAGATGCTTATTCCTTCTGAACTTGACTCGGAGATTGTCAGGTTCCTATCCTATTATTATCTGTAAGTGTGGAAGCTGACCAAATAAATTAACACAAACAACATTGATAATATGATGCATGTGAATAACTTAATGTTATACTGCCGAACTCGGGAGGCCAGTTCTCGGAGACAACTGCCTGCTCGCCGGCGACGCAGGGAGTGGTCAGGTAGCTACCCTTTTGTTGGGTTAGCTTATTTATAGCCAGGCACAGGAAATTAAACAATACGGAAGAAAAATATGTACAGTCTTATCAAGAGCCAAGTACACTCGAAGTGTTGAAACGACACAAGATCAGCTAGTCAATCAAAACGTCGTCAACGCAAACGCAAGTTTCATTCAGCATGCACTCTCTCTCATACAGAGTGTATTGTAATACACTAGTATATTAAACTGGTAATGACACACCCTAATTTGACATACTGTCATATACAGGACCATATACAGGACCAAAAGGGAAGCATTTTTATTAAATTTCGAAGATTCACGTCTGCTTTTCCTATGTATAACACAAACTTTGAAAGAAACTATTTCAAACTGGGGTTTCAATGCTCAATGAAGTCTCACTTATATTTTCTAGTTACTTCCTCGACTGACAATGGCAGCGTGAAGAACATAACTTATTGTTTTTTAACCTAAACTCCATTTCACGTTCGGAAGGAGAGTGGATTTGCAACTTTCAAGAGGACCCACTGCTGCTGGACACTAGCCGAGAGTTTCAAAACTTAGCTATGAGCCATTTATTGAGCATGAGATATGGTATGGAAGATATTCGCCTTCCAATGGATGTCTCCCGTGTGACCTTTAACGTCCACCAACGGGTTCCAGTCGCACCTGCCGCGTTGCACACACTTTGGAGGTGATAGCTGGCACCAAGACAAAACTTTTGATACCAGTTTCCAAACTGTCCGCGAAATGTTTATCGGGAATTACATTTTTGGTAGCTGGCTCTAGCCTAAACATGATATTGCTTTCAACATTACACAGAAAGGAAATCATTTTTGAAAGCCGATATAGTTAGTAGGCAACTGCACAACTTTTCAAATATTATTATGCTTTATGCCGAATCCCAAAAAATACTTTTGAGAAACCCAAAATCATACGAAGTTGTGCAACTGGCATCTTCAAAGTCAAGAGAATTTTAAATTTAATCATGCACAACAAGAAAACTAACTTTTTTCAATCTGCAGATTGACAGAGGTACCGGGGACAATGCTACAAAAGTATTGTTTGTGGTAAAAACAAGACTTGGATTAGATATCGAAAGAGAACATCAGAATCGTGATGAATTAGTTTAAATTGTCGCCACATAGGTGGGACCTAATCACCTCGTGTGTTTTAGCCTCGACTCATGTATACCTTTCGCCTTCCACGATGAGCTGATTTAAGATTTTTAAGTTAATGCTGCTAAAATGTATACCTAGTAGTATAATATTAACTTGTCTGTCGCTCATAAATTAAAAATAAGAACACGCGTCGCGTAGCGAGCAGTAAAGCGAATATTATATATCACCGTGGACCCTTAAAAATCGCAATGTGTGTGTATGTGTGTGTGTATCCGAAATACTAAAGAAAGAATATTATTTTTTGAAGGGTCAAATTTTTTTCTTATAACAATACCTCGTGTAAAAGCACATCAAAACAGTCCACAATGTTGTTCATAAGTTTATATCCCGACGCCTGCAAGCTAGGCATCTCTCTTCACTCCTCTGCAACGAGGGTTGGCTCGTTACTGGACCAAAGCCATATTTCTTATGGTATTATTCCAGTGAACTAACACCATACACGAGATGGCTTTTTTCCGTTCTGATTCGCACGCCACTGCCTTAACCGGCTGGATTAAAGCCATATTTTTATGGTCTTGTTCCACTGGAACAAGACCATCAGAAATATGGTGTTGGGACAGTCAATCTTGACTGGAACAAGACCATAATTTTTATGGTCTTATTCCGGTGGAACAAGACCATCAGACTGATGGTGTTGGGACAGTGAATCAAAACTGGAACAAGACCATATTTTTTATGGTGGACCATATTTTTTGTGGTTTTTTATCAGTCAGATGGCTTTATTCCGGTGGGACAGAAAATGGCCGATATGGTCTTATTCCAGATGGTGTTATTCAGCTCCTCCCGATGGTCGACGCCCCGTGTTATCGGACTGCCACATTAGTAGTCCCATAAGTGCCCATGCTATTTGACTTGGCCGACAGCATGAACCGTGAATCGACTAACGATTGAAGGAGTGAGGGAGTCGACAAGTTCGCGGTCAGTCATCGCCTCCCGCCCGCCATGCAACGTGCGGCGCCTCACTCTGCAAGCTAGTCTCCTGCTTAGGCTGCTGCCCGCCCGGCAATGGTGCCGGGCGGGCAGCGGTATCTGCAGTGCCAGATTTACGCATAGGCTGACGAGGCAGCCTAGGCCTCGTCGCGTCTGATCCATCCATCGATCGATTGTATAATTGTAGGTATCCGTAAGTGAATTAATTTCAAAAGTGCGATTAATTTTCCAACGCTGGCAAGAGTTAAGAACCACCTCAGGTCAACAATGGCTGAGAAAAGACTCTCATCAATGTCCATAACTGTAAATTGAGTTTCGCGACAGTGAAATCACGGCGCAGAAACCTGAAGTGTGTTGTCAAGACAGCACATCGGCATCGCATTTGCTGGTAAGTTGGTAACATTTCTTCCAGTTCGTATTTCAACACAAATTATGAGCTACATTTCGTGGGACTGGGGGGGGGGGGGGGGGGCGTCTTAATATATTAGCCTAGGGGCGCCAATGGTATAAATAGGGCACTGGGTATCTGCCCGCCAACAACCAGTGACCGATAGTCTGAAGTTCACCGGTCGCCGGCGACTCTCACGGCGACTGCGGCCCCGCCGGCCGGGAACCTACGGAGGGACCCGTGAAGTCGTGTAACTCCCATAAGACCAATGCTGAAGTTGTGACAGTGACCACCTTCAGTGGAGGGGTCCCACTCATTTATCCAAATTTGAATTTCCTTTGTGTACGTGTGATTTAACACGTGAAATACCCTAAAAAAGTGGCAGCGGCGCGACGTTTTCGACCGGAATTTCGGCGAAGTCCCATCTCAAAAGACCAATGTTAAATGACTGGCAATTTTCCGACCATGGTCGCCGTCGACCATCGGAGTCGGGGCGTTTACGCTCCTTGCCGGCGCGAACCTCGGCGACGTCGTCAACCGTGGCGACGTCCCTTACTTCCCGGCCGTCCTCCGAGGTCGCCGTCAGAGGGGAGGCGATCAGGCAATTACCGGCCGTCCACCCCTCCGTCGCGGCGAGAGTCGACGGCGCCCTCATGTTGTGGCCCTCGCTCCCTGCCATCATGAGGCCGTCCACGATCCTCCCGGCCGTGTCCTCCGAGGACACCGTCAACGACGGCCCCGTCCCTATCTTTTCGACTCATGCATTGCCACCATGCAGAGTGGGGGCGTTGACAACGTACCCCGCCCACGCACGCAACGTCGCCGTCAACCACGACGACGTCCCTTGCTTCCTGGCTGTACTCCCACGACGCCGTCAGAGGGCACGCCGGGCGGTGACTTGCAAACAGACCGGCGCACTTTGCCCTCAATTAGGCAGCACACAACTGCACCGGCCGACGACGCGGAAACCAGAACGGTGCCGGGAGACGAGCATAGGCTCCGGTGGGCTTTAAAAAGGGATCGAAATAAAGCGACTAAAAAATATGTTTTTTGTCCGAATGGTAGCGTTCGTCTAGGTCCCGCCCACCGTTGGCTTGGTACAGTCCCAGCAACATTTCATTTTCGGTCACTCTGTTTTTCGGTCAGTTGGATACCGGCCCCACCTGATTGACAACCGCCTCTCGTGCGCCATCTAGTAGCGAACACTGAAAGCAGAGAACTACTCCATCGACAAATAGGTGGTAACTTTACCTACCTTGGGAGTAGGTATCATGAAAAATAGATTTTTTCTAACATTAAATTAATTAGTGTCAATTACTTAAATACTCGTATCTAATTATTATCATTAAATTACCCTGCGATTCCCTCATAAAAACTTTATAAACAAATTTCTTCGGGTCATTTTTTAATGGTTCCTAGTTCCTACCCATGTTATGTCTAGCATGAAAATATACTGTTTTGATATCAGTACCTACTTTAGAAGCCTAATTTAGCAAGATCAGTTACATTTATAAGTTTGCTAACTAATTGAATTTTAGGATGCCTAAGTAAATAAATGGATTTTTCATTTCTTACGTAGACACTGTGGCTTCAGTCTTGTGTGCTGCCAGTGCCGGCACCGGGTTCACCCTCGGCTCCCTTGCGGTTAAAACTTCCTTAAAACTAATTGAGTTCAAACCACAATCCATCAATTTAATCGGACCTTGTTTAGGAAACATGGTATCATCGATGACATGTGAATGGGATTATGGGTCTATAAGTGTACATGGGATACCTACATGAAAAAAGTTGTACAATAATTTTTGTTTTATTTATTATAAAAATAAGTATTACAGAATATTTCTCTTAAATTTCGTTTCTATTACCGGGCATTCTGCAAAAATTTACTTTCTATAAATATATATATATAATAATAAATAAATAATAATAAAAAACAAGCAGGATGCAAAGCTCCTGCTTGTTTTTTTACTCACAATATGGAAGTCAGCCATAATAAGCAAGCATAAAATGTTTTTATGGTAACATATAAATATACCGTTTTACTGAAGTCAAGTCATTTAACTGTAGGTGAGTAAATTGTAAATCAAATCTGTGGAGACAAAGGTCCACATAGACATACGCCCTATATTTCAATGGAACCACCAGCCTGCTAGCATTTTATTTATGTAAATTTATATATATAAAGAGGTAGGTAGGTAATTCTACGAGATAAACAATTCAATTTCAAATCGCACAGCTGAAAAACCGTTCATTTTGACTTGATAAATCGTATTGAAAAAGATTTTATCTTGATGCATGTAGGTACTTGTTAGAAAGGGAGCGTCCCAACTGTGCGCCGTCCGATTGTAATTCTTCTCCTGACAAGAGAGAGAGAGCGCGCCACCGATCACTTTGAATGTTATCAATGAGTGATGGTCCTTGTGCTTGGGTTAGGCAGCCAGTGTTGCTAGTGAGTTATGTGGGTGGTAGATCAGTGTAGAGAACTCTTGAGCGTTTGCTGTCCTTATTCGATTTTGATTATTTACTGGGTCTGTCTGTAGGATGCGCAGAGGACCTACTCATACAATTAAGATACAGCACAGGAAACAGTTATACGATTTTTTTGTCGCCCAATTAATAATTTGTTGGCGCTCCCATAACTTTTGAGAATCGTTTGCGTATAATTTATTGCAAACCATATAAGCACGCGCTCCCCCGCACTAATTACATATATCTCGTATAGTATACCAAAAGTCGCACAAAAGTGATTTTTTAAATTCTTACTTTCACATTTCACTTTAATATAATTACTAGCAGTATGGGCCCGTGCTACGCACGTATAGTGTTCTGCGGGTAATAATAATAATAATAATAATAATAAAATATTTTATTGTCCAGAGATCATAGAATGATATCAGACAGTCCCAATACGTATTCAGCACACCTTTCATACATACTTCATACAATATACATGAAAAATGACACACTGAAATGAATACACAGCACATTTACACACAGGTATCTTAGTCCTTTCAGGCCTTGGCCAGGTAATCGTCTACAGAATAATAACATTTTTCTATCAGCCATTTTTTAAGCATACATTTAAAAACAGATGGGTCCAGGAGCCTAGATTTGTTCTTTAGGTCAATGGGTAAACTACTCCACAATTTGAATCCGGCCCGTATTGGGCTTTTCGTCGTACATTTAAGATTAGTTGAGTATTTATCCCCACGTCGTTCATGTCTTAAACTATAAGGCTCATTGGCACTAGGAGTCATCTGGTACAATATTGGCTAAAAATACTAAAATCGTGTTATAAATGTATATAGCAGGTAGTGTCATGATATTAAAACGTAAAAATAAGTCAACACAAGAATCTTTATAAAAAACTCCAGGACAGCATGGGTCATAACTGGCTTTGGCAAGAATACGCAGCGATTTTTTTTGCATTCGAAATACCCTAATGGCAGCCCGTGAGTGACCCCAAAGGGGCACTCCGTATTGCAATCTAGAGTGTACCTATATGAGCAAAGTAAACTAATTTTGCCGTCTGTTCGTCACTGATGTCCCTTATTTTACGTAAAAGATAGCACCCAGCAGCGAGCTGGACACAGAGACGGTTACAATGCTCTGTCCAGTCAAGATTGCTGTCTATTTGCACTCCTAAAAACTTTACATGTGCTTTTTCTTCTATACTTTGGCCATCTAAATAAATCAATGGACTAGAATTGCCGTTTTTGTTTAATGTCAGTTTTGTAAAATTTATTAGAACTACTTTTTTTTTGTTCAGGAAAAGGTCATTATTCTCACTATATTTCTGGATGTCCCCAACCGCTTCTCTGCCTATCTGGATTATACGTGAATTCTTTGCACTTATATGATGGGTAGTGTCGTCCGCATACAGTGTGACCGATCCGACACCAACATTAGCCGACATATCGTTCGTAAATAAAACAAACAGCAGCGGGGAGATGATCGCTCCTTGCGGGACACCTACGTTTATTACTAGTTCCCCAGACAGGTAGATGCTCTCCTTATCACTCGTCCTCACAACCTGTGTCCTATTTTTTAGGAACGACCTTACCCAATTGTTGGCCACCCCGGATATGCCCATTTGGTGTAGTTTGTGCAGTAGCAGGTCATGATTAACTGTATCGAACGCTTTAGAGTAATCATAAAATACTCCCAAAACCGCTTCTCTGTTGTCGTTTGATGTCATGACCTTTTCGACAAAGTCGACTAAGGCCGTTGAAGTTGATCTATTCTTTACGAACCCGTGTTGCGCTTTATTCATAAGATCATATTTATCAACAAACTCACTAATCCTCCTATGCAGAGCAGATTCTATTAACTTTGAGAACACAGAGGTCAATGCAATTGGTCTGTAATTACCTATCTGTGATTTATCTCCACTTTTCTAAACTGGGACAACAATTACCTTTTTCAAACGCTCAGGAAATACCCCTTGGCTCATCGATTCATTTATTACATGCATGAGCGGATTTGCAACAAATCCCGGTGCTGATTTTAGAATATGACATGGTATATCGTCATGGCCTGCAGATCGTTTTTCTGTGACCTTACTGACTATTTCAAAGAATTCTTTCCCCAAAATGGGAGATAAGAAGATGCTGTGGTTATTATTCTGCGATGATTTGATAGAATTTGCTGTTTTAGATCGCGTGTTTAATAGTTCCGTTATATTTGAGTTAAACCGATTAGAAACTTCTGAATTATCAATTATAATTCCCTGGTCATCTTTGATCATGCCTGCAATGTTCCTTATTGTTGAGAGATTTTCGCTGCCATGAATTAGTCGCCAGGCCACCCTATTCTTATTTTTGGCCGCTTTTATCCTCTCACAGTTATACTTCCGCTTGGTTTTCCGCATTTCGGCTGCGTAATGGTGTTGCTTGCTCAAGTATTCGGCTTTTAATTCTGCCGATGGATTTATAAAGTAAGTAAGGTATACTCGCTCTGCTACTGTGCGCAAGACTCGCAATTGTGCGGTGAGGGCAAGAGTTGTAGGGAGAAGGGGTCCCATCCCCTAAAATCTACCCGTGCCATTGAAGACTAAAAAAATTTTTTTTTTTCAAGAATTCAAGAACTATTTCCTGCACAATGCCCTCTAATACAACCCGGAACAAACTCACCATTACCAAAAACACGAAGAAATTGTTAAGATCATGCAGTGTCGGTCTCTAGCTGTACAGGTTAAAGCTAGTGTACCCTATGCCCTGCGGGCATACCCGATAGCCAGTTTATGGTTCATATATGGCCCTAGGCCATAACCTAAGCCCGTAGGACTTGGGGACCAAAACCAACAAACCAATAAACCAAAACACAAAAATAGTAATTTGGACAATTTTGATGCCAAACGCTAAAAAATCGATTAAAATTAGTCCGCATTAGACAACTTTTTGCATTTTATGCAAATTCAGATTATTAAAATAAGTTTCTAGTCTGTTTTAGAATTTTTTCAAAACAGTTACGCTTTTAGTACCCGTTGACGTGTGAATATCCCCAATTCACTG
Source organism: Nemoura dubitans (assembly GCA_921293005.1). NCBI lineage: Eukaryota > Metazoa > Arthropoda > Insecta > Plecoptera > Nemouridae > Nemoura > Nemoura dubitans. The sequence goes on along the minus strand of OV121078.1, from coordinate 13,242,537 downwards.
CCCAAGAGAATATAACAGAATTTCGTTCACCTTGCAGTGGCATAAAAACCAAACAAAAGCTAATGCTCCTGTCACTCTGAATGCCAAATCTTTTCAAGTTCACGTATAATATGATGGCAAATAGGAGCGTTTTGACTAAATTTCTTCAATAACTTCATAATGCATGCGATAATAGTCACCTAGACGAAGCGGATCAGTAAAAAGGTAAGATTTGGACGATTAAATAATCAAGCTGGGCTGCAAGACGGTATTCAATCTTGCCAGCCAAATGCAATCAGTTTTTTGAATATTTCACATAAAAAACACTTTCAAATCGCTATAAGAATGTCGTCTCTGGATGTAAACCAATATTTTGAACATTTATAAACCATTTCCTCCTGTTTTTAACCAATTTTCGCGATTTCCATCAAGAGTTAAACTCGGTGAAACATAGTCCCCAGCCAGCCAGCCAGCCAGCCAGCCAGCCAGCCAGCCAGCCAGCCAGCCAGCCAGCCAGCCAGCCAGCCAGCCAGCCAGCCAGCCAGCCAGCCAGCCAGCCAGCCAGCCAGCCAGCCAGCCAGCCAGCCAGAGAGCACATACTAAAAAGTTGAACATCGCCATTTTAACGGTTTTATATAAGGTTAATTAAAAAGTTAGGGTTTGACTTCAGCATTAGTTATTTCAAGCACGTTTTCGTAAAATCTCTGTTAGCGTATAACAATGGTTTGCTTCTTATCTCGTTATTTAGTGATTTTATCCATAAATCTACTCCCGCGTTCGGCGTTATTGCTATAGACATGGCTTCATTTTCTACAACATCACGCTTTTAAATCCAAAATCGATCTAAAAATAAAGAAGTTGTTTTTAAATCCCGCAATATATTGCGCAAGGCGAGCAATATTCAGGGAGTCCACAATGTTTCCGCCTAAAGATATAGTTTTATTCCTTACTTAAAAATGATATGAAGATTGTTCACTATTTTAATAATATACACTTAGGTACGTTTAGAGCATGAGGCAGACCACGCACTTCAATTATTACATACGAATTACAAATTCCAGTGTCATTGGAGGTATGGTTCACGGGGTAGTACTTTACTAAGAATATGTAACTGTTTTGCAATATGGAAATGTTATATTGTTTTGCGGGCCGGACGTAGACAATATGCGCCAGTAGGCAGTTTTTTTCGTGGCGCCCCTATAAGCTGCCAATGCATAACAGTAAAGCCTATAAGGAACCAATTTTTAAAGATTAGTCGATTCGTATGTGGACTGGTATATATTGGTAAGCTTTTATCTTGCAGGTATTGTAGAGTAACCCAAAACATAAGTAGTAAACAATAATAACGATATTACAGATAATTTCGATATTACCTGCATTGTGCTTGCTGCTGGGCATGATCAGGCTGATTTAGATTGTTGATTTTATCTACATTAGTCGGCGGCGCACTTTCAAACGTGTATGCGAATAAGTAAATCAGAGATACTCTGTGTCAATCGAGTTCAACACTTAGTTTTCAATGCAAATTTTGGGGTAAAGTATCGAGACGAAGCACAAAATTTCCCGGATATCCAAAATTTGTCAGATTAACACGGACTCGAACTCGCGGTACAGTTTCCCTGAAATCCTAAATTTGCAACCAAACTCAGACTTGATCCAGCGTCTCTAGACTAGCATCTCACCGTGGGAACCAACGATCCACAGAGAAGTTTTGGGTTGTGTGGTATCTGATGCGTCTACGTGAACAGTCCACTCGTCATAAAGCTGACTTTAAAATGATCCCCCGAAGGTGCCCCAAGGGTCCGATCGGTCCGCTATTTTTGGGATCCGTAATCGGGAAAAGTGCTCTGCAATAATAAAAACTCAAGTCGGAGAAAAAATGAAAATTTCGAGAAATGTTTTCCAAAAAAGCGCCCATTTTTGGGCAGACGGCCCAGAAAACCTCACAAATGACTGAAGAACGTCAAATTTAGAATGGTCCCTAAATTTAAAGAAAAAATCTCTAAAAATGTAGAAACACATAAAGAAAGAAATTCTTGATGAAACACACAGACAGGCACGGCTTTTACTAGTAGGAGAAGATAGTAGGGATCAGGGACAAAGCAGAAAGCCTGCTCTCAGATGTGACCCCCCGCCTGGACTTCGTGTGAAGTAAGAAGACACTTTTCTTTAACGTTCAATAACATTTCTTTCCCTTATCGTCGCGCTGTTTAGCGAATTTTGGTTTTGAGCTCCGCTCAACTTTTTTCTGGCACTGGTATCGCCCATCGTTTTATTTTCGCAACTTTCAAATGCGCAAATAAAGAAAATGCGCACTGGAGTGCTCCATGCTCAATGTTTTCCCCAAACTTTAAAAAAGCGATTAATAGTTCCAGGAGTGCAGGATTAGCCATTCTGCCAATTCGGGAGCTGCATTCGCAATTGTATACTCAAATCCTATTTTAAAATGAGTTCGAAAAACCTCTCAATCCTTACTCCCCGGTTGCAACTGCCGTTCCTACAGGAAATGCGGATAAGCGCACATAATTCTCGCAGGTCATTTTCGTCGCGTCAATTCTAGGTATACTTATATACGTGGGCACATGAACTAAGTCTAAGAATTCAGGAGTGTTGTTGCTCATATGATACAATGTTGACTGAACCCATGACATATTGCATTTAATGTTCAGTTTAAAAAAACATTGGTATTGGCTCCGGCCTGCGGCCGGCGCTTCTAAATCCTCGGCGCCCCTAGGCGATAGCCTACTCTGAAGTCTGACTAGTGGTAAACACGGCACTGGTTATGCGCAGTTTGGCTACGTAGGATGACCCACGGGATAAGATATAGGTTGATAGGCAACTGCCAACCTATTTCTATACGCCATTCGCAGCACGAGAATCACTTTCATGTAAATGAACTATAACTTCGGCCTCACAAGATCCTAATCATGAAATCACACAATAATTGCGTTGACAACGGAGTCTCTATACCACAATCCCAATAAAATCAGCATGTTAAATAGTTATATGACATATAATGTAATTTGGTATATCTTATTTAATTTATAGGCACGCGATTGTTACTGTTTTTGTTTTACTTGATTGGTATATGCTTGCATTTTGTTATGGTACAGCTCTTTGGCTGTCCCTATACAATGTTTTTTGCTCTCACTGTACTATCTGCATTCCAGCCTTGCTATCCCCCACCCCTATGTGCCATTAGCCCAGCAGCACTACGTGCCATGTGTTGGCCAAGCTAGCTGGGGAGAGCACAGCAGAGTGGTCCACGGACCTGAGAACTGCACGGTTCGTCCGGCAGGCTCTCCCAACCATGATGTCTCCTTATCATTGTCGCAAAGTTTTGAATAAAATATTCTTTCTTTATATCAAGTTGGGCGTTTGATTGGGAGTTTGATTACAATCTTATTATGAAATTACTCACTATTTATGTGTCAGTAAGAAATGCAATCTGGTTTGGTGCCTAGACTCTTATCTCGAAATGAATGCATCTGCTCGTGTTTGAATTGGCGCATGGGGTTGGCAATTTCCATGCCCGAATTTTGTTGAAACTAGGCATCCCAAATTTCAGGTGGCTGTTTAGGTACACACCTCTGGAATTTTATAAACTCGCCATATACACATGATAATAATCATAAGGCGATAGGTTCACTTCTTACACTGTCAGCTGTGTAGTGCATTTGTGCAGAAAGCTCCAAACTCGGGAATTAAAATTTTAATCAATTAATTGATGAAACTTTTCTCTGATTATTATGGCGCTTAGCCGAATGTGATTGCGATTATTTGTGTGATAATTGGTTCCGAGTTTATAACATTCCTTTTCTGCGGAGGCTCCACGAGACTTTGCCCAAAAGAGCTGTAGGAATAATATCACCTTTTTAGCACACAAGTCAGTGTGATGGAGGCTTATATAGAGTAGGTATACGTACTGGGGATTTCAGGCACAATACTATATTATAAAGCCTCGATACCATCTGAGATCTCGTGTGTGTCTTTGCCTTTTGATGCTGTGTGACGGGAATGGCTGAGGGTGACTTCGTTATGAACACTGCAGATATTGTGTGACGTGTTCCAAGTTCCGGTTCTTTTGGACATGATCGCATGCCAAAATTGAGAAAGATTCAAGATGTTTGCAGATATCTAGATAGCACCACTTATTATAGCTATTTATATTGATGTATTAGATATACAGGCTATAGCGTAGGCTTCTAGAAGTAGAAGCTATATAATACTCGTTTGTAAAGTAAAAAACATAATTTCTTGTATATTGAGTTGAGACGATAGTGTTCGATTTTGATCGCTGATTATAATCGATGTTGAATCAAAGTTTTCGCATGCCAATGTCTGTTCTGTGGGTCATTTAGTTCACAGCAAACCTCTCTCACAGTTTTTTTTTCCTTCTTTATAATGACACATTCTCTTTTCTTCTTGACAAAATTCTTGAACTGTATAAAAACTATAAGTTATTGAATATTATACTCTTTTAGCTGGTCTGGTCCTTGATTTTATTGCCAGGTAGTGATTTGATGGGCCCAGGCAGGGCATTGTACAATTTACTTCCATTTTAAACTTAATTCATGGGTCTTTTCTGGTAAGGTTCAACCGGTAAGGCTGGAGTCGCAAATCAACTTTGGTTATCGAGTCACGAGCGCTGTGAAGTTTAATTTGTTAAAACCATTTGCCTGTTATCTAAAACTTATAATACGCAGTGCCCGATCTATACCATTGGCGCCCTAGTATTATCCACCCCCCCCCCTTCCAACGATATGTAGTGCATAATTTGTGTTTGTACCCGAGGAGCCGGGTAGAACGTTGTTGTCGCGTGCCAGCAAAGCCACACTATTTCGGAATTGTTCATATTTACCTAGAATCGACGGTAGTATTTTCCTTGAAATTACTACCATTGTGCTTTAGCCCTTATTATTGTAAAACATTGCAGTTCAATAAAACTTGAATTCCTGGGATCTCTGCACTGTACAGAACATTAAAAGATTTATATTTTTTCCTCCTAAAGTCTAAACTATCTACACCTTAGCGGCTTCTTTTCTGGCTCCCCCCTCGGACGCGGCGCCCCTAGGCTACAGCCTCGTCATTCGCTCAGCCTCAAATCGGGCACTGATAATACGCTATAATATATAAATATACACACAAGATAATGCTATAGAATTCTAAAATTAATAAACAATTTCCTACATGAATCCAGTATTCGCTACATTTAGGTGGGCAGAGAATTTCTCGCTTTTCAAGATACATTTATGCGGGCTTTCGTTGCGAATCATGTTCATCTTGACGGGTTTCGACAGTGCCACCCGTCTTTACTCGGGAGCGTCCCAACTGTGCGGCAAGGCCAGTCTTCAGCCTGAGGCTGCTCTTCAAGATCACCGCCCGGTGCGATTCCTGATATCTCAGGACCACAATTCGGAGTTCATCTAACACACGCACACCCCGTTTCATGTCTCACACTCACTTCATCACCTGTACGAGCCATTTTAGTAATTGGGTAGCAAAAAAAAGCAACGAAATGGGCACACGAAAAACAACATGGACGCACTAAACCTTATTTCACGGTAAGAAGTAAAGTATCTTCTCATTTTCCTCGAGAACCCACTGCTGCTAGACACAAGCAAAGAGTTTCAAAACTGCCCATAGCCATAGAGTATTTTGTCTGGCTCAAGACATGGCTTGTAAGTTTTGAAACTCTTAGCTCATGTCTAGTAGCAGAGGGCCAATGAGGAAGGCGCAAATACACTTTCCTTCTCAACATGCAATGGTGTGCTGGATTTTTCCAGCGATCGGCGAGCGAAAATATTCCCGGCTTATTTTAATTTTTTGTGGTGTACCGAAGTGTAGTGCGGGAACGGCGTTCCGGTGCGTTCCGGCACAAAAAAAGCACTGGATCTATGAATCGATCCGTCATAGAATGATCGACTTCTAGCCTAACCCTACTTGCTTAGCCTGGCTAGAAGAGAAGAAATCCGTCACCGGCTCGTACCCATTCCCTTCCAAAGGACAGTACAACTCGAATAGTAAAGGGATTCCTCCAATAGTCCACAATTTCTAGACTCGGGCGGTTGGTAAAAAAGACGACACCAACAACCTCTCTCTGGAACAGCACTGCAGCATACGAGTAAATGATGGTCACCATACCATGATGGCCACCCATCCAAAACCTGCTTCAGCACGGTGTTACTTAACTTCGATTATTTCAAAGAACCGATGCTTGTAAATGCAGCTTAGCTAGCACATATACCAGATACTTAGACTTATAAAAAAACTAATTGTTGATGAGCAAAGCGAAATCATCAATTTCACTACTGCTAAAAAAAAACACTTGGTGTGTGTTTGTTTGTATGTGTGTTTGCGCGCGCTCTACAGGCCAAACGCTTGCTTCGAGTGGGATGAAATTTTCAGGGTGTCTACTTTTGTTCTCAACTTAGACCCCCTGCGTTTTTCAAGAAAATCCTCCACACCCTTCACTTTCAAAGCAGATAAAAGAGCAAAATTCGACAATTGGGCATGTTTGGAAAAGTACGGAAATTTATTTAAAAGTGCGAATTTTTTCAAATGTTCCCAATTTCGATTTGCCTTTAGAAACCATCGAAACCAAATCGAAACATCACACCAGATTTTTCCAATAAAAACCCTTGTGCATGAGTTACATCTATGTATTAACATGCACATTGCTTTATGACCTCAAAATGATCATATTTCCGCTACCCAACAGATCGGACAGAAGCAAAGAAAGGCCAGAATCGTTTACAATTTCAAGTGATCAGAATTTTCGAAAAAGCAATGGTCCGGCTTGCTGCTCCATGATTTAGGCTTTTTGCCTCAATCTTTTTATGCGCTACACACAAACCGCTACGCTCATCTTCAACGCAACACAAATTGCGTTCGCCCTAGTTAATACAATAATAATATGCATTCCAAAGCAACCAATTAAACCAGTCTGGTACGTATATAGAAATTATAGAAATGACTTCATAGACGATGTAAAAATCGAGAACTGCAAATCTGAGAACGCTACAACTCTCTGTGTTTATGGCCAAAAGGTGAGTGACACGTGGATAGGATGTGAACTACAAACTGTACCTTGTCGATAAAACGAGCACCTTCTTTACCGTTCGGACTGACGGCCAGTCCGAAGTGCGCGCCGTCCGAACTGTGCGCCGGCGCACAGTTCGGACGGCGCGCAGTTGGGACGGCGCGCAGTTGGGACGGCGCGCAGTTGGGACGGCGCGCAGTTGGGACGGCGCGCAGTTGGGACGGCGCGCAGTTGGGACGGCGCGCAGTTGGGACAGAGCCGTTAGAAGAATAATCTACTGAAAGAAATCAAATTCATGTTTTAGTTTTGAAAATAAATATTGGAAGTTCTTGAAATCCTTGTGATACCTAATTAGGAGTTTTCATGCCACGAAAGAACGACACGGCTAACAATGGATATTACAGCGCACTCCAAGACCTTGGATTACCATCGCATATGAGTTATGTTAAACACGGTATTACCGCATTTTACAAGGAGCTACGGTAAAAACAACAAGCGTAGTTAATAGTGTTGTGTTGAAAACAGTATCCCAAAGGCACATTAGTTACCACAAGCAGAGGTAATGACTAATCAAGCTTCTTCATTTGATGCCATAACAAACCTTTTGCAGGTTTCATTGTGTTGTTCTTCCTTAAAGTCATTTGATAAACATATTTAATAATCATTATGCAATATCAATGTGTATAACATTCATGCACATTATGTATACCTACATTTTCAAGTAATTTTAAATTGCAAAACATACTGTGCAATGTGGATTTTTAGCGAGTACCTAAATATACTGCAGTATTATTCGTACATGGTTTTAATAAAAGCAGAACAACTTTGATACTGCAATTTGTGATTAATAAATGATTACATTACAGTTAACCCTTTACGGGTCTCACGAAGCAACTAGTGGCTACTCGGCACCTTGACAACGTTTGCACACCGCTTTTCAAACCCAAGCACTTGTTTGTTCGACTGCACTGAAAGGCACAGGATACAACACAAACAAACGTGTCAATCACCATAACGGGGGGTAGGTATCGCCCCCCCCCCCCTTTGGTTGATGGCCCAATGCTGCTTCGTTGACCCTGTTGCCATGGTCACAAGGCCGAAGGGGAGGATCACGCTGCTTGTTCCCTTTCCCCCAGCCTTTGGATCAAGCTCCCAAGATGGCACAGTCATGTCTTTCCAGCGGTGGAGTGAGTTGCCAGCAGCCAGTGGCGGACACGTCCCAGCGGTCGGCCTACTTCCCACGCCGACCGCCCGCCGCTGTCAGCTGCTTCACGACACCCCAGCGTTTCTCCTGTGTTGCTAAATCGAGCGGTGTCCGACCATTGTTGTATGTGGCGTTGACCTCAGCCCCGTAACGTAGCAGCAGGGCTACCACTTGCTCGTTTCCCATCATCGAGGCATGGTGCAGTGGAGTCTTGCCAAACACGTTACGACCTTCTGGATTGGCTCCCTTAGCCAAGAGCAGCTCCACCACGGCCAACTTGTTGTTAAATGCTGCATGGTGCAGTGGAGTCTTGCCATCGTTGTCCGTGGCGTCAACCTCAGCCCCGTGACGTAGCAGCAGGGCTACCACTTGCTCGTTTCCCTTCAACGAGGCATGGTGCAGTGGAGTCTCGCCATCCTTGTCACGACCTTCTTTGTTAGCTCCTTTAGCCAGCTCCACCACGGCCAACTTGTTGTTAAATGCTGCATAGTGCAGTGGAGTCTCGCCATCGTTGTCCGTGGCGTCAACCTCAGCCCCGTGACGTAGCAGCAGGGCTACGACTTGCTCGTTTCCCATCATCGAGGCAAGGTGCAGTGGAGTCATGCCATCCTTGTCACGACCTTCTTTGTTAGCTCCCATAGCCAAGAGCAGCTCCACCACGGCCAAATTGTTGTTAAATGCTGCAAGGTGCAGTGGAGTCATGCCATCCTTGTCACGACCTTCTTTGTTAGCTCCCATAGCCAAGAGCTGCTCCACCACGGCCACATTGTTGTTAATTGTTGTTGTTGACTCCACTGCACCTTGGCAGTGGAGTCTTGCCATCGTTGTCTGTGGCGTTGACCTCAGCCTCGTGACGTAGCAGCAGGGCTACGACTTGCTCGTTTCCCCTCAACGAGGCAAGGTGCAGTGGAGTCTTGCCATCCTTGTCACGACCTTCTTTGTTAGCTCCTTTAGCCAGGAGCAGCTCCACCACGGCCGACTTGTTGGCACGTGCTGCACGGTGCAGTGGAGTCTCGCCAAGGTTGTCCCTGACGTCAACGTCAGCTGCGTGACCTGGCAACAGGGCTAATGCTGGTAAGAGAAATTCCAGCACCTCAACGTTTCCCCCTTCGGCCGCCATGTGGACCATGGTTTCACCCTTCGGTCCTCGACGTTGCAAATCCCCACCGCGCTCCTCGCCCAGGTAGCGAACTACATCTACACTTGCATCCCTGGCGGCTTCAAGCATCAAGACTGTGTCGGGTTTCGGCCACGCTTCGTTGCTTTTGGCTCCGTTCTTCAGTATGACGTCAAGTGTCTTCCAAGCCCGAAGTTGCTCTGCGTTTTGCAAGGGTGTCCAGCCTGTGATTGTTTCAGCAATGTCGACTCCAGCTCCGTGTTGAATCAAGGTGTCCACGATGGCAATGAAGTCCTCATGACGGTCAGTGCCACTGAGAAGCACTGCAAGGTGCAAGGCCGTCCGACCTCCTTTGTCCAAAGCGTTGACTTCGCAAGGCTGAGAAAGAAGTCTCTTCGTTTCTCCCAAGTCTCGGTGCAAAACAGCGAGATGCAACAGGTGCTTTTCAGACACTAAAAGATTGGCGAACATTTCGCTGATGAGATTGTAGTCAGGGCGGGTGGTGATTTCCCAAGTGAATTTCTTGTTTTCCTTGAAGTTATCTTTAAGCCAACAAGCAACCAAGTATTTAGTTAGCGAACGGTGTGTAAAAACAGGTTTGCCGTTGATGACGTATTCGATGATGCCGGTCTTCTCTTTTCCATCGGTCACTTCTTTCAGAAAAGTAGCCAAGTTTTCGTCATAGTTCAGATTATTCCCAAACTTCAGGCTGCGAATCTCATCATCGTCAAACAACGCTCGCAGTGCCGCAAGACTGTGAGTGTGGAGGATTTCCTCAAGCCTCTTGTCCATTAGGTTTTGGAAATAAACTCCTTCCAAGTTTTTTAGGCCCATTTTCTCATTGAGCTCTTCTCTCAACCGTTTCAAAATATAATTTTCATACAGAAACATTTTGTCCAGTTTGCCATTCTTCACAAGTTTGTCTTGGGAACTGTGATACACTTCGACAAACATGGCAGCAATGAGGGGAACTCCCAGCATTTCCCTGTCTTTATCGGATAACGTAGAGAACAACGTTGCAAATTCTTTTGGGTCAGAATCTCCCTTGCTGATAAATGCAGTTTGTTCCTCATTCGAAAGGGGATCCAAGTGCAGTGCTTTCACACCCAGCTTGCATTCGAGCTGACCTTGTGAGACCGGGCGAGAAGCGATCCAGAGTTGAGTGAATTTAAAATCTTTGATGAACCCTAGAAGCATGAACACCTGCTGCTGGTAATTAGGACACACTTCATCCACCCCGTCAAGGAATATTAAGAGAATTTCTTCCAAACACCGGAAGATAAATTTCTCCAACTTGTTTCCAGGATTCAGGGCAAAGTGTTCCAGGAAATTCCTGGCTGCGTCCTCGTTGAGTTTATCCTTGTCCATCTTGGCGAGATAAGTTGAGCAGTCGTTGAGTTTGATGAGCACGATCCACGCCTTGGGGTCTTGTGTCTTGGCTCGGTTGGCGAGGTGCGTCATCAAGGTGGACTTGCCCATCCCTGCCTCGGCCACGACGAGCACCACCCTGTCTTTCACGTCTCGCACAGAGTTCACGGCAAACGGTTTGCCATCTTTTGACTTCAGCCGACGGTTGACGAAGTTGTCACCTTCCTTGGGAAGCGCCTTACCGCAAGTGAGTCCTGTCAGCAACTGAGAGATCACTTCCAGATCGGCCACCTTGCCTAAACGTTTCTTGTCTTGGTTTGACAATTCGGACAATGATTGTATTGAACCTTGGATTTTGACCAAACTTGTTTCCAGAATGCGTTCTTGAGTGTCATTTGTAAAATCACCCCACTTGCAACTGTCTTTGTAAAACCGATAGCTTTGATGACCTTGCAATAGGACATTCATCAGGTGAGATTCTGGTGCGATCAGGACAAGCAGCTTGCCAGTGTTTCCCAAGATGTTTAAAATCCCTCCACTGATCCGTTCTGCCTCTGATTGCTCAATCTCTTTGTCGCATTCCAGCACCAGCACTTGACACCACCTGGTGTTCCACGGCGACAAGATGTCATCTTTGCGTTCCAAGAACGACTGTACGTTGACGTGCAAGACGTTCAAGTCCCGGCCACGGAACTTGGCCAGGGCTTGGTGCACTCTCAGCGAGCTGGCCTCGGTCCTCGAGTCCACACGGACATTAACGATGCCGTCGGAGGGAATCGCTTCGTGCAAGACTCGCAGGGATTCCGAATCAAACTCTGCACCTGTCTTAGTCAACCCTTCGATCGTGCTTTTGGACAAAGTTTCGAGCTGAGACTTGACGAGGTCAAGCCACAACGAAGAGTCTTGGGTAAAGTACACATTGTCTTTCTGCCACCATGATTTCACCTGACTTTGTAATGCATGACACATTGAATCTGCTTCGAGATTATCGCCACTAGCCCAGACTTTGGCGAGTTGTTCCTTGATCTTGTCGTTGAGTTGTGACTCGTGGGCCTGGTTCGTGTACACCTGAAGCTTGGCCAGGAACGACGAGTACGTAGCCTTGTCGCGGACAGGCGCCAACTTTGTCAGCACATCTTTGAGTTTTACTGACGTTGGGAACTCCAGCAGTTCCTTTCTCCATGACGTCGCGGCTTTGTTGCTGTACTTAACACCTTCCAAAGCGTCCTTGATTCTGGTTCCCACCTCCTCGCCACTCTTGCCTTCCACCTGGCCGTGCAACTTGGTCAAAGCCTCCTTGAAGTCCACCCACTCACACAGTCCCTGATAGACTTCGCCCCCTGCCTTGAAGGAAACCGCTTTGCCCCCGGTGCTGAGTAAAGGATCAGACTCCAATACATCGACAAGACTATCGCTTATGCCGGCGTTTGTGAATATAATGATTTTATGGTCGACGAAGTTGCCAAACGAAAGCAACTCCTCTGACGATTTCATGGTTTCATAAGAAGCACAATACTTGACAAGACTAAAGTCCCCAATGATGCCAAGGTCTGGTTTAGAAATAAGCTTGTACTTGTTCTGTTTATGTTTCAGTTGCACGTAGCTCACGCCCCATTGGTCGTCGGGGTCCTTTCGGTGTCTGAGGACGATGTCGCTGAACGCGCCGGCAGCCTCCATGTTGGATGCCAGCTGGAACTCGTGGCGTGTTTCCAGCATGCGCAGGAAGACCAGCGCCAGCATCTTAATCTCGTAGTTTGCGCTGGCGCCGTCGGCCCTGACACCAGTCTTTTTGTACCTGGCAACCAGTGGACCAATCACAACACGGGAAAGAGTAGCGTGTTGGTCGAGCGATGAATAAGCCAATCAGTTTTCAGGATTTGGCAAACGTCACAGGACCCGGTCGGACTTTGAGATATGAAATCGACTCACAGGAAAGTCTCCTCGAAGGAAGGCGTTAACGAGACCTTGAGTTATAGAGCCAATAGTATGGCTGAACAACCCTAAAGCGTTTTGTACAAGACTTTGTTTGGATGAATGCATCCAGGTTCCTAATGTGAAGTTCAACGTGCCAAAGTTGCCAGGCATTTATTTCAACTAAAGCTTGATCAGGCGGTTGGAGAAGTTCGTGAATCGGGACGTGAATGCCGATACGGAAACGTAATACTGGCACCCAATGAGCTTTCGATGCAACGTACCTTTCTTTCTCCGTTTGTGGATTTGGGCTTCCAAGGACGGCAAATTTCAAAGCCTGGAAATAAAACACAAGTTGGTGTTAGATGATCCGTATTTGAGAATAACTAAGGTAACAAAACAAAAAGTCATGCAGGCCTAAAAATGCCAGAAATTCATTTTTTTATTTTTATTGAACTTTAGTGACTTGCAGTTGTTGACCCAATTGTGTAATATATTAATTAATAAATAATTGTGTCATAATAATTCCTTTATGCTACACATCCTTATCAAGTTTTGCAAAAACCAAAGATTTGTGCCACCTTGTTGCATCATGGCTAAAAAACCATCAAGCAGACAATGCTAATAATTGAAAGGACCTTTGCAAATATGTTTTATCAAACTTGATATTTATCAATATCAAATATTGATGAGCGTGGAAAAACACAAATTTTTGCCTCAGCAAGTATGATTATAAGTCTCCTCTTGCTTTGCTCTCCATTTATTGATGAGCGGAGCGCAATCTTCAATTTCACTACCCCCAAAAAAAAGTCACTTGTGTATGTTTTTTTTTTTTGTGTGTGTTTGTGCGCGCTCTACAGACCAAACGCCTGAACCGATTTGAATGAAAATTTCAGAGTACCTACCTTTGTTCTCAACTTAGACTCCCTGCGTTTTTGGAAAAGATCGGTTTCTCACATTTTTAATTAATAAATTTTTACGAAATTTTTCAATTTTTTCAAAGTTTTGAACCCCTGTAAATTTCAAAGTTCTTAACATAACTTCACAAAAACTTCTAAACATGTTGACCTTAAACATATTTATCATGCCTGCAAATATTAGGTCGGTAGGTCTTTCCAATTGGTCTCTATTAGCATTTTTGTAGTGTTTTTTTCGTGATTTTCGGTACTTTTTGATCTAAATCAATTTCCTTCGTCACCTTGGTGACCAAGCTTTGTTGACTTGAAGTTTGTCCAAGGCAATAATTTGAGAGATATCAGAAATAAGTTATTCTCATTTTTGGAAGTAATTGAAGTCAATTCGCATTAGATATATATCTCTAATACAATAAGAATCCAAGGGCGTAATTCGCATTCATGTATATAAGTTCAAATTACTCAATTTGCTCAAAATAAGCACATTTTGACTATCTGACAGGTTTAAAGAGAAACAAAGGAAGGTCATAATCTAAAATTTCGAGTGATCAGAGTTTTCGAGAGGGCAATGGTCTGGCTTGGTGCTCCATGGTTTTCATAGGCCTTTGGCTTCCACCTTTTTATCTGCTGTTTACAAACCGCTACCTACGCTCATCTTCAACGCAACACAAATTGCGTTCGCGAAGCCCTAGTATATTAAATCGTTATTATCCAGATACCTACTTGACGGATTTCATGTAATAAAAATACTAGCGGTGCCAGCGGGTAATTTTTCCATACTTGATTGGGAACCAGGGACAGTAAGTATTACTGAACGAAATCACGACGTAAATACTCGTCTTATTTTAAGTTTCGACAAAGCAAATTACTGAAGCTCTTTTCATTGTTGTGTGATTGAACTAAACAGCGTCAACTAGCTCCATTCACAACAAACTTAGCAGGAACGTTAAAGTTAACGCAAACTTAAAATTTTGCCATTCACAATCAACTTTAGCAGTAAGCCACTGCCCATTGGAAATCGTAGCATTTCGACTCGAGTGTCTGCCATCTTGGATGGTTGATTTCAGCCTTTTTCGAGGGTATTCATTCAAAATCATGCGTATTACTAATAAAACTCAAGCTTTAGGTTACGACTTTTCAAAATATACCTACCTATATATTATAATATAAAAAATGTTACGATAAAATAACTGTTTAAGCCATTATTTGGTTCCGAGTTAAGGCAAATACAAAACTAGTGGCTCAAAAGGTAAAAGTGCTGTTTGGTTGTCCACGAAATCTAGATGATAACTAGATTTCTTGCATTTATTGTCCAGGGCAGATTTCGTTTACTGCATGATTGCCTATTATGACGTCACGACGTAAACTGATATCTAGATAATAACTACATTTCATCTTGTAATGAACTGGACAACCAAACATACTTAAAGCAAGGTAGATCGGTAGCCTTACAAAGCGCGCCGAATCTCAGTCGAATTTGATTGGTCCATTCTTACTGTCGACGTTAACGTTACGTTCGGAGTTTGCAAACCTTGCCGTTTCGATAAAGCTATGGTTACGGAGCATTGTGAACGATTATGCATTAAGCCATAAGACAAACGTTGCAGTTGCTGCTAAGTTTACTGCTAGTTTTTGTTGTGTATGAGCCGTTAGGCGTGGTTTTAGGCAGTCAAAAGTCACAATATTAACACAAAAAAATAAGACTAAAAGTGGCCTGAGCATGGGACAACTCATCTGTGTACACATTTCTATCGGATTGGGCCAGGCCTTCCAGCGGGAAACTTCCGACAACGACAAGAAAAGTACAAAGTTGTTTTTGTAAATTGCCAACTCAAGTCCCAACTAAGTGGAATCGGGTAATTCATGACCTTGGGTAGAACCGGGTGCACAGTGGCGTCACTATAGTAAATACTGAGCTGCGTGTTGTGCAATAAATATACGGGTTTTATAATTACAGCAATGCCTACCTGATATCGATTCACATTGCTCAGCATGGGGTGATGCTCTGGATTACTTTCTGTGGTCTGTCTTTCTGTGGACCAGAGAAACACTTAATCGTCAGCTCCTTGCGCGCTTACTGTCATCGCTGTGCCTCCATCATTATATCATGCAAAGTGGTTTCATCCACGGCAGGCCGAACCAGAATCGGAACCCAAAACATCCGTATTTTTTCATGGGACCGGAAACACAATTATTGATTTCACTCACTGGACCTAACGCGGCTCTTCCCTCTCACCATGTTAATGTAGAAACTGTCCGTGCTTAGATCCTGCAGGAAAATAAGTAGCTTTGGTATTCAAACCTAAAACGACATATCATTTTAAAGAAAATTTTGCGAAAAAAATACCAAAATACCAAATTACCACAAGAGATAAACGCAGTTTACATAATTTATTAACTTCAAGTCGATAGGAGTATTGGCTGAAGATATTAATACCAAAGTTTTACACAACCTTGCTTAAACCTTACTCCGTGTTTTTCTTCAATAACATTGAGATTTTAAGCCAAGGGCTGTTTCCTGGTATTATTTCCGTCACCCTCTGCATTTTGTAAACATCTGCTTGAATGCAATATAATTACAGGAAACAGCCATTGGCTAAAAATCTCATCGTTATTGAAACAAAAAACGGAGCAAAGTGTAAGCAAGGTTGTGTAAAACTTTAGTGTTAAAATCTCCAGCCAATACTCCTATCTACTTCATTAATTACGTAAACTGGGTTTGCCTCTTGTGGTATTTTGGTACTATTTTGATATTTTTTTTGTAAAATGTTTTTTCCAATTATGTGCCCTTTCATGTTTGCATTCATAGGCGACATATTTTCCCGTATAATAGTATACATGGCCAGTTTCTACATTTCCACCGTGAGAGGGAAGAACATCCTTAAAATAAGTTTATTTTCTCCATCTGACAGCTGAGGGAGAAAACAAATAGAAATCACAGACACAGCCTACTTGCAGTGACGAGCCTCTCAAGAAGACGGGCCACACAAGGCTGTGTTGGTTTACAAGTAACATATAAATGATAACATGGGCACCTCCGCTTTACCTAGCCAAAGACATAAGGTTACCCAGACATTCTAACACACCTAGCTATGGCTCACAGACATAAGGTTACCCAGACATTCTAACACACCTAGCTATGGCTCACAGATATAAGGCTACCCAGACATTCTACCATACCATAGCTATGGCTACGTCACGGATATAAGGTTACCCAGACATTCAACCATACATAGCAACAGCAATGTCACAGATATAAGGTAACCCAGACATTCTACCATACCTAGCTATGGCTACGTCACAGATATAAGGTAACCCAGACATTCTACCATACCTGGCTATGGCTACGTCACAGATATAATGATACCCAGACATTCTACCATACCTAGCTATGGCTACGTCACAGATATAAGGTTACCCAGACATTCTACCATACCTAGCTATGGCTACGTCATAGATAATATAATGTTATCCATACATTCTACCCAGTGGCGTAGCGTGAATATGATGCGCCCCCCGCAAAAGTTTTGATGGCGCCCCCCAGAGTTTGATAGGGGAAAAACCGGCCCGTGCATTTCAGAAAAGACCAGCCCATGAGTAAATTCGTTTCGTCTCCCGAAATTTTCCGAGAGAAATCCCAAAAAAAATACTTCTCAAGGGCAATCGCTAAAAAACGTCTCCTGAGAGATATTTGCGCCCCCCCCCCCCACCACGGGGTCTGCGGGGGCGGTCGCTAAGCCTCTGATTCTATCTTATCTAGCTACGGCTACGGCAAAAATTTGATGCTAATAATTTGGCCGGCAATCGCTGGGGTGCGTTGGCAGCCTGTTTTAACATCATATACCAGGCCATGGCACAAAGTCAATTATAATCAAGGGACCCAATGTTGCATAAGTGGTTACAGTTACCTTGGTTACAGTTACCTTGGTTACAGTTACCTTGGTTCCAGGTGAAATAACAACAAACAGTGGCTCCATCCCTTGACTGCTGGCGGAACTATTATTGCGGGCGGAGGGCTTTCGTATAGCTGTTTTACTATGAGAGTGGAAAATCTGGGTAACCTTCTATCTGTGACAAAACATTACTAGGTACTAAGTTATGAAGCACGATTTAACCAAGCAAATCTGAGGTCTTTCCGCGTTCTTTTTTTATTAAGATATTTCTATGCGAATTCAGTAATATTTTTGAACTTTCAAGCAAAATTCAGTCAAATAATCTTGCAATAAGATTTCCTTGACGTGTTACCTATAACAAA
The DNA here is from genome assembly GCA_921293005.1 of Nemoura dubitans. Classification (NCBI taxonomy): domain Eukaryota; kingdom Metazoa; phylum Arthropoda; class Insecta; order Plecoptera; family Nemouridae; genus Nemoura; species Nemoura dubitans. The sequence goes on along the minus strand of OV121078.1, from coordinate 13,224,747 downwards.
AAAGTTACATCACACATAGGCCCTCTGTTTTCCTAATTCTTTTATCCGCTACAAACAGCTACGCTCATCTTCAATGCAACACTAATTGCGTTCGCAAAGCTCCAACTTGTAATTCAAAAACGCGGCTGCAATTCTGATACAAAAATTTTATCTAAACCATCCAATATATCCCCAATCAATCCTTACTGTAAGCTCACAACTCAAAAATTATTAAATTTCTAACACTCATTTCTACTTTACACTAGTTTAGAAAGAAAGTATATCAAACTGGGTCATGAATGCTTAATGAAAGAGTCTCGCTGTTTACTGTCTTGTCTCTATGATACTTTATTACTATTAGGCATCAAACCCCTAGTTTGAAAAAGAGTTTTTTCAGACAAGGTTGGCTTCTTTAATTCCACTTACCTCCCTGCCGCTTGAGATACACCACGAATGCAGGAACCGTAAGTGCCATCAGCACACCGCATACTATCACCACTACTGCTGCAGCGCAGAGACCTTCGGCAGCTGGAACAAATCATTCAGTTAATACAAGGAGCATTGTCACCTTGCCGACAGAATTAGCGCAATGCTAATAGCAAAAGGCACCAAGTTGGGAACGCTTGGGGCAGGGGTTTGTCGTCTTAATGTCTCTCCGAAATTTGGGGGGGGGGGGGGCATGTATATATAGGTTACGATGGCCTCCAAAACGATTAATCGATGTTTGTTTAAAAAATAAATAAAAAATCGAAAATTTAAAAAGTCTTCAAAATCTTCAATTTCACAATTTTTTTTCAAAGAAGTTTACCTGTTTGTTGTTAAAACCATTAGCACTGAACATGTCTCAGCAGCGTTACTGCTCTTTTCTGTTTTTGTCCAAGAAAAAAGCTAATCATTTTATAATCCCCATAGCAAACAGTGTTTGTTATCTTTCTGTCACTATTGGTAACACAGCTTTTGTCCCAGAGGATAAGACTCCAGGCAGTGTTTTGAACACCAAATAAGAATGGTTCTGATGGGTTCCAAGAATAATTCACAGATCTCCCAGGATAAGCATTTCAAGCAGCAAAGAATAAACATCTCTGTGATTTATGGGAGGATTAGAGATAACATTCAAGACATCATGGAGACTTGTTTATTGACAACTTATCAACTTTGAAACTTCTATATTATGCACCTTGCCAACAAAAACATAAATGTTTGCTATCATTTTACACCAAAATTTAGAAAAAAAATCGATGAAATCGATGAATAATCGAAATCGATTTAAATCGATTAAAAATCGATTTTTATATTTTGGAAATTTGGATTAATTGATGTTCCAAAAATAAATCGTTTGACATCCCTAAATATAATATGTATATAATTAAACTAGGGCTTCGCGAACGCAATTTGTGTTGCATTGAAGATGAGCGTAGATAGCGGTTTGTGTATAGCGGATAAAAAGGTGCAGGCAGAAGTCTTGTGAAAACCATGGAGCACCAAGCCAGACTATTGCCTTCTCGAATTGCCAGATTGGATTTTGACATTCCTTTATTTTCCTTCGAGGTGTCAGATAGCGAAAAAATGCTGATTATGAACTCATTGAGTAATGATAACGTAAATAGCTAAATACATACAATATAACATATGACCAAGGGTTCTTATTAGATTGGAGATAAACTGCCCAAAACAGGGTTACTTACAATTACTTCCATCAACTAAATTTACTTAACTTCTGATAACTGTCAATTCTTTGCCTTGGCCAAACTTGAAGTCAACAAAGCAGGTAACCGAGGAAACGAAGGAAACCGGACTCTGATTGAATCAGGCGTCAAATCACGAAAAAAACACTACAAATATGCGAATAAAAACCAATCGGAAAGTCCTACCGACCTCAGATTTTCAGGCACAATAAATATGTGTAAGGTCGACATGTGTGTAAGTTTTTGTGAAGATATCTAAAGAAGATTTACAGAGATTCAAAATTTTGAAAAAATCGAAAAATTTCATAAACAATGATTTATTAAGAAATGTATGAACCGATCTTTTCCAAAAACGTGGAGGATCTAAGTTCAGAACACAGGTAGGTCCTCTGAAATTTTCATCTAAATCGGTTCAGGCGTTTGGTCTGTAGAGTGCGAGGAAACACACATGCAAAAAAACATACACAAGTGACTTTTTTGGGGGATAGTGAAATTAAAGATTTCGCTCCGCTTGCTACGCTCATCAATAAATTGGGGTAGTAGCATAATGACTATGGCCGTGTATTTGTTATAGTTGCTTCTAAAGGTCAAATCTATTTTTCAAGTCACAAATGTTTCAAATTTCCATCATATTTAAGCGACAGGGGCAAAAATACTTTAACTCAATATTATATATGTTTTTTTTTTAAAACTACTTATCACAATAATTCATATCTGGGTACTACCGGTTATACTCTTACTTTTGTACACTGCAAGCAGCTGCTTATATAAACAATCTCAGTTACCTACAATTGCAACTTGCATCCACTGAAAGCATGTTTTAAAAACGTGGCATGTTGAAAACAATCTGAAACCAACCAGCTTTGGGAGCGTACCTTTAACCTCACAACTCCCAGCCCGCTCCTCGTATCTGGAACAAGATAAGACAGTTAAGTACCTTAGTTGGTACGTGGTACAATGTTTGATAAGCTTTTACCGTGCTTTAGCGCCCTCAGGGCTTGGCCCGTCGGAGCCCGAAACGCTCTGAGAGGCCGAGAACGAGACGGATTCGCAATACACATTGCGCTTTGGAGCCCTCAGGGCTGGGCACGTCGGAGACCGAAACGCTCTGAGAGGCCGAGAACGAGACGGATTCGCAATACACACTGCGCTTTGGAGCCCTCAGGGCTGGGCCCGTCTGAGCCCGAAACGCTCCGAGAGGCCGAGAACGAGACGGATTCGCAATACACACTGCGCTTTGGAGAACTCAGGGCTGGGCCCGTCTGAGCCCGAAACGCTCTGAGAGGCCGAGAGCGAGACGGATTCGCCAAGCCGAGACTCACCCTTCGATGCATGGGCCGCAGTGGTGGCTGCCCTTAACGCAGCCAACGGTACTGTTCGCGTGACGTTTCAGTTCGGGACATTGCAGGCACAGGACGCACGTTCTATTTGAGCCGCAGAACGCCACGCCTGGGCACTCGACGTCTGAGTAGCACGTCTCTTTCTGGACACAATAATTCAAGGCTGTCAATTCATTATACCCTTTTTTTTGTAAATTCCAGTGGCAAATTTCTTTCATGGCTATTCATTCATGAAAGCATTGGGTTTATTACTATAAAGCTAATTATTAAAGTATATTAGAATTAGTCTAATATCATAAATGTAGTACCTATACCTAATTAAAATTCATTACCTATTTCTTAAATTACCGTTGACAAATTTACAGTTTTGTATGGGCTGTGCCTTTTTATTTATCCATGAAATTATTAGTATTTAAAATAATAAAAGAAGTAACGCTAATTAACACAATTTAATAAAGTTTCCCATTTTTTCAACCCATTTGACAAATACATTTTTTAATTGGCTATCGGTGGTTTCATCTGCCAAGTAATTGACCACCTCATCGACCACAGTTTTTACACGCTGCATGAATATTTTACTTCCAGTACCCAAACCCAATTGTTTAATAATTGCAATGATCAGGAAATTACTGTTTTGCCAACATGCATGGGTTAACGGTTGCAAGTTACACCGGACTTGCTGGCCACTAACAGAGGATAGAAATATGATTTAAACAAATTTATTACTTGCCACTCAGCATTAAGTTGCAACATCTCTCCGAGATAAATGTTTTCAAAGGTCTCGGTACAAAGGCAATGGTCTCATGGTTGTTGAAAGCATGCAGTGAATTCCATCTAACTTGCCAGACCAGAAACGAATTCAACGACACGCAATCAAAATGGAGTTACCTCGGCTTCGGTAGGAGCTGCAACAGCCACCGAGAGCTGCAAGAAACACAGACACACAACTTGATTAACAAGAGTTAATTTGCAGCCCACATCATTTCATTGTGCTTCCACTTCCACTTTGTGGGTTCAATTCAATTCGTGAAGTCCCAAGACATTTCATATTTACTCATTTGGCCAACCCGACTTTGACAGTTTCCAAAAAAGGCCGAAAACTCTTTAAACCCCACAAAATCTTTCAAATATACAGGTATTTTTTCAAGATTATGGTCGTAAGGCTAAGGTTATCTACATTACTATTGTATAATAAGCCTCACGCAAATTTAGTAGGTACCTGAGCACAGGCATAGCATTACCAAACATGCCAGGTTAGCAGTTCTTAAAGCTGTTGAATATTTTAACTCACGAGCATCAGGAACGGCCAAATGCCCATGGATTTCCGCATCTTGAAGGTGATGTCAAACTGTCCTTCCAACGTTGAAATTGAATCATCGATCTAAACCTTCTGAACGCCACCCACCCAGCTCACAAACGGCAGCCTGTGAAACAAACAAAAGTTCAAGAGTACGTACCAACATTGGCTTCTTGAAATAGACGCTAGGGCTTTGCGAGTGCAATTTGCATTACGTTGAAAATGAGTGTAGCCAAAGATACTAGTTAGTAACCTTCGGTTTAGCTGTTAGGAGCAAATAAAAAAAGTCAGACAAAAATTTGATAAAAGTAGACCAATGAGTGACATATTTGTATTTGTATTTATATATTTCGATACGGACCGATACATAATATCAGTATGAGCATAATTCTAGTAAAATATAATATATATATATATTTTTTTTATATATTTTTTTAAATTATATATTTATAAATACCACAAAGGTGTCGGAGAGGTGAGGTATTCCTGAAGGTTGTAAAAGGGGTTTTGCATAAGGAAGCTTCGCAGGAGGGAGTCGAAGGTGCTGCGTTTGGGGGAGTCCTTGATGTGGGAGGGTAGGTGGTTGAATATTTTGGTACATAAGTAGAGGGGGCTGTGTGTGTAAAGGGTGGTGTGGTGAGGTATTGAGCGAATTTCTTTTCTGTTTCTGGTTTCATGGGTGTGGACTGAGGAATTGATTGGGAAGAGGTGGGGGTGGGATCGGACTAGGGTGCTAGCTGTTTGGATGATGGTGCAAGTGAGGGTGAGGATTTGATGGGTGGTGAAATGGGGCTTGCAGGTTTGTCGGCGGGAAATGCCGGCAATGATCCGGACTGCCTGTTTTTGGGCGGTGAAAATTCGTTTGGCATGGGGGGAGGTGCCCCAGAAGAGAATGCCGTAAGATAGGTGCGAGTGAAGGTGTGCGTGGTAGACTAGTTTTAGGGTGTGAAGGTTGACAACTCGTTTAAGACAGCGGAGGAGGAAGCAGGTGCTTTTTATTTTGGAGAGGGTGTTTTGAATGTGGAGGGACCAGTCGAGGTTGGGGGTTATGTGTAGTCCAAGGAATTTTGTTAATGGGGTCGTAGGAATGGTTTGGTTATTAACTCTGACCAGGGGGGAGGAGTCAGGGGGGTTGGTTTTTGTGTGGAAGATGATAAGTGATGATTTGGATGGTTGAAGTACCAGGTGGTTGTTTAGGCAGTAGTCATGAATGATCGACGTTTGGGAGTTGGCAATTTGGGAGAGGGTGTCGATTGATTGTGTTTTGGGGCTGGTGAGGAGGTGGTTTGTGTCATCGGCAAACTGGAAGAGTGAACCGTGGGTTATAAGTTGAGGCAGGTCATTAATATATAAGAGGAAAAGTAATGGGGAGAGGACTGAGCCTTGAGGGACTCCTTGTTTGGTTTGGATGGGTGCGGATATGGTGGAGGACTGGTCTATAGCTATAGGTACTACTACAATTATTTCTAGATACAGGGTTAAGCAAATCTAACTTTAAAACTATTATAATTGAATGTAAAATATAATGTAAAAAGATATAAATGAACAGAGAATAACAAGATGTGAAGGCCTTAAGGCCCGCGCACAGTTGAAGTAAGAATAAGAATAGTGAATTTACAATAAGAGTAAGCGCAGGTACTAAGCTGCTAAAAAATGTGGAAAATGTTCAGCTGTCAGCTGACAGGAAAACTTCAAACCGTTGTCGTGAAAACAAAAATTTGATTGTTGCACCGTGTTTTTTTCAAAAAATACTTATCTCTGATTGGTTGAAGTAAGCATAGCGATAAGAAAGTTGGAATATTCCATCTCCTCATTCACTATTCTTATCGTTACTCCCAACACTTTACGGCTTGCGCCAATTGTGTGCACTTGCATACGTTTCCCTATGTGTTAACTCTTTTGTTCGTTATTCTTATTGCTACTCTTATTCTTACTTCAATTGTACACAATTGAAGTTACACTTCAGAAATTCTTTTATTCATTACCTAGGGTATAGTGGGGTAAATGAGACAATTTTCCTAACTTTTATGTATAAAAAGCAATTTAAATGGAAGTAGGTATATATACGGTAGATGCTTACATTGGTAGATATACCTACTGCTTACCATCATTTCCAGCTTGATTAGTGTTCTATTTTATTGGTAGGTATATAAGGAAGTATTTACAAAAAAGTGTGTCTTACTTCCCCCATGCATTTGGGTTAATCCGAGACAGCGGTGGGGAAAAGGGGGACACAGCCTTTTTAGCACAAATTGACAGGACAGAGAATAGATAAGTGAACAAGAATTAAGATAAATGGTCACTTTGTCAATAAGCTGCACAAACTATTCAGCCCTAATTATAAAAGATTTGTATTCAGATATAAAGTATAAACACCCCACATTTTAAATATATTTTAGGGAAAGTAATAACATGCTTCTAGTTCTTATAAAAATTTATTTCCTACAATATTTCGCCACTTACGGAATCTGACAGACAAGCCTGCGGTTGTGGTGGATTGGTGGATTAGTTACTTCCACAACATTTTCCTTGGGATAGGAAATTTCGTCTTTGCTAACAGACCAGTTCCATCCAGTGGAGCCTGACAGGCGGTCTGCAGAACACCCCGACTCATCAAGGTTCCATATTATATTTGCATGATAATTGTGCAGATTCAGTTTTAGAAACAGTTTCCAAAAGAGTTTTATAAAAATTGTAAAATATGAAGGGGCTACTGGTTGCTTTCCATCGAGTTGCTTAGAGCTGTTCAGGCTTTTTCAGACTGAGATTATTTCCAGAAGAGAATGCTTGTTCCGATGCTGTTTCTGGAAGAGCAGCCTGTGATTTAATTTTCTTTGACAAAACAATGGTGATGACTTCGGATTTACTTGGCCATTCTCTTGGCCAAGATCTTGAGGTTGCTCGCTGAACCTCCTTCCTCCCGCTTAGTTGGCGTAGTCTTTCTGCCTTGAGTTGCGGTGTTTAGTCGCCTCATTCGACAACTCGATGAAGTTTTACCGATCGTGAACATTTTTGCATCGGCTCTGATTGAGAAAGTTTCAGTGCTGCATTTAAATTATCTTCCTTGTAATCATCACCCTTAGGTTTGTACACTCTAACCATGGTCGAAAGTTTCAGTGCTGCATTTAAATTATCTTCCATGTAATCATCACCCTTTGGTTTGAACACTCTAACCATAATCGAAAGATTCAGTGCTGCATTTAAATTATCTTCCTTGTAATCATCACCCTTAGGTTTGTACACTCTAACCATGGTCGAAAGTTTCAGTGCAGCATTTAAATTATCTTCCTTGTAATCATCACCCTAAGGTTTGTACACTCTAACAATGGTGAAAAGTTCAGTGCTGCATTTAAATTATCTTCCTTGTAATCATCACCCTTAGGTTTGAACACTCTAGCCATGGTGAAAAGTTTCAGTGCTGCATTTAAATTATCTTCCTTGTAATCATCACCCTTGGTCAAAAGTTTCAGTGCTGCATTTAAATTATCTTCCTTGTAATCATCACCCTTAGGTTTGTACACTCTAACCATGATCGAAAGTTTCAGTGCTGCATTTAAATTATCTTCCTTGTAATCATCACCCTTAGGTTTGTACACTCTAGCCATGGTGAAAAGTTTTAGTGCTGCATTTAAATTATCTTCCTTGTAATCATCACCCTTAGGTTTGTACACTCTAGCCATGGTCGAAAGTTTCAGTGCACTGCATTTAAATTATCTTCCTTGTAATCATCACCCTTAGGTTTGTACACTCTAACCATGGTCGAAAGTTTCGGTGCACTGCATTTAAATTATCTTCCTTGTAATCATTACCCTTAGGTTTGTACACTCTAACCATGGTCGAAAGTTTCAGTGCTGCATTTAAATTATCTTCCTTGTAATCATTACCCTTAGGTTTGTACACTCTAGCCATGGTCGAAAGTTTCAGTGCACTGCATTTAAATTATCTTCCTTGTAATCATCACCCTTAGGTTTGTACACTCTAACCATGGTCGAAAGTTTCGGTGCACTGCATTTAAATTATCTTCCTTGTAATCATTACCCTTAGGTTTGTACACTCTAACCATGGTCGAAAGTTTCAGTGCTGCATTTAAATTATCTTCCTTGTAATCATCACCCTTAGGTTTGTACACTCTAACCATGGTCGAATGTTTCAGTGCACTGCATTTAAATTATCTTCCTTGTAATCATCACCCTTAGGTTTGTACACTCTAACCATGGTCGAAAGTTTCAGTGCTGCATTTAAATTATCTTCCTTGTAATCATCACCCTTAGGTTTGTACACTCTAGCCATGGTCGAAAGTTTCAGTGCTGCATTTAAATTATCTTCCTTGTATATGATCAAAATTGCGACACAAACACAGTTCAGAAACAACTGTCAAAACCTGTCACAACAACGACCTGGCACATCAATCAGGCAATGACACAAGGTCAATCAAAGCCTTTATGTCTTTAAGGTTCAAGGGGGTTAGCAAACACCGTAATATATACGCTTCGCTTAGTTATAATACGGGACACTCTCGTAAAAAACCGGCGACGGAAACAAGTTGCGAACCTAGCGGACAGGATTGAACGCAATACTCTCCTGTCATCTTCGACATGTGGTGTCCTGCTGTTTTTCGAGTCAATAATTTCCGTTCCACCAATTATTTGTTTAGTATATTGGTGCAATAACTATAGCATGCAGAAGAATAAGCGATCCATGATCCGATTTCCGTAAGAAACTGAATTGTAAGTACCTAGCACACGCCGTGCGTATGGGTTTAAGATTACCTATGCACATTCTTTGGTGCTTTTAGCTATGTTGTAGCTCGTGGAAAATACTACAAACCAAAGCTACAAACTGTTCAAGTACAAGCGGACGAGTATTGAAGTGTGCTTTTTTATGCACAGGTGTAAAAAATTGTTGACTGCATCAGGTACGAAGATCTGGACGAAGTTTGCAAACTGCATGGCCCACTGCAACTTCACAAATCATCCCGAATATGCTCTGATCATTTTAATGACATACCTTTTCGAAATTCCTTATTACTGTTGAGTCAAGGGTAAGACGAGAGAACGATTATTTAACATAATAATATATCATCTAACTATATTTTCAACAAAATTCCAGCAAGTTTTACGTGGTGACAGACTGACATCTGAATATATTTCTGCACTTGAAGATTCAACAATTTGTGGAAAAGAGTGATGTTGTTACTAGTTAGGATATCATTTTGAATCGTTCCGTTTCGTTCCGATATCTTGCAGTTGCATAGATTACATTTAATTAAATGAATTTGTACGTGCTTGATTTCAGGAGGACCTTTACCCGATGCTCTCTTGCCGAAACCATCGAACCAGCATTGACATTTGGTCTAAAATGATCTAAAATTCTTGGTATTAAATAAATTCTGTAAAACAAACAAAATGAAGAGTGGGTCAGTGTTCAGAAAACCCTGTAATTCCCAGTGTTATTACTTAAATTTAATATACATATGGTGAAAGAGTTATATTTTCCAAATATATTTTAATAAATGAGTTTCTATTTCAAGTGATCACTTTATGAAGCGATCGTTTTTGGCAGTCTCCAAATGGCCGTTTTTGAATTTAGGCGATAAGTTCATTCCCTGCCGCCTAGGTAGCGCTGACGCTAGTGTCGCCAATCCAGCCCATGCTATAATTTGGTGGAAGTTTCCCGTATGGTAAAAGTGCGCCTAGCCGCCGCACTAATAACCTGCAAAATTTCAAGGTCAAAACCCAAAAAACAGCTAAATATGACCCTGTTTTTAAAAACACTTTAACTTTTTCCAAAAATAATCATCAAAATCAATGAATTCGACAACCACTAAACCCAAAAACTAAAAAAACGAGCAAAAACATCAACACTTGCAGCCGCCATATTGCAATTCTCGCAACTCCACCCCAAGCCTACCAACTCCAATCAAAGTAACAAAATTCCCCAGCTCGACCTTGAGCACACCAGCAACGCACGGTAAAGAGTTCGGGGCTGACCTTAAAAAAAATACCCCAAGTACACGAACCGACAACGCACGATAAAGAGTTCGGAGCTGTCCTTAAAAAAAATACCCTAAGTACTGAACCGACAATGCAGGGTAAAGAGTTCGGGGCTGTCCTTAAAAAAAATATCCCTAGTACACGAACCCCACAGTTAATTCCCCGTTGACGAACAGCACATAGCCACCCTAGAGGGAAAAAAGCACAGTTGGTACCTTTGAACCCCGCCAAACTCCAGGCAAATGGCCGCCAATACGAACAAAAACAACACACAAAACCAGAAACTTTAAACATCCACCACATCCAAAATAACCAACAAAATCATCGTCCCGCGGCCCATATCGACTCAACATTTCACAAGGAACCGAAAGTAACAGTTTCAACAGTGCCCGATAAGTATAAACAGTGCAGCGGCTTACTGCACTATTACCTCCCGGGTATTATAAGCGAAGCTTATATAAATAATTTATATAAGCATCGCTTATAATACCCGGGAGGTAATAGTGCAGTAAGCCGCTTAAATCTAATTCTTATTATTATAATTATTTTATATAATTATTTTATAGTTATATAAATTAATTAAATAATTATATGATTATTTTATATAATTAATTATAATTATTATAATTCTTATTAAATCTTAAATCTAAGCCCCAATATCGTAATTATTACGATATTGGGGTTAGTAACAAAACTATGGACAGTCCATTTTGCTGATTAAGATTCAGATTGAGCACTATAGTTGGAACCTAGCTAAGGACATCAGCAAATTTGATCAATAACAGATCAGCTGATTGGCCATTAGACCACAAATCAATACAATTGAAATGTAGATTACGCTTTGCTTGCCATGCTCAATAAAAATAAGACAACATACCCAACGCCTGGCATCCACTCCAGTACGTAGGTATCTATGGCTCGCTCCCGACGCACTTGTGACATTGGATCTGAATTCGACGCTAGCGGCATGAGGTAGAAGTCTGGATCTCATGCAGTACCTCCTACCCGCAGGTGCGCAAACGTAACGTTATGACAGGCAACTCCAGAACTTCAGAGTGAACATGCGATACATGCGTTTACTAGCTTTTAAGTGTAGAGAAAGGACCTTTAATGCAGTGTCACGACATAAGTTATTGTAAACGGTGTCATTAAGTTAATACTGTGTTATTTTTGGTGCTGTGAGCTTGCTATTAAAAACAAACGCAGGCATGTTGTCCACCAGTTATATTCGACATTCAGATGGTTCCCGTGCAAAGACTGTGCTAGTGGATAGTGTGCTATTTCATGTTTGAAATTAGTTGATAGCAAAGGGAAAACGATATCAATGCATCTTAATGCACTTGCTAACTACGAAAAAACATTAACTACATTTGTTTTCGTCTGACAGAACTAGTGGGAAGTTAGCACGGAGTGCCAGCGCAAAGCAGCGCGGAGCAGAACGTAGCGCCGAGAAAATAGTAACGGCACCAATACAATATACCGAAGTGAAAATGGAGCATACAAATACTTTGCCACACAACACAGGATTGCAAAGCCGTGACAAACAAAAACGGGCAGAGGCATAGCAGGACTTCACATTCAAATGCCAAAATATTTACTCTAATTACAACTGTTTTGTACAATTAATTCTCCAGCCAGGACATCACATAGTAGTTTCGATTAAACAATACCATCCATATACTAGCCAGAAAAAATTAACTAATGTTCTTTGAAATGATAATCCCTACTTTTGCTTTACGTCAATAGGCAACATAAAGGCCAAATAAGGCAAGTAGTGACTTCTGTCATTAGACACTTTATAAACAAATTTAAAAAAAAACTATTCGTAACAAAATCTAATAAATGCAGCAAAATTTCAGAGAGGAACCTCAATGAAACTCTCAGGGATGATAGCAACAGGGTCAAATTACCCTGACAGTCCCGTCTTTTGGCCCAACCCCTAAATCCCAGCCCGTGGCCACTTTGTATTAAAAGTATGCAACTAAAACTAACGCCGATAAATTTGATTTATTTGTGAAAAAGTGTTGGGGTAGTACCTCGATGAAACTCTCAGGGATGATAGCCACAGGTTCGAACTAGATTATCCTGATAGTTCTATTTTTTGGTCCAACCCCTAACCCCAGCCCGTGGCCACTTTGTATTGAAAAATGCAAAGAAAACTAACGCCGATACATCTATATGATTTATTTGTGAAAAAGTGTTGGGGTAGTGCCTTAATGAAACACTCAGGGATGATAGCCACAGGCTCGATCTAAATGGTGCCATCCTCGTTTGCCTAAGCAATTAACATCCAAACTCTATTTTTACATTAAACGCCCATACTCCTACATAGGCCTCTTGTTTACGCTTCGCTATGGGATCCTTCCGTTTGGCGTTCAGGGAGGAAATTGGGCATTATGTGATGGAAAAGGGTTTGGACATTAAAAGCTTGGGCGATGCAGGACGACACGATGAGGGGAGGCCCAGGCGTGTTTCATGTTTAATTTACCTGCTCCAATCGTCGGCGCTACATGTTAAACTACTGGTTCGTGCATCGATTGCCAACGGCTTCCCATTTGATATCTATCTCTCTCTTTTCCTAAAGATTCGAATTTTAAGAAATACTTTTTGTTATTTATTTGCTTAAGCCGCTTTTATTAATTATCCTTAACTTTATTAAAATTCCTTTGGCTTGTCACACATGGCTTGTGATTAACAGATTTCTTAATAAGTATAAGGACGGTCTTGTAAGCTATTTTTGTGATTGACGCATGCACCTGTTGAATTAGTTAGGACGTAAGTAACGGAATTCAAATTTTCATATACCTACTAAGCTTTGGTTTATTTAATTGTAATATCTGCCACAGCATTTTTAACACTTTTATTCAACATTTTGACCCCCCTCCCTCCCCCCCCCCCTGCCGAATCACCATAATGCTTGAACTAGGGAGCCTATATTCGGTAAGAGGGTGGCCATCTCCGAGCATGGGCGCCATGGTTTTACCAACTTGAACCCTGCAACAGCCCTTTCAGCAGTAGGTGATACTTTACGAACTTACCTCACCATTGTGTTCATGATACGAATATGAGAAACGCATAGACAACTGCCACGTGCTTCGTGATCAACTTGGTAAAAACATGGCGTCCGTATAGTTGGAATTCGAGCAGCCAATAGAAATGTGTTATCATGTTGGCCACTCTCTAACCGTATCTAGGCTCTCTAGCTAGAACCATAGACCTTACCTAGAACAATCCAAAAACTATTCATTTTTCACCTTTCTATAGAGCCATGTTTACGAAAATGCTAAAAAAAATTGGGGGCAAAGGCCATGGGCACCCAATTTTTGTATGTTATTGTTAACATACTTGAATATTGGAACTTTAACTGAGGTGACGTGAGAACTCGGCATATTTTGGTCTGTTTTAAAATATTCCAGGATTATTTGTCGATTTTGCTCATTGCAATAAAGCTAGGTACTCGACAAAATGCGCATAATTGTTTATACTCCGTGCCTCTCGTTATCGCGATTACTTAAGTCTTTGCCTGAAGGGATTAACTCCAGATAAAATGCACATTGGTTTTCTGTGAATAGATTTATGTATGCATATTTTGGTGCTATGACTGAGACAAAATAGCGATGTTCAATCACCTCTAGCACGCTCAATTTTTACAATATAATTGCAATTTGTGTTGCGGTGAAGATGAGTGTACCGGGTTACATAATAATAATAATATTATTATCCGCCATAATAATATTATTATGGCGGATAAAAAGAAGGAGGATGTCTGTGATGGATGCAGAGGGCCGATGAAAGCCAGGGAGCACCAACCAGACCAAATGCTTTCTCGAAAATTCTGATCACTTGAAAATGTAGGCGATTCAGACTTTCCTTTGTTTCTCTTCGAGCTGTCAGATGACAAAAATATGCTTATTTTAAGCTCATTGAGCAACGTGCACGTAAATAACAATGACTACTTGCTGACTACTTGCTGACTACTTGCTGTCATCTGACTTCAATTTTTAGCTGCTGGCTGGATATTATGCTCCATCTAGTCTATTAGAGATCAGTGACAAACAAGCACACAAACAAACAAACAAACAAAAAACACACAGAAGTGGTTTTTTTTAGCAGTAGTGAAATTTGATGACTTCGCTTCGCTCGCTAAGCTCATCAATAAATGCCACATTGACTGTTAAAACCATTGTTTTTAAGGGGGGGGGGGGGGGCTTCCGTAGGGTTTTCCCAGCATCCCGGGCCCTTTTGAGCCAGTCCGCCACTGTAGCAGACAACTGGGAACAGTCATGTCTGCAAATTCTGTACCGTATGCAATTGAATACAAAAGCTATTAAAATGGACCTCTCACTAATCAATTTCGGTAAAAGCTTGTGCTAGTGAGATATAAGTTACAAAAATGGTGCCGATATTGGCCGACTGAGTACCAACCGGCTAACGACCAGTTGTTCGATTTCGAAGGTTATTCGATAAACACCAAAAATCAACCCCAATAAGTGCTCTTAGGAAATATTCACGGCAATAATTGTGAATCTGCAGTAATAAACAAACTCTATTTCTAAATGTACCTATGCAATAACGATGTCCCTGAATCGCAGTAAGCTGCAATAACGATGTCCCTGAATCGCAGTAAGCTGCAATAACGATGTCCCTGAATCGCAGTAAGCTGCAATAACGATGTCCCTGAATCGCAGTAAGCTGCAATAACGATGTCCCTGAATCGCAGTAAGCTGCAATAACGATGTCCCTGAATCGCAGTAAGCTGCAATAACACACCAAGAACATAATTATACTCATCGGCTTATTGTGATATTCGTATTTCGTAAAGCGAAATTTTTTATGAAATCCTTTCACACACACTCCCGGGGCTAGAGTTGACGGTTATCTTCCCTCTCAGGCTCACTACAAAATATCAATAAGAAAAAATTCCAAGTTGACCTGGGTTATGGAAATGTCCAATGATTAGAGTGTTACGAGTTCTCTGAAATTTTTCACAGAAAACATCTACATTCAAATAATAAAAGTGGGTCTCTTTTTCGAATTCGAAGTTCCCAATAACACCAATCGATTCCTCTCTGAAAACTGATCAGTACCAGTGGCGGCTTGGCAATACTATTTTGGAGCGGGCGCTTCAGTACCTTCAGGGGGTGGGTGGTGGTGTGAGTGGCGTTGGGTGGGACAGTGGGTCAGTGGGTGGGACGGTGGGACCATGGTTGGCACTGTGGAGGTAAGGTAGCATGAGAAGGTAGTTATTGGTGGGTGGCAATGATAGAGGGGTGGCTATGAAGCTATGGCGCTGGCTTGCTATGATGATCTATTTCATGCACAGCTAACGAAATGCTAACTTTTCTCCGTGTGACTGGCATATTGGTAATGTAAAATCTCAACGGCTGGCAAGTAGTTTGTTCTCGTGGTGCCTCCTGAGGTCCCACGTTCAGTTGCCCACCGGCTGGTTCATTTTGTATTTTCCAATGTCGACTGGACGACTTAAAGCTACATTGTTTGTGTCTCTACGTTATCGTGAGCAGTGTTGTGACTTATCTAGATAAAATTATCTAGATAAAATTATCTAGATAATTATCTAGATAGTTTTTTAAAACTATTATCTTTATCTAGATAATATTGTGCACTGTCATCTTTATCTAGATAAAAAAAAAACTTTATCTAAACTCCATATTTTAGATAATAGATAATATATGATTTTGGCCAATTTTATTCCGATTTTTGACATTGTCATTCAGAGTGTCAGGAATTTCAAAAACCATTGCCATCCCAATAAAAAGTTTCAAACATAACTAATTTTGAGAGTAATGATTCGGGAATTGGGAATCCGATTCCAAGAGCTCGTGCTGTACTGTTAGGTAGGTGTAATATAATATTATCAGTCACTAATGTGGCTTTTGGAATTTCGTAACAATCCAACATCATTTTCCAATATTCCCAATTTCATAAATTATCTATTATCTAAAGAAATTAATCTAGATAGATTTTTTCATCTATTATCTTTTATCTAGATGACTTTAAAAGAATCATCTATTATCTTATCTAGATAAAAAATTTGCCCATTATCTTCATCTTTATCTAGATGAAAAAAAATTATCTAGTCACAACACTGATCGTGAGTTGTCCAGTGGCGCACTAGGCGCGATTCTAGGGGCCGCGGTGGTCGAAGGGACCCCGAAACATTTAGAACCAATTTTCCTCAGTTTTATTACAAACTTGTCAATACATTTCCAAGGTCTTAGGCCACAACCGTACAATGAGTTTGAAACGTGTGTGGACTGCCAAAAACCAAAATTTTCTGGCCTGCAGCGCTCAGAAACATCACATTGCATTGATCATCACCTTGTAACAAAATTTTCCTCAAGCGCATAGATTTTCACCAAAGAAACTTTGAACTTGCATTCTTTTAAGGTGCTGTGCCCAGGGGCGATTTAAGGCATGGGCTGGCGGGGCTGGAACCTTTTACCTACATTCAGAGGTTTTCACAGAGCACATTCACAATGAAACATAGAGTTTCTGCTCAGATATCGTATTATTATCGGCACTGGCGTAGAAACAGGGGGGCAAGGGGGGAGCCATTCCCTCCTTAAAGTGTACGCTTCTTTAAATTCGATTCTTAAAAGTGTACGCATTATATTGCTATAGGTACATATTATGTGTGGGGCCAAGGATACCTTACAATTTCTGAAACGCGTAGATTTGCTTAAAAATGACCTTGATGCAGCCAAATTTTCTGTGACTGGTGGGGCTCCGCCCCACGTTGGCAGGGGGGGGGGGGGGGGGGGAGGGGGCAGAATATTTTCGCCAGATACCATAAGACATTAAGACACGCCTTGCAGAGGCCAGGCCTTGCAGTCAATTTTCTTTAACATCCCTTTACAACGCAAATAACGCACTTACACTTTCTACATTTCCTACACTCAGTCATAAGTCATGTTCATAACACCAGCCAGCCGTTATAGAAATAATTATCGAACAAACATTTTGTGAAAGATTTCACAAAATTTCCCCCTCCCCTCTCATCAATCCCCCCCCCCCCCCCTCCCTGTCCATGGGGTGGGTGGGTATCTGAGCTAAATAGCTCTTGCTCCAGTACTGGCAAAGGCTCAAGCCGCCACTGGTCAGTACACAGTATCAATCGCATCTCTAGATTTAAGAGGAGACGGTCAAACGGCTGCGATTGATTCGTGAATTTTCAAAACAATCTCGGCTGCTTTAATCCTTCCTGTTTTGCGAGAATTTTTGTGTCAGCAGATTACGTCATACGCGATAAGATTCGAGCTCGTTGTGCTCGGCTGTCAAGTCACATTCCAGACCGTGGTGTCGTATGACACCTAGGGATCGCGTTTCACGGGCTCAAACTTTATCAAATAGATAGCCCAAACTAATATTACCAGATATATGAAAATTGGACCACTAACTAAATGGAGCGTGTGATATACGCAGGACTATTCAAAATTCTCCTGTGATGTATCTATGATGTATTTTTGCGGAAAGGGGGGGGGGGGCAGGGGGGATTGCAGACGGTGACAAAAAAATTCCAGGAAACAGCCCTTAGCTCAATATGATTTTTTTTTAAAGCCAGCCAAGAACAAGGGGCCGGCTAAGTGGTGGAGAGTTTTGGGATTGATAGCTATGCCAATATCCGTATCCATTGATATTAAAGGAGGAAACAACCCGTTTTGCGACTTTCCGGCTTCAGAAAGGCAGCTTCCAGGCGAAAACTATCGTACCCACACTTTTTTGCGCCGCTCAGCGTATACACGCTCGCAGCGCGTTGAGCGAAAAGGCTGACGTCAGTAAATCACGGGCAGCGACTCGCTATACGCGCGATATAGCAGGCATTAGCGCAGTTCGGTTGCTCGGACTAAATATGGTGAATTGCTCGGTCTTCGGGTGCAACAGCTCCCACAGAACCGTGCCAAAGATATCTTTTCATACGCTTCCGTCCCGCGATAAATCACCAAATCGGTATAACATTTGGCTACAAAGAACTAACCGCAAAAACTTTGTGCCCGGCCCGGGTACGGCTGTATACGGCTGTATTACTTCTTCTGCCATGACTATTATATACTAGTACACTATAGGTGTGAACAAGTCTAAATCGTTGTTTCTACTGAGCTTGTACATTTTTTCATGCAGTTGACACGGCAAATCTATTTCTGCCTCTCGCGTTAGTCATTCATCGCATCGCCTACTCTCCGCGACCACCAAGCTCGCTCGCGATTAGAGCTAGCTGGCGCCGCGGCAGCCGCGCGCTGCTGAACCAGCCGCATAGTGATGCAATGACGTCGCGCGTAGGCTGCGCGCACAAGTCAAGTGTCAAAATTTGGTTAATAGGATTTTTTTTCACAGTTTCATAGATGCGAAACCTTATTTTAGCAACGGATAAATGCTTACACTTAACGACCCTAGCCCCTAACAAACGTGTTTTTTTCATCTTTAAAAGAATACCTATAATTGCGTTTATTTCAGTGAGATTTTCGTATTTCTGTAATTTTTCAATCTATTGTTCTCTAAAAAGATGTCAACGACGATGATGATGATTGTGGTGTTTAACGGCACGTCAGCTCCGAGGCTATTTGTGCCGAAAGATGTCAACTTTCAGATTCGATTGCCAAAAGAGCAATTTTTCCCACACACCCTAGTTATAGCACGTTATTTATATTTATATTTATATTTATTTCACACTGCAAATTATACAAGTATAGGTGGCAGGTTCCTTAATAATAGTTTTAGCTTTCACTAAACAAAATTAAATATATACAAATCAAAATACAACATTCCAATCATAACCAACATTCTAATAATTTTTTTTTGAAACTCTTCACGCTCTTGTAATCTTCTTCAACTATTCCCTTTTCTAATCCATTCCATTCTCTTCCAGCTCTGTTCAGAAACGAATACTTTCCTATATCTTTCTTGGCAGTCTTCAACACTATTTTCCATTCATGATCCGTTCTACATCTATTTCTCCGGCCAACCATCTTTACTTATTTGCTTAACTCTTCCCAACCTCCATTTCCTCTCAGTACTCTGTAAAAACTGCTGAGTGTATCTATTTTCCTTCGTTTTTCTAAGGGTTCCCAACCCAATTCTTTAATCATGTCCGATGGTTTTTCAAAAATATTCTCCGTTCTTCCCTTTGAATTTGTTACTAATCTTGTTTTCTTCACTCTGCCAGTCACTCTTCTTGCCGCCATTCTCTGAACTTTCTCAATTTGCGTTATTTCATTTTTCTTGTACGGGTTCCATACTGATGCTCCATATTCGATTATCGGCCTGACTAATACCATGTATGCTTTTTCTTTTACTTTGACATTCATCCCTTTTAGCTGTCTCATAGTGAAATTTAGTGCTGTGATTCCTTTCTTGGTTATTCTCTCTACTTGCTGTTTCCATCCTAAATCTTTATTAAATACTACTCCTAAGTATTTATAATTTGTAACTAGTTCCAGTTTTCTTTGAAATATGTCGTAACTTCCTTCATTATCTTTTAATACTCTACCAAAATTCATTACTTTACATTTTTCCACATTTAGTCCCATTTTATTAGTTACAACCCATTCATTAATAGCATTCAGATCGTCCTGTAATAATTCTATATCCTTTCCATTCTTTATCTCTTTATACAAAACACTATCATCAGCAAACAATCGAATTTTTGATTTTGCATTTTTACCCAGGTCATCTATATAAATATCAAAAAGTAAAGGACCCAGCACACTCCCTTGAGGAACTCCAGATGTTACTTCTGCTTCTTCTGATAAAATATCTCCCACTTTTACTTTTTGTTTTCTATTACTTAAAAAACTACCAATCCAATTGACTATTTGTATATTGTTTAATCTTCCCCACAACTTCTGCAAAAGTATATCATGATCCACCTTATCAAATGCTTTCTCAAAATCTAAAAATACAGCGTCAATTCTCCCTCCCCGATCCAACACTTCCGCTAAATCGTCCTCAAATCCCAACATTTGTGTTAAACATGAAAACCCCTTACGAAAACCATGCTGTGTGTGAGAAAATCCTCCCTTGTCCTCAATGATATTGTTTATCCTATCAATCATTACTCTTTCCATAATTTTACAAATATTCGAAGTTAAACTAATAGGCCGATAATTTTGAACCAAGCCTCGTTCTCCTCCTTTGAAAATTGGTGTTACAATCGCTTCTTTCCACTCCACTGGAACTTTTCCTTCGCGTATTGACATGTTGAACAGGTCCAACAAAAAAGGAACAATTTGCTCTCCAGCAAGCTTAATAAAATCGTTTGTTATGCCGTCTTGTCCTGGTGATTTCTTATTCTTGAGTTTGTTAATTACTCGATAAATCTCCACTCCAGAAAATATTATCTCTTCCCCTGGCCTAGTTACTCCTTTTATTGCATTATTATTTATGTTCCTTTTGTTGAAGACTTCCGCATATTGCTTATTTAAAGCCGTTGCCTTACCAATGTAACTGTCATATTCATTTCCCATTTTGTCCTTAATTGTAGGTATTTCCTTTCCACTTCCCTTTTGTTGTCTTATGTATTTGTACATATTATTCCAGCTCCCTTGCATATCTTTTTCATCGAACATTTCTTCCACAAACCTTTCCTTTGCTTCTTTTTTTGCTTCTTCCAAAGTCTTCCTCATTTCTCTCATTTTACTTGTTTCAATTTCTTGTGTACTTTTTTTGAAGTTGTGCAATTTTCTTATCTTTCTCTTCAAACGTTTCACCTTCCTGTCATAGTACGGTGGATCTGAGTTTTCCCTGATTATCTTATGTGGGACACAGTCTTCTCTGATTTCGTCGCAAATGTTTTTGAAATTTTTCCACAGAGTATCGATGTCAGGTAATCCACTTCTTTTCCATATTACATATTTTCCCTCAAATGCTTTTTGTACTTCAATTGCACCAGTCAATTGCACCAGTTCAATTGGTCCAGTCGGCCGTGTTTTCAACGGCCTTAAGGGATAGAAAAGTTATTAAGACTGTATAGGCAATTAGGTTAACCCTGTGGTCATCAACCCTAAGAGGTTCATTGAGGTACCCCACCCACCTTCATTTCCCCACAATAGTGACACATTTACATTTTAGTATTAAATACATATTCCAAGACCCCCCCCCCCCCCTTAGCCCTAGGCTAAAGGTGGGGGATAAAAAGGTAATTAGACTACCCGCCGGACATAAGTCCACCCTAAAAGTTTCGACTAACTGCCCCACCCCTCATTTATTCACACAAAATTCATCAACATTTTGATGTCATACACATAATATTATCAAGCACCGTTTTCCAAACCCGCCCCGGGCTTGGGTTAGGGGTTGGGCCAAAAGTTTGGACTATCAGGGTAATTTAGTTTGACCTTGTGGCTATCATCCCTGAGAGTTTCATCGAGGAACTACCCCGACACTTTTTCACAAATAAATCATTTAGATGTATCGGCGTTAGTTTTATTTGCATACTTTCTATTGAAAGTGGCCACGTGCTGGGGTTTAGGGGTTGGGGCAAATGATGGGACTATCAGGGTACCTAATTTATTTTGACCCTGTTGCTTTCATCCCTGAGAGTTTCATTGAGGTTCCTCTCTGAAATTTTGCTGCATTTATTAGATTTTTTTACGAATAGTTATTTTTTTTATTTGTTTATCAAGTGTCTAATGACAGAAGTCACTACTTGCCTTATTTGGCCTTTATTTTGCCTATTGACATAAAGCAAAATTTTTTCTGGCTAGTATATGGATGGTAATCGAAACTACTATATGATGTCCTGGCTGGAGAATCAATTGTACAAAACAGTTGTAATTAGAGTAAATATTTTGGCATTTGAATGTGAAGTCCTGCTATGCCTCTGCCCGTTTTTGTTTGTCACGGCTTTGCAATCCTGTGTTGTGTGGCAAAGTATTTGTATGCTCCATTTTCAATTCGGTATATTGTATTGGTGCCGTTACTACTTTCCCGGCGCTACGTTCTGCTCCGCGCTACTCCGCGCAGGTACTCCGTGCTTAATTCACGTTGACTCTGACAGACGCCTTCAGAGACAAGAGCCTTGAATTCTGGAACTGAATTATAGGTTTAAACCCCATGCTATTGAACTTTTCAGGCTTATACAAGCTTTTTGGTCCTAAATATAGTTTGGAAGTGGGCAGTGGTGTTCTAGTACCTACTTACTTATTATTTAAAATTTCAATTTTTCTGCTCAGAATGTGCCGCGCCCCTCGGTCCCTGGCAAAGATACTATATAATAACCTTCGGTGTCCCTGGATCGCTTGATCACGGTGTACACTAGAATTAATTTGAGTTTGCCACTTTTTGGGGATCACATATCATCGAGTACCATACCATAGAATCAACTGACAAGGTTTTTGTAATTACCATTAAAAACTTTATTTATTATTACAATTAACCATTTTACTCTTTACAAATTGTAAAAGAATCAAAAGATACTTTACTTCAAAGTCCACTAGCCTGTGGTAATCTTAGGTTAACACAACTATAGCAACAAATATGGACGACGACTGTCTATGACGTAGTGGCGTACGGTATTAGCTTCGATCATTGCCTGGTGATCGAAGGTATTAGGCAGCATGAATATGACTACTTTCGGCAATAACACTATTTTTTCAAAAGGTTTTAAGTTATATAACAGGCTTTCTAATGAATGTAAAGAAGCAACTAAAATCCGTAATTTCTGACATTGCACCTTAAAAGTTATGAAAAATAAGACGTGGAGATCTGATCCTCTTGCAGAACTGAATGCAGGGTTCTGGGATAGATAGGCCATTAGACATACAACTTAAGAGATATGGGTATGTTATTTTATCAAAATTAAATTATTTATGTTTAAAATTCAATCATTATATTTAGTTTTCATATATCGTTAATGTATGTAACATGTCATGTATGTAATGTAATTGTGTATGCCAAAAATAGCTACACAGCTAAATAAAGATCTATCTATCTATCTATCTATCTATCTATGAAGTACAATGTCTCAGCCTGTGCCTCAGTCATCAGTTTCATCTTGGTTTAAACTCTTGGTTCTCTACCCTATTTTATAAGCTTATTATAATCCACTTATATATAATCCTTTCTTATTATAATCATTTGCTCTGATTTATACAATGGAAGTCAAGCTTATTATAATCCACTTATATATAATCCTTTCTTATTATAATCATCTTATTATAATCCTTTCTAAATACCCGTAGATGAGGTCGTGGCCATAGTCGACTGTCTGGGATCCATATTTGTTGAAATCCAAATTTGCCGTTACAGGTAGTTACGCAGTAGTCCCGATGGGAGCCATTCAACTGAACGAATTTGCAGACGACCGGATTTGCAGCCGACAGGATCGCAACTGACAGGACACTTTGAGGATTTGCAGGTGACAGGATTTGCTGCCCACCGGATTTGCAGCCGACCGGATTTTCAGGTCATCAGATTTGCAGGTCACCGGATTTGCAGCCGACCGGATTTTCAAGTGACAGGATTGGGGAGGAGAATTCAAACTTGCCCGGCAAGCTATGCTTTCCGGTCGGTAACTTTGCACATATGGTTCACAGACTGACCGTGAAGACTAGCGCCAGGCTATTAAATACCGCCTTCTTTCAAACTGAGTTGACATAATTCCTTTACTGTAACTAGTTGTTTGCTAGCTATGCAGAAGAATATTTTTCTAAAGTGCATTGTACTCAATGGGTATACATGTTATGCATACAGGCGATTCTTGTAGAGACATAAAAAAGCGTCAGAGACGTAAAATACGACCCTTAAAGACATTAGATGGTGGGGAAGTTGATGGTGAGCACTTGGTTCGCGCCTTCCATTGTATAAATCAGAGACGATTTGCATTTATTACTCTTAAAATGATATTCCCCTCGTCGTTGTTGGCCTCGACTTGTTTTACCGTCCAATTGATCACAAAAGGTTTTAGGCGTCAGCCATGTCTTTAAGCATGGTTCTTATAATATATTGTCTCTATATAATGGGCTATTATATAGATCGTAGATACGTGAACTCAATCTTGAGTGATCACTGATTATATCAATAGGTACTTCCAAGGTTTGCTACTTGCAAGTGACTAGGACGACTGCAGCCGATATTATCCAGATTAGACAAGGAAATGTGGTGGGTCCGTTTTGTGAAAGTGAAAGAAACCTCTCATTTTTGTCCCTCAAGGCATAAAACCCTTGGCTGGTCAATATCAAATGCAGTGTGTAAGCCACTTTCCATTAATCAAATAGGTAGTATAAATTTGGTGAAAATTATAAACAGGTAAAAATTATAAAAAGGCACGTAATAAAAGGGAAAACTTCACAACCAAAAGATGTACCTACCTACCTAACCGCCCCTTACTTTCTTCTGCTATTGTTAGATAATGGATAGTGTCCGGCCATGAGCTTAATATCTATAACAACTGGTCACATAATTATGGGAGTCTGACATGATGTTTATACTTATTCCTCGGCTCTACAACCTGGGAGCTTCCCCATGATTTCAGGGGATGAAAAGCAGCGATGGAAAATCACTGAGCAGCCATGGGATTTCCTGTTTCGGGCTACAGTAAAATTATCCTTATATCAGCGCTAGAAATTAAATTTTATAGTCTCATAGAACTACTTGATCACGCACTTAATCAAAAGTAAAACCGAGCGGTAAGTTTCTTTAACAATAAACCAATAAATCATGCGAGAGACCAAACGTCCGTGTTTACAAAACAAAATTGCAGACCCTTCGCCAACCGACGATAAGGGTAATTTATGGCACTTAGGCTACCCTTCACTGTTTGTGGCCGCTTTCTCTTTTCAATACGAAATGTAAAGAGGCAAAATGCTCGAAGAAAATCCCAATATATAAGCAAATGCTCGAGAAAATCCCAATAACAGGTTCAATCAGGGTCGGGTCAGGGGACTACGTTTACCAAGCAGTTCAACAGTGATGTTTTAAATCAGTTCAAATCAGTTTGACCTGCTTGGTAAACGTAGTCCATAATGGGGTACATACAATTTAATTACTTGTAAATAAGAAGAGAAAATTATCTCGATGATTAAACTCGCTGGACGCACACTCATTACCAGGGGGGGGGGGGGAAGGGGGGGGGGGGGCTCCGCCCGCCAGGTAACCGAGCTCCTGTGGATGCGCCCCCGGATAAAGATTGAGAAATCAAGGTCATTTAGGAGCAAATCTACGCGTTTTAGATAAATAACAGTAATCTTGCTAATCAGCAACCTGAATTAAATTTGAATGCAAATTTGTTTTAAATATAAGTGAGATGCAAAAGAAATTATGTAAATAAAATATACATAAACGCACTTGCTATTGAAATTTCATCGATATTTCATTTATTGAAAAGAAATTGATGGATAATATGGTTGATCAAAATTTCACATTTTAAATCTTTGTTTTCTTCGTTTACTCAATATGGAAAGTATTTTATTCGCAATTATCATTAAAGTATTTTAAGGGGGAAATGAAGGCTTGAAAAAAATTTGTATCATCGATTAGGGTGATTTAATAATGGCCTTTGGGCAGAAAAAAAACTTCTTGTGGCTACGGCCATCCATACAGAAGTTACCAAACTCCGCGTTTTTCGGCCTAGGTGTTTAGAAAAACAACTCCCATAAGGTTTAACCCGTAGCGCTTTTTCGACCCCTAGCACCTAGACAAACCTCCGGTCCAATATCATTCAAATAATTAGAGCATATTCCTCCATCCTTCCTCTGTGTTGAAATAATTTGGTTCTTAGTCGTAACAACGCCTCGGTCTTCAATTTCAACTGCCACTTCAAACATGCACACGTGCAATCCAACCACGACATGTGAGAACAGTTTCATTTCTTATTGTTAAAACACTGAATTTAGATCAAAGCCAGCATTGAACTTTTTGCTATAGGTAAGGTTTACGGAACGAAACTCCATTCCTGAATTATTAGACATTAATTCTTAGAGATATAGATGGTGGCTGCAGAAAGCCTATGAAAACCATAGCGCCAAGCCAAATCATTTCGTTCTCAGTAATTCTGATAACACCGAAATTGAGACGACAGTGACCTGTGCTGAAATCGGGCTGCCCGGTGGAACCTGCAGGAGCGTGATTTCCACGCCAGTGATTGTCAGTGCGGCTGAAATCGGGCACCCCGGTGGAACCTGCAGGAGCGTGATTTCCACGCCAGGGATTGTCAGTGTGGCTGAAATCGGGCTCCCCGGTGGAACCTGCAGGAGCGTGATTTCCACGCCAGTGATTGTCAGTGCGGCTGAAATCGGGCACCCCGGTGGAACCTGCAGGAGCGTGATTTCCACGCCAGGAATTGTGCGGCTGAAATCGGGCTCCCCGGTGGAACCTGCAGGAGCGTGATTTCCACGCCAGGAATTGTGCGGCTGAAATCGGGCACCCCGGTGGAACCTGCAGGAGCGTGATTTCCACGCCAGGAATTGTGCGGCTGAAATCGGGCTCCCCGGTGGAACCTGCAGGAGCGTGATTTCCACGCCAGGAATTGTGCGGCTGAAATCGGGCACCCCGGTGGAACCTGCAGGAGCGTGATTTCCACGCCAGGAATTGTGCGGCTGAAATCGGGCTCCCCGGTGGAACCTGCAGGAGCGTGATTTCCACGCCAGTGATTGTCAGTGCGGCTGAAATCGGGCACCCCGGTGGAACCTGCAGGAGCGTGATTTCCATGCCAGTACGATTGTCAGTGCGGCTGAAATCGGGCACCCCAGTGGAACCTGCAGGAGCGTGATTTCCACGCCAGGGATTGTGCGGCTGAAATCGGGCACCCCGGTGGAACCTGCAGGAGCGTGATTTCCACGCCAGTGATTGTCAGTGCGGCTGAAATCGGGCACCCCGGTGGAACCTGCAGGAGCGTGATTTCCACGCCAGGGATTGTGCGGCTGAAATCGGGCACCCCGGTGGAACCTGCAGGACCGTGATTTCCACGCCAGTGATTGTCAGTGTGGCTGAAATCGGGCTCCCCGGTGGAACCTGCAGGAGCGTGATTTCCACGCCAGGGATTGTGCGGCTGAAATCGGGAACCCCGGTGGAACCTGCAGGAGCGTGATTTCCACGCCAGTGATTGTCAGTGCGGCTGAAATCGGGCACCCCGGTGGAACCTGCAGGAGCGTGATTTCCACGCCAGGGATTGTGCGGCTGAAATCGGGCACCCCGGTGGAACCTGCAGGAGCGTAAATTTCCACGCCAGTGATTGTCAGTGTGGCTGAAATCGGGCTCCCCGGTGGAACCTGCAGGAGCGTGATTTCCACGCCAGTGATTGTGCGGCTGAAATCGGGCACCCCGGTGGAACCTGCAGGAGCATGATTTCCACGCCAGTACGATTGTCAGTGCGGCTGAAATCGGGCACCCCGGTGGAACCTGCAGGAGCGTGATTTCCACGCCAGCGATTGTCTGTGCGGCTGAAATCGGGCTCCCCGGTGGAACCTGCAGGAGCGTGATTTCCACGCCAGTGATTGTGCGGCTGAAATCGGGCACCCCGGTGGAACCTGCAGGAGCGTGATTTCCACGCCAGGAATTGTGCGGCTGAAATCGGGCTCCCCGGTGGAACCTGCAGGAGCGTGATTTCCACGCCAGGAATGGTGCGGCTGAAATCGGGCACCCCGGTGGAACCTGCAGGAGCGTGATTTCCACGCCAGGAATTGTGCGGCTGAAATCGGGCTCCCCGGTGGAACCTGCAGGAGCGTGATTTCCACGCCAGGAATTGTGCGGCTGAAATCGGGCACCCCGGTGGAACCTGCAGGAGCGTGATTTCCATGCCAGTACGATTGTCAGTGCGGCTGAAATCGGGCACCCCAGTGGAACCTGCAGGAGCGTGATTTCCACGCCAGGGATTGTGCGGCTGAAATCGGGCACCCCGGTGGAACCTGCAGGAGCGTGATTTCCACGCCAGTGATTGTCAGTGCGGCTGAAATCGGGCACCCCGGTGGAGCCTGCAGGAGCGTGATTTCCACGCCAGTACGATTGTCAGTGCGGCTGAAATCGGGCACCCCGGTGGAACCTGCAGGAGCGTGATTTCCACGCCAGTGATTGTCAGTGCGGCTGAAATCGGGCACCCCGGTGGAACCTGCAGGAGCGTGATTTCCACGCCAGTGATTGTCAGTGCGGCTGAAATCGGGCACCCCGGTGGAACCTGCAGGAGCGTGATTTCCACGCCAGTGATTGTCAGTGCGGCTGAAATCGGGCACCCCGGTGGAACCTGCAGGAGCGTGATTTCCACGCCAGTGATTGTCAGTGCGGCTGAAATCGGGCACCCCGGTGGAACCTGCAGGAGCGTGATTTCCACGCCAGGGATTGTGCGGCTGAAATCGGGCACCCCGGTGGAACCTACAGGAGCGAGATTTCCACGCCAGTGATTGTCTGTACGGCTGAAATCGGGCTCCCCGGTGGAACCTGCAGGAGCGTGATTTCCACGCCAGGGATTGTGCGGCTGAAATCGGGCTCCCCGGTGGAACCTGCAGGAGCGTGATTTCCACGCCAGTGATTGTCAGTGCGGCTGAAATCGGGCACCCCGGTGGAACCTGCAGGAGCGTGATTTCCACGCCAGTGATTGTCAGTGCGGCTGAAATCGGGCTCCCCGGTGGAACCTGCAGGAGCGTGATTTCCACGCCAGGGATTGTGCGGCTGAAATCGGGCTCCCCGGTGGAACCTGCAGGAGCGTGATTTCCACGCCAGTGATTGTCTGTACGGCTGAAATCGGGCTCCCCGGTGGAACCTGCAGGAGCGTGATTTCCACGCCAGTGATTGTCAGTGCGGCTGAAATCGGGCACCCCGGTGGAACCTGCAGGAGCGTGATTTCCACGCCAGTGATTGTCAGTGCGGCTGAAATCGGGCACCCCGGTGGAACCTGCAGGAGCGTGATTTCCACGCCAGTGATTGTCTGTGCGGCTGAAATCGGGCTCCCCGGTGGAACCTGCAGGAGCGTGATACCCACGCCAGTGATTGTCAGTGCGGCTGAAATCGGGCACCCCGGTGGAACCTGCAGGAGCGTGATTTCCACGCCAGTGATTGTCAGTGCGGCTGAAATCGGGCACCCCGGTGGAACCTGCAGGAGCGTGATTTCCACGCCAGTGATTGTCTGTGCGGCTGAAATCGGGCTCCCCGGTGGAACCTGCAGGAGCGTGATACCCACGCCAGTGATTGTCAGTGCGGCTGAAATCGGGCACCCCGGTGGAACCTGCAGGAGCGTGATTTCCACGCCAGTGATTGTCAGTGCGGCTGAAATCGGGCACCCCGGTGGAACCTGCAGGAGCGTGATTTCCACGCCAGTGATTGTCTGTGCGGCTGAAATCGGGCACCCCGGTGGAACCTGCAGGAGCGTGATTTCCACGCCAGTGATTGTCTGTGCGGCTGAAATCGGGCACCCCGGTGGAACCTGCAGGAGCGTGATACCCACGCCAGTGATTGTCAGTGCGGCTGAAAAATTACTGGAACTTTCGTATAGGTAACGTAACTGATGCGGTCGCGGATTAAGTAACGATTTTGGAAACATTTGCAGTAAGTTCGTCGGGGGGCTTGGCCGGGAGCGTCATGAACGCCCCCACTCTGTTGCGTGAGCGTGGCTGGTGTCGGAGACTGAGGGACGCCGTCGACGATGGCGGGCACGTCGAGGTGCTTCGCCGTCATCGTCGTCGACGCCCTCATAATAATGTAGACGGTGTCTCACTGGTCTTATGGAGATTCGAGAAACGACAAAGTCAAATGGCATTGCTCTTATGGGAGCAGGGGACGCCGGCGACGTCGAGGTGCGTGGCCGAGTGCGTCGTCGAACGCCTCACTCTGTTGCGTGAGCGTGGCTCGAGTCGGAGATTAGAGGACGCCGTCGACGTGCTTGGCCGGCATTGTCGACGTGCTTGGCCGGCAATGTCGACGTGTTTGGTCGACATTGTCGACGTGCTTGGCTTGCATTGTCGACGTGTTTGGCCGGCATTGTCGACGTGTTTGGCCGGAAATGTCGACGTGTTTGGTCGACATTGTCGACGTGCTTGGCTTGCATTGTCGACGTGTTTGGCCGGCATTGTCGACGTGCTTGGCCGGCAATGTCGACGTGTTTGGTCGACATTGTCGACGTGCTTGGCTTGCATTGTCGACGTGTTTGGCCGACATTGTCGACGTGTTTGGCCGGCATTGTCGACGTGTTTGGCCGGCATTGTCGACGTGCTTGGCCGGCATTGTCGACGTGTTTGGTCGACATTGTCGACGTGCTTGGCCGACATTGTCGACGTGTTTGGTCGACATTGTCGACGTGCTTGGCTTGCATTGTCGACGTGTTTGGCCGGCATTGTCGACGTGTTTGGCCGGAAATGTCGACGTGTTTGGTCGACATTGTCGACGTGCTTGGCTTGCATTGTCGACGTGTTTGGCCGGCATTGTCGACGTGCTTGGCCGGCAATGTCGACGTGTTTGGTCGACATTGTCGACGTGCTTGGCTTGCATTGTCGACGTGTTTGGCCGACATTGTCGACGTGTTTGGCCGGCATTGTCGACGTGTTTGGCCGGCATTGTCGACGTGCTTGGCCGGCATTGTCGACGTGTTTGGTCGACATTGTCGACGTGCTTGGCCGACATTGTCGACGTTTTTGGCCGGCATTGTCGACGTGTTTGGCCGGCATTGTCGACGTGCTTGGCCGGCATTGTCGACGTGTTTGGTCGACATTGTCGACGTGCTTGGCCGGCATTGTCGACGTGTTTGGCCGGCATTGTCGACGTGTTTGGCCGGCATTGTCGACGTGCTTGGCCGGCATTGTCGACGTGCTTGGCCGGCATTGTCGACGTGTTTGGCCGGCATTGTCGACGTGCTTGGCCGGCATTGTCGACGTGCTTGGCCGACATTGTCGACGTGCTTGGCCGGCATTGTCGACGTGTTTGGTCGACATTGTCGACGTGCTTGGTCGACATTGTCGACGTGTTTGGCCGGCATTGTCGACGTGCTTGGTCGACATTGTCGACGTGTTTGGCCGGCATTGTCGACGTGTTTGGCCGGCATTGTCGACGTGCTTGGTCGACATTGTCGACGTGTTTGGCCGGCATTGTCGACGTGTTTGGCCGGCATTGTCGACGTGCTTGGCCGGCATTGTCGACGTGCTTGGCCGGCATTGTCGACATGCTTGGTCGACATTGTCGACGTGCTTGGTCGGCATTGTCGACGTGTTTGGCCGGCATTGTCGACGTGCTTGGCCGGCATTGTCGACGTGCTTGGCCGGCATTGTCGACGTGCTTGGCCGGCATTGTCGACGTGTTTGGCCGGCATTGTCGACGACGCCCGCAGTAAGAGAATAAATTACAAAAAAAACTGTTCACCTCTGAAGGCACAACGCTGGTACAAAGCGCTGCAAGAATCTAGAGGAATGTTCCTCCTATTTGAAACCGTGCTGAAATTGACCAAAACCAGCCCCATGCACAGTTCGAGCTGCTTGTGCCGGTGATGTCGTTTAGAGATCGTGGCCGACAGACTGGTGCCCCACCCATGATCTTCCATGTGGCCGAGATAAGAGGCGGCCCATGCGTAGCTGTTATCAGCCTGGTATAAAGTGAGACTACTCTCGGGTCTGCGACACATTCGCTTCGTCTATCTTCAGACAGGTGAGTAACAAGAGAACAGCTGACACTTATACCTCTACTAACAACAGTAGTTCAGTGTATAGTCTAAGCTTATAGCTTACCTAGTCGTCGCTGTCGAAAATAATTAACTGTATTTGGTAAGCAGTGCAATAATATTATAGTGAGTTTAGATATTTATGATATCACATATCAGTATAGCATATAGATAAGCGGGAAAACTTTCGAATAAAGTATGTATATTATTATGTACTACATTTTAGGGTTGGTGTTGGGGACGCGAAATTAAGGAGCCTTTTCTTCGATCGCAGGATGTTTTGATTCATGCGCAGTTTTAACCACGATTTTGGCTGTTGTATATTTTGTCCCAAGCTGAGCAGAGGACATCGATTGCGAGGGATTTTGTCAACGGGCGTCAAGCTCTGATGTATTTCAGCCTTTCTCATCGAGAACGTTGGAAAACTACTACGAAACTTTGCGCAAATGTGAATGAAACTAAATATAATTATTATACTTTTCCAAGCCTAGATGCAACGTAATTATGTTTTTCTGGCTCAGTTTTTCAGCATTTTTCTGTAAAACTTCGTGGTTTAAAAAGTCGGTTAAGAATCTGTTTTATTTTAAAATTTCTTTGCGCTCTTCTAGAAAATCCCTATTTTACATATAGCCTACTGTCGACGTTTGTCATTTTTTGCCCACTAAATCAGCTATAATATATACTAATCAGGTCCATCTACTACGACCTACAAGGCCGGTAAAATAACATAAACTTAGTATTAAGCGTAAAGTTTG
Organism: Nemoura dubitans; assembly: GCA_921293005.1. NCBI lineage: Eukaryota > Metazoa > Arthropoda > Insecta > Plecoptera > Nemouridae > Nemoura > Nemoura dubitans. Next base: position 13,192,112 of record OV121078.1, on the reverse strand, counting down.
CCACATGGGTTTCCATGAGACTAGCTACAACAAACATAAGAACTCAACGCAACGTAATGTAGACGTAACGTAATCATGAAGTTAGACTGGGCCAAAAAACTTGTTGTTTACAGTTACGTCAAAACGCAGTGGAAAACCATCGGGTTCATTTGGTCGACCAGTTGCTTGATTTCCTCCCGTATTTAAGAAAAAGTTAGGCTAGGCATTCTTGATATTGTAGCGACCTGATTGTCGTAAGGAATTAAAGTTGCCATTAGATAAGAGACAGGTAACTTAACGTAAGATTTAGTTTACACGTTATGTTTTACGCCTTTGTTGGTTGTAGATGATGGGTCTTCATCCTCAACGCAATGCAAAGTGCCTTCGCGAAGTCTTAGCACATAATTATAGAGAAGCAAGTGCAAAAATTTTGGCCTAGACCTGTATTAGTAAACATATTTTCGTGCTCCAGGGTTGACCAAGGCGTGTTGTGTTGCAGCCAGCATGCCTTTCTACATCGAGAACGTCGAGACGGGCCTGGTCTTGGACATCCCTTGGAGCAGCAGTGAGCCGCGCACGGAGCTGATCATGTTCAAGAAGAACGGCCAACCGAATCAGCAGTGGACCTACCAGAGCGGCATGATCATCAGCGAGCTCAACGGGTGAGCAGCATCATAAACACAGCAGCTACTTCACACTGGGGTTCATTCGCATGTTTTAGATAGGTTTGTGTACGGACTATAGCACAGATATATTTATATTTATTACTTGTATAAACCATATAAAATCATATTACAATAGCGTATGGTATTTTTGGGAATATCTACATTATTATCACAACACAAACAATGTTTGTCAGTCCAATCACAATATAAACAATGTTTTTCAGTTTTACAATATAAGAATAATTATTTAGATCACAGTAAAATAACCTACACATTATTGCCGATTTGCCAGCCAGTTCATAAAATATTGACGTATACTGTATAAATAATTCTTTATTAAATACTGTTTCTCTCTCTTTTTGAACATCGATAGTGAATCAATAGATTTAATATTTACATGTAGGTTGTTCCAAATAATTGGACAAGGTCCACTGACTTGTTATACAAATTTTGTTGTCTTGTATCCATTATACATAATGCCTGAATGTACATGTTTCTCAAAAATAGCCGCATCAAGAACTATGTATAGGTAATATGTGTAACCACTTGTGCCATCTTATCAATTTACCAGGCATATTGCTAAATTACCAAGTTTGCTTTAGCTCATTAGGAATACAGCAACAGGTAATATATCTTGAGATATGCGTGCTTATCACAAGATGTCGAAATCCGTATCGCGAATAAGTAAATACCAGGAACCCATCAATTTAGCAATGTCCATAAGTACCATCTTGCAGCTGTCAGAGTACAACATTGACGCAGAGGATTAAGAGATTAGTTGTGATATCATGAGTGCTCTTTGACGCAAAAGGCAAGCAATGTTATCTGACTTTGTGTCAATAACTCGCTCATCAACCTGATTTCCAACGAAATCAATCAAGATTGGTTACTTGAGCTCGAAATGTGGGTCCAAAATATTCGAGCTACGGGAAAGCATTTGAGTTTCAAAGTTCTAAACATTTATACACAGGATACATTAGATAAGGCCTGCATGATTGCTCATGTAATACTCCTGAACTTTGGAACGTGTAGAGGCATAGGCGTGCGCAGGGTCCCAGATAACGTGTGACCAAACAGTAATGTTGGGGGGGGGGGGGGGGGGGGGGTAAGGGGGGGGGGGGGGTAAAGTTCAGTCCACAGAAATTAGGGGTTCTTTCAAGTACATTCTTCGAGGAAAACTTGAAATTCAAAACGCGCGTAGGCGCGTAGAGGAACGTTTTTCATCTTGGGGAGAAACATGACCTGATGTGCATGTTTGGACTTGAACCGCAAACGGGGGTTGGGTCTGGGGGACTAAGCCCTGAACAGTAGGGGAGTCCGGGGGCACAGCCCCCGGGAGAATTTCGAACAATCAATATTATTTTCAGGTAAATCTAGGCATTTCCGAAATTCATTAGGTGGGGCCCAGGCCTACACTCGCCCTCCCCCCTCCTCCCTGCGCACGTCAACGAGTACAGTCGAATTTCGGCAATATCCTCAGAAAGGTTTGTTTGGAAAGGAAAGCCAGGTACCGACCACGTGGATGAGCACATGGTGGCATAGGATGACAGGCTTGTAGTACGTCTCACGATTTTTGGCAGCGCCTCGGGGCACTGGGCCTATACTTTAACATTGTAGGAAACTGGTTTGTTGCTGACAAAGATTCTGAGACGAACTATAGAGAGGCCAAATCTCGTTTTGAAAAACCGGTTTTCTGATCAGCAACTACCTCGCTCCGTGAAATGAGAATCGACCAATCTTATACAGTTACCGTTAACAGCTGTACAGTTTTGCATGAGATTTCACTCTATAGTCAAAATGGTGTAAAAGACGTGATTTTCAAGTACGAAGAAAATTAAAAAAGCTCTCTGTGTTTATCTCTGTACGAAACACACACACACACACACACCCACACACACACACACACACACACACATATATATATATATATATATATATATATATATACCAGTAGGCATATGGAGGATACCACTCCGCTGGGAGCGCTATAGTAGTCACTGTAGCTTACATTACCGCCAATTTGACAAAACTAAAATCCTGTCATCATATTTATATCTTCTAATATCACCAAAGCTTATGTTTTCATCTCTCAACTATTTATTCATTGATATTTTTACTCATAATTATGAAATAGATTCATGTTGTAATTTTTTTATTTGTAGCAGATTTAATAGTTTTTTGTTTTCCCGCCATTAAAATTTAAATTCACGAGTTGGTAGTTCATGAGTGGGCAGTCCCTGCTGTGGCATCTTCTCTCACGGGCTAGACTGTAGCAACCGAAAAGGTAGGAAAGGTACATTTTAACAGAGCCTTAACTCCATTTCACGTCAAGGAGGAGAAGGGATTTGCATCTTCCTCGAGGACCAACTGCTGCTAGACACGAGCTAAGGGTTTCAAAACTGCCCATAGACTTTTTGTCCGGCTCAAGACATGGCTTGTGAGTTTCGAAACTCTTTGCTCGTGTCTAGCCGCAGTGGGTCCTCGAGGAAGATGCAAATCCACTTTCCTTCTCAACGTGAAATGGAGTTTAGTTCATTGAACAATATGAACTTTATTCATATCGTTACACAATAAATGCAATACAATGGTGCCAACATCCCTTGATTGTATTCTCATCAACTTATCATCGTGTAGGCATATGGTAGCTAGGTGAGAAGAATGCTGGAATTCAATACCGGGGCTCTATTTTTAAAAGATAGTATCAAGCACTGGCATAGCCAGAACTTGAAAATTTCCGACACGGCTTTAGGCAATACCTTATCAGTGTGATTACCCTTTATTTGCTCTCACAGAGGCGTCTAACAGAACTAGCGTTGATAACAATAGTCACCCAACCAATACCTGACTCAGCGCAATGTTGCTTAACTTCGGTGATCTCTGAGAATCGTTGTTTTAGTATACTTGAAAGTATGTTTCAGTATACTTGAAAGTATGTTTTAGTATACTTGAAAGTAATTGTTTTGACGCATTGCTGAACCGTTTTCAGAACGAGATTTATCCTTATTGACAACAATGATCATATGGACATGAAAGATAATGTTGAAAAGCATATGTGTTTCCAATCTCCAGTAAATTGTCCACAGGACTTGTTCCAGAACCGTTATCCTTCTCCTTATACTCGTTTACAGCCTAATGTAGGTTTACAGGACAATGTTTTTATTCGTGTTTGTATGTAGTTTTCTGCTACGGCTAATTGTAACTGCTAATTTGATTGTAAACCACCCTCCAATCCAACGTTATGCAGCGCACTCCAATCAGAGATACCATGGCAGAGTCGCGAACATGACGTCATGCACATCCAGAGTCTCTGATTGGTGCAGAGCCAATGTTGATGACATCGTGTCACTGACATTGCCGGCTGTGCATCCAGCTTGATTGGTGCAGATCCAATGTTGATGACATCGTGTCACTGACATTGCCAGCTGTAAACCCAGCTTGATTGGTGCAGAGCCAATGTTGATGACATCGTGTCTCTGACATTGCCAGCTGTAAACCCAGCTTGATTGGTGCAGAGCTAACGTTGATGACATCGTGTCACTGACATTGCCGGCTGTGCACCCAGCTTGATTGGTGCAGAGCCAATGTTGATGACATCGTGTCTCTGACATTGCCAGCTGTAAACCCAGCTTGATTGGTGCAGAGCTAACGTTGATGACATCGTGTCACTGACATTGCCGGCTGTGCACCCAGCTTGATTGGTGCAGAGCCAATGTTGATGACATCGTGTCTCTGACATTGCCAGCTGTAAACCCAGCTTGATTGGTGCAGAGCCAATGTTGATGACATCGTGTCACTGACATGGCCAGCTGTAAACCCAGCTTGATTGGTGCAGAGCCAATGTTGATGGCATCGTGTCACTGACATTGCCTGCTGTAAACCCAGTCTGTTTGGTGCAGAGCCAATGTTGATGACATCGTGTCACTGACATTGCCTGCTGTAAACCCAGTCTGATTGGTGCAGAGCCAATGTTGATGACATCGTGTCACTGACATTTCCAGCTGTAAACCCAGCTTGATTGGTGCAGAGCCAATGTTGATGGCACCGTGTCACTGACGTTGCCAGCTGTAAACCCAGCTTGATTGGTGCAGAGCCAATGTTGATGACATCGTGTCACTGACATTGCCATCTGTAAACCCAGCTTGATTGGTGCAGAGCCAACGTTGATGACATCGTGTCACTGACATTGCTAGCTGTAAACTCAGCTTTAAAAACCTTTTAGCCCACGAATATCTACAAAATATTGTTTACAGACAAACGATCAGTGACAGCCCAAAACAAAATAGCTAATGCACTAGGCAATTTATAAAGCTTTCGAATAAAGTATGAGTCATTTTGTTTTATTTTAGATTTGCTGAATATTCAGAATAAATGTATTATAAAAAGTATTGAGGGATATTCTTAATTGACTCTTACATTATTTGAAAGCCTTGTAAATTGCCTAGTGGACTTGCTATTTTGTTTTGGACTGCTCTGATAGTTTGTCTGTAAAAAAATAAATATTGATTATTCTTTGGCCAAGGGGTTCCCCCAGCTACAAGGACACTTTCTCACAGTCGCAAGTCGCAGCGTGCTAATCCATGACATTCCCGCCCCTCCACAGCCTCGTCCTGGACGTGCATCAGGACAGCGGGCGCGTCATCATCTTCCCGCAGCACGGAGGACCCAACCAACAGTGGGCCTTCGACGAGGACCAGACGGTACGCAGCGGCATCGGCAAGGTCCTCGACGTCGAGGAGAAGGAGAAGACGCCCGGCGCCAAGATCATCGCCTTCCACAACAACGGCCAGAGCAACCAGAAGTTCATCAGGGTCGAGTGCTAGACCCGGCAGTTTTCATTTTTCACTCTATTGTTTAATACGTTATTAAAATTGTTTGATTTTTTGTGTAACAATGTGGCCGTGTTGTTTATTTTAATCAATCCAGTTATGTTTGTAAATACTTGCTTGCAATGGTGAATCAAGAAGTAAGTATTGTAAACCCATGGCATAACTCGACACATAATCACAATCAAATGTATCACAATCAAATATGATATTGGGAAGGCGAAGTGGTTCAGAAGTGGAAGATTGGACTCCTTTGGTCTTTTACAGGACGAAAATTCATTTGCAACAGAGAAAACGCGTACCTACTGGAAACCACCATTTTGTTTCACATTATTGTTTCATATTAGGAAGGGTTTTACTGTAAGGTTTACAATAACAATTCTTCTATTCAAATCAATTTAGATTCATTTTATTCATTCCGATTTTCTACATGAGTATTTGACCAAAAACTGTATAGATATAGGTACAGTAATGAAGTTCATATATAAGGCAAAGCTCTTGTGATGGGCAGCAATAGAAAAGATAACACAAGATAAGTTTTTCAAGATAGGCTATAAATATACCTACCTTTAGATTATCATTTCTAACGTTTGACTTGTGACTTGGTTCACCATTCCAAGCGGTATTTACAAATATTTTCTTATCTGAAACAACACTTTCCTTTCTTTGTGACTTTTTTCTCACTCCTGTTTTGTCGAGTTCCATCATTTCTCCTTAAATTGTTCACATTATTCCATTGTTCAACCCTTTCTCCTACATCTGCTTTTATCTGTTATCCATCTTATTATATATAGGTCTTCCCACATTTCTTTTCGTATACTCGATAAATCACTTTATCTTTTGGTATTACACGTCTCAGACTTATTGGTAGTCTATAATTTTTAGCAAAGCACCTGCAACCGTAGTTAAACACACTGGCGGACAAACTCATTGTTAATTCACATTTGAAAACAAATGCAATTGTGCAGGAGCGGAACTACGATTCTCGGACCCGCAAGCAGATTTGGCCAAAATCCCCCCCCCCCCCCCCCCCCCCTCCACAACCGAAGAGGTCAGGGTTTGGGGGCAGAGCCCCAAGAAAAATTTGATCTATGGACATTTTTTGGGGTGAATCTGGGCATTTTAAGCAATCTCAAGCATTGTGTATCTTATTTGAAACTGGAACATATAGGAACAACTTTTAATAACTATAAGGGTCCTTCTGCAGTCAACAACGTTGGCTCATAATGACTCGAATCGTTATGTTCTTGCAGTGTGCAAATGCGCACTAATGTAACTGAAGATCTTTTTCTTTATTTCTATTGCATATTTTCTGTCGTTGTTTATCCTGCACCTTGTCATGAGGAGCACGTGGTTACCAATTAAACGGGGCCCCTCGTACAGGCCCAGAATGCCTCACACTTTGGATTTGCAGTTAGGCTTGAAACACGTTAACATAAAACTGGAAGCGTCGCAGAAAAGAGTTGACGCGTTTCGGATTTATGATGTTTTCAAATATAACATGAAGGCGGGTGACGGGCGACGGGCCCCCAAAGGCCGGGGACGGACCCGGGCCCGCGGGCGCCTCATTCCCCCAGGACCCCTATTCTATAACCTATTATTCCCCCTATTCTATAAATGAGAGTGACAACTCCAAGGTCGCCTATGTTTTCACATGGAACAAATGAAGGTTCTCACTCTCATTTCATTTCATCTCACGTTTGCAAAGTTACGGAATAGGGGTCCAGCAAGTGTGTTGTCCATCAGTGAGATAAGAGAACATGTATTGCGGGTGCTCTACATGCCCTATGCCCCGAGACGCTGCCAAGTGGACAAGTGGACAAGTGGGCAAGTGGGCCAACTGCTCAGAGAGGTTTGATTGCAGAAAAGAGCAAACAGCGTGCCGACCACGTGGAGCACGTGGAGAAAACGGATGGCATGCTTGGAGGACCCAACACACGTTTTGACAAACCGATTTGCTTATCAGCAAATGCCACGCTGGTAGATCTGTACACCGAAGGAGTTTTGCATTACATTTCAGGCAAGTCCTGGGTGCGATTGTGGAACTTTATTTCGTTCGATTTGGCTCGAAATCACTCGATTTTAAATCACTGCCCGTGTTTAACCATATAGGCAGTGATATTGAAAACGAATGGTTTTGAAACCACAAAGTTACACAAAGGCCTAAAAGCCGTAATTTATACGTTAGAATAACATTCAAAACTACTTCCAGCGTCATCCCTCTGTATACGAACCTATACTCTCTGATGTACCTATACATCTCTGCATATGCTTGCGCAGGACTTGGGGCTAGCGTAGACCGTTGCCCCTCCCAACGAATTTGGAGGACTTTTTCTTTAGGGGTTGGACATTTGGAAAAGCGGGAGTGACGTTTCTTTTAGGGATTGGGTTTTTGGGTTTTTTGGAAAAAAAGGCGGTGGCGTTATCCCCCTGCTGTACGGCCCCACCTAATCTGGGACCCTGCGCACGCAATGCATCTCTGTACCTACTTGCAAACAAGTTTGTTTTTGCGACGTGAATTAATTAAAATTGCATATCAGCTTTTGTTTAGAGCCACGAGAGGTTATGATCCTTCAAGAAGAGGGCTTATAAACATTCGCCCCCCCCCCCCTTATCGTCTAACAGTAATTCTGTTCCAATATTTTCAGAAGTTTAAAATCAAGCCTCATTGGTCCCATTCGCATCCCACAGAAACCCTGCGCCCTCTGGTGGAAATATTTGGACCTAACCTTGCCTAACCTAACCTTAGCCTCCTCTAGCCGAACGACCGGCCGGCCTTTCTAACCTAACGTTATAGCCCTCTGGTGACAACATTTGGAACTAAAAAACGTGACAAGAGTCCTGGCAAAAATCCTGGCAAAAATCCTGGCAAAAATCCTGGCAAAAAACCTGACAAAAATCGTGACAAAAATCGTGACATAATTTACACCCCTTTTGTCCTGTCCTCTTAGACGTAGTTCTACGTACGTCAAATGAAATTTAATTATGATAATATTCGAACGGGAAATCCAGTTGCCCACAACGTAACTATTACAAGTACCTAGGTACCTACTCGTGCAACTTTCGGCAATTGCTGGCTCTTGCTAGACGTTAAACAGAAGAAATAATCTATTTTCAATTAATAGTTATTTTTGCTTCCACTATAATCTTTATTAATCAGCATGCATAATAATTAATAATTATAGTTCGTCTAATAAGGTTCTTTTGGCGCCTTGGGGCATAGGGCGGGTCAGGGGCGTAGCGACCGTACCCGCAGACACCGCGGCGCGGGGGGGGGGGGGGGGGCGCCGAGGGTTGGGGATGCCGAGGGGTTCAAGGGGTGCAAATATTTTTTAGGGTTTGCTCTCGGAAAATTTCGTGATACGTTTTCTCTAGGGATTCCCCTCGGAAAATTTCGGGATACGGGTTTTTTAGGGATTGCCATCGGAAAATGGGGGGGGGGGGGGGGGAGGAAACCATCAAAACTTTCTTGGGGGGGGGGGGGGCGCATCATTTTCACGCTACGCCACTGGGACGGGTGCTATATGGTTGTATCGCACCGGTTTGCTGAGAACGTTAGTATTTGAGACTTACTATAGGTATTTTCGCGAACAAATTGCCCGAGGCTAGTCATATAGATACGTAATTGCTGGATAAACGAGATCTGGCGATATTAATTATTCAGCATTCTTGCATGACATTGACATCTAGCATTCTTGCTTGCATGTGCACCGTATTTAATTCCACTTTGCAGTCCTATGTTTAAATTACAGTATAGGGTTCAACCGGAGATGAACATATTAAGTGCTCGCTAAAGCAGGGTTTACAGCTGGCAATTGCCAGTTACACTACGGCTGTTACAACATTGGCTAAGAATTGTCAGTATTAAATCCAGGTAATTTTTTAAAATTCCCTTAGCTGTAAGTTTTCAAAATACAAAAAAAAAATTGTATCAGTCATCCAGAAACTCTTTTACAACACGTGTGTTTCTTTCTTTAACATTTTACGTTAATAGCGCGAATGCAGAGACTCACGAGAATGCGCTTGTTTACTAAACCGTAAGAGATAAACTTTTGAAGTAAGCAGGGAAGTTGTAGATACATAATCAATCTGTGTCGGTATCGGAGCATTTTTCAAAATTTTAATCTCCTTCATCTCTTTATCGATTCACGAAAAAGCGCAAAAAAGAGCAAAATTCAACATTTTAAGAAACGGTTTCGGCCCTTTTAGACCCAAAAATTGGAAAACGGGTCCGTTACCGACACAGATTGATTCTTTAACTACAACTTCCTCGCTCACTTCAATAGTTTTACTCTCACGGATTTAAAAAAAAACTCATAATCGTGAGACTACATTCGCGCTATCTCGCAGCTGCTCGCATGTGGCAGCGAGGTAGTCTGTCTCCCTAATATTTAAAGCCAGGACAAGGTCCGTTCTAATGTTAAATCTATGCGAAAATCGGTCAAAACCACGTGACCGTGTGGTTCTCTCTCCAACTCGTGTGCGTGAAGATGGTGAAGCCGACAGAGATTGGGTGAGTAGCCTGGTCGCGCTGACCCGTTCTCGGACGGGCGCTGGACCAGGTGGTTGACCCGCCCGTTTCGGGGGTCAAAGCAGGTCGGTGGATTTCGCCATTGAGGAGTGTGCAGTCATCCACGACACACGATGGACGCTCGAAGGACGACGATCTTGGTGCTCCTGATGGCATTGGGCGGCAGGACCCAGATCACCACAGGGCTAAACCAAGAAGGTATGCGTTTGTATTGAATTATTATCTTATCGAAATAATTGTTTTTACACCATTTAAGTAATTTTAAAGTGGAATGATCCCCGTGGCCATCGAATATCTACCAGACATTTGTTTACAGGCAAACCCCTCAAAGTGCCAAGCTAGCAATTATTCACCCACTGTTCAAAAAAGGGAAAAGATCCGAGATAGGTAACTACAGGCCGGTGTCATTGCTTACGTGTTTCGCGAAGATATTCGAGAAGGCATATTTATCACGATTGAACAAATTTTTACGAGTTAGCAATATCCTGAGTAGATGCCAACATGGTTTCCGGGAAGGGTTTTCCACGAAAACAGCAATTTCAGGTATGATTAACCAAGTGTCCGAAGCCCGCGAGAAAAGAAAATACATAGGAACGATTCTTTGTGATTTATCGAAAGCTTTCGATACAATTAACCACGGGATCTTGATAGAGAAACTGAAAGCTTATGGAATTGACGGAAGAGCGGTCGAGTGGATAAAATCATACTTAACGAGCAGGTTACAAAGGGTAGCAATAAAAACGGCAAGCGGCACGGTGTTTTCAAAATGGGAGGAGATCAAGGACGGCGTAATTCAGGGTTCAATACTGGGGCCAGTACTTTTTAGTCTGTATATCAATGACCTGCCACAATACGTGACAAATCAAAACACGACCACTATTTTATTTGCTGACGACACCAGTATTCTGGTTACAGCGCAAAGTGAGGAGGAATTGAATAAGAACATGACACATGCCCTAGGACGGATAAACGAATGGTTTGAACCAAACAGATTAAAATTAAACTCCGAAAAGACACACACAATTGTATTTAAAGGAAAATCAACAAACTTTAATGTGACAAACGCCTACACTATACCAAATGAAGTAAAGCATAGCGCATTTCTAGGGGTAGAGCTGGACGCAGAGTTAAATTGGAAAATACATACAAGAAAAGTTAACAAACGAGCTAGTGTGGCCTGCTACATGCTGAGAATGTTAGCGAACCAGGTGGACGAATCTACACTTAAAATAGTGTACCACGCTCAAGTTCACTCTATTTTAACTTATGGCATAATAGCATGGGGAAGTTCACCCGAATCCCACAAATTGTTCATAAAACAAAAAAAGGCTATACGGATTATGGGTAAAATAGGGAAGAGGGGAACATGCAGAAAAGCTTTTAAAGATTTTAAGATTCTGACCTTACCATGTGCTTTTATTTTGGAAGTAATTTTATTTGTTTATGACAATCCTGCATTATTCCCGAAAAATGAAGAGGTGCATGAGATTAATACAAGAAGAAAAGCAGAATTAAGAGGAAAAATGAGCACACGGGAAATAAGCAGGAGAAATGTTATGTATCTAGGTGCATCGTACTACAATAGGTTGCCCTTGCGGCTGAAGAAAGCACATGCAAGCAGAGATAGTTTTAAATATGACATTAAGAATTTTTTGATTAAACATTGTTTTTATAGTACTGACGAATTTTTACATTTTAAAGAATGTGATTGTAAATGTGAGGAATGTTTTAAAACCTAACGAGTGTGATGGGTTTTAGCAATTGACAATTTTTAATGCTTGTGATGACAAATATTGTAATTACGCAAAGGGCATGCACCTAGGTGCAATAAAATGTATTCAAATAAATAAAATAAATAAATAAATAAACTATTAGTGACAGCCCCACCAAAATAGCTCACCTCCTAGTCCTGTAATGTGTAAGGCATTCAAATGATCTAAGGATAATTGTTGCGCTTTGATAAGCTTAGGCAATTAACGTCCGTAGCTATGGGAAGTATTAGTTTCCATAGTTACCATAATTTCCCGTAGTTACGGACGTTAATTAGCCAAACTAATCATAGCACAAAAGTTATTCTGACTTTATTTGACAGTCTTACACATTACCCAGGAGGTGAACTATTTTGGTGGGGCTGTCACTAACAGTTTGCCTGTAAACAATTGTTTGGTAGATATTCGTTGGCCAAGGTCATCATATTATACCCACATAAACGCCCATACAATTGTAAAATAATGACAATTCCGAATATCACAACTTGTTCTTGTGGAAACAAATGCGAATTGAATTGAATTGTTGTGTTTGTTAGAATATTGAGGGCATCGATGTGATTTAATGCGAGTACAGCCGGAAAGCGTTTTTCATAATACGGTGTCATGCAGTGTTTTAAATAAGTAGCTAGGTACTATATAAATGTGCAAGTACATAACCGTAGTTAAATCACATTTTTTACTAAACACGTTTGTTCCAACATCTGCTGGGATAGATATTTTGCACCAACGGTGTTAGCTTCCTTAGAGTAAAGGAAAGTACCTAAGATAAACCCCAACAGTCCCTCCAAGGCAGTACTGTTACCTACTTTGCTTTGTACTTCAGAGATTTCCTCCAAACTTTCCACTAATCTTCTCGCGATGTCGACACATTCTTGAATTCTTTTCATATCGCCTTTAACATTTCGAATTCTGCTCGCCGGTAGGAAACAAAAAAATCTGTGATGCTTAAAAAAAAGTGACGACCGCTCGGCGCATAGCGGATCACTTGTACCGGTTCGAACACGTGCTGAACCGGTTCGATGAGAGCTAGAGTCGGTTGCGAAGAGTGCCCCCCCCCCCTTTGGCCAGAAAGGTGAATGTGTGGCCCTCTCCCCCACCATTCCCACACAACATGGGGAATGAGTGGCCCTTTGACCACCCAAACCCAGACCTATAACCCAAACCTACAATACCAAATCTAAAATAACCTAACCTAACAAGACCTAACCTAACATAATCAAGCGTTATTTAACCAAACCTAATCTTACCTCAAATAACCTAACCTAACATAACCTAACCAAACCAACCTAACCTAACCTTCTACCCTACCTTACCTACCTTACCTAACCTAACCTTTCCTAACCAAACCTAACCCTACCGTACCTAACCTAACCTTACCCTACCTCACACAAAATAACCTAACCTAACCTTACCCAAAGCTAACCTAACCTTACCTAAATATATCGTGATGCTCGGTGCGTTGTGCGCAGAGCTGCAGCGCTTCCTGCAACCTGATTGGGTGGGCGAGCGTCCTCTGGCCAGTGCGCACCACGCATCGCGCAGATGCGACCGCGCATGCGTACGAGGCGCCAAACCCAAGCTGTGCTACTACAAGTTCACCGCCGAGGACTACAACACCCTGGGCGCGTGAGTGCTGCACGTGTCTGCGTTGATGATGTTGATGTTGATGTTGATGTTGATGTTGATGTTGATGTTGATGTTGATGTTGATGCTTCAGTTGGAGTTGATGCTGAATATGATGTTGATGTTGATGTTGATGTTGATGTTGTTGTTGGTGTTGGTGTTCATGTTGATGTTGATGTTGATGTTGATGTTGATGCTTCAGTTGGAGTTGATGCTGAATATGATGTTGATGTTGATGTTGATGTTGATGCTTCAGTTGGAGTTGATGCTGAATATGATGTTGATGTTGATGTTGATGTTGATGCTTCAGTTGGAGTTGATGCTGAATATGATGTTGATGTTGATGTTGATGTTGATGTTGATGTTGATGTTGATGTTGATGTTGATGTTGATGTTGATGTTGATGTTGATGTTGATGTTGATGTTGATGTTGATGTTGGTGTTGATGTTGATGTTGGTGTTGATGTTGATGTTGATGTTGATGTTGCCGTAGATGTAGAAGTAGATGTTGATGCTTTAGTTGATGCTTAAGTTGGAGTTGATGCTGAAGATGATGTTGATGTTGATGTTTGGTCGTATCGCCGGCTTGGCATCGAAAGATTAAACTCAGAGGTACTCAATCTTTTCTGCACAGGGCTAAATAAAAGAAATGTGTCACCACTGCGGGCCACAAAGGGTTATTTGACACAAAACTTGCGTATTGCAAGACACAGCGTTAAGAAAATCGTGGGTATTGGTTGAACGCAACCTCGTAACTTCTTCTTCCTTGTAAGTTTTATAAATGGAAATTGACATTGCTTACGACACAATGGGGGGTTGGTGGTTTAATCCCCAGGAAAATGTTGATATAGAGCATTTTTTAGTGAAAATCAATTCGCTTCAGGGAGTTTTGCCATTAATAAGACCCGCGCACGATTAAAGTAGGAATTGCAATAAAAAATAACGAATAAACAAATTAATGCGTATAGGGTACGGCAGCAACGATAAGAATAATCTGATAAGAAGATAAAAGGTAGAGAAGCAAGATGTAGCCAATTTGAATTTTGAGAGCAGCACCTCATTAGCTTGCATTCTTGGCTTTTTATAGCAATCCAATAATTAGCTAAATCTCGAACGCTGCTTGGCCACATAGACTAGCTTGGCCACTTTGGCTGGTGATGGCCACATTTGCCTCTTGGGCAAGCTTGGCCACATTTGTCACTTTGGTCACTTTGGCTGGTGATGGCTACTTTGGCCACCCTGGCTGGTGATGGCTACTTTGGCCACCCTGGCTGGTGATGGCTACTTTGGCCACCCTGGCTGGTGATGGCTACTTTGGCCACCCTGGCTGGTGATGGCTACTTTGGTCACCCTGGCTGGTGATGGCTACTTTGGCCACCCTGGCTGGTGATGGCTACTTTGGCCACCCTGGCTGGTGATGGCTACTTTGGCCACCCTGGCTGGTGATGGCTACTTTGGCCACCCTGGATGGTGATGGCTACTTTGGCCACCCTGGCTGGTGATGGCCACTTTGGCCACCCTGGCTTGTGATGGCTACTTTGGCCACCCTGGATGGTGATGGCTACTTTGGCCACCCTGGCTGGTGATGGCCACTTTGGCCACCCTGGCTGTTGATGGCCACTTTGGCCACCCTGGCTGGTGATGGCCACTTTGGCCACCCTGGCTGGTGATGGCTACTTTGGCCACCCTGGCTGGTGATGGCCACTTTGGCCACCCTGGCTGGTGATGGCCACTTTGGCCACCCTGGCTGGTGATGGCCACTTTGGCCACCCTGGCTGGTGATGGCCACTTTGGCCACCCTGGCTGGTGATGGCCACTTTGGCCACCCTGTCTGGTGATGGCCACTTTTTAGCCGCGCTGGTCAACGGCCGGTCAAACGCGATCAATTTTAATATGTTTCGAATTCATCAAGAAGCAGGTTTTACTCGAGCAAGCCATCAAATATTGTCTCGGGCCAGACTTTAATTCTAGCCGGTCGTTGGACCACGTTGAGGCATGGGCAAACCCCTTGGCCAACGAATATCCACACACATTTCTTTAGATCACTGTCAGTGTGCTGGATAATTTTTGTTTTATGATTAAATATGCTAAAAATTAAGAAAAACTGCCAGAAAAGTATTACTGAAAGTTATGAACGGTTTTCTTAATCTTTAGCAAGCTTAAGCAAATACAAAATTGATTCTTACATTAATTGAAAGACTTGACAATTGCCTCGTGCACTAGCTTGTCGCTACTGCACATAATGCTAGCCTTGTGCTAGCCATGTGCTAGCCATGTGCTAGCCATGTGCTAGCCATGTGCTGGCCATGTGTTGGCCATGTGCTAGCCATGTGCTAGCCATGTGCTAGCCATGTGCTAGCCTTGTGCTAGCCATGTGCTAGCCATGTGCTAGCCATGTGCTAGCCATGTGCTAGCCATGTGCTGGCCATGTGTTGGCCATGTGCTAGCCATGTTCTAGCCATGTGCTAGCCATGTGCTAGCCATGTGCGAGCCATGTGCTAGCCATGTGCTAGCCATTTGCTAGCCATATGCTAGCCATGTGCTAGCCATGTGCTAGCCATGTGCTAGCCATGTGCTAGCCATGTGCTAGCCATGTGCTAGCCATGTGCTAGCCTTGTACAAGCCATGTGCTGGCCATGTGCTAGTCATAT
Organism: Nemoura dubitans; assembly: GCA_921293005.1. Classification (NCBI taxonomy): domain Eukaryota; kingdom Metazoa; phylum Arthropoda; class Insecta; order Plecoptera; family Nemouridae; genus Nemoura; species Nemoura dubitans. The sequence goes on along the minus strand of OV121078.1, from coordinate 13,176,071 downwards.
GCTAGCCATGTGCTAGCCATGTGCTAGCCATGTGCTAGCCATGTGCTAGCCATGTGCTAGCCATGTGCTAGCCATGTGCTAGCCATGTACTAGCCATGTACTAGCCATGTGCTAGCCATGTACTAGCCATGTGCTAGCCATGTACTAGCCATGTGCTAGCCATGTACTAGCCATGTGCTAGCCATGTACTAGCCATGTGCTAGCCATGTACTAGCCATGTGCTAGTCATGTGCTAGCCATGTACTAGCCATGTGCTAGCCATGTGCTAGCCATGTGCTAGCCATGTACTAGCCATGTGCTAGCCATGTACTAGCCATGTACTAGCCATGTGCTAGTCATGTGCTAGCCATGTGCTAGCCATGTACTAGCCATGTACTAGCCATGTGCTAGCCATGTGCTAGTCATGTGCTAGCCATGTGCTAGCCATGTACTAGCCATGTACTAGCCATGTGCTAGCCATGTACTAGCCATGTGCTAGCCATGTACTAGCCATGTGCCAGCCATGTACTAGCCATGTGCTAGCCATGTGCTAGCCATGTACTAGCCATGTGCTAGCCATGTACTAGCCATGTGCTAGCCATGTACTAGCCATGTGCTAGTCATGTGCTAGCCATGTACTAGCCATGTGCTAGCCATGTGCTAGCCATGTGCTAGCCATGTACTAGCCATGTGCTAGCCATGTACTAGCCATGTACTAGCCATGTGCTAGTCATGTGCTAGCCATGTGCTAGCCATGTACTAGCCATGTACTAGCCATGTGCTAGCCATGTGCTAGTCATGTGCTAGCCATGTGCTAGCCATGTACTAGCCATGTACTAGCCATGTGCTAGCCATGTACTAGCCATGTGCTAGCCATGTACTAGCCATGTGCCAGCCATGTACTAGCCATGTGCTAGCCATGTGCTAGCCATGTACTAGCCATGTGCTAGCCATGTACTAGCCATGTGCCACCCATGTGCTAGCCATGTGCTAGCCATGTGCTAGCAATTGGCTAGCACATAGCTAGCACATGGCTAGCTGCACCAAATATTGATGCACATGGCCGGTGGTTGAACGCCACTGGAATGAGACCACGTAACAAAGCGGACGAACACCCGACGAACTGAGCTTTTGCAGCGCGTGCGGCCAGTGTCCGTTGGTCCAGGCTGACTGCTTCCTGCCGCAGTGCGTCACGGCAGACGGCTACGAACGGGGAATCCTCACCGTCAACCGGATGCTGCCTGGACCCTCCATTCAGGTGCGAGTCTCAAACCTGCCGCCACTTTAGCATAGTCTACACGACACAAGTTTGCAGTTTTGCCGAGACTGGCTGCTATTGGCTGGATCTCTCGTGGCATGGGCTCTATTGGGACTGGCAGCTTTTGGCTGGATCTCTTGAGGCATTGTCTATATTGGGATTGGCAGCTATTTGCTGGATCTCTTGTGGCATTGTCTATATTGGGATTGGCAGCTATTTGCTGGATCTCTCGTGGGATGGATTCTATTGCCCATTGGGACCATTTAGAGAAGCTGGAGAATGTGCGCCCGGATAGCTCAGATGGTAGAGCACCTGACCGGCAATCAGGAGGTCTAACCCACCCAGCAATGCGGGAGAATGTGTGCCCGGATAGCTCAGATGGTAGAGCACCTGCCCGGCAATTAAGTGGTCCATTTATCCCACCCAGCACAACGGGAGAATGTGTGCCCGGATAGCTCAGATGGTAGGGCATCTGACTGGCAATCAGAAGGTCCCCTTATCCCAGCCAGCAAAGCGGGAGAATGTGTGCCCGGATAGCTCAGATGGTTGAGCACCTGACCGGCAATCAGGAGGTCCCCTTATCCCAGCCAGCAAAGCGGGAGAATGTGTGCCCGGATAGCTCAGATGGTAGGGCATCTGACTGGCAATCAGGAGGTCCCCTTAACCCACCCAGCAATGCGGGAGAATGTGTGCCCGGATAGCTCTGATGGTAGAGCACCTGCCCGGCAATTAAGTGGTCCACTTATCCCACCCAGCACAACGGGAGAATGTGTGCCCGGATAGCTCAGATGGTTGAGCACCTGACCGGCAATCAGGAGGTCCCCTTATCCCACCCAGCAAAGCGGGAGAATGTGTGCCCGGATAGCTCAGATGGTAGAGCACCCGACCGGCAATCAGGAGGTCCCCTTATCCCACCCAGCAAAACGGGAGAATGTGTGCCCGGATAGCTCCGATGGTAGAGCACCTGACCGGCAATCAGGAGGTCCCCTTATCCCACCCAGCAAAGCGGGAGAATGTGTGCCCGGATAGCTCAGATTGTAGAGCACCTGACCGGCAATCAGGAGGTTCCCATGTCCCACCCAGCAATGCGGGGCCCAGCCACTGATCACGCGGTCCTCTGGTAGGTCTGCCTGGGCGACCGCGTGGTGGTCGACGTGCACAACGTGATGCCGGGTCGCACGACCACGGTGCACTTCCACGGCGTCCTCCAGGAGGAGACGAACGCCATGGACGGTGTGCCCATGGTCACGCAGTGCCCGGTGCCCGAGGGCGCCACCTTCAGATACGACTTCCGGGTCAAGAACGACGGCACGCACTTCTGGCACTCGCACGACGGTACAGGCGTCTTATTTTCATCATTGCTTACTGTTAGATTCTGTTCAATGAGCTCCGAAGTCGAGCCGTTTCCTTCACCTCGTACGGTATACACTAAAATTCCGAAAACTATATTTTCGGAATTTTCACACTTCGGACAACCAATTGAACCATTTTCATTTCGCAAGATTCACTCGTTACTTACTTACATTAGTTTTAAAATAACCATGTTTTGCCGGTACATTGAAAAATGTACTGAAGGGTAAATTCCAGCTAAGAATTCACCTCTCACCGTATACACTTTCCAGGCCACACCCGTTTTCTGATTGCAACGAATCCAATATCTACGAAATCCTCACATTTTGGACAACCAATTGAATATTTCAGAACCTCCAAATATCTCTTGGAAAACCATAAATAATTGAATTCAATTAACCTCAACAACCATCAATGAATGACCTTAACTATAAGGTTACCCAGTTTTCACTCCCATACTAAAGCAGCTACGCGAAAGCCCTCCGCCCGCAATAATAGTTTCGCCGGCTGTCAAGGGATGGAGCCTTTGTTTTTAGTTATATCACCTGTATCCAAGGTAACTGTAACCATCTGAGAAACATTGTACCCTTGATATACCTAGCCATACCTAGGTATGGTAGAACATCTGGAAACCTTTTATTTGTGCTTTTACATAGCTTCCAAAACCCAGTTGAAAATAAGAATATTTATTTTAATCCCGATGCTCATGCTCGTTCATAATGACTAGCAGTAACCCCCCCCCCGTGCATGTTCGTGCATACATGACTAGCAGTAATCCCCCGTACATGTTTGTGCATACATGACTAGCAGTAACCCCTCGTGCATACATGACTAGCAGTAAACCCCCGTGCATGCTCGTGTGCAGGCTTCCAGAAGATGGACGGCCTCCAAGGCAGTCTGATCGTGCGCAAACCCCGCGCGCAGGAGGCCAACGCTGCGTTGTACGACGAGGACCTCGCGTCGCACGTCATCATGCTCACCGATTGGTTCGAAACGGACTCGGACCAGAAGTTCCCCGGACTGCGCAAGTCGGTTGGTCTCGGACAGGAGCCCGTGTCGTACCTGATCAATGGCAAGGGGCGAGTGTCGCTGCCTGTCTTCACGGTATGTATGCAGGGCCCCAATCCACGTACACCTTACTGCACCCCTTAGGTCGGGTACAACGTCCTCATCCGTCTTTAGTCACATGTCATTCTGCCATTAGGCAGGACTAGTGAGGACTAGTGAGGTTCAGTGATTTGTGCTAGATTAGGTTAGGTTAGGTTATACTAACCTATTAGGTTAGGTTATTATTAGGTATTATTAGGTTAGGTTAGGTTATGCTAACCTAACCTAACTACTTAGAAATTGAAGTCGCCCCAAATGTTTGAAATATAAATTAAAATGTCTTAAATGAGTTAACAAGAGAAGATAATTAAAATAAAACTAGAAGAAGAAAACGGCCGCCATAGTTACCCGCATTATGCTGGGTATAGGAAGTTTTAGTTAATTATTAGAATACCATTAATCGAATTTATTAATCGACTGCCATTAATCGATTACGTTCTCTTCGCGCAGCCGACCGCGAGAAACGCCAAGTCCGTTTACGGCTTTCTCCCGCTAGACGTGAACGTCGTGGCCGACGATCCGCCACTGCTGTCGCCATCAGCAAAGGTACTGAAGTTAAGCCACACTATGCCGTGTTTGGCGTTGGTAGGGTGACTCAAGTTAAGCAACACTGCACCGACTAGGGCGTGGGACAGGTGACCCAAGTTAAGCAACACTGTGCCGAGTCGGACGTTGAATGGGTGACCCAAGTTTAGCCACACTGTCCCCCAGGGCCCCTGACTGTGAAGCTACCCTTGTCCCCCAGGGCCCCAGACTGTGAAGCTACCCTGTCCTCCAGGGCCCTGACTGTGAAGCTACCCCTATCCCCCAAGGCCCCAGACTGTGAAGCTACCCTGTCCCCCAGGGCCCCAGACTGTGTAGCTACCCTGTCCCCCAGGGCCCTAGACTGTGACGCTACCCTTGTGCCCCAGGGCCCCTGACTGTGAAGCTTCCCTGTCCCCCAGGGCCCTAGACTGTGAAGCTACCCTGTCCCCCAGGGCCCTAGACTGTGAAGCTACCCTGTCCCCCAGGGCCCTAGACTGTGAAGCTACCCTGTCCCCCAGGACCCTATACTGTGAAGCTACCCTGTCCCCCAGGGCCCCAGACTGTAAAGCTACCCTTGTGCCCCAGGTTCCCTTGACCACGTACACGGTGAGCTTCGGGCGACGCTACCGCTTCCGTCTCATTGGCGGCACATGCGCGCACTGCCCCGCCGAGGTGTCGATCGCGCAACACCGCCTGAGGGTGATCGCTGTTGACGGCAACGCTGTGCGCGCTGCGTACGTCGACAGGATCGTCATTCTGCCGGGTGGGTGGGGATGGGAGGGGCTAACCCATCGTGATATCGACATCAGCACGGGGTATCGGTGTTCATTCTGCCGGGTGGGTGGGGATGGGAGGGGCTAACCCATCGTGATTTCGACATCAGCACGGGGTATCGGTGTTCATTCTGCCGGGTGGGTGGGGATGGGAGGGGCTAACCCATCGTGATATCGACATCAGCACGGGGTATCGGTGTTCATTCTGCCGGGTGGGTGGGGATGGGAGGGGCTAACCCATCGTGATTTCGACATCAGCACGGGGTATCGGTGTTCATTCTGCCGGGTGGGTGGGGATGGGAGGGGCTAACCCATCGTGATATCGACATCAGCACGGGGTATCGGTGTTCATTCTGTCGGGTGGGTGGGGATGGGAGGGGCTAACCCATCGGAATATCGATATCAGCATGTGATATCGGTATTCCGACCACGTTATCGATACACCGATATCGTCAAAAATAATTACATTTTTAGCCAATTACTTTTTCCTGCAATTATCCTGGATACAAGCAGTTTTCCTTAATTGAGAAGGTGACGGAAATAATTTCAGGAAACAATCCTTGGCTGTAAATGTGATTGTTTTTTAAGGGACGCAAGGTGCACGCTGTAAGCAAGGTTGTGCTTAATTTTGCTCTCAATATATCTAGACAATACTCTTTCTTATTGATGTTAAATAATTACTTAAACTCAAAACTGCATATCTCTTGTGCTATACTTTAGTAGGTATTTTGGTATTTTTTCGCAAACTGTTCTTTTAAATGATGCCCTTTCATGTTAAAATACCAAAGCGACACATTTTCCCGTAGAATATATGCTCGACCAGTTTGTGTTTATGTCGAGACACATCTTGACTGGGATATCCGGCCAGTGGAATTTCGGCTACGTGTTTGGAAATGTTTGTCTGAGAAGGGCGTAGGCATAGGTCAAGGGGTTTACATCTTTGCAGGAGTCCATCTTAGAGGGAGATGAACTTTCCTAGTGATGAATCACAAATGGTGACGGTCACAAGTATGGGGCATGTCTGTGCAGCTACAATGCCTATGCTAAAGTGCTTGCTGCTTTGAGTCCAGGCGAGCGGTACGACTTTGTGCTGGAGGCCCGCCAGCCGCGCTCGGCCTACTGGATCCAAGTGCGCTCTCTGGGGCCGTGCGCCGCTAGGAACACCAGTGGCGTGGCGGTGTTGCGGTACAAGGGGTCGCCGCTGCAAGCGCCACCGTCGCCTGATCCACTGTACGAGCCTGTCAACCCGCTGGGGAAGGTGGTGAGTGCGCTGGGAAATATTTTACAAAAGAGATAAACTCAGTAAAGGCAGAAAAAACTTTTTAAACTAGGTTTTGACTTCTGAATGCTAAATAATGTCTCACTGATTTACCAACGTTTTGTATCTTGCACGTGAACTCACTGCTGATAGACAAAGGCCAAGAGTTTCAAAACTCACTAGCCATGCCTTGAGCCGAACAAAAGGCTATAGGGACAGTTTGCTTAGAATACTATTTCCTATGCTATTACCAAACTCCATTTAACATTAAGAAGGTGGTTGGATTTGCATCGTCCTCGAGAACCCTCTGCTGCTAGACACGAGATAAGAGATTCAAAACTGCCCATAGAGCCTTTTGTCCAGCTCAAGATATGGCTTGTTAGTTTTGAAACTCTTAGCTCGTGTCTAGCAGCAGTGGGTCCTCGGGGAAGATACAAATCCACTCTTCTTCTCGACGTGAAATGGAGTTTTGTTACATCTTTAAGGGTGATGGTTCGACTAGGGAACACAGTCGAGCTCCCACCCTCGAAGAAGTAACTAGAATGTGTAACGAAACGTCGCGAAACCAGCGAGACTTTTATTAACCATTTAAAACCTGGTTCGAAAAGGCTTTTTTGAAAAGTAAGTGCTTAAGAATTAAGACGGGACATGCAGATATGAGTCCTAGAATTTATTAACTGTAAAAATCCCAAACCCCGAAAAGCAACAAAAACCTCGATATAACGTTTTTACTTTTTTCTAAACTCGACTCCAAATCGGCCCCGTGTTGTCCCCCCGAACGCAGACCCTGAACCCTATCGACGCGAAATGCGGCCCCGTCGACGGCAACGTCTGCGTGAACCAGCTGACGTCACTCGAACCCTTCGACTCCCGACTGCTCGAGCCGACGCCCGACGTCCGACTCGAGCTCGACTTCGACTTCAAGCTGCTCACTGAGGAGGAGACGTTTCGCTCGGGCAAATTCCAGCGCTTCCTACGTAAGTTGACGTGCTACGAACGTCTAGGCTTCTGTCGGGATTTTGGATGGGTGTATAACCGTTTATCCCACATGTGAAAATTTGTCTTGCTGATCTGAAAGTTATCAAATCTCGAATCTACCTTGGTTTGGATAATACATAAACTAATTTGAGAGCCTGGCCTGTTAAACACACACACACACACACACACACACACTGACACAGAAGCACAGTAGGCAAAGTAACCCCATATTGGCAAAGCAGACCCAGTTGATATGCATACTGATTTGAGAGCCTGACCTTTTAAACACTATTTGCACAGTAGGCAAAGAAAGTCCCTATAGGCAAAGCAGACCCAGTTGATATGCATACTGATTTGAGAGCCTGACCTTTTAAACACTATTTGCACAGTAGGCAAAGAAACCCCCTATAGGCAAAGCAGACCCAGTTGACATACACACTGATTTGAGAGCCTGGCCTTTTAAACACTATTTGCTCAGCAGGCAAAGTGACCCCCTATAGAAAGAGTAGCAAGGGTCATGGGCCCCCAGGGCAAACTAAAAAATTTGCGCCCCCCCCCCTCACCATTCATCGGCGAAAGTTCTTCGATAATTCCATAGGGTCATCGTAACTGGGAATTTAATTTAGTTAGTGATTTTTTAAAACCTTTTGGGACTAGATTTTCGTTGGCTGAGAATTATTTTAAGAGTTATTCAGAGAAGTTATAGTAGATTAGGTCTCACTCTATTAAATGGGTATATTTCTCTAGATTCTTTCATCTCAGGTTCGAATTTTTTTTCCCCCCTTTTCTCCCCTTCTTTTCGGCGCCGCCCTGTGGCCGGCGCCCCGGGAATCTTGCCCCCAATGCCCCCCCCCCCCCCTCACCGCTCGCTACGCCACTGGTCCCATTATCCTCTAGAGTACCTGGGTAACCATTCTGTCTGTGACTGATATGCCTATAAATCATAGTAACGGTCTCCCGTTGTTCCGCACAGAGCCGCCGGTGCCCGTGCTCGTCACCGCCCACATCAACAACGTCTCGAACGTGATGCCCGCCTCGCCGCTCCTCTCGCAGTTCGACGACATCCCTCAGGAGCTGTTCTGTCCGGACTCGGGGTGTGCGGCGCCCGTCTGCGAGTGTCTGCACGTGCTCAAAGTGCCGCTAAACGCCCTCGTCGAGATGGTCTTCGCCGACCAGTGTGAGCGAGTGTTCCTTTCTAAAGAACGCTTTTCATGGGCATCAATTTTAATGATATCCATCTTGGCATCTTTGATGACATCTATCACGGAACCTTCGATAATATCTATCACGGGATCTTCGATAATATCTATCACGGTATCTTCCATAATATCTATCGCGGTATCTTCGATAATATCTATCACTGTATCTTTGATAACATCCATCACGAAAATGTTTGATGGTGTTTACACGGTCCTAGAAAAATGTGATGAAAAACACAAGGTTGCGAAAGAAGCACTGCCAATTGCCAGCTTTCTTTATTGCCAGCCTTCTTTAGATTTGATATATGACAAACGCTCAAAGCTCATTGGTTATTTTTGACTACATCTATCACGGAAATAGAACCGGGTCTAATTGAGAAAATGTCATCACAACTTGAATCACATCTGTCATGATTGACTGTGATGCGGCGATAGACGCCGAAGTTAATAGCTTCAATTATTTGCCGTAGCCATAGCCAGGCATGGTAGAATGTCTGGGTAACCTTATATCTGTGACGTAGCCATAGCTAGGTATGGTAGAATGTCTGGGTAACCTTATATCTGTGATGTAGCCATAGCTAGGTATGGAAGAATGTCTGGGTAACCTTATATCTGTGACGTAGCCATAGCTAGGTATGGTAGAATGTCTGGGTAACCTTATATCTGTGACGTAGCCATAGCTAGGTATGGTAGAATGTCTGGGTAACCTTGTATCTGTGACGTAGCCATAGCTAGGTATGGTAGAATGTCTGGGTAACCTTATATCTGTGACGTAGCCATAGCTAGGTATGGTAGAATGTCTGGGTAACCTTATATCTGTGACGTAGCCATAGCCAGGTATGGTAGAATGTCTGGGTACCTTATATCTGTGACGTAGCCATAGCCAGGTATGGTAGAATGTCTGGGTAACCTTATATCTGTGACGTAGCCATAGCCAGGTATGGTAGAATGTCTGGGTAACCTTATATCTGTGACGTAGCCATAGCTAGGTATGGTAGAATGTCTGGGTAACCTTATATCTGTGACGTAGCCATAGCCAGGTATGGTAGAATGTCTGGGTAACCTTATATCTGTGACGTAGCAATAGCCAGGTATGGTAGAATGTCTGGGTAACCTTATATCTGTGACGTAGCCATAGCCAGGTATGGTAGAATGTCTGGGTAACCTTATATCTGTGACGTAGCCATAGCCAGGTATGGTAGAAGTCTGGGTAACCTTGTATCTATGACGTAGCCATAGCTAGGTATGTATATTGTAGAATGTCTGGGTAACCTTATATCTGTGACGTAGCCATAGCCAGGTATTGTAGAATGTCTGGGTAACCTTATATCTGTGACGTAGCCATAGCCAGGTAGGGTAGAATGTCTGGGTAACCTTGTATCTATGACGTAGCCATAGCCAGGTATGGTAGAATGTCTGGGTAACCTTATATCTGTGACGTAGCCATAGCTATGGTATGGTAGAATGTCTGGGTAACCATGTAACACAGACAGAAGGTTTAGTATGGGAGTATAATATCTGGGTAACCTTATAACACAGACAGAAGGTTAAGTATGGGAGTGGAATATCTGGGTTACCTTATAACATGGACTACGTGTATCACGCAGAGAAATGAGGATTAGTTAAGCCAAATAAAAATGAATTCGAATTTGAGTTTCCAGTATCAATATGTTATCAAACCGCGCTGCAAATCGTATTAGTAAACATGGCCGACGAGTGACAGCGGTCGCTGCTGACAGCAAGTTGCAAAGATCTCAAGCGCGCCATATCTTTCCTTAATTTTCCAATTTTTTTTTAAAGGATAGCCGATATTTTTTTCTCAATTTATTTAAGAATTATCGTATCAATCTTTCGTCACATATTTCATTAGTTTTAAACGATGCTTCAGAAACCTTTGATCAAAATTCTGTCTACTTAACCCCGAAGACGTTTCAGCTCAAAAAGCTAGAAACAATATGGCGGGCAAAGAACATGAATTCCAAGTCCAGTCTGTAGTTGCGCGCGCACCCGCTGAAGCGACCTAAACCGTCTAACACGAAAAATGATGCGATTCCAAATCCTCCAACTCACTTCGCAAACTGAATTGGAGGCAAAGCGATCTAGTCGCGTGTGTCACGAAATCTAAAGCGAATTAACGTTAAATCGGCTCAACTAATTCGCATCATCCTGCGTGATATACGTAGTCAGAGACAGCGTATTTAGTATAACCCTATGTCACGCTTGCGGCGCCGATTGCAGCCACCCCCGCCGGACCCCTGACGCATCCCTTCCACGTGCACGGCCACAAGTTCCACGTGCTGCAACTCGGCCAATTCGGCGACGCGAGACGCCGACAGCGTCAGCGACGCCACTGGATGGTCGACAACGCCACTGCCTACGCGCTCGAGGAGCTGCGTCACGGACGAGGATGGTTCACCGCCAAAGACACGATCGCAGTGCCCTCGGCCGGGTACGCAGTCATCCGGTTCTTGGCCGACAACCCCGGTAAGGGACTACTAGGACAACCCCCGTAAGGGACTACTAGGACAACCCCGGTAAGGGACTACTAGGACAACCCCCGTAAGGGACTACTAGGACAACCCCCGTAAGGGACTACTAGGACAACCCCGGTAAGGGACTACTAGGACAACCCCCGTAAGGGACTACTAGGACAACCTCGGTAAGGGACTACTAGGACAACCCCGGTAAGGGACTACTAGGACAACCTCGGTAAAGGTCTACTAGGACAACCCCCGTAAGGGACTACTAGGACAACCCCGGTAAGGGACTACTAGGACAACCCCGGTAAGAGACTACTAGGACAACCTCGGTAAGGGACTACTAGGACAACCCCCGTAAGGGACTACTAGGACAATCCCCGTAAGGGACTACTAGGACAACCTTGGTAAGGGACTACTAGGATAACCCCGGTAAGGGACTACTAGGACAACCCCCGTAAGGGACTACTAGGACAACCCCGGTAAGAGACTACTAGGACAACCCCCGTAAGGGACTACTAGGACAACCCCGGTAAGGGACTACTAGGACAACCCTGGTAAGGGACTACTAGGACAACCTCGGTAAGGGACTACTAGGATAACCCCGGTAAGGGACTACTAGGACAACCCCCGCAAGGGACTACTAGGACAACCCCGGTAAGGGACTACTAGGACAACCCCGGTAAGAGACTACTAGGACAACCTCGGTAAGGCACTACTAGGACAACCCCGGTAAGGGACTACTAGGACAACCCCCGTAAGGGACTACTAGGACAACCCCGGTAAGGGACTACTAGGACAACCCCCGTAAGGGACTACTAGGACAACCCCGGTAAGGGACTACTAGGACAACCCTCGTAAGGGACTACTAGGACAACCCCGGTAAGGGACTACTAGGACAACCCCCGTAAGGGACTACTAGGACAACCCCCGTAAGGGACTACTAGGACAACCCCGGTAAGAGACTACTAGGACAACCCCCGTAAGGGACTACTAGGACAACCCCGGTAAGGGACTACTAGGACAACCCCCGTAAGGGACTACTAGGACAACCCCGGTAAGGGACTACTAGGACAACCCCCGTAAGGGACTACTAGGACAACCCCCGTAAGGGACTACTAGGACAACCCCGGTAAGGGACTACTAGGACAACCCCCGTAAGGGACTACTAGGACAACCCCCGTAAGGGACTACTAGGACAACCCCGGTAAGGGACTACTAGGACAACCCCGGTAAGAGACTACTAGGACAACCTCGGTAAGGCACTACTAGGATAACCCCGGTAAGGGACTACTAGTACAACCCCGGTAAGGGACTACTAGGACAACCCCCGTAAGGGTCTACTAGGACAACCCCCGTAAGGGACTTCTAGGACAACCCCCGTAAGGGACTACTAGGACAACCCCCGTAATACCTCGTTCACACTACACGAGTTAATCGTGATCAAGTCCTCAACTCTATCAAATATGGCGTTGATTGGGTTTCAAAAATCAGTTGGTGTTCACACTTGTTTCCTTACTTGATCATGATCAAGTCATTCGTACAAGTTCGGAATATGCTCGGGAAACGAACACAACCGGAAATCGCGACGAATCTAACCTCCCTTTATCACCGAGCACATAGCACACGGAACACGCTCCCAGGTTAATGTTGCAACGTTTCCGGTGGCGGATTTTGAAATAATCACGAACTTTCCGAGCGTTCACGACGATTCCCGAATGATTTCATCACGATTAAATAGATAACTAAGTTGTGGAAACCCAATCAACGCCATCTTTGATGGCGTAGAGAGTTGATCTTGATCAAGTCTGTAGTGTGGACGAGGTATTAGGGACTGGGTGCTCGGTCAACACCGGTCTGCTGTCGTTTAACTTTTGAAACGATTGCCTCAATCCTGAAGGCCTGTTCACAATTGAAGTAAGAATACGAGTAGCGAAAATAATAAGGCAATACAAAGGTTAAAATACAGAGAAACATGTGAAGTGCACATAATCGAGGCAAGCCGTGAAGTAAGGCGAGCGGCGATCAGTATGTTGTGAATATCCAGTTAACCCGCTTTTCCAAATGTCCAATCTTCTTATGTAATATTCAATATTCTTACTTTAATTGGGTGCGGGCCTTAAAGTTCTCGAAAGCGTGGATAAAGTGTAATAAGTTGAACCTATACCGGGTGCCTGTCACAAGCAGTCCTCACCCCCATAATGTTGTATGTGTTGAACCTACCGGGTGCCTGTCACAAGCAGTCCTCACCCCCATAATGTTGTATGTGTTGAACCTACCGGGTGCCTGTCACAAGCAGTCCTCACCCCCATAATATTGTATGTGTTGAACCTACCGGGTGCCTGTCACAAGCAGTCCTCACCCCCATTATGTTGTATGTGTTGAACCTACCGGGTGCCTGTCACAAGCAGTCCTCACCCCCATAATGTTGTATGTGTTGAACCTACCGGGTGCCTGTCACAAGCAGTCCTCACCCCCATAATATTGTATGTGTTGAACCTACCGGGTGCCTGTCACAAGCAGTCCTCACCCCCATAATGTTGTATGTGTTGAACCTACCGGGTGCCTGTCACAAGCAGTCCTCACCCCCATAATGTTGTATGTGTTGAACCTACCGGGTGCCTGTCACAAGCAGTCCTCACCCCCATAATATTGTATGTGTTGAACCTACCGGGTGCCTGTCACAAGCAGTCCTCACCCCCATAATGTTGTATGTGTTGAACCTACCGGGTGCCTGTCACAAGCAGTCCTCACCCCCATAATATTGTTTGTGTTGAACCTACCGGGTGCCTATTATCACAAGCAGTCCTCACCCCCATAATATTGTATGTGTTGAACCTACCGGGTGCCTGTCACAAGCAGTCCTCACCCCCATAATATTGTATGTGTTGAACCTTCCGGGTGCCTGTCACAAGCAGTCCTCACCCCCATAATATTGTATGTGTTGAACCTACCGGGTGCCTGTCACAAGCAGTCCTCACCCTCATAATATTGTAAGTGTTGAACCTACCGGGTGCCTGTCACAAGCAGTCCTCACCCCCATAATGTTGTATGTGTTGAACCTACCGGGTGCCTGTCACAAGCAGTCCTCACCCCCATAATATTGTTTGTGTTGAACCTACCGGGTGCCTATTATCACAAGCAGTCCTCACCCCCATAATATTGTATGTGTTGAACCTACCGGGTGCCTGTCACAAGCAGTCCTCACCCCCATAATATTGTATGTGTTCAACCTACCGGGTGCCTGTCACAAGCAGTCCTCACCCCCATAATATTGTATGTGTTGAACCTACCGGGTGCCTATTATCACAAGCAGTCCTCACCCTAATAATGTTGTATGTGTGTTGCCGCAGGGTTTTGGCTGATCCACTGCCACTTCATCTACCACCAAGTAGTGGGCATGCAGGTGGTGCTGCAGGTGGGCGAAGTGTGCGACATGCCATCTGTGCCCAGGGGCTTTCCGACGTGCGGCGACTTCCTGCCCAGAGTGCAGGACACCGACGAGTTCGAGTAGGCTGTCGACGGCGAAAAGGGCGGGGGGCGATAGTGTAACTTTGCTTCGATTGATTTGGCTCGCCATCACTCGATTTCAAATCACTGCCCCCCTTGTTAAACTACGAGGCAGTGAAATTGAAAACGAATGATTTTGTAATCACGAATGGCGAATTCGGTTGGTTGCTCTAGAGTGCTGTTCGATTGGTCAAACCAGAGTGCTCCAGAGTGGATTTTGAATGTTTGGTTGGTATGGCTACTCGCTCTGAGAGCGCGATATCTTGCTCCGAGAATTTTGTCAGATCAGCACCCAAAATCTGGCAAGATGGCAATTTGACAGAGATTTTTAAGCTGTTCAAGACTTCTTCTATAAGTAATACAGTGAAGAAGAAGAGGAAATTTATCAAAACCTTTTGAAAACAAAAAAGAACTCGAAAATGAACGATTACGCTGTGAATGGTGTGCATACATTTTCAGACTCTGAGGTAAAAAAAGTTTGGTTAAAAACATATGTCACTCTGTCAATAAGGTGCGTGTTCGGTTCAGATCGCTCCGACAGCAAATCTGCGATCGAGCATGACGTCACAGAGCAGATTACCGACTGCTCTCAGAGCATACCAATTACCAACCGAAGACGTCTAAAGAGCGTTGAAAACGATTGGATTCACAAGCCACGCTGCGTGGCCAGGGGTCGGTGCAGAGAACTTCCAACGCCAACAATTATTAATGTAACAATCTGGGGAAAAAACCATAGACCGAGAAAGAATCAATTGATGTCGGATGGCAGTTTTTAATACAAGTTAATACATACTTTTTCCATACGAGCTTCGTAAAAATGCCGTAAAAAAAGGCATTTTAGGCACATTTTGAAAACTCGACATTTAGTAGCTGTTTATTAAAAAACTAATTATCTGAAAATCCTTTAAAATCGGTGGTCTCTAAAGCCCTTGTACTAGGAGATAATCTCCAGTCAGAGTGAAGAATTTTTAATTAGATACAGGGAAGGTATTTATTTTTATTATTATTATTTATTATATATTATTATTTATATTTATATTTTTTTACATTATTATTATTTTTTATATAATGCTATGCAATGCCATAATTGTTCTTTGAGGAATGCAGTCCTCGAGGATTCTTGCGCTTTGATACTTGATCGGTATTCTTAATTATTTTATTAATGTGTACTTATTATTGTCTTAAAATTCATGCAAATGAGTATACAGATATAAGTTTTCCAAATAAAATGGAGTTCTACATGCTACAATAAGATTTTATTTCTACATTTTTCCTGCAATGTGGCCAACATTTTGAAATAAAATCTACACTTAAAATGTCGAATTCAACGAATGAGACAATTTGGAAGAACAGTCAATTTGTTTTTACCTACTCCTTGTTGTTTAAAAAAAAAAAAGTTTTTCCATATGTTAGAGAAAGGTATTGGCACTACTTCTGTTGCAGAGCTATCTTTCCGATTACGGATCCGAAACACCGCTTCCTGATCTCACCATAGAGGCGCTTTCGGGGTCCAGGTCTTTTTCTCTGTTAGACGAGTGGACTGACTCTTCAGATATCGCGCACCACAAGGCATCTCAGTGGATCGTTGGTCACCGCGGTGGGATTCTAGCCCTGAGCCGCTGGGTCGATCCTGTTTTTGGTTGTACATTTTTGATTTCAGGGAAACTGCACTTCTTCCTCTCGGCCCCTTTTTTTCTATATTACGCACTGCAAATCTTGACCTAACGTGACCTATAGGGATTACTTTCACTATTATAAATGTACCCACAGTTGAAGAGCATAATTATTTATGCTAAATTTCGCGCAATACCGTCCGCCTCCTGCAGCCCTGGCCGCCGGGAAAGGTGGCTCGAGATCCAATCGTGTGTCCATTTTTGTTTCTAGATTTGTTTCACATTTTTTCTAAATTTGAGGTACGTGGTTTGCTCGACGTTTGAGGTCCCCAGAAAAATGTTATCCAAATTTTAATTTCGGCCGCAACTCAAGTTTTCCATTTTCTAGAGCTCTCTTTCTGATAACGGATCTAAATGACCGCTACCCGATCTCACCCTCGGAGCGTCGACTTTAGACTGTCGACTTTAGACTGTCGACTTTAGACTGTCGACTTTAGACTGTCGACTGTTGGACTGTACAGTGGACTCTGCCGTACACACGATAGACACTGCTGATTTCCAGGCAGCTCTGTGGATCATTGGTTGAAACGCTGGGATTCGGGGCCAGAGTCGCGGGTTCCAGCCTTCGTTCGGTTTCAAATTTTGGATTTGTGAGATTCATTAGTTTTTCCGCACGATACCTTTTTCTGTAATGTTACGCATTTCAAAACATAAACTGAAGTCGCCAATAGGGATTATTTGTTTGGGGCGATTATTTTTGTTAATGTGTTTCAAATTTCGAGTAATTCGACGTTAGGGTCCCACGTATGTGGGTATGTTTGATTTCTTCCCCATCTCAAGATCTCCATATTGAAGAGCTCTCTTTCCGCTCTGGGATCCCAAACACCGCGTTTCGATTCGACCCTCGGGGCGCCTTTGGGGGGTCATTTTGCCTCCCAGCTTTGACTGCGTATATAGAACATACTGTTCTGCGCGAGGCTTTTCAGTGGATACGTATGGTTAGCACGTTGATTGTTATTCGCGTTTGTGTGAGCCCTGAGGTACGAGAACAAGAACGTACGGAGGACAAAATTTTTGATTTCAGGAAAATCTTAGTTCTATATTGCGACACCTTCTCCTCTCTTTAACGCATTTCGAAGCGTGAACTGTGGTGACCATCGGGGTTATCTTGACCTTCTTCAATACCTGCTCTCAAATAGCACTAAAATAATCAAACCCTACTAGGTTCCGCCCGAAAATGTTCAGTATTTCATAGCTAACGGATAGCACGCTCGGCTGCTGATGGGGAAATTCGAGTTCAAATCGTGAGTGGAACAACTAATTGCATTTTTCGTCAAAGTTAGAGACATTTGTTTGAATGGAAAGTTTATTGCCCTGGCAAATTTTTCGGTGGCAATCTTGACAAATTAAATTTTTCTTATACCGTTTGCTAATAATAAGTGCGATCTTTCTTTTCTTTATGACGCAAATTGCAAAAATTAAAATAGATTATTCTCCGGGATATTAATACATAACTTGGTAATGCTAGCGTAGGTCATGTTGAGTGGTTTTGGGGAACATTATGTCTTGACTGATGTGGAATCTTCAGCCGTTTATTAGCCCAGAACTGCAATGCGGCGTCATAGCGCTTTGGCTGATGGCTTGAGATGTCAGTTTAGCGATGTATAAATGCAAGTAAGTTATGCGGTTACTTTTTTAATTTTAGGGATATTGTATCCCTTCTCACAGCTCGATCCTTCATTCCTTTCCCGTTTTCCTTTCGCATACACCTCCTTTTTCTGTCGCAATGGTATTAATTTTGTTAGGTGGGGTTGAGGGGCGGGGGGGAGGAGGAAATTGCCCTGAACATGGTGTATGCCACAAAATCGGCCCATTTTTGGACATTTTCAGTAATGTTTTTTTTAATCAAAATTTCAGTGCACCTTTTTGTACTGCTATCTTTGGAATTTGCAGCTCAAAAAACCGAGCTCTATGATGGTTTTACTGAGTTTTGACACACTGATTGTTTGATCAGATTTTCCTCAAAATTTTAGACCCTTCATTTGTTTTGCAATTTGCTGCACGGGCCTTTTTTCGACGTTTTAAAACCGCTCTTTTACAAGGTTGTAAAAGGAAGGGAGTGTGGGCAATTTTCCCGTGTAAGGTATTTGTTCCTGGGAACTCAATTGGACCGACTAAAAAATTATATGCCATTAAAAAAAAAACACTTTGTACTAGGCTAAACTTGCCGGGTATCGAGCTTGCAGAGCAATTTTGCCTTTTTTTGTGGGGGGGGGGGGGGGGCAGTGTTACGTTTCATCACTTTCTTAGGGAAGAAAGCTTCACTGTAAGAGACACGAGTCTCTCATCCGATGTCAAGAGTCGTGACCAAAGTCATTGTCGGGGACTCTTTGAAAGAAAGTTATATCGGTAGCAAGCTGCGATGCTCCCCCAAGCCGCGGGTACGAGCATTTGCGTGGTTATGTCATATTGTTTAATTCAGAGAAACTGCAGTTCATCATATCAAACTAAGGAATACCTGCTGGGAGAAGGCAGGACTAATGGGGAAAATATATATGGTACATGGTTTGGTATATATATATATATATATGAGTGATTGAAAGTTTTGGCAGTTCATTTTATGTGATAAAAACGCTTTACGGTTAAAAACTGCAACGATAATAAACGTTTATGAATAATTATTTATTCGACGTTTCGCCAAGGAAATGTCTTGGCATCTTCAGGAAAGTTTTCTGAGAGTACAAACGAAAAAACAAGGTAGATACCAAAAAACACAGGGTCCCTAGGATATAAATCAACAAAACCTACAAGAAACAGAGTCAAAAAACCAGAAAATCTAAAAACCAAAAATGTAAAAAAACACATATAAAATTTCTACGAAACGTTTCTTGTTCTGCTTCTTGTTTCTCTTGTTGTAGGGACGGGTTTTCGTGGTTTCTTCGACGATACAGTTCTTGTTGGTTGATTGATGATTTCCATTCTTCTATCTCTTGGTGGTGGATTCGGTTGGATTTCGATAGATTTGATAATTGGATACCATGTCGCTGGAAGACGCTGGCTATCATCTCTCTTGTTTAAATTTTGAGGTCTTCTTTCAATTTCTAGCGCTTCTCTTATTATTCTCGTCTTCAAATGGTTGACAATGGCTAAAGGTTTCATATTATCAAAATCAATCATGTGATTCAAATCTCTTGCGTGTTGTACCAGGGCTGAGGTTTCGGTACAATTTCTTATTGCTAACACATGTTCTACTTTCCTTGCCGAAAAGTTCCTTCCTGTTTGTCCTACATAAGTGCTTCCACATTCTCCACACGGAATTTCGTAGACACCCCAACCCTCTAGAGGAATTTGATCTTTAAAATTGGGTAAACGGTTTTGAATTTTAGAATTTGTTTGAAAAACCGTGTTAATTTTTTCTTGTCGCAATAGTTGGCTTATTTTATCTGTAGTGTTTTTTATGAAAGGTAAAAAATTGTTTCTTTCCAGTCTTCCTCTTGCTTCTCTCTGGCTTTTTCTTTTTTATGGTTCCATGCCTTGTGAAAAATTCTGTTTGGAAAACCATTTTGGAGTAGGGCTAGTTTGAGGTTATTCGCTTCTTCTTGAATGTGTTCGTCATCAGAAATTCTATGAGATCGAATTGCAAGCGAAAAAGCGACTGATTTGATCTGGGATGGATGATGGTGCGAGGTTGCGTGTAGATATCTATTCGTATGTGTTGGTTTTCTGTATACCATATGCCCAAGATGGCCATCTGGTTTTTTCAACACCAATGTATCTAGAAATGGGAGTTGTTCTTTATCTTCCACTTCCATTGTGAATTGGATATTGGGATGTATTTGATTTAAGTGGGCAAGAAACTCTAACAATTTTTCTTTACCGTGTTGCCATATATATAACGAATGTGTCATCCACGTATCGGTACCAACATTTCGGTTTGTAGGGTGATGTTTCGAGGGCCTTTGTTTCAAACTCCGTCATGTAAAGGTTCGCTACCACAGGAGAGAGTGGCGAACCCATAGGAGCACCTTCAATCTGTTTGTAGTATTTGCCATCATAGATAAAATATGTCGAGGACATACAATGCCTGGAGAGTTTTATGATAAAGTCTTGGATGTTGTACTTCTGGGATATTATATTCATAGCTTCGTCGATGGGTACTTTTGTAAACAGTGATACAACATCAAAACTCACAAGAAGATCTCCTTGATCTATTTTGATGCTTTTTAGGATGTCTACAAAATGAGTTGAATTTTTTACATAAGAGTTAGCATCTTCCACAAAAGGTTGCAGGTGTTTGGCCAGGTATTTGGCTAGTGCTTGTGTTGGAGACCCTACAGCACTTACGATTGGTCGAAGTGGGATATCTTTTTTATGTATTTTAGGTAGTCCATAGATGCGTGGAACTCTACTTGACTTTTCCCGTGGGATGAGGAACTTCTTGTCTCTTTCACTCAATCGTGAATTAAGTATTAGAGATCTGGTACATTTCTCTAAATACACAGTCGGATTTCTATCGGTTGGTTGATATGCACCGTCTAGTAAGATATCTTCCATTTTTTGTTTGTAGTCTGATGTATTTAGGACAACAGTAGCATTCCCCTTGTCTGCGTTTAGAACAATCACATCAACATTATTTCTCAAAGCTGTAAGGACCATGCTTTCTTCTTTTGTAAGATTTGGCGCAGGAAGTTTGGCATTTCTAAGAATCTTCGAGACATCTTGCCTAATTTCTTCTGCTTTATGAGAAGGGAGACATTTGATAGCTGTCTCAACATTGCACACTATCTTTTCAATAGGAAGCGATTTGGGTGTTATTGCAAAATTTAGACCCTTCGTTAGTACGCTTTTTGTTGCGTCATTTAGCTGAAGAGATGATAGATTAATGACGACTTTGTCTGGGTCTAGATTATGTGTTGGATAAGTCATGACAGGCGAGTTTCTTTGGAGTTTATAGAATTTCTCTTTCTGGCGAAGAGTAGATATATCAGCATTTCTTGAACTTCGAGAGTATGAAGAATTGTCTAGTTTGTCGAAAATAACTGGATGCAATACAAAGCTTAAATTACAGTGTAGATCGTAGAGTTTTTTCGAAAGAAAATCTAGAGAACGATATGTCGTAGATATGGCGTCACGTAGCAAATCTAATCCCGCCAAAAACAAGATTCTTTCTGTTTTCGGTGAGTTTTTATGGTACTTCAAACGCAAAAATTTTGGGAGTACCTTTTGCGATCTGCATCGTCGAAGAAAATTGAGATCACAAACCAGTTTTTCTTTTTTCAGTCTTAATTTCTTGAAAACTTGTGTCTGGTGAAAAATTTCCTCCCCGTAGAGGCGAATGATGAGTGATTGAAAGTTTTGGCAGTTCATTTTATGTGATAAAAAGGCTTTACGGTTAAAAACTGCAACATATATATATATTATATATATTTTATATGTGTTTTTTTACATTTTTGGTTTTAAGATTTCCTGGTTTTTTGACTCTGTTTCTTGTAGGTTTTGTTGATTTATATCCTAGGAATCCTGTGTTTTTTGGTATCTACCTTGTTTTTTCGTTTGTACTCTCAGAAAACTTTCCTGAAGATGCCAAGACATTTCCTTGGCGAAACGTCGAATACATAATTATTCATAAACGTTTATTATCGTTGCAGTTTTTAACCGTAAAGCCTTTTTATCATATATATATATATATATATATATATATATATATATATATATATATATATATATATATATATATATATATATATATATATGGTAAGGCGTCCGTTTTTCTTGACTTTGTCATTTGGTCCAAAAGAACAGTCCCATAACTGGCTTCAAATGAAATTGCATTTTGCGTACGCCGCAGCCGAAAGCCGCAGAGCCCGTAGGGCTCGTGACTATTTAAATCTGGAAGACCCAAAAGGAGATTGATAGAGGGAATAAAAGATGAAGTAGAAGAAAGAGGTTAGGGATGGGAACAAAGAACAATAGGGAGAAATGGAGGAGAAAAAAAAAGAAATGGGAAGAAATAGTTAAAATAAAGGAAATCGTATAACTGAGATAGGATAAAACGTGTATAAATACTTCTTGGATTAAATTGTCAACCCAACTAACAACTCTGACTGGTTGATGAGCGTAGCGAGCGAAGCGAGCGAAGCGAAATCATCAATTTCACTACTGCTAAAAAAAACACTTGGTGTGTGTTTGTTTGTTTGTTTGTTTTTTTTTGTATGTGTGTTTGCGCGCGCTCTACAGGCCAAACGCCTGCTTCGAGTGGGATGACATTTTCAGGGTGTCTACTTTTGTTCGCAACTTAGACCCCCTGCGTTTTTCAAGAAAATCCTCCACACCCTTCACTTTCAAAGCAGAAAAAAGAGCAGAATTCGACAGTTGGGCAAGTTTGGAAAAGTACGGAAATTTATTTAAAAGTGCGTATTTTTTTCAAATGTTCCCAATTTCGATTCGCCTTTATAAACCATCAAAACCAAATCGAAACATCACACCAGAATTTTCCCAATAAAACCCAATAAAAACCCTTGGGCATGAGTTTCATCTATGTATTAACATGCACAATGCTCAATGATCTCAAAATGAGCATATTCCCGCTACCCGACAGCTCTGACAGAAACAAAGAAAGGTCAGAATCGTTTACATTTTCAAGTGATCAGAATTTTTGAGAAAGCATTGGTCCGGCTTGCTGCTCCATGATTTTCATATGTTTTTTGTCTCAATCTTTTCATGCGCTATATACAAACCGCTACGCTCATCTGCAACGCAACACAAATTGCGTTCGCCCTAGTAAGTATAACTGAGTATAAGTATAACTAACGTTACATGATGTATGAACGAGCTCTAAAGCAATATTAATTATTCAGCATTCTTGCTTGCAAGTGCATCGTATTTGATTCCACTTCGCAGTCCTACGTATATATAAATTACAAAAGGGTTTAACCGGAGATGAATATTTTAAGTGTTCGTTCTTGACAAATGACGTCACAAGTACTGTGCGAATAATTGCAAATCCACCGAGACCAAGACCGCATGGCAGAGCGAGTACGCGAGACATTTCACGATGCAGTCTCGCAGACTTCGCACTTTTTGAAAATTCCTTCGCTGTAAGTATTCAAAATACGAAAAAAAGGTATTGTCAGCCATCCGACCACACTCATTAACAGCTCGTGAATTTTATTCTTCAAAATTTTACGTTAAGAGAGAAGTAAACGGTTGTCGTTTTGGTCGATGTTCGCATAAATTTCATCATTCATAGGGAATGTCTCCTGGCTACATATGTTTTACAAAAATTTTGAAAAAAAATACAGGCGTTGTTAAAGAGCTGCTGAATGGCGAAT
Organism: Nemoura dubitans; assembly: GCA_921293005.1. Lineage (NCBI taxonomy): Eukaryota > Metazoa > Arthropoda > Insecta > Plecoptera > Nemouridae > Nemoura > Nemoura dubitans. Next base: position 13,152,713 of record OV121078.1, on the reverse strand, counting down.
ACTATTTTTTTCGTAGTTTTTTTTAAACTTGCAGCTGGGGTGATTATTTTTAAAGTGTCTAAAATGGCCTAAAATGGCACTTTTAGAAAATTCCCCCACATGCAAGTTTAAAAAAAACTACGAAAAAAATAGTATCCGCCATTCAGCAGCTCTTTCACAACACTTGTATTTTTTTTCAAAATTTTTGTAAATAATTTGTAGCCAGGAGACGTTCCCTATGAATGTGAATTTATGCGAAAATCGACCAAAACGACAACCGTTTACTTCTCTCTTAATAATTGTAGCCAAGGGAAGGTCTGTTTTAACGTTGAATCTATGCGAAAATCGGCCATGACAACGCGACCATTTGGTTCGCTCACAGACTCGTCTGCGTGAAGATGCTGAAGCCTGCTCGCGCTGACCTGTTCTCGGACGGAGGGGGAGTTTAACCGATATAGTTGACAATTTTCAAACAATTCTACCAACGGCTCAAAGCACTGAACATATTTCGGGAGAGTGTTTTTAAGTTCTCTGAAGCCAGGGCAATGAACTTGGCCAAAAGTATTTGACGAATTAACCAATTTGGCGGATCTGATATTATTGAAAATTTTCAATATATTCTGCCAACGGCTCAAAACACTAAAAACCTTTTGGTTAAGGATGTTTTTATGGTCTAGGATGCCAGGGCAATCCATTGGACCAAAATTAATTGACGAATTTCCCAAATTGAAGTTTATGCGATACCAACTAATTACTCTTTATATGTCAATGATATCAGGTCCGTTAAATTAGGAAGTTCGTCAAATAATATTGGTCCAATTCATCGTTCTGGCATAATAGACTATAAAAACACTCCAACCTAAAAAATGTTCAGTGTTTTGAACCGTTGGCAGAATATTTTGAAAAATGTCAATAATATCAGATCCGCCAAATTGGGAAATTCGTCAAATATTCTCGGTCCAGTGCATTGGCCTGGCTTCGTTGACCATAAAAACACTTAAACAAATAATGTTCAGTGTTTTGAGCCGCTGGTAGAATATTTCGAACAATGTCAACTATATCGCATCTATAGCGGATTGTTCTCGGACGGGCTCCGGGCCAGGTGGTTGACCTGCCCGTTTCGGGGGTCATCGCAAACCGGTGGATTTCGGGGGTCATCGCAAACCGGTGGATTTCGGGGGTCAAAGCAGGTCGGTGGATTTCGCCAGTGAGGAGTGTGCAGCCATCCACGACACACGATGGACGCTCGAAGGACGACGATCTTGGTGCTCCTGATGGCATTGGGCGGCAGGACCCAGATCACCACAGGCCTGGACCAGGAAGGTATGCGTTTGTTTTGAATTATCTTATAGAAATTTGATTTTATACCATTTAAGTAATATTAAAGTGGAATGATCCCCGATGGCCAACGCACAGCTTTACCGAACACAATTGTTTACAGGCAAACTATTAGTGACAGCCCCACCAAAATAGCTCACCTCCTGTAGGTAATGTATAAGGCTTTCATATTCTGCAAGAATAGTTTTTGTGCTTTGATAAGTTTAGGTAATAAACGTCCGTCACTATGGGAAGTATTAGTTTCCATAGCAACCATAATTTCCCATAGTTTCCGGACGTTAATTAGCCAAACGAATAATCGTACAAAAGTTATTCTAACTTAATTTGAAGCCTTGTACATTACCCAGGAGGTGAGCTATTTTGGTGGGACTGTCACTAATAGTATTCCTGTAAACAATTGTTTGGTAGATATTCGTTGGCCGAGGTGATCATAATCCCACTTAAACACAAATACGAATATAAAATATAATGATAATTCCGAATATCACATTTTTTTCTTGTGGAAATAAATGCGAATTGAATTGAATTGTTGTGTTTGTTAGATTATTGAGTGCATCGAGGTGTTTTGATGCGAGTACAGCCGGAAAAGCGTTTTTCATAATACGGTGTTTTAACTAAGTAGCTACTATACATGTGCAAGTACATAACCATATATTTACATCACATTTTTACTAAACAAGTTATTCCAACACCTCCTGGCAGGGGCGCCTTAAGGGTTGGCGGGGGCCCAAGGCGCCGACGACTTTTGGGGCCCACTTCAATAAGCCCATTCTCAGAAAAAAAGATTATCGCCAAATTGTCCTATCCATTTCTTTAAAAAAACGTAATTTCTTTAAGTAATCGATTATTTAAAAAAATCTTGGGGGCCTCTAAACCAGCGGGGCCCTCGACCAGCGGGGCCCCGCGACCACCGGGGCCCTCGACCACCGGGGCCCTCGACCACCTAGGCTCGAAGGCGCCACTGCCTCCTGGGATCGATATTTTGCACAAATGGTGTTCTTCCTTAGAGCAGGGCAGTAATTGGTTCCTAATTTACTCAAATCTTCAAAGTTTTCCAAAAAACTTTACACAGATCTTCTTGCGACGGCGTTACATTCTTGAATTTTTATCATACCGTCTTTAACATTTCGAAATCTGCTCGCCGAAAAATCTGTGATGCTTCATAAAAAGATGACCGCTCGACGCATAGCGGATCTCTTGTACCGGTCCGAACACGTGCTGAACCGGTCCGAGATGAGATATACAGACAGATGTGAAGCGTACTCCCCCCCCCCCCCTCCCACCAACACAACAAGGTGAGTGTGTGGCCCTCTCCCTCCCCCCTCCCACACAGGAAAAATGCATAGCCCCTCGCTAGGAAGACTTTATCGTTAGAACAGCATTTGGTTTGCACCACAAAACAACTTGATTTGCAAAGATGTGACAGCGCGTGCTTACGAGGTAACAAACCCAGACCTAACCAGACCTAACAAGACATAATCTAAAATAACTTAGCCTTACATAACCAGACTTAACGAAACATTACCTAACCTTAACCTAATCTTACCTAACCTAACCAAACCCCACCTTACCTAACCTTAACCTAATCTTACCTAACCTAACCAAACCCCACCTTACCTAACCTAACCTTACCCTACATTACCCATAATAACCCAACCTGTCCTGACCTAACCTAACCTTATCTTACTCAGTTACGCAGTGCTAACCTTACCTAACTTGAACATAATCGTTGTGCGTTGTGCGTTGTGCGTTGTGCGTTGTGCGCAGAGCTGCTGCGCTTCCTGCAACCTGATTGGGTGGGCGAGCGTCCTCTGGCCAGTGCGCACCACGCATCGCGCAGATGCGACCGCGCATGCGTACGAGGCGCCAAACCCAAGCTGTGCTACTACAAGTTCACCGCCGAGGACTACAACACCCTGGGCGCGTGAGTGCTGCACGTGTCTGCGTTGATGATGTTGATGTTGATGCTTAAGTTGATGCTTCAGTTGAAGTTGATGCTGAAGATGATGTTGATGTTGATGTTTGGTCGTATCGCCGGCTTGGAATAGAAAGGTTTAACTCAGAGGTACTCAATCTTTTCTTGCACAGGGCTAAATAAAAGAAATGTTTTACCACTGCGGGCCACAATTAGGGTAATTTGACACAAAACTTGCGTATTGCAAGACCCAGCGTTGTGTAACATCGTGGGTATTGAACGCATTCTCGTGGCTGGCACCTGTTTGTACTTGTTGAATGAAAATTGGCAATGCTAACGACACAATGGGGGTTTAGGGGTTTTGTCCCCAAGCAAAATGTTGACTCAGAGCATTCTTTGGTGAAAATCTATTCGTTTCAGGGAGTTTCGTAATTGAAAAGGCCAGCGCACGATTGAAGTACGAATTGCAATAAAAAATAACGAATACACAAGTTTATGCGTGGGGTACGGCAGCAACGATAAGAATAATTAAATAAGGAAAGGAACGGTGGAGTTGCCAGATGTAGCTAATTTTATTTTGGAGAGCAACGCCTCAATAGTTTAAATTCTTGGCTTTTTATGGATATTTATCAATATTTTCTTGGACTTTTAAACCTCAAGCGTTGCTTGGCCACATTGGCCACCTTGGTCACTTTGGCCACCTTGGCTGGTGATGGCCACATTTGCCACTTTGGCCACCTTGGATGCATTGGCCACTGCGATGTGACCACGTTACAAAACGAACGAACACCCGACGAACTGAGCTTTTGCAGCGCGTGCGGCCAGTGTCCGTTGGTCCAGGCTGACTGCTTCCTGCCGCAGTGCGTCACGGCAGACGGCTACGAACGGGGAATCCTCACCGTCAACCGGAAGCTGCCTGGACCCTCCATTCAGGTGCGAGTCTCAAACCTGCCGCCACTTAAGCATAGTCTACACGACACAAGTTTGCAGTTTTGCCGAGACTGGCTGCTATTGGCTGGATCTCTCGTGGCATGGGCTCTATTGGGACTGGCTGCTATTGGCTGGGTTCCCATGTCCCACCCAGCAAAGCGGGAGAATGTGTGCCCGGATAGCTCAGATGGTTGAGCACCTCACCGGCAATCAGGAGGTTCCCATGTCCCACCCAGCAATGCGGGAGAATGTGTGCCCGGATAGCTCAGATGGTTGAGCACATGACTGGCAATCAGGAGGTCCCCTTATCCCACCCAGCACAGCGGGGTCCAGCCACTGATCACGCGGTCCTCTGGTAGGTCTGCCTGGGCGACCGCGTGGTGGTCGACGTGCACAACGTGATGCCGGGTCGCACGACAACGGTGCACTTCCACGGCGTCCTCCAGGAGGAGACGAACGCCATGGACGGGGTGCCCATGGTCACGCAGTGCCCGGTGCCCGAGGGCGCCACCTTCAGATACGACTTCCGGGTCAAGAACGACGGCACGCACTTCTGGCACTCGCACGACGGTACAGGCACCTTATTTTCATCAGTGCTTATTGTTAGATATAAGGTTACTCAGATGTTCCACTCCCTTACTAAAGCAGCTACGCGAAAGCCCTCCGCCCGCAATAATAGTTATGCCGGCTGTCAAGGAATGGAGCCACTGTTTTTTTTGTTTTATCACCTGTAACCAAAGTAAATGTTACCATATGGGGAACATTGGGTCCATTGATAAACCCTAGCCATACCTAGATATGGCAGAACATCTGGATACCTTTTATTTGAGCTTTTATTTATAGCATCCAGAACCCAGCTGGAAATAAGAAAAAACTATTTAAACCCCGTTGCGCATGCATTTGCGTGCATGCTCGTTCATACATGATTAGCAGTAACACCCCGTGCATGCTCGTGCATACATGACTAGCAGTAACCCCCCGTGCATGTCTGTGCATACATGACTAGCAGTAAACCCCCGTGCATGCTCGTGTGCAGGCTTCCAGAAGATGGACGGCTTCCAAGGCAGTCTGATCGTGCGCAAACCCCGCGCGCAGGAGGCCAACGCTGCGTTGTACGACGAGGACCTCGCGTCGCACGTCATTTTGCTAACCGATTGGTTCGAAACGGACTCGGACCAGAAGTTCCCCGGACTGCGCACGTCGGTTGGTCGCGGACAGGAGCCGGTGTCGTACCTGATCAATGGCAAGGGGCGCGTGTCGCTGCCTGTCTTCACGGTATGTATGCAGGGCCCCAATCCACGTACACCTTACTGCACCCCTTAGGTCGGGTACAACGTCCTCATCCTTCACGGTACGCATGCAGGGCCCCAATTCGCTAACATCTCACTGTACCCCTTAGGTCGGGTATAACGTCCTGAGCCTTCTTCTGTCACATGTCATTCTGCCATAACGCAGGGCTAATGAGGACTAGCTAGGTTTAGTGATTTGTGCAAGGTTTCAGTGGAATGGAAATTACATAAAATACGTTTGAATAAAAAACCTCTGCTTTAACTCAAACAGATAAATAAAATAGTGTATAAAACCAATAAAAAAAATAATAAAGATAAGTCAAATGATTCAAATTTGGCAGTTAAAAAAAACTAGGCCGGCTACTAGCCCTCCCTATACCCACCCTGAGGTGGGTAAATCTATTGCTGGGTTAACATTTTAATCTGTCAGTTTTATGTAAATCATCTTCTCAAGTCAACTTATTGAATTAATTTTTAATTATATTTCAATCATTTTGGGTGACTTCAACATATCGCTGTGCTTTTCTAAATGGTTTTTAAACTTTGGTGGAGTGACGTTATACTCGGACTATGTGGGTTCAGCGAGGTGTTCGTGAATACACAACTCCTGGTGGTCTCTGACGTCACGGCGCTTCGGTCTGACTTTATTGGACGGGTAGACTGTGGGAAACGAACACGAATAGCACAGGAGTGAGGCGGGTTTTAGCTGAGTTTGGAGGCCTATCACCAAGCCCCTGTTGGTCATATTATGTTGAAATTTAAACTACACAAGAATCACAATTATTTATATTACATTTAAAAATTTAATACAGTTTTTATCGATAATATCTCCGTTGATGCAAAGGTTTGAAATGAGGACGATTACTATGCAAAATCAATAAGACCTCGCAATCTTTCCCACACCCTGGCATCGGCCTTCAAGCGAAAACACACGGCTCCAAGGGTGGCTCCTCCTGCCTGGACTTGTCTATTCTAGAAACTGCTCTGACTGGTTATCTCACTGTACCTCGGGAGCTAACTGTGTTACATAACCTCTTCGCTGCCTCTAGTCCTCTATACTTCGACGTGAGGAATTGGCACCTATCTCTCAGCATAGCGAAGGCCGAGCTAATGATATCCTGGGGGTGGGAGCCAAGGAAATCTTCGTTAATTTGGGGCCCAGGGGGCGAATTCACGTACGCCTTACTGTACGCTTTACGGCACGCCTTTAGTTCGGGGATAAATGCACACCACAAAAGCGACAAAAACCATTTAGAAATTGAAGTCGCCCAAAATATTGAAATAAACCTAAAACTATGAGAAGATAATTAAAATGAAACTGACAGAAGAAGAAAAAACACTGCCATAGTATCCCGCCTCAGGCTGGATATAGGAAGTTTAAGGTATTTAATAGACTTCCATTAAGCGAATTAATTGATGAGCGTAGCGAGCGAAGCGAGCGAAGCGAAATCATCAATTTCACTACTGCTAAAAAAAACACTTGGTGTGTGTTTGTTTGTTTGTTTTTTTGTTTTTGTTTTTTTTGTATGTGTGTTTGCGCGCGCTCTACAGGCCAAACGCCTCCTTCGAGTGGGATGAAATTTTCAGGGTGTCTACTTTTGTTCTCAACTTAGACCCCCTGCGTTTTTCAAGGAAATCCTCCACACACTTCACTTTCAAAGCAGAAAAAAGAGCAAAATTCGACAATTGGGCATGTTTGGAAAAGTACGGAAATTTATTTAAAAGTGCGTATTTTTTTCAAATGTTCCCAATTTCGATTTGCCTTTAGAAACCATCGAAACCGAATCGAAACATCACACCAGATTTTGTCCGATAAAAACCAACCCAATAAAACCCAATACAAACCCTTGGGCATGAGTTACATCTATGCATTAACATGCACAATGCTCAATGATTTCAAAATGAGCATATTTCCGCTACCCGACAGCTCGGACAGAAACAAAGAAAGGTCAGAATCGTTTACATTTTCAAGTGATCAGAATTTTTGAGAAAGCAATGTCCGGCTTGCTGCTCCATGATTTAGGCTTTTTGCCTCAATCTTTTTATGCGCTAAATACAAATCGCTACGCTCATCTTCAACGCAACACAAATTGCGTTCGCCCTAGTAAATCGACTGCCATGAAAGCAGTGTTGTAACAGATACTTTTTAAAACAATCTAGATACAAGATTAGATACTCAAGAAAAATTGCATCTAGATACAAGATTAGATACCCAATTTGAAATGTATCTAGATAAAGATAAAAGATTGTTGAAAGTGTATCTACATAAAAGTATCTAAAGAAAAGATACTTCGTTCCGTTCTTGAAACGGTCGTGTCCAGGGAAAATCAGGATAACAAAAGGATAGGGAAAGTGTCCGGGAATTAATTACGTAAAAAAATCGCATTTTTAAACGAATTCACATATCATTTGTTATATTTGAAGCATATTAAGCTCGAATGAAGCAATTAGCTCCCTACTTCAAGCGAGGCAGGACCTAGCGCACTTCAGCTCTCCAGCGCACCCTCTCGGTGCGTTGCGCAAATAGCATACTCAAATAAACGGCGCGAGTTTAGGCAATTTGGAGTTTCCTATTGCTATTTACAAATACGTAAGATTTGCTAATTCCGCCCATTTCTTGTTGGAAATGTATCTTGTATCTTAAACCATTAAAAAGATAAAAAATTGCAAAAATAAAGTATCTAGATTAGATTGTAGATACTTGAAATAAAAAGTATCTAGATCAGATACAAGATTGTCAAAAAGTATCTAGATACAGTATCTAGATACAAATATCTAGATAAGTTACAACACTGCATGAAAGTATGAGGCAGAGAATATGATCTAAACTAATTGTGGTTTAAATGTAAGAATATCATTGATGAGCGTAGCGAGCGAAGCGAGCGAAGCGAAATCATCAATTTCACTACTGCTAAAAAAAACACTTAGTGTTTTTTTTTTTTTTTTTTTTTTTGTATGTGTGTTTGCGCGCGCTCTACAGGCCAAACGCCTGCTTCGAGTGGGATGAAATTTTCAGGGTGTCTACTTTTGTTCACAACTTAGACCCCCTGCGTTTTTCAAGAAAATCCTCCATACCTCTTCCCTTCAAAGCAGAAAAAATAGCAATATTCGATAATTGGGGATGTTTGGTAAAGTACGGATACTTATTTAAAAGTGCGTATTGTTATCAAATTTTGCCAATTTCGATTATTGCCTTTAGTAACCATCGGAACCAAATCGAAACATCACACCAGATTTTTGGACTTGAAGTTGAATTCAAGATTTGACAGATATTAGAACATTGCTCAATGATCTCAAAATGAGCATATTTCCGCTACCCGACAGCTCGGACAGAAACAAAGAAAGGTCAGAATCGTTTACATTTTTAAGTGATCAGAATTTTTGAGAAAGCACTGGTCCGGCTTGAAGCTCCATGATTTAGGTTTTTGGCCCTAATCTTTGTATGCGCTAAATACAAATCGCTACGCTCATCTTCAACGCAACACAAATTGCGTTCGCCCTAGTAGATATGTTATTTTTGATGAGCTTAGCGAGCGAAGCGAGCGAAGCGAAATCATAAATTTCACTACTGCTAAAAAAACACTTGGTGTGTGTTTGTTTGATTGTTTTTTTGTATGTGTGTTTGCGCGCGCTCTACAGGCCAAACGCCTGCTTCGAGTGGGATGAAATTTTCAGGGTGTCTACTTTTGTTCTCAACTTAGACCCCCTGCGTTTTTCAAGAAAATCCTCCACACACTTCACTTTCAAAGCAGAAAAAAGAGCAAAATTCGACAATTGGGCATGTTTGGAAAAGTACGGAAATTTATTTAAAAGTGCGTATTTTTTTTAAATGTTCCCAATTTCGATTTGCCTTTGGAAACCATCGAAACCAAATCGAAACATCACACCAGATTTTGTCCGATAAAAACCAACCCAATAAAACCCAATAAAAACCCTTGGGCATGAGTTACATCTATGCATTAACATGCACATTGCTTTATGATTTCAAAATGAGCATACTCCGCTACCCGACAGCTCGGACAGAAACAAAGAAAGGTCAGAATCGTTTACATTTTCAAGTGATCAGAATTTTTGAGAAAGCATTGGTCCGGCTTGCTGCTCCATGATTTGCATAGACTTCTTGCCTTAATCTTTTTTTGCGCTATATACAAACCGCTACGCTCATCTTCAACGCAACACAAATTGCGTTCGCCCTAGTAGATATATAAGTTTCATATAAGTTTATAATATGTTGTTTAATGTTGTGTATATGTAAATATTATGGACTTTCCAAATGCCACGCTGTATTTTAAACAGAATAAAGACACAATTATTATTATTTTTATTATTATTATTGATCGATTCCAACAATCGATCATCATAACTTATCGATTACCTTCTCTTCGCGCAGCCGACCGCGAGCAAGGCCAGGTCCGTTTACGGCTTTCACCAGCAAGACGCGAACGACGTGTCCAACGATCCGCCACTGCTGTCGCCATCAGCCAAGGTACTGTAGTTAAGCAACACTTTGCCGTGTCGGGCAGTGGATGGGTGACCCAAGTTAAGCAACACTGCGTCGAGTCGGGCGTTGGAAGGGTGACTCAAGCTAGGCATTACTTCGCTAAGATGGCTGTTGGATGGTTTGAAAATCCGATTCAAATCAATATATCGATATTTTCTCCATCGTAAAAACCCCCTCTGTCCCCCTGACTGTGATGCAACCCTGTCCCCTTGACTATGACCCTACCCCTGTCCCTTGACTGACGTTACCCTGTCCTCCAGGTCCCTTTGACCACGTACACGGTGAGCTTCGGGCGACGCTACCGCTTCCGTCTCATTGGCGGCACATGCGCACACTGCCCCGCCGAGGTGTCGATCGCGCAACACCGCCTGAGGGTGATCGCTGTTGACGGCAACGCTGTGCGCGCTGCGTACGTCGACAGGATCGTCATTCTGCCGGGTGGGTGGGGATGGGAGGGGCTAACCCATCGTGATTTCGACATCAGCACGGGGTATCGGTGTTCATTCTGCCGGGTGGGTGGGGATGGGAGGGGCTAACCAATCGGAACATTTGTATCGGCATGTGATTTCGATATTCCGACCACGATATCGATACTCCGTTATTTTAAAAAACAATTACATTTTTAGCCAATGTCTATTTCCTGCAATTATCATGGATTCAAGCAGTTTTCCTAATTCAGAGGGTGACGGAAATAATTTCAGGAAACGACCCTTGGCTAAAAATGTGATGGTTTTTCAAGGGAACCAAGGTGCAAGATGTAAGCAAGGTAGTTCTTAATTTTGGTGTCAATATTTGAAGCCAATTTTTTTGTGGATGTTAAATTAACCAGATATAAAAGCTTTAATTTGTGGATGCTTAAATGTTTAGTTTCTGCTGTCTGGCTGGCTAGGATTCATGTTTCACTGAGCTTGACTCTTTTGATTGGCTACGCCAATCGTTTTCGTTTTGGGGCTACGTTTTCGTTTTCAAACTGCAAAATGGCGAGTTTTCAAGTCTTGAGCGCGAAAACGAAACCGAAACTGAAAACGAAACCGAAAACGACATTCTCCCCGCAAGTAAAAAGCTCGCCATTTCGGTAAAAAATATCACTAACGAAAATGGCGAACGGATTGCTGCATCGCGAGGTGCTGGCAGCTTTAGAAGACGCTGAGGAAGCAGTATTTGCCATTAAAAGTTCGATTTCACATTGCGGGCGATCCTTTTCTTATCAGTGATGTTAAAATCATTAAAATATTTTGCCTAAGCAAGGATTTAACAAGGAATTTGATCGATGAGTTTTCTGAATTCATGGTGCTTCCAACTCGCTCGTCCGCTCTGTCGATTAAGAAAAACGAGTGCCTCTTGTAAACCCAACGTGACCTGCTTGGCCATTATTCTTCACAATTTGGTACACTTCAAATAAATACACATATCAATTCATTCACTCCACGTCAACTTCAAATGTCAACTGTCCAGGTCAAAAACAAATGCAAAGCAAGGTAGTTCATCCTGGCGCTGCTTGACGAATTGGTGACGAAACTAAAGCTTATGATTGGTCGAGGGAAAAATGAAGGGAGAGAAACCGAAAGCGAAATGAAAACCAAATTCAAAAACGAAAACGTAGTGCGCTTTTGAAACGCAAACTCAAGACTACCAATAAATAGGATGTGGAAAACACCTTCATTTTCGAACTTCGTTTTCAGATCGTTTTCGTTTTCAAAGCGAAGATTTCAAGACTTGGACTCCAGGAGAATTTCGGCTACCTATGTGTTTAGAACGGTTTGTCTGAAAAGAACGTAGGCATAAGTCCAGACACCAGAGGTTTACATCTATGCAGGAGTCCAACTTAGGGGGAGATGAAGTTTCCTAGTGATGATAATAACGCAGGTCACAAGCATGTGGCATGTCTGTGCAGCTACAATGCCTATGCTAAAGTGCTTGCTGCTTTGAGTCCAGGCGAGCGGTACGACTTTGTGCTGGAGGCGCGCCAGCCGCGCTCGGCCTACTGGATCCAAGTGCGCGGTCTGGGGCCGTGCGCCGCTAGGAACATCAGTGGCGTGGCGGTGTTGCGGTACAAGGGGTCGCCGCTGCAAGCGCCACTGTCGCCTGATCCGTGGTACGAGCCTGTCAACCCGCTGGGGAAGGTGGTGAGTGCGCAGGGAAATATTTTACAAACGGGGAATGATATCAGTTAAAGCAGTAAAGACAGTATTTTTTTTTTTTTTTATCTGGGTTTTAATTTTTGTAATCTTAATATAGTCTCATTGATTAACTGACTTTTCGTAAAATGTACTTACTAAATGTGAGTTTCTCGTAAACTAGGAGAGTGGATTTGCATCTTCCTTCTCATCGTGTAACGGACTTTTGCTACTTCTTTAAGATTATAGGTTTGAGTAGAGGTCACAGTCGAGCTCCCACCCTTGAAGGAGTAACTAGAATGTGTAACGAAACGTCGCGAAACCAGCGAGACTTTTACTAACCATTCGAAACCTGGTTCGAAAAGGCTTTTTTGAAAAGTATGTGCTTAAGAATTAAGACGGAACATGCACACATGAGTCCTAAAAATTTAAAAACTTTAAAAATCCCAAAACCCGAAAAGCAACAAAAACCTTGATAAAACGTATTTTCAAACCTCGCCTCCAAATCGCCCCCGTGTTGTCCTCCCGAACGCAGACCATGAACCCGATCGACGCGCAATGCGGCCCCGTCGACGGCAACGTCTGCGTGAACCAGCTGACGTCACTCGAACCCTTCGACTCCCGACTGCTCGAGCCGACGCCCGACGTCCGACTCGAGCTTGACTTCGGCTTCAAAGTGCTCACTCTGAACGAGACGTTTCGCTCGGGCAAATTCCAGCGCTTCCTACGTGAGTTGACTAGGCTTCTGACGGGGTTTTGGTTGGGTTTAAAACCGTTTAACCTACATGTGAAAAGTTGTCTTGCTGATCTGAAAGTTCTTAAATTTCGAATCTAGCTTGGTTTGGATGATACATAAACTGATTTGAAAGGACCTTTTAAGCACTATTTGCACAGCAGTTTTTTTTTTTTTTTTTTTTTTTTTTTTTTTTAACCGGGGCCCCCATCCCGCCCCGGCTTGCATGGCGATCGCTTCACTCTACATCGCCTCTGCCTTACACAGCAGAGATTGTGCAGCCCGTTGCAAGAACAGGAATCTCCGCTGTGCGTGCATGCAAGGATTCGTGCAAGGATCAACTGTGTCGGATAGGTAGGATGCATTGTTCAGCTTTTCGGCTGGTGTAATGCTTTCATGCTTATAGGTGTAAGTTGGTTTGACATTCCAAGATGGAATCTAGAAGTGAGAATCGGCAGTAAAAAGACCGCCACGAAAGAAGATGTGACGGCCAAAACTCTGCCGCGTCATGCAGATAGAGAAGTGCAGGTTGCATCCTCACTAGAAGTGAGTCTGCTAAATCTGCGATAGGGCTAACAATTAGTCTACGTGGGGGTAGGAATTGAATTTAGTTGCTGGGAGTGCTAGCTCTGGGAGGAGCGTTTCCGTTTGGATGTCCACATGTCAGAGCAATGGTCGTACAGGTTTTAAAATGAGGCAATCGGGCTATCTGGCTGCGTCGCTGCGTCGCTGCGTACCTAAAGCAGAAGAGCGTGTCAGGATGCGTAATGCGTGAGAGATGCTATTGAGATACCTACCCGCCGTGCTAGTCACGGTTCCTAGGCTCCCTACCTAATCTGTTTGAGTTTAATTTCCTATTTGAAGTATAGGGGGTCGTACTGTGTGTTAAAGATGGCCTTCGGCCGTTTATGTTTGGTTTTACGGTGAGTGTTGTATTGGCCCAAGCCTTTGATAAGAGGGTTTTCTGATTTAGTTGTTTTATCATAGAAGTTAGTGGCAAGTTTTTTGGCGAAGATTATTAATGGATCTATGTTTAGTTCCGAGTGTAGGGTGTCGTTACGCGTGCCCCTGGGAGCTTTAGTGATGATTCTAAGAACTTTATTTTGAACAATTTGGAGTTTACGTATGTGTTTTTTGTCAGCCCCACCCCACACAGCTGGCGCAAATGACATGATAGGACGAATTAGAGTTTTGTACAGCAGAAGGCCTTTGGACTTGCTTAGGGCTGACTTTCTATTTAGGAGGGGGTAGAGCTCGGCAAGTCTGCCATATGCTCGACCTCTGACTTTTTTGACGTGTTCACCAAACGTCAGTCTAGTGTCAAGATGAACTCCCAGATACCTGACGACAGGTTTCCAGTCTATTTTTACTCCGAAAAGGTGTGGGCGGGTGGTTGGTTTGCTGGTGCCTGGGCGGCGGCCAGTGAACAAAATCGCTTCAGACTTATTTACGTTAATTTTGACCCTCCATTTTTGGTACCAATCTTGTAGACCATCCAGTCCTTCCTGCAGACGCCGCGTGAGGCACGATATCAGAGGGGAACTTTCATAGATCACTGTGTCGTCAGCGTATATGCCGATCTCGGCGTTACTAGGTTTGGGGATGTCGTTAATGAAAATGTTGAAAAGTACTGGCCCCAGAATAGAGCCCTGTGGGACGCCTGCTGCGATGGGGCGGATCGACGAGTGTTCGTTTTTAACGCTGACCACGAATGATCGGTTTGACAGGTATGATTTAATTAGGTGCACGAACCGGGCTGGTAGCAGAGTGTCAATCAGCTTGCACAAGAGTCCTTCGTGCCAGACCCCGTCAAAAGCTTTCTCAACATCTAGAAACACGGCACCGGTGACATGCCCTCGGCCGAAGCCTTTAGTGGCGTGCTCGGTGAGCCTGATTAGTTGGTGATCTGTGCTATGCTTAGCTTTAAATCCGAATTGTTCATTGCGGATGGTGTTGTGTCTTTTAAAGTGTGATAGCAGTCGTGCTAGGATTACTTTCTCGGTTATTTTGCTGATGGCACTGAGGAGACTGATTGGGCGGTGATTGCCCGGGAGTTTATGATCTTTATTTGGTTTAGGAAAAGCAAGTATTTTAGCAGTTTTCATGTCACTGGGAAAGTGCATGAAAAGCATGATATTATTAATTATGTAGGCAATGAAGTCTATGGCCCTAATCGGAAGGATAAAGATAGCAGTGTTAGAGATGTTGTCAAGGCCCGGGGCCTTTTTAGGGTGCATTTGCTTTAGTATGTTTTTGATTTCGGCGGCGTCTGTTTTACGGAAATCGCGATCTACTGGTCTTTGTAGGAAGCTGTTTACTTTGTCGTTGACCGTGTCTACGTGCGCGTTGCATTTAGGCTCGTCGTTCGGCTGGAATGTCTGCTCAAGGGTGTCAGCTAGCACATTAGCTTTATCGCTGTCGGTGTATGCAATCCCATTTACACCAGTCAGTGGCGGAATAGCATGCGCCTTTCGCGTCAGAGCACCCGAGAGCCTCCATAGCGACCGATCTTGAGGGTTAATTTTTTTGACTTTATTTTCCCATTGGGAATGATTATGTTCTGCAACGTCTGATTTAATTTGTTTCGTGAGGCGATTTACAATTGTTTTAAGTGCTGGATTTCTGACTTTTAGGTAAACTTTCTTGCAATTATCTTTAAGTTTTATGTTTTCCAAGATTGGTTTAGGTAACACGGTGTTATAGAATTTAGGTTTATTGAGTGGAATATTATTATGCATGGCTGTCTGCACTACTTTCGTGAAGCGAGTTACGTGGGAGTCTAGATCTTGTGTTGATTTAATCGCTTCAAATTTGTCCAGCTCGCTGAGGATTTCGGTTTTGTACGAGCCCCAGTCCGCTTTCTTGTAGTTGAAGGTCAGCCTTGGTTCATTGTGAGTTGTATTAGCTTCGAAATCCATCAGGATTGGAAGGTGATCGGAGTTGAGTTTAGTTAGTGTCTTAATGTCAAATGTGAGGTTAATGTTTTTCACAAGTGCAACGTCCAGCACGTCGGGTTTGACTTTTAAGTTGTGTGAATAAAAGGTGGGATTAAACGGTGCAATTACTGAGTATGATTTTTTGTTTGAATGTTCAAGTAAGAGTTTGCCATTAGCGTTATTTAGACGACTGTGCCAGCTAGAGTGTTTACAGTTTAGATCCCCTGCTATAAGGGTTCTCTTGCCAAGCCGAAGCAAGAGATCGATGTCTTTGGTTTTGAGTTTAATTTGCGGTGGTTTATATGCTGCAATAATGGTGGTTAGTTTGCCGTCCAGCTGGGCCTGAATTCCTGTGGCTTCTAGTGATTCTAGTGCTGGAATAACTATCTCATGATGTTTAATGCTGTGTTTTATTAGGATATAGCCGTGCCTCCAGCTTTTTTATTTAGAGGTCTATCGGTTCTGTATGTTATGTACTGACTGATTTTGAGTTTTAGTTTAGGCTGTAGGTGTGTTTCATTAAGAAGTACTATCCCTATATCCTCATTGAGCAAAAGAAGTTCTAATTCGGCTTTCTGAGCTGTTACCCCGTTGCAATTCCAAAATAACAGTTTACCGGTGGTCGGGGATGAGGTGGGTGGTGGGGGGTTCACACCAGCATTTGGACTGCCTCAACTACGAACTGTAGAGTGGCCATTTCTAACGCGTGGTGATCGGAGTTGGATGTGGAGTGGAGCTTCATCTGGAGCAGCTCCAATCCCCTCTTGATGAGAGAGGAGATCTTACTAGCTGAAGGCTGTTGCTCGGAGGGAGCCTGATCAGACTCGCAGTCGGTGCTGCGCATGAAGCTAGTGTTGGGGGTCTGGTTCGAGATTGGCTTCCTGACAGCCTTCTCTCGTTGGAGCTTGGGTGCTTGAGCTGGAGGAGCTCTTGCACGGGCGGGAGCTGGGGGTGGCTTTGCTGCTGCTGCAGGCTGGACCTGAGGGGCCTCCTGCGCAGCTGGGGGTGGCGTAGCTGATGGCTCGGGGGTGGCTTTACTAGAGCTCGCTCTGTCCCAGGCGTTATGCGTCGGGGCCGGAGCTGGGATGAACTTGACGGGAGCAGGGGCAGTCCTGATTGGCTGAGGCTTAGGGCCTTGAGACCGAGCTCGGTGAGCGACGGCAGCGGCTTTGAATACCGGGCAGGCGCGGTAGGAAGCCGTGTGCCTCTCATTACAATTGGCACACGTAGGAGGGATGGAGTGATCGGACTTTGTGCAGGTGGTGGTGTGGTGAGCACCAGCGCACTTTACACATCTAGGAAGGGCATTGCAACCACTGGTCACATGCCCGAATCGACAGCAGTTGTGACACTGCCGTGGACCGCTGGGGCCGCGGTAGGCTTCCACCTTCACTCTCATGTGGAGCAAAGTCCGGAGATTGTAAATCTCCGGCGTGGTCGCACAGTCCCGCAGCTCAACGAGGAACATGGGGATGGGCTCCTTTCGGAAGTTTCGCATTGCTGCGACGCTTACTACTTGGTGTCCAAGGGATGCCAGCTCTGCCTGCACCTCGTCGGGGGGAGTTAGCTCCATTAAGTTGCGGATGACAACTTTAATGGTCCTGTCTGAAAGAGTTCGGAAAACAAAGAACTCTATGCCTTCTGACTGAAGAAATTTACAAGTGGTATTGTAATCAGATTCAGACGTCGTCTGAATGGAGACGCGGACCTTAACTTCGAGGGCGCCCGGCGGACCCCTCTTGTCAGTCCCGCGCCGTGCTAAAATCGGGGGGGTGTTGAGCTTGCCAGATAGTCTCCGGGCAAAGGCAAGGTGGTTAAAGGTTCCCGGAAAGGTGCACAGCAGGCAAAGTAACCCCTTATAGGCCAAGCAACCCAGTTGACATGCGCACTGATTTGAGAGCCTGGCCTTTTAAGCTTGTCCAATGAGCTCCGAACCTCGTAAGGTAAGGCTTCACCTCGTAAGGTATACACTTTCCAGGCCACACCTTGCGTCGGATCGCGACGAAACCTATATTTTCGGAATCTCCACACTTCGGACAATCAATTGAAGCATTTTCATTTCGCAAGATTCACTCGTCAATTACTTCCAAGAGTTTTAAAATACCCTTGTTTAGCCGAAACATTGAAAGATATACTTAAGGGTAAATTCCAGCTAAGAATTTACCTCTTAATGTATACACTTTCCAGGCCACACCCGTTATTCGATCGCAACGAAACAAATATCTACGGAATCCTCACACTTTTGAAAACCAATTGAATATTTCAGAACCTCGAAATATCTCTTGGAAATCCATAAAAAATTGAACTGAATTAACCTCAACAACCGTCAATGAATGACCTTTTGTACAGCAGCAAAGTGACCCCCTATAGGCAAAGCAGACCCAATTGACATGCACACTGATTTGAGAGCCTGGCCTTTGAAACACTATTTGCACAGCAGGCAAAGTGACCTCCTATAGGCAAAGCAGACCCAGTTGACACGCGCACAGATTTGAGAGCCTGGCCTTTCAAACACTTTATGCACAGCTGGCAAAGTGACCCCCTATAGGCAAAGCAGACCCAGTTGACATGGACACTGATTTAAAAGCCTTGCCTTTTAAACACTATTTGCACAGCAGGCAAAGTGACCCCCTACAGGCAAAGCAGACCCAGTTGACATGCACACTAATTTGAGGGTCTGGCCTTTTAAACCCCCTATAGGCAAAAAAGCTAGGGTCATGGGCGCCCGGGGCATACCCCAAAATTTGCCTCCCCCTACCAGCATTAATTGGCGAAAAATTTTCGAAAATTCTAGGGTCATTATAACTGGGGGTTTACTTAAGTTAGTTATCTACTCGATTTTTTTGGCTGAGAATTATTTCAAAAGTTGTTTACAGGAGTAAGTAGATTAGATCTCACTCTATTAAATGGGCTTATTTATCTTGATTTTTTCATCCCAGGGGTGCATTTGATCGGAGGAGAGTCGACGTTTGCACCAATACTTCCAAATTTAAAAAAAAAACTCGAAGCAGAAATAAGACAAGGGAAAGGGGTGTGGGTTCGGGGGCGCAGCCCACGAGAAAAACAGTAGCTTGCGGTTGTTTGTGGAGAACATCTATGCGTTTGACTTTGAGGGCAACTTTCATCAGGCGATGGTAACATTTAAAAGGGGGTTTAAGTAGGTATACTACTCTAGGCGTTCAAGAGGGCAGCCGAACAGAGAATTAAGAACGACTGACGAAGTTAATGAAGCCGGGAGCGACGCCATTGGCGCAAGGGAAACCTTCTTGCGAGCAGTTTTGTCATTAGCACTAGTGCTTTTTTTCTAGGGCAGAGAACATTCTGTTGCTTACACTTTATCTTAAACTGAGGAACATCGGTTCAATGAGCTCACAATCATCCTTCAACGCGATGAAGAGCAATTGGGGTAGTCCTATAATAGGTACATGCAATTACAGGTGCTCCACTTGACAATTGACGGCAGGAACAAGAGGTCATAATATAGCTACATTATTTATTACTGTATTATATTTAAATTTTCCTATCCTTTTCACTCTTTTCTCCCTTCTTTATTCCCCTTTATCACCTTCTTTTCGGCGCCCCCCCCCCCCCCTGTGAACAACGCCCGGGGCATCATGCTCTCCGTGCCCCCCCCCCCCCCCTCGCTACGCCACTGGTCCCATTATCCTCTACAGTACTTGGGTAACAATTCTGTCTGTGATATGCCCGTGAATCGTTGTAACGGTCTCCCGTTGTTCCGCACAGAACCGCAGACTCCCGTGCTCATCACCGGCTACATGAACAACGGCTCGAACGTGCTGCCCGCCTCGCCGCTCCTCTCGCAGTTCGACGACATCCCTCAGGAGCTGTTCTGTCCGGACTCGGGGTGTGCGGCGCCCGTCTGCGAGTGTCTGCACGTGCTCAAAGTGCCGCTAAACGCCCTCGTCGAGATGGTCTTCGCCGACCAGTGTGAGCGGGGGTACTTTTCTTAAGAACGCTTTTCATGGGCATCAATTTTCATAATGGTCCTATTCCGAAACCTGCTGAGCTTACTGAGCTCCAGTAGGCTCTCAGCAGAGATCAGCAAGTCTGCTGCCTTCAGTAACGGAACGCAATACACGATCTCATCTCAGCTTGTTTGAATTTTTTAGCGTCAACGTACGTAGTTCTCAGCTCTCAAGTAGCCAAGTTTTTTTTTCAATAACACAAACCAAATTACATAAGAAAAATATGAAATAATAATTTGCTTACTTGTTAATAGACGTTCTTAATCTTCTCTACTAACTTTCAACTAAAAGTTACCTCGCAAACACCACATGCCAGATCTGATTTGTAGCCCGCCATCTTGAAATTTGAATTTACTGAGCTCAGTAGGATTGACTGAGGCCGAAACCTCCAGTCAACTTCAGTGGCTTTCAGCAGGTTACGGCACGGCCAGCTAGGTCCAGCTCAGTCACTGTGATAGGTTACGGAACGGATCTCAGTAACTTTTGCTACTGCGCAGTAGCTTCAGCAGGTTTCGGAACCAGGACCAATATCTATCTTGGCATCTTTGATAACATCTATAATCAGTATCACGGTATCTTTGATAACATCTATATCAGTATCACGGTATCTTTGATAACATCTATATCAGTATCACGGTATCCTTGATAACATCTGTATCGAAAGTGTATGATGTATTTCCACTGCCCTAAAGAAAAATGTGATGATAAACACAAGGTTTTGACAGATGTACTGCCAATAATGTCAGATGTATGTCTCTATGATTTTCAGAAGGCCAGTGGTCGGATACATTTTTTAATATCTTGGCAAGCTGCTTCTTTAGATTTGAGATATTGCTTCTTGGTTATTTTTGATCACATCTATCTTGGAAATAGAACTGTAGAAAATGTCATCACAACTTTTATCCCATCAGCAATGATTGACTGTGATGCGGCGATAGCCACCTATGTAAATAGCTTCAATTTTTTGCCCTAGCCACAGCTGGGTATGGACGAATATCTGTGAAACCTTCTAACGCATATAGAAGGTTTAGTGTGGGAGTGGAATATCTGGGTAAATTAGCGCTTCCATGAGAAAAACGCGGCTAATTTCGCAGCGAATTTCCGCCATTTCGAGCGATTGTCCAATCACAGGCGAGTGCGCTGCGATTTTTTGACGCAGCGAATCGCAACGCAAAAGTTGAGTTTACTGTAATAAAATTAGCAGCGTTTCTGCGTTGCGGCGGAAGTAGTGGAGATTCCTATAAAAATCGCTAGGGTTGCACTTTGCTGGAAAACTGATTCCGGTTAAAATACAGAGAGGTAGGTTGTTGTTGTTGTCTGAGCAGAGCGCCGCAAATCGATACTTTATAGTTTCGTTTAGTTTTGAAAGAAAAGGAAAATTAAATTTCAATCAAATTAAATGATTTTAACTATGAATTGTACCGCTGAATTATTTAGATAAGAAGCTAGGAAGAGACCTTGCCTCAACGACTTTAAAAATAGGTTAGGCAAGGATCGGACATTACAAGATCAAGCGCCAAATACGAAGCGCGGCGAATTCTAAAATACTCATGGTAGCGTCTGTTTGCTGCGAATTTCGCGGTGCGATATCTCATGAAAGCACAGCTTGACCTTGTCACGCTTGCGGCGTCGATTGCAGCCACAATTGCCGGTCCCCGGTCGCACCCCTTCCACGTGCACGGCCACAAGTTCCACGTGCTGCAACTCGGCCAATTCGGCGACGCGAGACGCCGTCAGCGTCAGCGACGCCACTGGATGGTCGACAACGCCACTGCCGACGCGCTCGAGGAGCTGCGTCACGGACGAGGATGGTTCACCGCCAAAGACACGATCGCCGTGCCCTCGGCCGGGTACGCCGTCATCCGGTTCTTGGCCGACAACCCCGGTAAGGGACTACTAGGACAACCCCGGTAAGGGACTACTAGGACAACCCCGGTAAGGGACTACTAGGACAACCCCCGTAAGGGAATACTAGGACAACCCCGGTAAGGGACTACTAGGACAACCCCGGTAAGAAACTACTCGGACAACCCCGGTAAGGGACTACTAGGACAACCCCGGTAAGGGACTACTCCCTTACATGGGAGCCCCTTACAGGGACACCGGTCTGCTGTCTTGCGCTTTTAAAACGAATGCCTCAATCCTTAAGAGGGAAGTACCTAAACGGTTGTCGTTTTGGTCGATTTTCGCGTAAAATTCACATTCAAACGGAACGTCTCCTGGGAGGCGATTGTGTAACTTTGTGGTCTCAAACCCATTCGTTTTCAATATCACTGCCTATGGTTTAACATGGTAAGTGATATGAAATCGAGTTATTTCGAGCCAAATCGGCCGAAAAAAGTTCCACAATCGCACCCCTGGCTACAAATTGTTTACAAAAATTTTGAAAAAAGTGACAGCATTACTTCAAAACGTTGGCGTGACAACAACAGTTTGTTTGCTGCATTGATCTTTTTCAAAAAAATATTGGTTTGTGATTGATAGAAATAAGAACAGGAGCTAGAAATTGGAATATTCCAAACTCAATTATTCATTATCACTGTTAAAATATTCCAACTTTATCCACTTTTCTTACTTCAATCAATCAGAAAGCAGTATTTAAAAAAAGAAACTTCAGGTTTTGAGGTTTTGTTTTCACTGACAGCTCTCAGCGATTATTTGTCACATTTTTTAACAGCGATGGATCAATAATAGATAATATAATGGATAGCATTAAGGAAAACTTTATGGCCGACACGGATGAGAATTTTAAAGGGGGCTGTGCACGACCTTGCACGTGCTTCCGTGCGTGCACAAAAAAATACTGAGCTTACTCTCATTTCCTATTGCTATTTCACACCACTCCCTCCTGTCCTCCCCTCTGACGTCACGGCGCTGGGGTCTGACGTGCTGGACGGGCAGATTGTGGGAAACGAACACGAATAGCACAGGAGTGAGGCGGGATTTATACCTCGTTCACAATACAGACTTGATCAAGATCAACTCTCTACGCCAACAAAGATGGCGTTGATTGGGTTTCCACAACTCAGTTAAATATTTAATCGTGATGAAATCATTCGGGAATCGTCGTGAACGCTCGGAAGAGTTCGTGATTATTTCAAAATCCGCCACCGGAAACGTTGAAACATTAACCTGGGAGCGTGTTCCGTGTGCTACGAGCTCGGTGATAAAGTGAGGTTAGATTCGTCACGATTTCCGGTCGTGTTCGTTTCCCGAGCATATTCCGAACTTGTCCGAATGACTTGATCGTGATAAAGTAAGGAAACAAGTGTGAACACCAACTAACTTTTAAAACCCAATCAACGCCCTCCATATTTGATCGAGTTGAGGACTTGGATCATGATTAACTCGTGTAGTGTGAACGAGGTATAGCGGTATTGCGAGGTATTAGCCGAGTTTGGAGGCCTGTCAACAAGCTCCTGTTGGCCTTACGATGTTCAAATTTCAACTACTTAAAAATCACTATTATTTATATTACGTGTTAAAATTTCACAAAGTTTTGATGGATGTCTTCGATGATGCAAAGGTTTGAAATGATGGAGATTTCATTGCAAAATCAATAAGACCTCACAAACTTTCCCACACCCTGGCATCGGCCGCGAGGCTCTCAGAGTCGCTCCTCCTGCCTGGACTTGTCTAATGTCTCGAAAGCGTGGATGAAGTGTAGTGTGCTATTATCACAAGCAGTCCTGACCACCATCCATGTTGTATGTGTTGACGCAGGGTTCTGGATGATCCACTGCCACTTCATCTACCACCAAATGGTGGGCATGAACGTGGTGCTGCAGGTGGGCGAATTGGGCGACATGCCGTCTGTGCCCAGGGGCTTTCCGACGTGCGGCGACTTCCTGCCCAGAGTGCAGGACACCGACGAGTTCGACTAGACTGTCGACGGCGTAGAGGACGGGGGGCGATTGTGTAACTTTGCTTCGTTCGATTTGGCTCGCAATCACTCGATTTCTAATCACTGCCCCCCTTGTTAAACTACGAGGCAGTGAAATTGAAAACGAATGATTTTGTAATCACGAATGGCGAATTCGGTTGGTTGCTCTAGAGTGCTGTTCGATTGGTCAAACCAGAGTGCTCCAGAGTGGATTTTGAATGTTTGGTTGGTACGGCTCTGAGAGCAAGTCGCGTGTTCGATTGGTCAAACCAGAGTGCTCCAGAGTGGATTTTGAATGTTTGGTTGGTACGGCTACTCGCTCTGAGAGCAAGTCGCGTGTTCGATTGGTCAAACCAGAGTGCTCCAGAGTGGATTTTGAATGTTTGGTTGGTACGACTACTCGCTCTGAGAGCACAATTTCTTGCTCCGAGAATTTTCTGGAAAGATGGCCGCGCGAAATTTGACAGCTACTTTGGAACTGCTTGACACTTCTTCTAAGTAATACAGTGAAGAAGAAGAGGAAATTTATCAAACCCTTTTGAAAACAAAAAAGAACCCGAAAATCAAAAATTATGTTGCTAATGTAGTGCATACATTTTTAGATTTAGAGGTAAAAAAAGTTTGGTTAAAAACATATGTCACTCTGTCAATAAGGGGCGTGTTCGGTTCAGATCGCTCCGACAGCAAATCTGCGATCGAGTATGACGTCACAGAGCAGATTACCGACTGCTCTCAGGCATACCAACCGAAAACGCCATAAGGTACACGATTGCTCCACAGGTCTACAAACGAATCGACCGATAAAATTTGCTGAAATGATTCTCTTTGTTACGTTGGTGCATGCATTTATGTTTACGGTCTTGTTTACAATCGGCGACTAGGGCTGAGTTTTACCCTTTGACCCTTTGGTCCTACCACCCTTTGGTCCTTCGTCCCTTAGACCCTTGACGCTTTAGTCCTTCGTCCCTTAGACCCTTGACGCTTTAGTCCTTCGTCCCGTAGACCCTTGACGCTTTAGTCCTTCGTCCCGTAGACCCTTGACCCTTTGGTCCTTTGCCCTTGTAATCGACATCGACTAGGCTTTGGCCGGCGAAATTGGCAGGGTTACTTTCGAATCTACCGATTTCATTAAAGGTTGTTAGAGTGTTCTGTTCCGTTAGGGGACTTTGGCCCCTAGGGCCGTCCTTAAGCTCTTCGGCCCTTAGGGCCTTTGGCCATGGTAATTAGGTCGATGCAGTTCCTAAGAAAACGGGATTCGTAAAATTTAATAATTGTAAAGCTAATTTCACAACGTCCGCAAAGACGAAAAACGGACCCATTCTGCTATTTCAAGTTTAAACCTCGTTATTGAGTACAGTTATTCATTAAAATACAAAATATCCATGGAAATCCTTTTAAATCGGTGGTCCCTAGGTGACAATCTCCAGTCAGAGTAAACCATTTTTATTTAGAAACAGGGAAGGTATTTATTTTTATTATTATTATTTATTATATATTATTATTTATATTTATATATTTTTTCATTATTTTTTTTTTTTATGTAACGCTATTTGCAATGCCATCATTGTCCTTTG
The DNA here is from genome assembly GCA_921293005.1 of Nemoura dubitans. NCBI lineage: Eukaryota > Metazoa > Arthropoda > Insecta > Plecoptera > Nemouridae > Nemoura > Nemoura dubitans. Next base: position 13,127,532 of record OV121078.1, on the reverse strand, counting down.
AAGAATGCAGTCCTCGAGGATTCTTGCGCTTTGATACTTGATCGGTATTTTTAATTATTTTATTAATGTGTACTTATTTTCGTCTTAAAATTCATGTAAGTGAGTTTACAGATTTGTTTTCCAAAATAAAATGGAGTTCTACATGCTACACTTAGATTTTATTTCTACATTTTTCCTGCCATGTGGCCAACATTTTCAAATAAAATCTTCACGTAAGCCACTCACCGACTTCGCCATGAAATTGAGCATGAAATTTGGAGGGAATAGACCCACACAAAAAAAAATTGTAACTTCTAAACGAATAAAATACGGGAATCGGGACTCACGGATTTAGGTTTAAATAGTAAAGCACATAATCTATACATTTTCAATTTTTTAAGTTCTTTCCCAGTTGACGAAAAACACCCCTGAAAACAACCGTTTCGTTTTTTTTTCGAATTATCTGATTTTTTAAGGGATGAAGGTGGTAGAAACCCTTATCGAAACTAATATGTAATCATTCGTTTACATGAAGGGTACCTACAAAAAAATATCGATTCCCGTTTTTCATCTCTTGATGTTCAGAATGCACCCTGAAGTTGCAAAAAATCAAAAAATTTACCTTACTTTTTGACATTTTTATTACCCAATTAAAAATAAAAATTCTGGCTTTTGAGCTATAGGTGATAGTCAAGCAAACTCTTCCGAACAAATTATCGCACTGAAGTTTTTTTTATAAATTTAACGGTTTTGAATCGGCATTGGATACTGTGACACACTGCAACTGCCAAATATTCGCTTTTCTCCGAACTTTGAGAGGCTCTATCTGGAGAACGGTTCGTCGCAAAATGTTTTTTTTAAGCGTTCTGAACTCAGCAAAGGTAGGGGAATAACCCAGAATTTTCCTTAAAAAATAAAAAATCCACGAGCACACTTTGGGTCTATTTGGCATGTTATGACCCTCCTAGCAACATGCACGCGGCACGCCAAAATAGGGAGGCTTTATGTAGCACAGAGCGGCCAATGAATTTCATGCTATTCGAAATTTGATGTACATATTATTCTGTTTCCGAGCGCCGCAAACTGAACGTTACAGTTTGTGCCAGTCCACGCGAACATTCCAGTGTCACTCATCGTACCTTTGCTCAATTTTGTCAGACGCTCTTGCCATGGGGAGGGTTCACTCAATGGCCAGGGCCTTGCTTGTTTCGACCCTGGCTTCTACACATTCCTTGGGGGCCCTTTGACCGTCGGGGCCCCTAGGTGAACGACTAGAGGCCCCATGAAGCAAGATTTAAAACGCCAGGGAGTGAACCAAACGAACGAATTGAAATCTTCCATAACACACGTGAACTTGCGTACTGTTTTGAGGCAGATGTCCTTGAAAAAAATTACCCAGGGTACACGAACTGACTACGTACGGTAAAAGTCCGAAGTTATTGATGAGCGTAGCGAGCGAAGCGAGCGGAGCGAAATCTTCAATTTCACTTACCCCAAAAAAAGTCACTTGTGTATGTTTTTTTTTTTTTTTTTTTTTTTTTGTGTGTTTGTGCGCGCTCTACAGACCAAACGCCTGAACCGACAAGGATGAAAATTTCTGAGTATCTACCTCTGTTCTCAACTTAGACCCCCTGCGTTTTTGAAAAAGATCGGTTCAGTAAATTTTTTATAAATCAATTTTTACGAAATGTTTCGATTTTTTCCGAATTTCGAACCCCTGTAAATTTCAAAGTTCTGAACATAACTTCACCAAAACTTCTAAACATGTTGACCTTATACATATTTATCATGCCTGCAAATCTTATTTCGGTAGGTTTTTCCAATTGGTTTTTATTAGCATTTTTGTGGTGTTTTTTTCGTGATTTGACGGCTGATTCAATACGAGTCCGGTTTCCTTCGTTTCCTTGGTTACCAGCTTTGTTGACCTCGAAGAGAAACAAAGGAACGTCAGAATCCGCATACATTTTCAAGTGATTAGAATTTTCGAGAAGGCAATGGTCAGGTTTGGTGCTCCATGGTTTTCTTGTGACTGCTGCAAGCACCTTTTAATCCGCTATACACAAACCGCTACATACGCTCATCTTCAACGCAACACAAATTGCGATCGCGAAGCCCTAGTCTTTTAAAATTACCTTTACCTCGAACCCTCGGAACTGTAGTGGAACTGTAGTGGAAATGAGGCATGTAAAGCTGTCTGACAGTGTTGTGGTCGCCAACAGCCTGCCTTTGGAGGCGATGCTGCGAGCCAGTGTGCGCTACCAGCGATCTGCGAGGAACACATTTCTACTCCCATTTAAAAACCCGGTGTTGTTTTTATTCGAGCTTCCTGCAAGCCGTGCCCAGTTATGTTTTTCAAGAACACCGAGTTTACTGTTCAGGTGCATCGCATTATCAACAGGTCCAGTCATAACGCACAGGCATTACATTGCTGCAATTCCACAAAACTATACAAGTATATAATAATATAAAAGTCGTTATTTGGTCGCAGCTTTGCTTGAGCTCTTTTCCTTGGCCTGTTCATGCATCCATTCCGCGAAACATTTGCATGCAATGGAAGAAAGGGAATTGCGAGGCTGGAAACAATTGTCCCGGTTTCGTTGCACATTTTTCCAGCATCATTTCCCTTCCATTATGAATGACATTTTATTGTATTGTTTATTGAGCTTCGGAAAAGTCAAGCCAACATATTTGTACGAGCACAAGATAAAGGTTTAAAAGATAATTATATTTAAAAGGTGTATGAGATAGTAAGAATGTAGGAACTGTGATAGGGCAAATTAGGGGTTTACGTCACCGGGCAAGACAAGGCCAAGAACGGCCTTCTTTACTCTGAGTCCCTTCGTCCTGGCAATCGTCGGTACGCCTCCCTTGCTGCGGTCTGCGTCTTACCATCGTGGCTTCGCCTTTAGGTATTTCACCACAACAACGCGCAAATATGAAGACTGTGCTGGCTGTAATGGGCCTAGGTGAGTGTAGACCAGTTTTGGTGCAAGGATGGAATGGATTTGAGTTTGATTGAGTGGTGTGTTTGGCTTGATTGATTGATGATTGAATCGATAGACGTTGCAAACGATTGGTTGCACACGCCAGGCTGCGTGGTCAGGGGTCGGTGCAGAGGTTCACGAACAATTTATTAATGTGAAAATCTGGGGAAAAACCCATAGGGAGAGAAAGAAAGAATCAATTGATGTCGGATGGTAGTTTTCAATGAAAAGTTCAGCACACATTTTTGTATGCTGAACTGAAATGCCGTAAAAAGGCATTTTAGGCACTTTTTGAAATTGCAAGTCTGTCATTTTTGAAAGTATAGTTAATAACCTAACACCATCCGACATCTAACAACCCTTCAAGTATAGACTTGTGAATTTTCCAAAACTCTGTGTTAGTGTATGTGGCCAGGCAGGGGCACATTTGAGGTATGCGGGACCCCTAGGCCTTTACTTGTCCATTCTCCGCCTAATTTTTCTGTTCAAAAATCAAAACAATTCGAAAAGTCGGTCATCGACTCTTTTTCGTTTTCATTTCTACGAATTTTCATAGCAATATGAATAACAAAATAATTCTGTTCCTTCGTAAAACACTAGCGACTGGTTTCAGGGCTACGCACTGATTGGTAGATTAGATTTCAGTGTAATTGAACGGAGGTATTTGGATCGATCGAACGATTGATTCGTGGTGTTTAACGACGCACTATTTTGACGACGGGCGCTGTGGCACTGATCTAGTTCGTCATCTGTGAATGATGAGGTGATATTAAGGGTGATGAACAATTATGACCATTAGCTATTTAGGAACATACCAGTGGCGTAATCTGGAGGGGAGCAGGCCTACCAGTGCACAGAGGCCACCCTGAGCAAGTGGTATCTATGAAATTTTGTATAAGGTAATCCGAAAGAAGGCGATTACATTTTTTTACACTGGTACTTTCCCCCGCAATTTACACATTCTGGAAATCTGAAATTGAAACACTTTGGGGGGGGGGGGGGGGGAAGGAGGCTTTTTTTTTTTTTTGCTTGGGGGCCTCCGATTTGAAGTCACGCCACTGTTGAAAACCCCGCACCGGTAAGCGAGAAACAGATCTGCAGTCACTTAAGCATAGGAAATAAGAGCCGGTTTTGCAATTTTTAGACTGACTGGCGGGAAATTGTCCGTGCGCAACCGAAAATTATGAGCTATGAGCCGATTCCAATCAAATGAGGACGTTGGCTCGGGAAATATTGCCTCCAAAAACCGTCGGAGTGTTTTATATCTTTTCGAATGGCCATTGTAATTTGTAAATGCTGTTGCTGACTCTTAACGCCCCTTCCGAAGGACGGTACAACTCGAACAACTGCAGGATTCCTTCAACAATCCTTTCAGGCATGAAAACCATGTGAAGGCATGGAATAGGTATAGTACTTTCGCGAATTACTGGTCAAAACCACTTGAGATTTTGGGGTAGGAAGACGCGTGCCGACCCTTGTAAGCTCTGCTAAGCTCCATTGTGTTCTCTTCGAGAGTGACAACTGACGGATCTCCTTGCAAATAGCTGCGTTCTCACTTTCGTCCCTCTTGTGTGTTTACCTACTTGATGATTGGCAATGAAGGGGTTTCCCCCAAAATTGGCAACATAGGAATGTGAAAGTGTGCGAATTCTTGACGGATGTCAAGATACATATCTGTTTTAACAATGGCATTGTTCGAAGCCCTGAAGTGGTTTTGACCAAACATTCGCGAATGGACAAAACAAGTATGAAATCCCCTTCAGTCTTGGTACGTTGCTGTGTGAAATTTAGGATATTGCATGATCTTTTTGCGACAAAAACAGAGCCTATATTTCGACCATTTTGTACCAATAGATTGCTGCCACAGCCAGTGTTGTCATAATTAGGTTTTTGACTAATTATTCCTGGAACTGGTATCATGTTCCAGTAAACAGTAGATTACCAAGTACGACCATTATTTCACGTACATACATGGCCATGGTCACTCCGTGTACAGGTGGAGCGAAGGTACCGAACGATAACGAAGGCGATTATTAATATTGTAAACAAAATCGTGTTCAGAGAAACTCAAACAACCAGTTGTCAGCTAGACCGTCCATGGCTGTGAGAAGCTGACACAACCAGTTGTAAGCTAGACCGTCCATGGCTGTGACAAGCTGACACAACCAGTTGTAAGCTAGACCGTCCATGGCTGTGACAAGCTGACACAACCAGTTGTCAGCTAGACCGTCCATGGCTGTGACAAGCTGACACAACCAGTTGTAAGCTAGACCGTCCATGGCTGTGACAAGCTGACACAACCAGTTGTAAGCTAGACCGTCCATGGCTGTGACAAGCTGACACAACCAGTTGTAAGCTAGACCGTCCATGGCTGTGAGAAGCTGACACAACCAGCTGTCAGCTAGACCGTCCATGGCTGTGAGAAGCTGACACAACCAGTTGTCAGCTAGACCGTCCATGGCTGTGAGAAGCTGACACAACCAGTTGTCACCTAGACCGTCCATGGCTGTGAGAAGCTGACACAACCAGTTGTAAGCTAGACCGTCCATGGCTGTGAGAAGCTGACACAACCAGTTGTAAGCTAGACCGTCCATGGCTGTGAGAAGCTGACACAACCAGTTGTCAGCTAGACCGTCCATGGCTGTGAGAAGCTGACACAACCAGTTGTCACCTAGACCGTCCATGGCTGTGAGAAGCTGACACAACCAGTTGTAAGCTAGACCGTCCATGGCTGTGAGAAGCTGACACAACCAGTTGTAAGCTAGACCGTCCATGGCTGTGACAAGCTGACACAACCAGTTGTAAGCTAGACCGTCCATGGCTGTGAGAAGCTGACACAACCAGCTGTCAGCTAGACCGTCCATGGCTGTGAGAAGCTGACACAACCAGTTGTCAGCTAGACCGTCCATGGCTGTGAGAAGCTGACACAACCAGTTGTCACCTAGACCGTCCATGGCTGTGAGAAGCTGTCACAACCAGTTGTCAGCTAGACCGTCCATGGCTGTGAGAAGCTGACACAACCAGTTGTCACCTAGACCGTCCATGGCTGTGAGAAGCTGACACAACCAGTTGTCAGTTAGACCGTCCATGGCTGTGAGAAGCTGACACAACCAGTTGTCACCTAGACCGTCCATGGCTGTGAGAAGCTGACACAACCAGTTGTAAGCTAGACCGTCCATGGCTGTGAGAAGCTGACACAACCAGTTGTAAGCTAGACCGTCCATGGCTGTGAGAAGCTGACACAACCAGTTGTAAGCTAGACCGTCCATGGCTGTGACGAGCTGACACAACCAGTTGTCAGCTAGACCGTCCATGGCTGTGAGAAGCTGACACAACCAGCTGTCAGCTAGACCGTCCATGGCTGTGAGAAGCTGACACAACCAGTTGTAAGCTAGACCGTCCATGGCTGTGACAAGCTGACACAACCAGTTGTCAGCTAGACCGTCCATGGCTGTGAGAAGCTGACACAACCAGTTGTCAGCTAGACCGTCCACGGATGTGAGAAGCTGACACAACCAGTTGTCAGCTAGACCGTCCATGGCTGTGACAAGCTGACACAACCAGTTGTAAGCTAGACCGTCCATGGCTGTGAGAAGCTGACACAACCAGCTGTCAGCTAGACCGTCCATGGCTGTGAGAAGCTGACACAACCAGTTGTCAGCTAGACCGTCCACGGATGTGAGAAGCTGACACAACCAGTTGTCAGCTAGACCGTCCATGGCTGTGAGAAGCTGACACAACCAGTTGTCACCTAGACCGTCCATGGCTGTGACGAGCTGACACAACCAGTTGTCAGCTAGACCGTCCATGGCTGTGAGAAAATAGCTTGGTTATTGAAAACTCGTGGGCAGAAAAAGAAATCTTTGGGTTTCTGGTCTTGTTCCGAGCCTTGACTCACTGTTGATTAAAAATTTGTATATTCCTACAATCCGACTCTCTTCTAGACTTAGTGCCGGTTTTTCAGTGTCACGTTAAATATCTAACGGTCTGTTAACTTGTTATTTGCTTAGCAACGTCCAATCAGAGCCTGTTATTTTCTTGCTATTGGACCGTGAAATCTTAACGGGCCACTGATAGACCGGCACTAAGGCTCTGGTTGGACGTTGCTTAGCAAATAACAAGTTAACAGTCCGTTAGATATTTAACGTGCCACTGAAAAACCGGTTCTAATTATTTTTTTTCACACAGATTTAAATTATAGTGTTAAATGAATTGGGGGGGAAAACGAAAGCAAGGGCACAAACAATAATTATAAAAGCCATCCTTCCTGCCACCTCCTCCACCACATGGTTTTAAAGAAATGCAAATACATTTTTCAGGGCATGTCTACACAGATTGGCAAACAACAGTTTTAGCCACCTCAAAAATGGGGCTTGGCGGTTTTAGCTGGTTTTAGCTGGTTTTAGCTGATTTATGCCGGTTTTTACTGATTTTAGCTGATTTTGGATGATTTTAGCCGATTTTAACTGATTTTGGCTAATTCAAGCTGATTACAGCTGCACGAAACAGATATATAGATGTGACGAACGTCAGCAAAATCCCATGTTTCGTAATGGCTTTCATTGTCAAGATCAAATCAGCTTTTACAGTTTGCCTCGGCACTTCAATATGCCTACTATGCCATACTATGCCTCGGCATAGTTCTTTCTGCACTCGCATTGCGGTTTGGTTGGGCAGTTGATTTACAGTTTTACGATTCTATGATATACGGTTTTTTCTTGGCACTCGAGTTTTGGTTTCACTCCGAGTTTCCTTTTTCCAGCGTTCGTCTTCCACTCGGTCCACGCCGCCCCCGCCAAGATGGCCGCCAAACAGTCGTCCCCATTCGCCCCGTGGTACGAAGGTCCTCCGCCTCTGTCCTCCCAAAACCCTCCATCCTCGCCATCTCCACCGCACAACGATCACGGCATCTTCGATCACCTCTTCGACTCGATGTCGCATTCGTTCAGTCAGCTGTTCGGGCAGGACGACGACGATGACGACATAGGAACGCCCGACTCGGACTTCAAAATGTATAATTTCAACTTCAAAATGCCTCACCTGAACTTCAAAATACCTGATATGAACTTCAGAATACCTAATATGAACTTCAAAATGCCAGATATGAACTTCAGAATGCCTAACTTGGACCCCGAGTTAGCGGAATTAGGCGACATCTGGAGCGGGTTGAAGGACGACTGGGAAGACTTGACCGAAGGTTGGTAGATACAACATGTTTCTATCTATAGCAATCTAGCGCAGATACATTTTGGTCCCGGCTGTAACAAGTCACTCCCGAAAGTTTGGCGTGAATCGCTGCCCGTCTGGAAACTTATCCCAGTGCCCTTGTGACGTCACAGAGACCTCGCTTCAGCGGACACATAAGTCTTTTGGCGGACTCAAAAAATTTTCGGCTTTAAGAGAGAAGTAAACTGTTGTCGTTTTGGTTGATTTTCGCATAAATTTCACATTCAAAGGGAACGTCTGCCGACTGCCGACTTGACTGCCGGCGAAACTATTTTTGCGGGCGGAGGGTTTTCGCGTATTTGCTTTAGTATGGGAGTGGAAAATCTGGGCAACCTTCTGTCCGTGCCAAAACTATCAGGCAGCCTATTGGGAAATAAGTGAAACTTTTTGATTATTCAAAACCCAGATAAAAACATTTTTTTCGAATCTAGTGCTAAACAGTGTTGTAACTTATCTAGATATTTGTATCTAGATACTGTATCTAGATACTTTTTGACAATCTTGTATCTGATCTAGATACTTTTTATTTCAAGTATCTACAATCTAATCTAGATACTTTTTTTCTGCTTCTTTTATTTTTTTAATGGTTTAAGATACAAGATACATTTCCAGCAAGAAATGGGTCGGAATTAGCAAATCTTACGTATTTGTAAATAGCAATAGGAAATTCCAAATTGTAATAAATTTACAACCACCCTCCCTCCAAGGGCAAAGGCTCTCACTGCCTAAACTCGCGCCGTTTATTTGAGTATGCTGTTTGCGCAACGCATCGAGAGGGTGCGCTGGAGAGCTGAAGAGCGCAGTTCCTGCCTCGCGATAAGTAGGGAGCTAATTGCTTCATTTGAGCTTATGCTTCAAACATATATAACAAATGATATGTGAATTCGTTTAAAAATGCGATTTTTTTACGTAATTAATTCCCGGACACTTTCCCTATCCTTTTGTTATCCTGATTTTCCCTGGACTCGACCGTTTCAAGAACGGAACGAAGTATCTTTTCTTTAGATACTTTTATCTAGATACACTTTCAACAATCTTTTATCTTTATCTAGATACATTTCAAATTGGGTATCTAATCTTGTATCTAGATGCAATTTTTCTTGAGTATCTAATCTTGTATCTAGATTGTTTTAAAAAGTATCTGTTACAACACGGGTGCTAAAGCAGTCATGAGCCAAAGAAATTTAATGCGAGCGTCTTTCAAAAGTGACCTCGACTTGACTTGCAGACATCCCGGCTTCGACAACCCCCTCCCCCTGGACCAGCGCCCCCTTCCGCGACTTCTGGGGCGACGACTGGGCCGCCACCGAGGCCCCCTTGGACCCGAGCAACTGGCCCGTCGACGAGACCGCACCAGGCACGGGCACGGTGTCGCCGTGCGGGAACGACGCACAGAGCGGATCTGGCTCGTCTGGCACGGGAATGGCGGATACTGGAATGTCGGGTACTGGAATGTCGGGTACTGGAATGTCAGACACAGGAATGTCAGAAACTGGAATGGCTGATACGGGAATGGCAGATACGGAAATTCACTATGCCGCAAATTCTGGAACAGGAATGTCTGGTACTGGAATGGCTGATACGGAAATTCACTATGCCGCAAATTCTGGAACAGGAATGTCTGGTACTGGAACGGCAGATGCTGGAGTAACCGGTACTGGAATTTCAAATACAGAGACGTCGGATACGGGTATGTCAGATATTGGAATGCCCAGATAAAGATGCTGTGAAGCACTTCGTCACAGCTTGTTTATACTTGAAACCGATTTTCAAAACACGAGTAAATTGTTCCAATTTCCAGGCTCGGCTGCAGGGGTCGTGGGTTCACCGACCGGCTGGGCGTCTCACAACGGCCCCAGGCCGATGTACGACTTCGCGCAGAGGAAGTCTGCCAAGCAGCTCGCCGCGAAGACGTCGAATGGAATGCCGGGAATGCCGGGAATGTCGTTGGCTGGCCAGGCTAAAGCGAGGACACCGATGCAGAGACCGGCTAAAACGGACGCGGCCGCTGCAAAGTCACTTGTCGCTGTCAAACCTTTGACAGCCGCTAAAACAGCTGCCCCATCTAAAGTGTTCGCCCCAGCTAAAGTGGCCACCCCGGCTAAAGTGGCTGCCCCAGCTAAATTGGCCACTCCAGCTAAATTGACTACCTCGGGTGAAACGGCAGTCATCACTAAGTCAGGAGCTCCAGCTGTGCCGCCTAAGTTGAAGCAACTTGAAGCAGCGATTCCACCAAAATTAGCAGTAGTTCTTGGGAAATCCCCGGCCGTTCCTGTTCAATCAGCGGCAACAGTTCCTGCCAAATCAGCAATCGTTTCTCCAAAAGTTCCTTATCTGGCAGTAGAGCCTGTCCCGGCTAAATCCGCATCAGTTCCTGTGAAATCAGCAGCCGTTCAAACTAAGCACACAGCAGTTCATGTGAAATTAGCAAATGTTGCAGCTGAAACTGCACCGGTTCTTGCAAACCCAGACATATTTGCTGCCAAGTCGGCAAAGGTGCCAGCTAAGAGCTAAAGGTGCCAAGGTAGTTCCTGCAAGACAGTTCTTACCAAGGCAGTTCCTGCCAAGGCAGTTCCTGCCAAGACAGCTCTTGCCAAGGCAGTTCCTGCCAAGACAGCTCTTGCCAAGGCAGTTCCTGCCAAGACAGCTCTTGCCAAGGCCGTTCCTGCCAAGACAGCTCTTGCCAAGGCAGTTCCAGGCGGCTGGCCGCAAAGAGGATCGCTGAAAGAACACGAGAATTGATTGTTTCTTTTTTTTTAAGGAGGAGACGAGAAATTAAATTGGTTTCATTGTTTCTATTTCCAGGTAATTTTGAACTTTATTAAATGCACCTGTTGTGGATTTCAACTTGAATTGAATTGAACCAAATTTTGTTTTACAATCAACTATAAAAGTGATACTAGCCCAAACACAATAGCTTTGGACACTACAGGAAATAAAAGAAAGCTTTCAAATGAAGTAAAATTTTTTTTACGTTATACTAGATCTGCCTAAAACTTGTCCGTGACAAGAAAACTATGATCACTATGAAAAACTATGGTAACAATTTAACACTTGGGTAACTACTGAATATTACAATTACAATTCGCTGTTAGGCCTTTTGGCTGCTTGCTGGGACCGAGATGTTTGAGCCGGGCACAAAGGGGGGACACTGGTCTTCTCAGGCTGGGTTCCATTCGCATGTCAGTCCTGGAATCAGCACCGAACCCTCGGCCTTTTGGCTGCGTGCTGGGACCGAGATGTTTGAGCCGGGCACAAAGGGGGGACATTGGTCTTCTCAGGCTGGGTTCCATTCGCATGTCAGTCCTGGATCCAGCACCGAACCCTCGGCCTTTTGGCTGCGTGCTGGGACCGAGATGTTTGAGCCGGGCACAAAGGGGGGACATTGGTCTTCTCAGGCTGGGTTCCATTCGTATGTCAGTCCTGGAATCAGCACCGAACCCTCGGCCTTTTGGCTGCGTGCTGGGACCGAGATGTTTGAGCCGGGCACAAAGGGGGGACATTGGTCTTCTCAGGCTGGGTTCCATTCGCATGTCAGTCCTGGAATCAGCACCGAACCCTCGACCTTGTGGCTGCGTGCTGGAACCGAGATTTTTGAGCCGGGCACAAAGGGAGGACACTGGTCTTCTCAGGCTGGGTTCCATTCGCATGTCAGTCCTGGAATCAGCACCGAACCCTCGACCTTTTGGCTGCGTGCTGGAACCGAGATTTTTGAGCCTGGCACAAAGGGAACAACGGCGCCAGTGTTGCCAGACTGCTGAAGTTCAATTTCCCACTCTTCTAGTTATAAATTCCCATATTTTCATCAAAATTCCCACATCCCCTACTCTCAGCAGCGCACTTGTTAAACAGTGTCATATACGCAGGGTCGGACTGGCTACCTAAGGGCCCCGGCGGCGACGAGGAGGTTCTAAGGGCCCCAGAATATAATCCATTCAAATGGTCATCGCTATTTATTATTTTTCGGTTCAATAAAACTCAAAAAGTTCATTCCCTATTTATAAAGCGATGACTAGGTCATCGCCTATTTGGGGGGCCCCTGCGGTTGGAAAACTGATGCCCCCTCATGGCCAAATAGCTCGGGGCCCGGGCGGCAGTCGCCGCACCGCAAATACGGACACGGTACCCATACCTACCTGTTTAATTTTCCTTCTTTGCATCTCATGTAGTTAAGATTATTTACGAATTGATTTTGTTATTTAATTCATGCGAGTTTAATATGGTAATTCCAAGCCAAGAACTTTATAACGGGAAGAGGCACAGCTCTTAAAATTTGAAAGATATAATTTAGAAAACACTATTCAAGTAGGTACTGCTTTGCTATCATAAAAAAAAAGTATCTTACTTGGTATAGCTCCACATTTCTTATAAGTTATAACTACATACTTTAGATTAATATGAATATTATACTGAGGATCACAGCTACGGTCATACAACTTCATGTTACCGGCTATTAATGGAAGAGGCACAGCTCTCATGATCGTTTATAGAAAACACAAGATTGTGTTACCAATTTTGGTAACATGCTTAGCCATCAGGCAAGTTCCACATGTCCTATAACTATACGTACTTTAGTATAATATTGGATCGACGCTATTGTAATTTGTAAACAACATCATTTTACCTGGTATCAATTGAAAAATAAAAGTACAAGCATCAAAATTCCCTTTCTCCCACAAAGCAATTTTCCCCCCATAAAAACGGGAATTTTCCCACGGTCTGGCAACACTGAACGGCGCCAGAAAAGACGCTGCTATGGTGTAGATAGTTTAGACTTTAGGGGGGAAAATTATAAATATTTTAATGTTCTCTACAGTGCAGAGAACCCAGGAAGTCAAGTTTTATTGAACTGCAATGTTTTACAATAATAAGGGCTAGCACAATAGTAGCAATTTCAAGGATTATACAACCGTTGATTCTATGCAAGTTTGAACAATTCCGACAATGGTGCGGCTTTGCTGACACACGACAACAATGTTCTACCCGGCTCCTCGGTTTTAGGAAATCATGAGATTCGAAGATACCAGGGTCTAAACATTGGTTCCCAGGTTTTCCTCTCGATATTAGTTCCCAGGAATGTATTATATAGTAGATAACGTGGCATAACACAGTATGGTCAGTAGCCGCGTTAGCTGTGATGGGCATGGTTGTTTTCGTGGCGTCACCTCATCCTGGACATTGTCAGCAAAATTAGTTCCGTGGCCTCTGGTGCCTGTGTCGAGTCTTGATCGATCGATCGATCGATGGGTTGTATTGTGTGTGAAGTTATTGCAAAAGTGTGATTAATTTATTTCAAAAATAGGAGCGGTTCAAGGAAACTGAGTGGGTCAGGTCAACAAGTTGGAAAAACACAGCAGAGCAGAAAGCGAAAAATGCAGATCTTATAGAAAAGTACCAACGATTGGCCATAATGCAAATTGAGAGCGATTCTTTGAATAAGTTAGAGATTAATGACACACTGTAGTGCGAACCTGTAGCCTCTAGTGCGTTGTCAAGACAGCACATCGGCATCGCATTTGTTGCTTTTTTCAGCTCTGCCTGTCATCGACTGGTAAATATTAAAACTTTAAAACATGTTCTCTTTTAATCTTATTTAAATTACGAAAGCTCGTAATTGGCTAGTACATAATAATAAAAAATTTAAAACATGTTGACTGTAAGATTTCTTCCAGTTCGTATTTCTTAAAATACATATAATGTACCTACTACATTTCGTGGGAGGGGGGGGGGGGGCGCCGTAATAATACTAGTCTAGGGGCGCCAATGGTATAAATCGGGCACCGATGCTCGTCGTAACAGAATCCATTCAAACAAAGGAGTGAAACCAGAACGTACAACTAGCCAGCTCCCCAAATATAATAAAACCAATCCAATTCAGCAAATTGCAACACGAACTTATAGCTGGCGCCGAGTGGCCTGGAATTCTGCGCCTCATATTATCTGCATCCATTAGGAAAGATAATTACTTGAATGTTTATGCGTTATAATGAGAGTTAAAAATATATTATTATGAAATAATGTTGTTTAATTACTACACGTATGTACATAAAAATTGCGAGGTTTGCACTTGTGGTGCATTCTTCCAACTTACCATCTGATTTTATATATGTATTACATTTTAAAAGTATTCTTTGAACTCGCTGTCACGCTATAAAATACATTTTCTATAAAGTTTTTTTTTTAGTTCCTATTTAAACTTGGATAAGGAAAGTTACACATTTATCTCGGGAGATTGTTGTAGAGCTCACATCCTGAGTCTAGCTGGGAAATTGTAGTCCTCTTTTTAGTTTCTTCGTGTTTATAGAAATATTTTGGCTCCGTCTTGTTTCGTGAGAATGGACTTTTGAGGTTGTGTGAAGCTCTTCAATATGTGACTTGATAAAAATAAGCAGTTTATGTACAAACATGGCATTGTCCTGAGCCCTAGAATGTTTAAACTTGATCTACATATGATTCTCTTTTTGGTATGAGCATTATATTTCGTATGGCCCGTTTTTGGATCATGAAAACGTCCTGGTGGTTTGCTGAATTCCCCCAGAATATGATGGCGTACCCCAATCTTGACTGGAAGAGTCCATAGTACACTTTTAATAACCGTCTCTATTGTAGATATATAGATTGCATGATTCTAATTGCATTACATACGCATGATAATTTTGATCTGAGTTACTCAACATGTTGTTTCATATTTAATTTTTAGTCTAGGAATTTGATTGGGCATTAACTGTTATTTCTGAGTATTTTATATTTTTAGTGCACAAACTGTAACAGTAAGTGTAACAGTAGACAAACTGTTTAATAGAAGATCATATTTCTGTACACTGGTTAATAACTTATGCCTTGATTAAGCTATAAATAGGAGTCGTAGCGAAACGTAGGCAAAATAAATCGAAAATTAACTAGGTATACCTAAACTACGTAGCATTAACCGTTAAAATGAATTCAAAACCTTTTGGCTACATTAGCTGAATATTTATACGTCATCAACGACCTCCCACCAAATACCCCAAATAAAATTCCCTTTTGGGAATACGAAAAATCAGGGCTAAATATTATGGGGTAAATTTGGGGTAGCATAACCCCTTCTTTTCCGAACCCTATATATTTTAACCCCGCTCTGTGGATCCAGCCCTGGGGGGGAGGGGGGGGGGGAAGAGTTGATCGAAATTTTGATTTTTGGAATTTTAAATCGGGGTGATTTGAGCCCATTGTGTGTTTCGTTAATTTCGTTAATTCGAGCAGCCCATACTTTGGGGTAGTTGACCACCCTGATCACGATGGGCTACTCAGATGTCATGCAACTTTAATACTTTGGCGACTATGTAAATTTTTTATTTAAATTCGCGAATAACTCCCCCCGTTTTGATAACAAGAAACAAGGGTGTGCATTGGACTCCCCACGCCTTTTTACCCCTATTGACACATTTTCTTGCAGGGTTTGGAACCGGTTGGAATACGGTTCCGGTTCCGGTTCCGGTCCAACAAATTTGATCTCAAAGGGTTCGGGTTCCGGTTCAGGTTCCTAAGTCATTTCGGTTCCTGCGGAACCGAAACTTCAAACGGTTCCAAAAGGTTCCAAACGGTTCCATATTTTTATGCACTCTAAAAAAAAAAAAAAATCCTCTACATACTTTCTTTGGTTCAGAGAGTGCTTTTTTGACACTATTTTTTCACTTCGAGAACATTTTCGCAGTGATTGGGATTTAAAAAAGCACATTGCTATATTGCTGTGCTCTTGATATGTTTGGTAGGTATATATTCATCATTCTTAAATAATTACTATTTTCACAATTCATTATTGGTCAAGCACAAAATACTTCCCTATTTTATTACTCTTGGACCAACAATTTTTCATGCAATGACTCCTTTTGAACATGCTGTTTCGGCCGTGTGTCAGAGTGATCAATCAAAGATGTCGGGAGTCTGCAGCTTCACTATGTATGTGTCGTGAATTCTGAATTCGAAACTGTGTTTTGTGAATTCTGAAGATTCGTCCACACTTTGACCACCCTGAACACGATGGGCTACTTCAGATTTTGATCGTTCTTAAAATAATAATATAAATACAAAAAGAACATGTTTGTAAATAGATGGAAGAAAGGCGAAGTTGGAAAAACGAGCTATCGAACTGGGAAGTTATTGCCGCTAAGGTGCTCTACCATCTGAGCTATCCGGGCACACATTCTCCCGCTTTGCTGGGTGGGATAAGGGGACCTCCTGATTGCCGGTCAGGTGCTCTACCATCTGAGCTATCCGGGCACACATTCTCCCGCTTTGCTGGGTGGGATAAGGGGACCTCCTGATTGCCGGTCAGGTGCTCTACCATCTGAGCTATCCGGGCACACATTCTCCCGCTTTGCTGGGTGGGATAAGGGGACCTCCTGATTGCCGGTCAGGTGCTCTACCATCTGAGCTATCCGGGCACACATTCTCCCGCTTTGCTGGGTGGGATATGGGGACCTCCTGATTGCCGGTCAGGTGCTCTCCCATCTGAGCTATCCAGGCACACATTCTCCCGCTTTGCTGGGTGGGATATGGGGACCTCCTGATTGCCGGTCAGGTGCTCTCCCATCTGAGCTATCCGGGCACACATTCTCCCCCTTTGCTGGGTGGGATAAGGGGGACCTCCTGATTGCCGGTCAGGTGCTCTACCATCTGAGCTATCCAGGCACACATTCTCCCCCTTTTCTGGGTGGGGTAAGGGAACCTCTGGGATCAAGTTTGTAAAAAAATGTCAAATCTGGACAATGTTTATAAAGGAAGGTAATCAAATAACCTAGGTAATTATATACAAATAGTAAATACTCAATAAATCTAACTATGGTACACAGAATTATATTTTCGCACTCAATTCATGTCAGTACACATTTGTCAATAATTCACCGTACGAACGTTCGTACAGGTCTGCACCGTTCCACGTCAACCGAAACGCATCGACTAATTCAAACAAGGTTGGCACAATTTAAGTTAGTTCGGCGTCCGCTCGATTGCAAACAACCGCGAATGCCGTCACTAGAAAAGAGAGTCGTCATCGAACCGATTACGTCGACATTTCGTTTCGTGTATTGCCGTGCGGCTTTCCGTTTAAATACTTACATAGAAAATCGCATTTGCACTTTCATCATTAATACACAGGTAAAGTACAGCTTCACCATGTTCTCACTTAGTTGTTAAATACTTTATACAATTTACACAATATACATTTTAGGCCAGTGTGCCAATTTTAATAATATTAACAAGTATAACTATATATAATAATATAATATTGTATATCCTACATAATATCATCATAACATGAACTGCTGAGTATTTTTTTTTAATAGATCACAAAGTAAATGTTTTTATATAATTATGTAATATAGTAATATACAATAATTGGAAAATTCTTCGTTTGACAAAAAAAATGTCTCGTATGAAAACGATATAGAAACGTAAAAAGGAACGCGTGTAAATACTAAGAAATCGTCGGAACTAGAGAGTAACGTTTCTGCGGCCGCGTAGTTTTCGTCTTCCGGAGTTTCGCGAGGAATGTCAGTCCGTGTGTCAATCTTCTCCGTAGATTATCTTCTTCCTGGATGCCAAACAGACAAGAAACAAACAGTGGTACAAACGTCGTCTGTTTCGTTTCGAAAAAAGGCTTCTTCCGACTTTCGCAGACGCTGCAAAGTTTGCCGACGTCGCTCCGATGGCTCTCTCGCTGATCTCCGGAGAGAAACCGTCGCGTAGGCTGTTACAGAAAATTCCCTTTCGGTTTTCGAGGCCGGACTTTGCTGGGTACGAATACGCTTTTCTCAAAACGAGACTTAAAATGCCGGTCGGCAAAACTGCGATTAAATTTTCGCAGCCAAAACATTCGAAGGAATTCGTCGGCTGTGTCGCCTCAGTCGAGAAAAGACGTATAAAATAACAACAGAGCAAGAAAGACGGGCACAGCACAAAGCAGAATGCAGCAGATTTACATCGAGTGTTTTTCCGAGCAAATATGTTCGACACGGAGTTTTTAAAGCATGCTCCTCTCGGTATTATATATTTTTTATTTTTGTTTTCGCTTGTTTTGCTTCACAAACAACCACTGGGTACCGATAACTTTCCGTCAAGAAGACGACTCGATTTCCATGCGCTCAGGTTGTTGTAGCCATTATTGATCTCGATTTCCATGCGCTCAGGTTGTTGTAGCCATTATTGATCTCGATTTCCATGCGCTCAGGTTGTTGTAGCCATTATTGATTTGGCAACCGATTTTCCGGAATGGAAAGGCGATGGAGTACGCTCGCTTGTTTGTGGGGAGCGAAACAAGCGATTATAAGGAATTCCTGCTCTGCGATTAAGAAACTGTGATTTTGCCGATTTCGGTTTCAAAGTTTCCCTTATGACGACGAATATGTCAACAAACTCTTTTTTTACAGAAAAAGTATCAGTGACAGCCCAAAAAAAAAAAGCTAGCACCTAGGTGACTTATCAGGTTTCAATTAATGTAAGAAGCAGTTTCGGGTTATGATTAGATTTGCTGAAAACTTAAAAAGTTCTTCGAACACTTTTTAGAATTAGTTTTATTCCTTATTTTCAGCTAGCCTACTCCTAGTGTGAGTACTTTATTTGAAAGCCTGCATAATTACCTAGGTTTCTAGCTATTTGATTTTTGACGTGTAAAAAAAATTATTTATTCAATATTTGAACGTCCAGGGATTTCCCCCGCACCTTAAATTGGGGGAAAATCCCTAGTTAGCTAGTGCCCTAGTGCTATTATCCTGGCTTTAAAATAAAGTATGAGTAATTTTCGTGTTATGATAAGGGTTGTTGAAAATTCTGCATAACTGCAAAAAAATTTATTTTAAAATGTGTTGGAAGTTTTTAATGAAATTTCAGCACGCTTATTCTTAACACAAAATTGATTCTTACATTATTTTAAAGCTTGAATAAATAACTACGACACATTTTGTTTAGGGCTGTCCCTAAAAAAGTTTGTATGTAAAAAAATACTTTGTAGATATTTGTAGGCCAAGGGCCCCCCCCCCCCCCCCCACCTAAATTACTTTGACAACGTTATGAGTTTCATCAATCAGATCCGATAGCGGCAAAATGGACAGTAAAATCAATCGCTACGCTGGTAAGCAAGTCGAGAAGCCCAAACCAGACGCAGACGTAGACACCAAGAGTAAGGCACGAGAGGGAGCAGAAACAATTGCGTGTCGAATCACAGAAAGAAAACCACGGAAACGCAAGCAGAAAATCGGGACGTGCACAAAATCTCCAGTCTTGCTATCGTTTGAAAAGATGGAATCTTTTGAACTGTTGTCATAAAAGTCCTTTATAAGAAAAGCTTTAGTAGGATTAACATTAAGATTCAGCAGTCATTACTGATTGAATGGCTCCCCACAACAAGATAAGAATGTACAATAATCCATCCAATTTGCTTGGAACCAATTTTCATTGTAATATATTTCTCGGTAAAATCAATGAGAGTTTTAAACAGCTTTCCTTGATATTTATTTAAAACATTGGCTTTAGCACTGACAATGTTTTTGCGGTTGGAGCTTTTCAATTACAAAATTCACTTGCAGCAAACGACTTCATGGTTATAAAAGTTTAAGCGGTTTTTGTCAGCCAAACAGGATAAAACATTAGCAAGCAAGCTTTTGTTATAGAAAATGCAAGACAGAGTGGAATAGAAAAGTAAATAACTTGATCCAAAGTTTGACCACGTCAATGATTTCGCTTGCGCTCCGTTTAACAACAATCATGATAACAATGAGAGAATGTTGCTAAAACAGGAAATGTAACAAATCGAACTGCACACAGGACAGAGAAAAGAGTTAACGATTCACCAGCTAAAAAACATAGCGCAACAATAAAGAGTAACAGGGACACCCACTTTTAACAACCGGTTAAGAGTTTAACCGTCCGTTTAGTAGAATATTGCCGATTGCAATGTGATGGCATAATTAGTGCCACTTGCTCAACAGCTGGTTAAAAAAAAACGTTCTTTAAATCGTTCTACAGCCAATCAGACGAATTGACCGCCAGTTAACGGACTGTTAATTCCTTAACCAGCCGGGGCTTGGAAGATAACGGACTGTTTAAATCATAATCGGACGTTGAAATGCTTACAAGTGAGCCCTGATCCATACCAAAGGCCGGACACCAAACTAAGTCTCGTGCTGGCCTTTAAGTGCGCAAAGTTGCAAGGCTAGACCGGCTAGAACTAGAACCAGTCGCTCGGACGTCTTGGACTTCGCATCGAGTTTCGTAGACGTGAGACGAAAGGACGCAGAAACGTCAACGCTGTGCACGCTTCAAGTACTTTGTGTATTACTTCCGCTAGATTGCTTAGTACCTATGAATTTGTGAAATGAGTCGAGTTAATCTCTTAGAAAGCAAAAATTAAGGGGATGAGGAATAATTTGATGCAGAAAGCTCGTTGAATCTTTTTTTTTCCCGGAGACATTTAACTCAAATATTTATCTTTCCTTTTTGAAATGTTATAAACCTGTACGTAATGTAAATTTTGCAGCATATGAAATTAGGTTTTGGAAGTAGCTACAAAATCCTTGATTAACTAAGACATAAAATAAAATTTAAGGCTTAATAATTAATTTAAATTACGAAATTTGAGTTGCCGGGTAAGGATTCATGAAGCTGTCTTTACAGCTGTCAATGTCAGTGTCACGTTGTCATCAACATTGGCTCTGCCACCCATCAGAAACTCCATGGCAGAGTTGCAAACATGATGTCATGCACATCCAGAGTCACTGATTGGTGCAGCGCCAATGTTGATGACATCGTGTAACTGACATTGCCAGCCGTAAACCCAGATTTACTTTTCAATCAATTGATTCTTAAATTACTGCATTTGAAGAATGACAAAGTTTGTTCAAAGGTTGGTTGAGCTGACACTATTGTTTGGTTAACGGCATTCTCAAGTAATCACATTGAAACCCTTCCGATCCAAGACATCCGAACGCTGGCCTCGCTAAACAAGTTAGTACCGAGTATTTGTACAGCGTTAACATACACACAGCAAAATAATATCGCTCGTAAAACCAGGCTCGACAAAGCCTTAGGAAAACTGTCCCGGTTCGACGATCACTTTGCTCAAAACAACCGCCCAAACGCGGCAACTTTCTCGGAGAATCCACGACGTTCGTCGTAAGTCCTCGCGTTTGTCCTCGTCGCGAAAACTTAGAAACGTAACTCGTTACAAACTTAGGACCGATGAGCACCCAATGAAATGTTTCACTTGTCGACTCGTTTTAGAGTTCTCAAAAATACCTCACTACAACAGATTGCTTTCCGAACGGGAAAAGTCGACACCGTTTTCCCATTTTCCCCTTTTGATTATTTGACTAGAAACTCGTCGAGAGCTCTTTGACCCGAGGCTGGGACTTTCACGTGCGAAGGGCGATTGTGGAACATCAGCGCGGTGTAACTATGATTTCAACAACAAGGATCTTACCAACCAGAACCGATTTAAGGGCTCAACGTCGAAGTTACGATAAAAGATCTAACCGGCGTTTATGGCTGCAAGAGAGTTCAACGTTCGTGTCCTGAAGCCTCATTTCCGTTTACAAAGGAGAGAGTGTCAAGAATCGTTGGGAAAAAACATTGAAACTCAACATTTACCTTTTTCAAGACGAGGAAAATGTTGGTTTTCAAATGATCCATCTCAAACATAGCAGAGGAAGGTAAAATAATTCCTACCAAACGCTTCCGTTTCGAAGAATGGGTATAAACAAAGGACCAAAGCGAGATTCTGAAAATCACAACTCTTTCTATCCTTCCACCCCCCCCCCCCCCCTTTGCAAATGCATTCTTGCTAGACACTGCCCCCTTTATAGAGGTTAGGTTTAGGTCTAGAAATGTATCCATAGCCTAGAGCCCATTTTACATGGCAATTGATTTTCAAATTTATCATATCTACCTCAATGTCATCATTTAAATGCAAAATATGAAGACATACAGCTGGCAATTGGCAGTGCTTCTGTCACAACCTTACGTGTTTTTCATCACATTTTTCCATAGGACTGTGTAAATACCATAGTACATTTTCGTGATAGATACTATCAAAGATGCCATGACAGATATTATGAAAATCGATCACCAAGTACCTATGACGGGCTTAAGTCTTAACACCAA
The DNA here is from genome assembly GCA_921293005.1 of Nemoura dubitans. Taxonomy (NCBI): domain Eukaryota; kingdom Metazoa; phylum Arthropoda; class Insecta; order Plecoptera; family Nemouridae; genus Nemoura; species Nemoura dubitans. The sequence continues at coordinate 13,105,210 of OV121078.1, read as the reverse complement.
GATCTGGACCCAACACATTCGACACACTGGAATTCTCTCCTCTGTATTTGCAAACTGGAAAGTCCCTATCCTCCTTTAACCCAGAAAGTCCCTATCCCCCTTCGACCGTGGAAAGTCCCTATCCTCCTTTTACGCAGAAAGTCCCTATCCCCGTTCGACGTGGAAAGTCCCTATCCCCCTTCGACCGTGGAAAGTCCCTATCCCCTTCGACCGTGGAAAGTCCCTATCCCCCTTCGACGTGGAAAGTCCCCGCCTCGTTGCACTAGAGCACACAGGCAGAGAACACGCCCATCATGCGTCAGCCTATGTCGCCCCCGCCCCCCTGCCCCCCGCCGCCCCCCTGCCCCCCGTTGGCGGCGTTGTAGATGGCGGCGCGGTAGCTGTACCTGTTGGCGACCGTCGGCGCGGGGGCGTTCGGTGAAGGGGCGGTGACGGCCGTCACGGGCGTCGTGCGGCTGTCAACAGACAAAGGGGTTAGCCAACAGACAAAGGGGTTAGCTAACAGACAAAGGGGTTAGCCAAGAGACAAAGGGGTTAGCTAACAGACAAAGGGGTTAGCCAACAGACAAAGGGGTTAGCCAACAGACAAAGGGGTTAGCCAACAGACAAAGGGGTTAGCCAACAGACAAAGGGGTTAGCCAACAGACAAAGGGGTTGGCCAAGAGACAAAGGGGTTGGCCAAGAGACAAAGGGGTTGGCCAAGAGACAAAGGGGTAGGTTTAGTCATTGCACAGGTACAGGTTCAATCAATTGGTAGGAATGCTCACAAAGTTTGTTTTAATGAAGCTAGAAATTAGAGTACGTCTACCAGCATATACCAAGCGCGATGTAAAATCCTCGAGCGTAATCTTTTGGGGAACAAGCTCCGTTCTCGGTTCTGCAAATGTCTTGGGGGCGCTTTCATCACCAGCCCTGAGACTCGTGCCTATAGTTCACCTCGGCCTGAACACACTCAGAAGGGGTCTCTGGTTTCCCCGAATGTTCTGGGCATTATAGCAGGATTATGCACCACTTATAGAGTTTTCTTATTTTTACGTTTGATCAAAACTTCCACAGTATAAACGAGATGTGGCAGGGGCCCTCAATTCCGAGGCTCCCAGCATTGCTCGGGTGCCCTAGTCCACAGTCATACAGGTGCACTGTGTTGGCTACTTTACGTGATACCATGTGGGGCCTTTTGGGGGCCAAATTCTGAGCTGTTTTTAGAAAATGCTCGAAGCATAATCTTTTGCTCGGTTTACGTCACTGCGTATACCAGTGCTTTGTTTAACATAAATGTGAGTATATTAACATGGTTATTGATGAGCGTAGCGAGCTCAGCAAAATCATCAATTTCACTACCCCCAAAAAAAAGTCACTTGTGTATGTTTTTTTTTTTTGTGTGTTTGTGCGCGCTCTACAGATCAAACGCCTGATCCGATTTGACTGAAAATTTCCGAGTACCTACCTTTGTTCTCAACTTAGACCCCCTGCGTTTTTGGAAAAGATTGGTGCAGAATATTTTTAAGAAATCAATTTTTACGAATTTTTTTTCAAATTTTTGAATCTCTGTAAATTTAAAAGTTCTTAACATTACTTCACCAAATTTTCTAAACATGTTGACCTTATTGATGAGCGTAGCGAGCGAAGCGAAATCATCAATTTCACTACTGCTAAAAAAAACACTTGGTGTGTGTTTTTTTTTTTTTTTTTTTGTATGTGTGTTTGCTCGCGCTCTACAGGCCAAATGCCTGCTTCGAGTGGGATGAAATTTTCAGGGTGTCTACTTTTGTTCTCAACTTAGACCCCCTGCGTTTTTTAAGAAAATCCTCCACACCCTTCACTTTCAAAGCAGGAAAAAGAGCAAAATTTGACAATTGGGCAAGTTTGGAAAAGTACGGAAATTTATTTAAAAGTGCGTATTTTTTTCAAATGTTCCCAATTTCGATTTGCCTTTAGAAACCATCGAAACCAAATCGAAACATCACACCAGATTTTTCCCAATAAAAACCAACCCAAAAAACCCAATAAAAACCCTTGGGCATGAGTTACATTACATCTATGTATTAACATGCACAATGCTCAATGATCTCAAAATGAGCATATTTCCGCTACCCGACAGCTCGGACAGAAACAAAGAAAGGTCAGAATCGTTTACATTTTCAAGTGATCAGAATTTTTGAGAAAGCATTGGTCCGGCTTGCTGCTCCATGATTTGCATAGGCTTCTCGCCTTAATCTTTTTTGCGCTATATACAAACCGCTACGCTCATTTTCAACGCAACACAAATTGCGTTCGCCCTAGTAAATATTTACCGTGCCTGCAAATCTTAGGTCGGTAGGTCTCTCCAATTGGTGTTTATTAGCATTTTTGTTGTGTTTTTTCGGTACTTTTTCACGCCTGAATCAATTTCCTTCGTCACCTTGGTGACCAAGCTTTGTTGACTTGAAGTTTGTCCAAGGCAATGATTTGACAGATATATCAGAAATAGGTAATTCTCATTTATGGAAGTAATTGAAGTAAATTCGCATAAGATATAAATATAATACCTTTCCCTTATAATAAGAATCCACAGGCGTAATTCACATCTATGTATTATATATGTTCAAATTACTCGATTAGCTCAAAATTAGCACATTTTGTCAATCTGACAGGTTTAGAGAGAAACAAAGGAAGGTCATAATGGTCTAAAATTTGGAGTGATCAGAGTTTTCGAGAGGGCAATGGTGTGGCTTGGTGCTCAATGGTTTTCGTAGGCCTTTGGCCTCCACCGTTTTATCCGCTGTATACAAACCGCTACCTACGTTCATCTTCAACGCAACACAAATTGCGTTCGCGAAGCCCTAGTTTAGAAAATGACTACGCCGTACAGGTCAGGACCGCTTCACTGAAAGACCGCGTTGCTCACCTGGTGGCGACGTTGGCGTTGTTCCTGCGATCCGGCACGGGGGGCGGCACCAGCTGCCTGGGAGGCTCGTTGAGGGGCGGGGAGGGGGAGGGCGACTCGGCCAGATCGGCCGCGTCGGGGAACTGCGACAGTCTCGACCGGAGCAGGTACACGTACGTCTTGTAGCGCTTCAACTGCGGGCACGATTGGCCACGGATTTGGTTACTCATTTGTTTCAGTTTTCAAATGGGTAGAGAATTTCAATGTTTTTGATTATTTTAGTGACATCGATTTATCGGTTTTATCTCATAATCTCATAATCGAATCGATGAATCGTAATCGATTGCCACCCCTACATATAACCAACATGGTGAAATTCCAGTCTATGAGAAGTGAACTGTCCTGGCATTCCTTGTTGCCTATGTTGTTAAACAGTTAAGTTCACTACATACCTTCACCAATTGTTGTGTAATTTTGAGTGTCCTTGCATTCACTAAAATCACTAATTTCAGAGTACATCACAACCTACTCAATTTGAGTATATTTATCGAATTCACTAATTTTAGTGACTTAATGTCCTGACATTATATTACAAACACCAGCCTAGCGATTTTGTAACTTTTACGTTAGGCCGTTGTTGGTTCTATGGATCAAATCTGGGGATCCCTATTGTCGTCCATGTTAATTTTCTTATTTTGAAGCCGAAAATGGCGAAATCAGAGTAAAATAATTGAACTTGAGGTTTTATCAAACGAGCAACTTTGTCTTCCATCTCGAACCAAGCGGTCACCCACCCACCGACTCATCTCGACTCGGTGTTGCTTAACCCACCTCCAAGTGCAGATAGGCGTCCTTCTCGCGATGGTTCTGCACGGCGAGCGCCTTGGAGCCGCGTTCGGGCGGCCGTCTTCGGTGGTCGTCGAGTTCCGCCTCCATCCGAGCCACGCGGTCCTCGTGGTCTCGCAGCTGGTCTCGCTGCAATCCCAGAACGGACCGGCTTAGCGCTCGGCTTTCCGAAGCTTAGCGCTCGGCTTTCCGAAGCTTAGCGCTCGGCTTTCCGAAGCTTAGCGCTCGGCTTTCCGAAGCTTAGCGCTCGGCTTTCTAATTAGCCTAAAGCTGGGTGTTGATCTGACAATGTCAGTGACACGATGTCATCAACATTGGCTCTGCCACCAATCAGAGACACTGGATGTGCATGACGTCATGTTCGCGACTCTGCCACGGAGTCTCTGATTGGTGCAGAGCCAATGTTGATGACGTCGTGTCACTGACATTGCCAGCTGTAAACCCAGCTTGATTGGTGCAGAGCCAATGTTGATGACATCGTGTCACTGACATTGCCAGCTGTAAACCCAGCTTGATTGGTGCAGAGCCAATGTTGATGACATCATGTCACTGACATTGCCAGCTGTAAACCCAGCTTGATTGGTGCAGAGCCAATGTTGATGACATCGTGTCACTGACATTGCCACCTGTAAACCCAGCTTGATTGGTGCAGAGCCAATGTTGATGACATCGTGTCACTGACATTGCCACCTGTAAACCCAGCTTAAAGCATGGTTTAAAACAAACTTCAGTAACTTTATTCCTCACGTTGATTTAACAGTTCACAATGGCAAGTGAATTTCTTATGGCAAGTTAATCAAAATGTCACATAGACAACAATGCCCAGCTATCACAAATTTGCCAAAATGGTAAATCGTTCAACTAGGTTCTACCCAAACGTTGAACGCAAGTTATCCCTCGGTAGTTTTTCGCAGCGCCATTTACGCTAAGATTTCGTTGAGTAATTCGCCCCTGACTTTTATTGTGACGAGATAGTGATCAGACTATCAAGGCCAATTTACAACCAACATAGCCGTTAGCACCTAGACTAGGTTGTTGCAATTGTATACCAGACAACCAAGGAGTGGAATTGTCTTAATCTTAGTCTCCTACCAAAAAATGTCGGCGGTTTTAGAGATAGTTTGAAAAGTTAGTCAGTAAATTGCATAGAGTTATAAATCATGTGTCCACCTGTCATCTGTCTACAAACATGAAGCTAATAAATATACACAAATAAGGTAATGCTAATGTAAACATAGTTCTTCAGTTCTGTTATCTGACTATAATGACAACTTTAATTACTTAAGGCCATTCATTGATGGTTGTTGAGGTTAATTGAATTCAACTTTTTATGGATTTCCAAGAGATATTTCGAGGTTCTGAAATATTCAATTGGTTGTCCAAAGTGTGAGGATTACGTAGATATTTGTTTCGTATCAATCGGATAAAACGGGCGTGGCCTGGAAAGTGTATCCAGTAAGAGGTAAATTCTTAGCTGGAATTTACCCTTAAGTACATCTTTCAATATACCGGCTAAACATGGTTATTTTAAAACACTTGGAAGTAATTGACGAGTGAATCTTGCGAAATGAAAATGGTTCAATTGGTTTTCCGAAGTGTGAAGATTCCGAAAATATAGGTTTCGTCGCGATCCGTGGAAAGGTGTGGCCTGGAAAGTGTATCCAGTGCGAGGTGAAGGAAACGGCTCGACTTCGGAGCTCATTGAACAGACTTAAGGCATGCCCATCAGATTGTGCCAAAATCAACAGTATAAAGCCCAACTTTTTCTTAAATACGGGAGGAAATCAAGCAACAGGTCGTCCAAATGAACCCGATTGGTTTTCCACTGCGTTTTGACGTAATCATAAACAACAAGTTTGGCCCAGTCAAACTTCATGTAACTTACGTTATCAAATTTCTTGAACTCATGTCTACTACCTATATCCTATCTTTAGCACTAGATTTGAAAAAAAAAACTATTTCAAACTGGGTTTTGAATACTAAATAAAAGTCTATATGGTTTCCCGGCGTTTCGTAATATTTACTAGTTACTTTAGTTACTTAACTTAGTCAAGTAAATGCTACGATTCGTTGAATACTTAAGTTTGTTGTAGCTAGTCTTATGGAAACTCATGAGGCAAATTTGATGCTTTTTGCTAAGTGAATGTTAAGTTAACGTCTATGTTTATTGTAGATGGGTCTTAAGAGTGCTAAGAAAGTAATAAGACAGTAATAAGATAGTGAAAAGATAGCAATAAGATAGTGCAGTGACAGTGCTAAGAGGCAAGCGCTACTCACGAGTCCCAGCTTGGAGTGGCTGCACGGAAGCAGTGGCGGCTGGAAGCGCCGCTGGGAGCCGACGGCGCCCTCCAGCGGCGCTGCCGAGAAGCTGGCGCACACCAGGTTGATGGTGTCGATCCACGACTGCAGCTCCTTCGAGTCGCTGGAAGCAGTCAGGTGGCCGTGTTACAAAGGGAAGGCAGCTGTCAGGTGGCCGTGTTACAAAGGGAAGGCAGCTGTCAGGTGGCCGTGTTACAAAGGGAAGGCAGCTGCCAGGTGCCCGTGTTACAAAGGGAAGGCAGCTGTCAGGTGGCCGTGTTACAAAGGGAAGGCAGCTGTCAGGTGCCCATGTTACAAAGGGAAGGCAGCTGTCAGGTGCCCATGTTACAAAGGGAAGGCAGCTGTCAGGTGGCCATGTTACAAAGGGAAGGCAGCTGTCAGGTGCCCGTGTTACAAAGTGAATCGATAAAGAGATGAAGGAGATTCAAATTGATAAAAAGGGTCCGTTACGGACACAGATCCATTCTTTATCTACAACTCCCTCGCTTACTTCAATAGTTTATCTCTTACGGTTTAGTGAAAAAGCACATACTCGTGAGTCTCTGCATTCGCGCCATCTCGCAGCTGCGAGCAGCAGGCAGCGCCGCAGTCTAGCCGCTTAAGGACGGTTTACAATGAACTTAGCTGTAACTTAATTTCCTACGACTGCCAGTCAACGGACAGTTAATTTCATAATCCGCTTGGAATATACAGCCCGGTTAAATATGGTCGGCACTGTTTCTCATCCCGGCTGCCTGGAAGACTTGATCTACCTTCTGGTCTGTGCTGATTTTTGCACCAAATTAAGCAACATTCATCAAGCTTACACTAACTAACTGCGTTCGGAAGAGGTACTCTGTCCTGTGCTGCGATTAAGTAACCCTCATTTTTCCTGTTTTCGGTTACAAAGTTGAGAAATTGTCATGGACAACCATAGGGATTTTATTCGTTAGAACCGATAACGGCATAACATAAGAGTTACAAAATCGGTAGGCTGTTGTCCGTCTGCAGCCGGGAAGATAAAGGTGACATATACCTTCTGGTCCGTGCTCATTTTTACCCGGAGCAAAGCAAAATCAACTTGTTAGCACCAACCAACCTGGTCTGGAAGAGATACCCTGCCCTGGTGCGTCTGCAGCCGGAAATAATACATTTGTTCGGCACCGTTTCTATTCCCGGCTGCCTCAAATTACTATACATTCTCACCTTTGTATGATGCCCAATGCTAACCCAACGAGCCCAACGCTTTTATGTTGGCATTAAAGTTGGTTTACACCAAACAATCTTCTGTGGTAGAGATACTCGGCCTTTGAGCAGATTAAATGCGGCCGGCACCGTTTGCAGTCCCGGATGCCTCAAAGTATATACCTACCTTCTGGTAGGTGCTCATTTTTGCAAGAAATTGAAGCAACAACACCTTGTTTGCACCGACTAACCTGGTCTGGAAGAGGTACCCTGCATTTATGCAGCCGAAACCCGTGCTTATCATTGGAGTTAAATATGACCGGAACCGGTTTTATTCCCGTAAGCCTCAAAATAAGAATTCCTTCTGGTCCATGCTCATTTTTGCAAGAAATTGAAGCAACAACACCTTGTTTGCACCGACTAACCTGGTCTGGAAGAGGTACCCTGCATGTATGCAGCCGAAACCCGTGCTTATCATTGGAGTTAAATATGACCGGAACCGGTTTTATTCCCGTAAGCCTCAAAATAAGAATTCCTTCTGGTCCATGCTCATTTTTGCAAGAAATTGAAGCAACAACACCTTGTTTGCACCGACTAACCTGGTCTGGAAGAGGTACCCTGCATTTATGCAGCCGAAACCCGTGCTTATCATTGGAGTTAAATATGACCGGAACCGGTTTTATTCCCGTAAGCCTCAAAATAAGAATTCCTTCTGGTCCATGCTCATTTTTGCAAGAAATTGAAGCAACAACACCATGTTTGCACCGACTAACCTGGTCTGGAAGAGGTACCCTGCATGTATGCAGCCGAAACCCGTGCTTATCATTGGAGTTAAATATGACCGGAACCGGTTTTATTCCCGTAAGCCTCAAAATAAGAATTCCTTCTGGTCCATGCTCATTTTTGCAAGAAATTGAAGCAACATCACCTTGTTTGCACCGACTAACCTGGTCTGGAAGAGGTACCCTGCATTTATGCAGCCGAAACCCGTGCTTATCATTGGAGTTAAATATGACCGGAACCGGTTTTATTCCCGTAAGCCTCAAAATAAGAATTCCTTCTGGTCCATGCTCATTTTTGCAAGAAATTGAAGCAACATCACCTTGTTTGCACCGACTAACCTCGTCTGGAAGAGGTACCCTGCATTTATGCAGCCGAAACCCGTGCTTATCATTGGAGTTAAATATGACCGGAACCGGTTTTATTCCCGTAAGCCTCATTTTTTAAAGAAATGAAGCAAAATGAACTCGTCAACGCCGACTCACCTGGTCTGGAAGAGGTACTCGGCCCTGGTGCACGTCTGCAGTCGAAACACGTGCTGTTTCTTGTCGTAGTCGCCTGCTTTGGTCGCCAAGCCGTGGTGGATCCGTATCGAGTTGTGCACGTTGTCGGCCATGGCGTTCTTGCGGAAGCCGTGCTCGTCTTTGTGCAGGTAGAGCACCATGTCCCGCAGCGTGCAGTAGAACATCTTCCAGCCGCGCTTGCCGAACACGGCTGCGGTGACGAGAAAAGCGGGGTCAGGTGACGAGAAAAGCGGGGTCAGGTGACGAGAAAAGCGGGGTTAGGTGACGAGAAAAGCGGGGTTAGGTTCTTGTATTCGATTTAGGTTCATGGTATGTTTATATGTTCCACTTCAAAGTCCCATTAATGTTGAAATAAGAATATGGAAACCAAATTGCTCGACGATCTAAAATTATGTCAGAAAACGTATTGTTATTTATTTGCCGAGCTGGAAAAAAAGCATAATTTTAATAACAAAGTTAGTATGTAGTAAGTACCTAGGTAAGCTCAGCTCAGCCTAAACAAAATGTGAGTAAGCCGAGCTAACGGCAGCTTACGCACGAATAAACTAGACCGTTATGCACTGACTTCGACTTCAACAAACGTTGACACAAGTCTTATAAGTTATAAACATATTTGGGGAAGGATCTTTTAAAAAGATCGCGATGTGTGTGCTTCCACTTCCAGTGATCTTAGAACAGCTGATCGAGAACGTTTTTCGTATTTAATTTTGGTACGTTTAGTTTGATCTGGATCTTTATCCACAATTTTTTTAAATATCGTTTTAATGAATCAAAATCGTTTCCCAATGCCTTTAGGTACAGATATGTTTCAGAAGCGCTATCATTAAAAGGAAGTATTATTTTACTTCCATTTTGACTGCTTATTTCGAGACAAGCTAAAACAGAGGCTACGAATCTTCGAATAGTGGTCCCTTTCGGACCAAAATGAACCATTTCCCAGGTTTTATTTCTGAAAACAATGGTTTTTAAAATGAATTTGATATTTTTATAAAACAAATTTGAATTTGAATGCATCTATATAGAAAGAAAAAAAATTGCAAACTTTGATCTTTGAAATTTAAGATCTTTTTTTAAATAAAAGCATGATCTTTATAAAAGATCGATTAGACAACCTAGGTATAGCAAAAAGATTGCAAACTTCGATCTTTTAAATTGAAGAACTTTTTTTGATGACAGTCTCGATCTTTTTAAAAGATCGATTTCAAAACGATCTTCCCAACGATGCTTTTAGCCAGGGTTGGATAGATTAAGATAGGCCCACTAGGCGACCGGGCAAATGCCTAAAGGGCCGGTACGTTCTGGGCCGGTACGTTCTGGGCCGGTACGTTCTGGGCCGATACGTTCTGGGCCGGTACGTTCTGGGCCGGTACGTTCTGGGCCGGTACGTTCTGGGCCGATACGTTCTGGGCCGATACGTTCTGGGCCGATACGTTCTGGGCCGATACGTTCTGGGCCGGTACGTTCTGGGCCGATACGTTCTGGGCCGATACGTTCTGGGCCGATACGTTCTGGGCCGATACGTTCTGGGCCGATACGTTCTGGGCAGGTACGTTTTGGGCCGATACGTCTGGGCCGGTACGTTCTGGGCCGGTACGTTCTGGGCCGATACGTTCTGGGCCGATACGTTCTGGGCCGGTACGTTCTGGGCCGATACGTTCTGGGCCGATACGTTCTGGGCCGGTACGTTCTGGGCCGATACGTTCTGGGCCGATACGTTCTGGGCCGATACGTTCTGGGCCGATACGTTCTGGGCCGATACGTTCTGGGCCGGTACGTTCTGGGCCGATACGTTCTGGGCCGATACGTTCTGGGCCGATACGTTCTGGGCCGATACGTTCTGGGCCGGTACGTTCTGGGCAGGTACGTTTTGGGCCGATACGTTCTGGGCCGGTACGTTCTGGGCCGGTACTTTCTGGGCCGATACGTTCTGGGCCGATACGTTCTGGGCCGGTACGTTCTGGGCCGATACGTTCTGGGCCGATACGTTCTGGGCCGATACGTTCTGGGCCGATACGTTCTGGGCCGATACGTTCTGGGCCGATACGTTCTGGGCCGGTACGTTCTGGGCCGATACGTTCTTGGCCGATACGTTCTGGGCCGGTACATTCTGGGCCGGTACGTTCTGGGCCGATACGTTCTGGGCCGGTACGTTCTGGGCCGATACGTTCTGGGCCGGTACGTTCTGGGCCGATACGTTCTGGGCCGATACGTTCTGGGCCGATACGTTCTGGGCCGGTACGTTCTGGGCCGATACGTTCTGGGCCGATACGTTCTGGGCCGGTACGTTCTGGGCCGGTACGTTCTGGGCCGATACGGTCTGGGCCGATACGTTCTGGGCCGATACGTTCTGGGCCGGTACGTTCTGGGCCGGTACGTTCTGGGCCGGTACGTTCTGGGCCGGTCGACAGGCTGAGGGCCGCCCTCGTGGGCCGAGACACAAAAAACAAACAATGAATGGACAGGTCGCACACATGAGTGACGTTTTTTTTAGGGAACGGCTTTCGGATAAGCGGGTTACTTTTTTATAGCGAATGGATTTTCTTGTGGGCGGACTTTTTTCTGAAATGCCCCTCTCCCCTATCCAACCCCTATCCCCTATCCCCTATCCCCTATCCAACCCCTATCCCCTATCCAACCCCTATCCCCTATCCCCTATCCAACCCCTATCCCCTATCCAACCCCTATCCCCTATCCCCTATCCAACCCCTATCCCCTATCCAACCCCTATCCCCTATCCAACCCCTATCCCCCATCCAACCCCTATCCCCCATCCAACCCCTATCCCCTATCCAACCCCTCTCCCCTATCCAACCCCTCTCCCCTATCCAACCGTGCAGCACTCACTCTTCTTGCCGTTGGCGTCAATGCAGCACTTGCGCATGACGTAGCCCTTCTTGTGCTCGACGGCCGCGGCCGCGTTGGGCACGTCCAGGAACGGGTTCGTGCCGTGCGTCTGCGGCTCGTGCGCCTTCGAAGCCAACGCCAGGTTGCACTCGTCCCCCTCGTCGTCTCTGTGCACAACCACGGGCAAAGGTTCGGTTAGATACGGTTAGCTGGGTTTAGGCAATAACTATGTTTGGTGGTCCAGTTTGTAGCAAGACGCAATGTAGTCAAGGCCGATTCACAATTGGTTATAAGGTTTAAGGATTAGTGATTAGTGTTTAGCAATAAGGTTTAACAGAAATGAAATATACGATTTGCGTGTTACCGTTCACAGTTGGGTCATAGTGCTTCAAACGGTTTTTAGGTTTAGTTATAATGTCTAAGAAATGAAATAATTTCATTTCTTAGACCTTAAACATTGACCGGCTCATGGCCGACCAATCAAAAGCAAGCAAAAGTAACTATTCATCTGGCAAGGCAAACAAACGACCGGAAATCTGCCGCATCTGCGAACTTTGGATCGGTATTTAAATATGATTTTGAGACTTTAGAAGAGATTGTAAGTGTAAATATATATACAATATGGGCAGCAGAGAAGATTCGTCACGAGGTTATGTCGCATTGGATGTACAGATGAGTTCCACATAATTATGTGTTTGTAAAGTACAGATGGTGTATTTTGACGTTTGAATTTTAGTAAACAAATTGTCCATGGCAACCGGGTTATATAGTCAAGAACCACTGTTGTTAGGGGCATTAGAAACAGCTAATGTGAATCGCAATGAGATGTTAAACCTAAAACCTTATACAAGAATCACTAATCCTTAAACCTTATGACCAATTGTGAATCGGCCTTTATTAACTAGATTTCGGTTTTCGTTGTGACGTCATCATAGGCAATCTTGCAGCCAATGAAATATAGCCTGGACAAACAAACGCAAGAAATCTTGTAATCATCTAGATTTCGTGGACAACCAAACAGTACTAATGTCGGTGACACGATCAAAGTGTTTCGAAAACACTTCCAATTGATTTGCTGGTGGAAGCGATGTGAGAGCCTAAAATCACCTCTGTTTACGAACAGATGAGCAGCCCAACTACGTCACTGGCAAAAAAAACATGGCTGCTGACAACTAACCTCAAAATCTCAAAATCATTTTTGGGTTAGTTAATTATATGTCTGCAGAAAGTTTGAAAAATTACCGAAATGTAATTCTATGTATGTTTCTCCGTCAAACTGCATATAAATTTCACTATCATTGACCATCAAAATTACAGGTCATTTCCCATTTCATATTTTTTCCCGCCACATCACCTCCGCCTGTGCTCGGTGAGCAAAGGCTAGAAGCACGGCACGGCACGGTTTCACATCAACAAAATATTTAGCCACGCCCATTGATGTGCCGAGTTTACGAACAACTTCTCGGCTTTCGGTGGATTAGAAGGCGTTTACGAACACACTGGATGTCATCAACATTGGCTCTGCACCAATCAGAGACTCCATGATCGTTAAGTAAGATGCAAATCCACTCGGATTCTGAAGGTGGAATGACCACCTTGGCCATCGAATATCTACCAAACAATTGTTTACAGGCAAACTGTTAGTGACTGCCCCACCAAAATAGCTCACCTCCTGGGTAAAGTATCACGCATTCAAATTACATATGAGTAAGTTTTGTGCTATGATTACGTCCAATTATGGTTGAAATGGAAACAAAAACTTCCCATAGTTACAGGCATTATTTAGCCAAACTAATAATAGCACATAAATTATTCTTACTTAAATGAAAAGCCTTATAGGTATATATTACGTAAAAACTTAAAAAGTGAGCTATTTTGGTGGGTCTGTCACTAGTAGCTGGCCTGTAAACACTTGTTTGGTAGATATTTGTTGGCCAAAGTGACCATTCCACCTTAACTATCAGCTGGTGCAACCCAACGAACCCATTAGCGCTCCCAAACACGGTAAAGGTGGACTCACAGCGCCCACTCCAGGGGGTACGACTTGATGGCCTGGTACAGCAGTTTGAGCACGTCTCGGGGGAAGTTCTCCCCGTCGTTCAGCTCCGAGAGGTTCTCCACGAACTCGGAGCACGTCATCTTGCGTCCGATGTTCTGTCCGTGCAGATCGGTGTTGAGCAGCATGATGGCACATGTCAGAGTGTGGACCGCGTCTGCCAACCAAGGGACGCTACGTTAGCGCTCATTTCGCAGTACCTAATAATGGTTTCATTTGTCCAGATTGAAAGTACATTTGAAGTCATTTGAGTTCATTTCTAGTTTTGAAGTACTGGGAATGTATTACACTACTCTATTCCAAGTTGTTTAAAATACAAATAAAATACACATAGGTACATCTTAGCTTTAGATTGTTTTGCAAAGAAGTGCATAGCAAAAAAACATTGACTAAATATGTATGAAAGAAGCCCAATGTACGCAGGGAAAAACTATTTAGATATTCACCCTGCTGATCTAAAAAGTTGCATTCGAATAAAGTATGAGTACTTTTGTTTTTTAATATTTGTTGAATTTCGTTTTATAATTAGATATGCTGATAATGTATTAAAAAAGGTTTGAAGTATTTCAAAATTTTCAGCAAGCCTAATCATAACACAAAATCAACACTAATAGTACCTGAAAGCCTTATTAATTGCCAAGCGCACGAGCTATTTTGTTTTGGGCCGTCACTGACAGTTTGTCTGTAAAAAGTATGTAGATATTTGGAGGCCAAGGGATATTTGTAGGCCCCACCCTGAAGACCAAACAAACAAATAAAAGACGACTGAAATCCAGCCCGTTCCTGATCGCACCGACCTTGAGAGTTGAAGGTCCGAGGGTTGCAGTCGAGATAGCGCTTGGAGAAGTGCACGAGCACCCGTTCGCGTTCCTGCGTCTCTCCCGCCAGCGAGAACTGCTTGAGGAACTTGCGCAGCGCGCCGTCCAGGGTGTCGCGCTCAAAGTTGAAGTAGCGCAGGTATTCGTCCGCCACCGTGCGGCTGAACTCGTTGCTGCGGAAACCAGTCGAAAAGTTGCGGCATTGCGATTAAAGGTTTATACCTCGATCACACTACAGACTTGATCAACATCAACTCTCTGCGCCATCAAAGATGGCGTTGATTGGGTTTCCACAACTCAGTTATCTATTTAATCGTGATGAAATCATTCGGCAATCGTCGTGAACGCTCGTAAAGAGTTCGTGATTATTTCAAAATCCGCCACCGGAAACGTTGCAACATTAACCTGGGAGCGTGTTCCGTGTGCTACGAGCTCGGTGATAAAGTGAGGTTAGATTCGTCACGATTTCCGGTCGTGTTCGTTTCCCGAGCATATTCCGAACTTGTCCGAATGACTTGATCACGATCAAGTAAGGAAACAAGTGTGAACACCAACTGATTTTTGAAACCCAATCAACGCCATATTTGATCGAGTTGGGGACTTGATCACGATCAACTCGTGTAGTGTGAACGAGGCATTAGGCAGAGTCCCGCCGCTAATGCTGGGTGTCTGCGTAGCCACCGAAGTGTCGGTTTCTCTCGCCAGATAGCGCCAGCAGCTCTTCCGGGCGCTTGTTTTCGAAGGTTGCTTAAAGGGGCGATTGCCTTGTCAAATAGGGGAAATCTTGCCTTGGGGCCGACAATTCGGGTTTCATCTGTTTCTGAGGGCTAGATGCTCAACCCAGAGTAAAAGTAGGAGTCAAGTAGTTTGTCATGGCAACCGCCAATAGGATGCCGTGGAATTCATCTGTTTCTGAGGGTTAGATGCTTAACCCCGAGTTGAAAAATATTGTAAAACCGGCCTAAGAGGATATTGGGATTTTGTTTGTTTCTTTGGTTTTTTTTGCGCTTCTACCTATTGGTAATTTAGCGCATTTATTTTTATTATTTTTAAAATTTCGAACTAAAATTATTTGCTCGATATGGGATTTTGGATGGATTTTTAAAAATTCATTATTTTGGATTATTTTTGGACTTGGAAAGGACCAATAGAGTTTCGAAAGCCTAGGTTAAAAAACAATAATTGGCTCTTTTGTTTACGTTTTTGACGTCACTCGAAATTTCACCCTTGATAAAGTAACTAGCATATGTTACGAAACGTTGGGAAACCAGTGAGACTTTTTGTAGCATTCAAATCCCAGTGTGGAATAGTTGCGTTTCAAAACTAGTGCTAAAGACCGGACTGAGAGACATGAGTTTAAGGAACTTAAAAAACGCCAGTGTTTGCGTCGTACGCGGAGGTTCACGCGGGAACTTCTCCTGGCCGCAAATACTAACACAGAGTTTTGGAAAAACAATACACGTGTAGTTGAAGGGTTGTTTGAGGTCAGATGGTGTGTCAGGTTATTACTTTCAAAAATGACAGAGGTGTGCCTTTCAAAAAAAGCGCCTAAAATGTCCTTTTTTCGCCATGAAAAAGTATGAACCATCCGATATCCAGTACGATTCATTATCGGTCTACAGCCGCGTTAGCCTAAGATTACCACAGCCTGGTGGACTTTGAAGTTGAGTATAATTTGACTCTTTTACGATTTGTCAAGTGTAAAATGATTAATAATTGTAATGATAAATAAAGTTTTTAATGGTAATGACAAAAACTTAATCATTTGATTCTATGTGGTACTCTATGATATGAGATCCCCAAAAAGTGGCAAACTCAAATTAATTCGAGTGTATGGTTTTTGCCCCAGATTTGTACATTAGTAATTGTTGGTGTTTGACCTCTGCACTGACCCCTGGCCACGCAGCCTGACTTGTGAATCCAATCGTTTGCTACGTTCGTGAGTTGTATCAAGATGTCAGATGTCCTTCAATGCGAATTATGAAAAAGTAAATTCCGCACCCCGTCTCTGCAACTTCTTTCAAGTGGATGACAAGAGACGAGAGTGACAACTCCAAAATCCCCTACATTAACAGAAGGAAGAAATTGAGGTTCTCAAGCTCATTTCATTTGATCTCACGACAGAAAAGTCCCAGAACACGAGGTCCAGGCTCCTTACTTCTTGCTAAGGTGCCGCGACACGTCCGACTTCTTGAATCCGTCGAGGGCAAACAGCCGCTTGGCGAGTCTGACGGCCGAGGGCAGGTCCACGGCCTTGGGGTGGAAGTGGAAGCTGTGCAAGCTCTCAAGGTCGGAGTCTTCCTCCGACATCGGTGGCGAGACGGAGTCGGGATCGCGTCGGACACCGTCGTCTTCGCAGTCTCGCAGCTCCTGGGGAACATCCAGAGTATGAACATCCAGAGTATGAACATCCAGAGTATGAACATCCAGAGTATGAACATCCAGAGTATGAACATCCAGAGTATGAACATCCAGAGTATGAACATCCAGAGTATGAACATCCAGAGTATGAACATCCAGAGTATGAACATCCAGAGTATGAACATCCAGAGTATGAACATCCAGAGTATGAACATCCAGAGTATGAACATCCAGAGTATGAACATCCAGAGTATGAACATCCAGAGGGTGAGCTTGCAAACCACGCAACCTGTTGTTACTGAGATATGATTGTCTAAACTCCACTTCACGTTAAGAAGGAGAGTGGATTTGCATCTTCCTCGAGGACCCACTGCTGCTAGACACGAGCTAAGGGTTTCAAACCCACTAGGCATAATGCCTTCATGCTGATGACAGCCTATAGGTTTTTAAACTCTATTGTATCTCAGCTCCAGGGGAACGTGCAAAGGATGAGCTTGCAAACCACGCAACCTGTTGTTACTGAGAAATGATTGCTTTACCCGAGTAGCACAAAAACCGCTGTCACGAACGTTCGGTGGACGTCGGAAAGCCAACGGGGGATAACTTGCGTTCGACGTTCGGGTAGAACCTGATCGAACGTTTGCCGAATGTGAACGTAGAACTCAAGTGATCCCCCGTTGGCTTTTCAACGTCCACCGAACGTTCGAAATAACGTTCGCTGAAAGTTTTTATGCCACATGGGTAACTCCATTTCACGTCGAGATGGGGAGTGGATTTGCATCTTCCTCGAGGACCCACTGCTGCTAGACACGAGCTAAGAGTCTAAAACCCACTAGGCATAATGCCTTCATGCTGAAGACAGCCTATAGGTTTTTAAACTCTATTGTATCTCAGCTCCAGGGGAACATTCTGGAATAAGCATGCCAACAATGCGTTTCAGATAGGTTTTTTTAAATGTAGTAAAAATTAAATAGTTTACATTATTCTTTATTTTGGTATGACCATTAGAATCTAGGAAGCCAGGGTTAAAATCAATAATTGGTACTTAAGTTAACGTCCTCACCTGGTATCCGCAAAGCTCGGGAGTGCCGGCCTCCCCGCTGGACCGGCTTCCTCGGCGGCCATCTTTGCCCTCGGGACCCTTCACCTGCACACCAAGGCCGAGTTAAGCAACACTGCGCCGATTCGGGCATTGGGTGGGTGACCGTTTGGAGGTTTGCCATGACCTGGTTTTGGCAAGCTCTGGTTTGCCAAGCCCTGGTTTTGGCAAGCCCTGGCTTTGGCCATCTTTGGTTTTGGCAAGTCTGGTTTTGGCTAAGCCCTGGTTTGGCAAGCCCTGGTTTTGGCTATCCTTGGCTTTGGCAAGCCCTGGATTTTAGCTAAGCCCTGGTTTAAGCAAGCCCTGGTTTGGCAAGCCCTGGTTTAAGCAAGCCCTGGTTTTGACCAAACCTGGTTTTGGAAACTTAGCAATAATTTGCAGCATACAATAAAAATTTTTAACGTGTTGGACTTTTCTGTCCTTACGTAGTTATAAAACTACCTATGTGTAAAACAAAGTAAAACACTGGAGCCAGGTGTTTCTAACATCCCGTGTTCCGTGTCCCGTGTCCCGTGTCCCGAGTCCCGTGTCCCGTGTCCCGTGTCCCGAGTCCCGTGTCCCGTGTCCCGTGTCCCGTGTCCCGTGTCCCGTGTCCCGAGTCCCGTGTGCCGTGTGCCGTGTCCCGTGTCCCGTGTCCCGTGTCCCGTGTCCCGTGTGCCGTGTCCCGTGTCCCGTGTCCCGTGTCCCGTGTCCCGTGTCCCGTGTCCCGTGTGCCGTGTCCCGTGTCCCGTGTCCCGTGTCCCGTGTACCTGTATGACGATGCGGTGTTCGTCGGTGCCGTTTGTCCCGTTCGCGTTGGCGTGCGTCTGCCGGTCGCTGACCAGCAACGTTGAGTCGCTGTCGCTCGGGTCGCTGACCTCCATCAGGTCCCGACTCGACAGGATGTCCAGCGTCTCCTCCTCCTGGAAGTCCGGCGACGAGATGTTCGACACTCCTGCGGGAATAGCGGCAAAGTCAGCCAGGGTGGCACGAGGTGTTGGACACTCCTGCGGGAATAGCGGCAAAGTCAGCCAGGGTGGCACGAGGTGTTGGACACTCCTGCGGGAATAGCGGCAAAGTCAGCCTGGGTGGCACGAGGTGTTGGACACTCCTGCGGGAATAGCGGCAAAGTCAGCCAGGGTGGGACGAGGTGTTACTCCTGCGGGAATAGCGGCAAAGTCAGCCAGGGTGGCATGAGGTGTCGGACACTCCTGCGGGAATAGCGGCAAAGTCAGCCAGGGTGGCACGAGGTGTTGGACACTCCTGCGGGAATAGCGGCAAAGTCAGCCTGGGTGGCACGAGGTGTTGGACACTCCTGCGGGAAGAGCGGCAAAGTCAGCCAGAGCGGGACGAGGTGTTACTCCTGCGGGAATAGCGGCAAAGTCAGCCAGGGTGGCATGAGGTGTCGGACACTCCTGCGGGAATAGCGGCAAAGTCAGCCTGGGTGGCATGAGGTGTCGGACACTCCTGCGGGATTAGCGGCAAAGTCAGCCAGGGTGGCACAAGGTGTTGGACACTCCTGCGGGAATAGCGGCAAGTTAGCCAGGGTGGCACGAGGTGTTGGACACTCCTGCGGGAATAGCGGCAAAGTCAGCCTGGGTGGCACGAGGTGTTGGACACTCCTGCGGGAATAGCGGCAAAGTCAGCCTGGGTGGGACGAGGTGTTGGACACTCCTGCGGGAATAGCGGCAAAGTCAGCCAGGGTGGCACGAGGTGTTACTCCTGCGGGAATAGCGGCAAAGTCAGCCAGGGTGGCACGAGGTGTTACTCCTGCGGGAATAGCGGCAAAGTCAGCCAGGGTGGCACGAGGTGTTGGACACTCCTGCGGGAATAGCGGCAAAGTCAGCCAGGGTGGCACGAGATGTTCGACACTCCTGCGGGAATAGCGGCAAAGTCAGCCTGGGTGGCACGAGGTGTCGGACACTCCTGCGGGAATAGCGGCAAAGTCAGCCAGGGTGGCACGAGGTGTTACTCCTGCGGGAATAGCGGCAAAGTCAGCCAGGGTGGCACGAGGTGTCGGACACTCCTGCGGGAATAGCGGCAAAGTCAGCCAGGGTGGCACGAGGTGTTACTCCTGCGGGAATAGCGGCAAAGTCAGCCAGGGTGGGACGAGGTGTCGGACACTCCTGCGGGAATAGCGGCAAAGTCAGCCAGGGTGGCACGAGGTGTTGGACACTCCTGCGGGAATAGCGGCAAAGTCAGCCAGGGTGGCACGAGGTGTTGGACACTCCTGCGGGAATAGCGGCAAAGTCAGCCTGGGTGGCACGAGGTGTTGGACACTCCTGCGGGAATAGCGGCAAAGTCAGCCAGGGCGGGACGAGGTGTTACTCCTGCGGGAATAGCGGCAAAGTCAGCCAGGGTGGCACGAGGTGTTACTCCTGCGGGAATAGCGGCAAAGTCAGCCTGGGTGGCATGAGGTGTCGGACACTCCTGCGGGAATAGCGGCAAAGTCAGCCAGGGTGGGACGAGGTGTCGGACACTCCTGCGGGAATAGCGGCAAAGTCAGCCAGGGTGGCACGAGGTGTTGGACACTCCTGCGGGAATAGCGGCAAAGTCAGCCAGGGCGGGACGAGGTGTTACTCCTGCGGGAATAGCGGCAAAGTCAGCCAGGGCGGGACGAGGTGTTGGACACTCCTGCGGGAATAGCGGCAAAGTCAGCCAGGGTGGGACGAGGTGTTGGACACTCCTGCGGGAATAGCGGCAAAGTCAGCCAGGGTCCGGGTTACGTATCGCCGTAAGAGGTTCCGACTAGAGACATCAAATTACCGGTAATTTCAAATTTGGTAATATGGCGGGTTACATTACCAAAATACGATAAAATGAATAATTGAAAAAAATTTAAGAAATCAATAGTGTCGTAACTGCATTTTTTTAAACTTGTATCTTTCGGCCTTTAAGCTGGTGGTGCGGTTGTTGGTGATTATTCCATGAAGCTTTATTTGAACTTTCATTTGTATTTCGTGATTATTAATCACACAATATGTTGCCAATAGTTTAATGATTCCGTAGATCCTGGTATCGTCGCAACCGGACAAACGGTGTGGCCACAAGTTGGTATCCAGTAGGAGGTGAATTCTGCGCGGGAAGCGGCCCGAGGATACGCTCAATATTTCGACGTAACAGGGTTGTTATAGAATGCCTGAAAATACTAGATGAGTGAATATTTTCGAGGTTTGCAAACACAAAATTTGTCGTGAGTATTTCTTAGACATGGATTTCGTCGCGATAGGACAAAAGGTGTGGCCACAAGTGTCAATTGCATCTCAAAGGACAGCGACATTACATTTAATTGTTGTAAAGAGCCATTTCAAATACGAGAGTTGTGTCAGGACGGCGAGTGCATTACTGAGCACGACTCTATCGATGTAATTACAATAAACATTGATGTGCTAAACAAAACAGACACCACATAGGTATTTCCTGTCAAGTAACTCTCCTCGTCTGCTTTCTTCGGCTAGTTTTACATTATTTTCCGCGATTTCTGTTAGAGAGAACTTCGGATCCATAATACTACATGGAGGTCCTGCCATTTTCACTCCAAATCGACAAGTGACCCGACCACGAAAGCTATCGGCCAAATACTAGACACTGTGTAGCGCGGCGTAGCGCATGCTGCTGGCGCTAGCCGTTCCCCAAGGATACGTCACGAGGAGGTGCCGCGCCAAAACCAAAACTTGTGATTATTCCTTCGCAAACTTTTTTTTTCAAAAAATTCAAACGGGATGTATAATTAATTAGCATTCTGTACACTACATGTTCTTTTAAAAGCAATTCGGAGGGCTCCTGTAACCATAAATGCCCTTTGGGCAAATGTAATTTCGCATAAAACCTTTCCATCAAATCCTCTGGTCGGCCAATGCCAAAAAAGGGCAAAAAGGGCAAAAAATGCCCTCGGCGCCAAGAAGACAGCGAAGAGCGAGACCCACCTTCCGACTGACTCAGCATCTCCCCGTTGGCCGTGTGATGCGAGACCGAACCGAGCAGCGGCATCTCGTTGCTGGACATCACGGACGACGAGACCGAAGTGGGCGAGTGCGGAGACAGACTGCGACGGGGGGAAGACGAAGACATCGACGACGACGCCGACGACGACGAGTTGGCCGTCGGGCCGGGGGCGTTGTAGGTCCAGACGATTCGGTCGGCGGAGTCCGAGGCTTCCTCGTCTTGTCTGGAGACGGGGAAAGGCAGGCGACGTTAGGAGGATGCTTCCTCGTCTTGTCTGGAGACGGGGAAAGCAGGCGACGTTAGGAGGGTGCTTCCTCGTCTTGTCTGGAGACGGGGAAAGGCAGGCGACGTTAGGAGGGTGCTTCCTCGTCTTGTCTGGAGACGGGGAAAGCAGGCGACGTTAGGAGGATGCTTCCTCGTCTTGTCTGGAGACGGGGAAAGGCAGGCGACGTTAGGAGGATGCTTCCTCGTCTTGTCTGGAGACGGGGAAAGGCAGGCGACGTTAGGAGGATGCTTCCTCGTCTTGTCTGGAGACGGGGAAAGGCAGGCGACGTTAGGAGGATGCTTCCTCGTCTTGTCTGGAGACGGGGAAAGCAGGCGACGTTAGGAGGATGCTTCCTCGTCTTGTCTGGAGACGGGGAAAGCAGGCGACGTTAGGAGGATGCTTCCTCGTCTTGTCTGGAGACGGGGAAAGGCAGGCGACGTTAGGAGGGTGCTTCCTCGTCTTGTCTGGAGACGGGGAAAGCAGGCGACGTTAGGAGGATGCTTCCTCGTCTTGTCTGGAGACGGGGAAAGCAGGCGACGTTAGGAGGATGCTTCCTCGTCTTGTCTGGAGACGGGGAAAGGCAGGCGACGTTAGGAGGGTGCTTCCTCGTCTTGTCTGGAGACGGGGAAAGGCAGGCGACGTTAGGAGGATGCTTCCTCGTCTTGTCTGGAGACGGGGAAAGGCAGGCGACGTTAGGAGGGTGCTTCCTCGTCTTGTCTGGAGACGGGGAAAGGCAGGCGACGTTAGGAGGGTGCTTCCTCGTCTTGTCTGGAGACGGGGAAAGGCAGGCGACGTTAGGAGGATGCACGGGTATCAAGATACAAGTCACCTTTGAGCTACGTTGAGAAAGTTGAACTCCAAAATTTTGAGATCTTATACATTTTTATGCTGCTTCTCATACTAAAATACAATTTGTAGACTCGCGTCTCTCTGAAAGTTCATGACAACCACCACAACAAGCCAACTTTATCTTGATTTTGACAAGAACACAATTCATTATTTCCCGGGTAGGTACCCTTCTTTTAGATCGCCAATAGTCGGTTTGTGCAGTCCTACACTGTTGGTAATTTCAAATTTCGATAGTGAATTTAGCTGATAACTTTGTAGGTAGTATTCAATTTCTTAGACTCGTGTCTACTATGTCCTAGAGTTTTGAGGAAAAAAACTTTTCAAACTGGGATTTGAATGCCAAATAAAGTACCTACCTATCACTGATTTCTCGACGTTTTGTAACATACTAGTTATTACTCAGGGGTGATAGGTCGACTGCAAGTTCAAATTATCACCCTTGAGGAAGTTACTGAAGGAAACCAGTGAGACTTTGTTTACCATACAAGTCCCAGTTTGAAAGAGTTTTATTTTGAAAATTTGCTACACAATCTACAATCAGTAACATACGTACTTGCATTTGCAGTTAAACATCGCTTAAATCGACAAGGCGCAACATTTACGACTAAAAAACCTCGGCGAAGTCAGAGAACCCCGAGCCAAGCCGACCTGGTATCGAGCAGCGTGTGAAGACTAGAGGTGACGTCGTCGTCGATGTCGATGTCCACCGCGCTCATCGAGTCCTTCTGGAACTGCAGGTGATCCTCGGAGCGCGAGGTCCGCACGTGGCCGTGGTAGCCGTAGGAGGCGGCGGCCGCTTCGTTGGGCAACGCCTTGCTGCCGACCGGGGAAGTGCCCGCACTGCTGCTGTCTGCGTGGGGGCACGGAATGCGAGGTTATGTCTCAGTTAATAGGTTGCCCAGATGCTCTACCATACATAGCTATGGCTACGTCATAGAAATATGGTTGCCCAGATGTTCAACCATACCTAGCTATGGCTATGTCATAGAAATAAGGTTGCCCAGATGTTCTACCATACCTAGCTATGGCTACGTCATAGAAATAAGGTTGCCCAGATGTTCAACCATACCTAGCTATGGCTACGTCATAGAAATAAGGTTGCCCAGATGTTCAACCATACCTAGCTATGGCTACGTCACAGATATAAGGTTACCCAGACATTCTACCATACCTAGCTATGGCTACGGCAAAAGTTTGATGCTAGTAATTTCGTCGGCAATCGCTGGGGCCCGTTGGCAGCCTGTTTTAAAATCTTCTACCAGGCCATGGCACAATGTCAATTATTATCTAGGGACCCTATGTTCCTCAGGTGGTTACAGTTATGGCTTCATCTACCAGGCCATGGCACAAGGTCAATTATTATCTAGGGACCCTATGTTCCTCAGGTGGTTACAGTTATGGCTTCATCTACCAGGCCATGGCACAAGGTCAATTGTAATCAAGAGATCCAGCTGTTAATTGTTATATCACCTGTAACCAAGGTAACTGTAACCACCTGAGGAACATTGGGTCCCTTGATTATAATTGACCTTGGCCATGGTCTGGTAGATTATGTTAAAACAAGTTGCTAACACACCCCAGCGATTTCCGGCTAAATTACTAGCATCAAATTTTTGCCCTAGCCATAGGTAGGTATGGTAAAAAATCTGGGTAACCCTGCTGTCTATGATACCTAATATAAAATACAGCCACGATATTTTGCCAAAACAACGGACGCAGGCTCTTGACGAACGAGCCCCCGCATCAACGCGGCTCCCAAGCAAAGTGCCGCCGTTCCGGGGCGCTAACCTGACGCGAGCGCCGCCGTCCGCTGCGCCGACTCGTTCGGACTCGAAGGCACCGAGTTGTGGTGCGTCTGCTTCTGGTGGCACCGCAACGAGTCCACCTTCTTCTGCTGCTTGGGCAGGAGACCAGTGCCTGGGGACACAGACAAGAGGCTTGGGTCTGTCATCGAGCACTGCACTATAGCTACATCAGGCCACTTCCCGTGCAGAAACCTGTATCCGGGTCATTCCGTCTGCAGCGCCCGCACTCAAAACCCTCACTATCTACGAATTTGACAAAATTTTGAGGAAGCTTAGAACACAGAAAATAAGAACACCGTAGTTGAAGGGTGTTGACATACGCCCAACGGCTTGCCCGTGGCGGAGCACGGAAAAACCCGGATTTTTACATTTTGCCCCGCACGGCAAGTCACTGTTTTCACTCTAGCGTTTGAACACACAGACTTAGAAAGATGGGACTTGTTCTAAAATAACCATCATGCTTTTATAAACAAGAAAAAAAATATAGAATGGATTTTTGTTACATTAAAGGGTGGAAAAAAACCACACCGAAATGTCAACCCTTAATAACTCCAGTTGTATTTGGGTTTTCTGTTTCACCTTTTTTTTTTTTCAAGTATCTACAGTTAATTCCATCCATAAATCATCCATGAATAGTAGTGAGGCAATTGGTTTAATTGGCTGAAGTTTTCTGCTAAATTCCGAGATGCTGAGGGTGCCAATTGGTTGTGATATGTGTGAGGATTCCGTAGATATAAGTTTGGTAGCGATCCAATAAGGATCCAACTTCTAACGAATCCTTGAAGTTTTAGCAAATACGTGGACATCTTTGCGTCTCCAAATTCCCCAAGATATTCAAAGAAACCTAACAGCGGTAATCATGAATGAAAACCGTTAGCTCATGTACAATCCCAATAAATCTGGACGGAATAGGAAACCTAATAATCTTGAGAAGACAACTAGCAATTTGTCTTCTCTCTGGATTCTATCTAGATGTACGTACCTACAGACAAGAAGACTCAATCGGACTCAATCAAAGAGTTGTGATTTGTTAGCTTGGTACGTCTATGAATAACGTCGTTAAATTCGTTATATCAATAACTCGTGACTCAAAACATTGCCTGATCAACTGGTATCACGTTGTCAACTTGTATTGAGCTCCATGACTCGAGTTTCCTTGGAGCATCTAGGTCAAGAACCTAATAATCCCAGAGAAGCAAATGTAAATTGTAAGTGAATAAAAATCAATTCCTGATTTTCATAAAGTGTATTCAGTGCATGATCTTCCGACATCCAGGCAGCTCAATAATATTTCAAATCGTCAAATCAAGCTGCTTATGTTAGTAAACTAATAAACTCTAGGAAGTTCAAAGTGCCTTTAAAATACCTACCCCAATATTCTGCAGATCGCAAAAATCTATCAATTTCTTATTCGCCCCATGAAAGCCAAAAGCTGACGACACAGATTGAACTTCTACAGGTAGTTCTTCAATGGAGCAAAGAAAGAAATAATTGCACTGCAGATTTGCTGCAAGGTTATGTCAATCTTTCAGTTTTAACAAATTTGCCACGTTCAATACAAATATAATTTAAAAAACTCGTCAAAGCTTTATAATTCAATTAACTGCAAGTAATATTTTGTACTTTTTTATAAATTCTTGCTATATTGATGGAAGTGGCAGACAGGGCTTTAAAGAGAAAAGAGTTACCCATCTTTAAATGGGGTCCAGAATAGTTATCTTTGTGTCTGGAATGTTGGCAATATCTTGAACAAGTTGAACATAGCTTGCTGTGGCAATAGGCAAAGTAGACCCAGAAGGCCGTGGCCAGGTACAGTGACAATGATCTCAACACCAGAGGCTGGGCTGTACCTTGCTGGATACATGGGTGAATGGAAATATTGATATCAGAGGGATCCATGTAAATCATAGGGAATCATACTATGCTCCATATTCTACTAGGTACTACACTATGCTCCTATTCAAGCTGCAATTATCAGGTAGACGCATAAAACAGGCAGGCATTAAATTATACAATGCATTACCTCCATGTATCAAATCAATTAAAGCACCAGAAGTGTTTAAAAACAAATTGAAAGCCTGCCTTGTGGAAAAATGCCACTACAAGATCAACAACTATTGTGCAAACTTTAAACTAATATAACAACATTGTAAAAACTGTATATAGGTATAACACCTGACGTACCAATATCAATGTATAATGATCAACCTGATAATACAAATTATTATTATAATTTTCATTATCCAGGCTATAAAGGCCTGCGCACAATTGAAGTAAGAATAAGAATAGTGAAATTACAATAAGAGTAAGCACAGGTACTAAGATGCTAAAAACCGTGGAAAATGTTCACTGACAGCCGTGAGTGACCGGAAAACTTCAAACCATGTGTGTTTTTTTCACAAATACTTATCTCTGATTGGTTGAAGTAAGAATAGCGAGAAGAAAGTTGGAATATTCCATCTCCTCATTCACTATTCTTATCGTTTCTCCCAACACTTTACGGCTTGCGCCAATTGTGTGCACTTGCATACGTTTCCCTATGTTTTAGGTTTTTTGTTCGTTATTCTTATTGCTACTCTTATTCTAACTCCAATTGTGCGCGGGCCGTTATAGATCGGTGGCCGCACCTTGCTGGGTCCGCGAGAGGTTGAGTATGAGATCGCCCGTCATCATGAACGCCTCGAAGCGGGGCGTCGGTCGCGAACGCTGGAACTTGTCCCCGCCGCCCAGCGGTTCCCACGCCAGTCGGTCTTGCTCGGCGAAACTACGAGGAGGCGGACGGGAGTTAAGCAACGTCGCGATGGGTCGGCGTCGGATGGGCGACCGCCATGGTGTTAGGATTAGCTGACCGGTCTAGCGATTTTGTAACTTTTGTGTTAGGCCGTTATCGGTTCTGATGGATAAAATCCCTATTGTTGTCGATGTTCATTTTTTAACTTTGTAACTGCGAACGGCAAAGTCAGAGTTACGAAATCGCAGTGCCGGTATGCTAATGCGCATCTTTCCCCCAGACTGAGGACTTAATGGCAACACACACCTGACCTGCTCGATTCGACCGTCACAACAAAACGACATTAAATTAATATCAAAAACAGTATTATACGTATAGGTACCTGCATTGTAAGGCTTCAAAAATATAACTACATAATGTCTGCGAAATGACGAACTGTGAAAGCATTTATAGGCGGCCATTGACCAGAAGCAAATGTGCAAAATAAAACCAGTCCCGATAGAGCCTTTCCCACGAGAGACCTTTAGACGTCAGCCAAGAATGCAATCTCGTATCATTGTTTCCACCCTAAAGGCTGGTTTACATTCAACTTGGCAGTGAGAATTAGCAGTAGCAGCAATGTTGGGTACATGCAAAGCAGTAAGCTTGTCTGCAACAAACTTAAGAGTACCTATTAATCTTACATAAACGCAAGCAAAATGTAACTTTTACGTTAAGTTAAAATCAAATCTTAGTGGAGAACCAATCAGACTCCTTTGCCGCCATGTTGAACACGATTCTCCCATATTTGAGAACAAGTTGGGTTATGTGCATCGAGAACTGACTGGCAATTGCCGTTGCGAATTAAAGTTGTAGCCATAACAGACGGAGCTCGCCGCTGCGAGATAGCGCGAATGCAGAGTCTCACGAGGATGCGCTTTTTTACTAAACCGCAAGAGATAAACTATTGAAGTAAGCGAGGGAGTTGTAGATAAAGAATCAATCTGTGTCGGTAACGGAGCCCTTTTCCCAATTTTAATCTCCTTCATCTCATTATCGATTCACGGAAAAGCGCAAAAAAAATAAGCAAAATACAACATTCTTAGAAGCGCTTTCGGCCTTTTGAGACCCAAAAAACCGTTACCGACACAGATAGATTCTTCATCGACAACTTCCTCGCTTACTTCAATGTTTTATCTCTTATGGTTTAGTTAAAAAGCGTTTACTCGTGAGACTGCATTCGCGCCATCTCGCAGCGAGGTAGTCTGCCTAACGATTAACGCAGCAAATAAAGTCGCCGCCAAGTTCGTTGCAAGCCAGGCGGAGGCAGCGACGGCGGTTCCGAGTCCCGAACCCACCTGTCCACGCTGGCGGCGTGGCTGCCGTTGCTCCTGGCGCCGGCGGCGGAAGGGGGGGGCGGGAGGGGCGGCACCAGTGGCGGCGCGCGGTCCCGCGTCACGAACTCAGTGGCGTCGGCGGCGTGGAACTCTTGGGACGCGAGGTACGTTTGGACTCGCGCTTTGATCACAGGGTCTGTCGGCACGGCAACGGCCGTTGTTAGATGCTGGAGCAGCTGTCTGTTCTAGGGAGGGGGGGGGGGGGGGGGGGCCTTCTTGGTCTACGAATAACTAATAAATATTTGTTTACAGACTGAGTGCCGGTTTTTCAGTGGCCCGTTAAGATTTCACGGTCAATTAGCAAGAAAATTAAGAGCTCTGATTGGACGTTGCTAAGCAAATAACAAGTTAACAGACCGTTAGATATTTAACGTGCCATTGATAAACCGGGTCTTACTATTAGTGAAAACAAAATAGCAAGTGCGCCAGGAAATTTCTAAGGCTTTCAAATAATGTAAGATCAATTTTGTGTTATGATTAGGTTTGCTGAAAATTTAGAAAAACCTTCAAAACTTTTAAAAGTATATTTTTTGAAGCTAGACTGAATTTTCAGCTAATCTAATTATAAAACAAAAAATACTCCTAATTTATTTGAAAGCGTTATAAAATGCCAAGAGCACTAGCTATTTTGTTTTGGACTGTCACTGATTGATTGTCTGTAAACAATATTTTGTAGTTATTCGTGGGCCAAGGGGTTTGTCCCACCATAAATAACCAAAAATAAATGGTATATCATATGACGACATGGATTCTTCAACATCATGTAAAGGTGGATAATTTTGCCATGAAAAGAGTTTTGGCAATGAAGTAGGTACATGCGACTTTCATCAAAGTCTATATGTTGAGATAAATATGGTCAGCTACCGTATTATCATTTAGTTTAAGTTTAAGCTCTTTCTAAGGATTTAATAGAAACATCTTATCTACATTATAATAATTTGAAATTGTGCAAAAAAAATTAACTGAATTGCACAAAAAAAGTAATTGCATAAAAAACAAATTACATGCACGTACCTCTTTTGAGCTTGAGCGTGATTGGTTCTGCCGACAATCGCAGGCATTTCAATACTGGAATGAAGACCAAAGACATGGGGTTAACGCGGTGCAGGCGTCCCAGGCCCAAACACAGTGCGAGTCTTCGCGCTGAGCTCGGACCGCTCTGAGATGCTGGAGATAAGCTAACATCCCAGCAAGGTCGCTCGTGGCGCTTAGGGTGCCTAGACCTTGTCAGATGTCTAGCAAACGCATTGACCATTTGAACAATTAACTGCGCAAACGCGTCACTCCGCGATACTGGACGCTGTGCACTTCGGACGTGTCTGAATTGTTTCGGTCTCGGTCTCGCGATTTGGTCTTGGTCTTGTCTAATTGGTATCGGTGACTTTATTTGCCTCCTATTCGTTCAGCTAGCTTTCTGCTAAATGACATAATCACGGTACAGACCGCCATTTGATGACAGGCAAGTCACCGAGACTGCATCGTCCAAGTCTCGCGTACTCGCTCTGCCATGCGGTCTTGGTCTCCTATTCGTCCGGCTAACTTCTGCTACATGACATAATCACGGTACAGACCGCCATTTGGTGACAGGCAAGTCACCGAGACCAAGTGACGTCATTTGCCAAGAACGAGTACGCGAGACCGCATGGAACGGCCAGTTCGGACAGGACTTGTGACGTCATTTGCCAAGAACGAGTACGCGAGACCGCATGGGACGGCCAGTTCGGACAGGACTTGTGACGTCATTTGCCAAGAACGAGTACGCGAGACCGCATGGGACGGCCAGTTCGGACAGGGCCCAAGTCACCGCTAGAATTCGCGCGCTGTCAGGTCATATTATAACAATTGGCCGGGAACACTCGCACAATGAGCTAATAACGTATGATGGGCCGAGTCGGGGTTGTTGAATACCAGATTAAAATAGATACTCTAGCGTAAATACTAATGATTCATTTAATTTTTTCCGAAAGAAAATAAGCGTTAAAACCTGGCTAAAACAGGTGAATATGAGGGGATTGTGCGGCCGGTTCTCGAGCGTTGGAATTGGACTGAACCTAAATAAATATTAGAAAATCGTTGGCCTACACTTAAATGCGACCAGTAAAAGGAGAAAAGAAGACCAAATGCCGATTATCTCCACTAATCGACCGTGTAGGTACATAATATTTTGATGAGCAAGGGTTTCAACGAGGTTTATCAGCAAGTCCACATGTCTAATCAATGCCCGCCGTGGCGATGACAACTAAATAAACCCTAAATGGTCGCTAGGCATAAGAAAGGCATCTCTTTTGCGGGAGGGTGCGGAAATAATATGCAATGCAGCCTCCTTAATGTCGCTATCTGCTAGGCGATAGCAAAGATAAGGACGGATGTTTAGTCGGAGGACAGGAGCACTTTTACTGATAACACTGGCCCTGGCCGAATGCTTTGTTACGCAGATCAAACCTTTAACGTAACCTCACCTAACCGAACCCAGCCCAACTTTACTGAAGGTGGGGGGGAACCACTTGGACGTACGAATATCTACAAAATATTTTTTTACACACAACTGTCAGTGACAGCCCAAAAAAAATTGCTAGATCACTATGGGCAATTTAAAAAGCTTTTAAATAATACAAGAATCAATTTGTGTTATGATTAGGATTGCAGAAAATTTGGATAAACCTTCAAAACCTTTTTAAACTAATTTTTAGCAGTTATTCTAAACTTTTCGCAAAACTTACCACAAAACAAAAATGACTCATACTTTATTTGAGAGCCTTGCCTATTCTGCACTAAAGCTACTTTGTTTTGGGCTGTTACTGATAGTTCGTCTGTAAACAAATATTTTTTAGTTATTCGTAGGTAGGGTTCCCCCCACCATAACTAGGCTTAACGCAGAGACAAAACTACCTAAGCTTCCGCCAGCAACAGCAGTGCCGTATTTACCACTAGGCAGAGTAGGCTATCGCCTAGGGGCGCCGAGGTTTCAGGGGCGCCGGGCGCAGGCAGGCGCCAGCACCTATGTTGTTTTTATTTTTATTTTTTTATAAACATTGTGAATTGCGATGACTTGTGTTCAGTCAACATAGCATTATTTATAAGCAACAATACTTCTAAAATCTCAGTCTTAGTTTATGTGCCCATGTATGTAGGTATATTATATACCATGAATTCACGCGAGGAAATTGAACGACGAGAATTATTTCTTCCTTGCGTATGTGCGCTTATCCGCGTTTCCTGTATGAAAGGCAGTTGCAGCCGGGAAGTACATGGACTGAGAGGTATTTTGAACTCATTTTACGACAGGATTTTAATGTACAATTGCGAGTTCAGCTCCCGAATTGGCCGAATGGCTAATTCCACTCCAGGAACTATTAATCGCTTTTTTCCTGTTGTCAAATGTTGGGGAAAACGTTGAGCACGGAACTCTCCAGTGCGCCTTCGTTAGCGCTGCTAACGAGCTGGGTACGCAGCCACCCTGCGCGATTTTCGGGCATTTTCTTTATTTGTGCATTTGAAAGTTGCGATAGTAAAACAATGGACGATACTAGAGCTCAAAGCAAAACAAACTCGCTAAAGAGCGCGACATAAGTCAGCCAAATCATGTCCAGCAGCAAGCACAATGCAGGTAAAATCAAAATATTATTATTGTTTACCTACTATAACTTATATTTTGGGTTACTTTACAATACCTGCAAGATATAGGTGCCTACCAAGTACCAATCTATACCAGTCCGTTGTATAATTTAACTTACGAAATCGACGCATCTTTCAAAATTGGTTCATTAGGTTTACTGATTAGCATTGGCAGCTTATAGGGGCGCCACGAAAAAAACTGCCTAGTGGCGCATATTGTCTAAGTCCGGCCCTGAGCAACAGAGCAGGCGGGGCTACCGGCCCTGAACGTGAAGAAATCTTCCAAAGGACGTATGCTTCATTCAGTGACAACCCCCTCCCTCCCGCTGTTAAAAGTAAACGCAAAGGTCCCAAACTGTGCAGGACTGCCACAAATGAGTGGAATTGTTGGAGTCGACGGCGCTGCTTCGTTCCACGTCACACGAGTGACCTTTGCCCATCAAAGCGTCCCGAGGGATTGTCACGGGATCAAAGGACCTCGTCCGCGCAGCGCTTGCGTCACGTAAACTCGATACAAAGTTTCGTCCTGTCGATGTCGACGCACAGTTCAAAGTGCACGGTCCGAACAAGTTGACTAACTCTGAGGCAGTGTTGGAACTTCTATTCGATCGCTGCTCCGGTACGGGATAGACAAAAGTATTTGCCGTGCCAGCTCTCACTGCATTCACTATGTATGTTGCCGTTTTTACGATATCTTAACAATGGATACACATTAAAACAAACACATTATTAAAACAAAACACGGGTTATTTAGCTACTTTCAAAATTCAAATTACTTACTTACAATGAACTAGTTATAGATATATCATATTTTAAATAGCAATGCATTACGAAATAATCATGGTTATAGTGTTGATCTGACAGAAGATGACAGCTGGTAAGGCAAATACTTTAGCGTTGCATGGAATACATACAGCGCTGTGCTAGTTGCGTATCCCGGCTAGCAATGGTCGAAGGTTTGAACTTTGAATGACCGGCTTTAACCGAGGGAATGAAGCTAGGTTTACAGCTGGCAATGTCAGAGACACGATGTCATCATCATGGGCTCTGCACCAATCAAGCTGGGTTTACAGCTGGCAATGTCAGTGACACGATGTCATCAACATTGGCTCTGCACCAATCAAGCTGGGTTAACAGCTGGCAATGTCAGTGACACGATGTCATCAACATTGGCTCTGCACCAATCAAGCTGGGTTTACAGCTGGCAATGTCAGTGACACAATGTCATCAACATTGGCTCTGCACCAATCAAGCTGGGTTTACAGCTGGCAATGTCAGTGACACGATGTCATCAACATTGGCTCTGCACCAATCAAGCTGGGTTTACAGCTGGCAATGTCAGTGACACGATGTCATCAACATTGGCTCTGCACCAATCAGACTGGGTTCACAGCTGGCAATGTCAGTGACACGATGTCATCATCATTGGCTCTGCACCAATCAAGCTGGGTTTGCAGCTGGCAATGTCAGTGACACGATGTCATCATCATTGGCTCTGCACCAATCAAGCTGGGTTCACAGCTGGCAATGTCAGTGACACGATGTCATCAACATTGGCTCTGCACCAATCAAGCTGGGTTTGCAGCTGGCAATGTCAGTGACACGATGTCGTCAAAATTGGCTCTGCACCAACCAAGCTGGGTTTACAGCTGGCAATGTCAGTGACACGATGTCATCAACATTGTCTCTGCACCAATCAAGCTGGGCTTACAGCTGGCAATGTCAGTGACACAATGTCATCAACATTGGCTCTGCACCAATCAAGCTGGGTTTACAGCTGGCAATGTCAGTTACATGTTGTCATCAACATTGGCTCTGCACCAATCAAGCTGGGTTTACAGCCGGCAATGTCAGTGACACGATGTCATCAACATTGGCTCTGCACCAATCAAGCTGGGTTTACAGCTGGCAATGTCAGTTACACGTTGTCATCAACATTGGCTCTGCACCAATCAAGCTGGGTTTACAGCTGGCAATGTCAGTGACATGATGTCATCAACATTGGCTCTGCACCAATCAAGCTGGGTTTACAGCTGGCAATGTCAGTGACACGATGTCATCAACATTGGCTCTGCACCAATCAAGCTGGGTTTACAGCTGGCAATGTCAGTGACACGATGTCATCAACATTGGCTCTGCACCAATCAAGCTGGGTTTACAGCTGGCAATGTCAGTGACACGATGTCATCAACATTGGCTCTGCACCAATCAAGCTGGGTTTACAGCTGGCAATGTCAGTGACACGATGTCATCAACATTGGCTCTGCACCAATCTAGCTGCGTTTACAGCTGGCAATGTCAGTGACACAATGTCATGAACATTGGCTCTGCACCAATCAAGCTGGGTTTACAGCTGGCAATGTCAGTGACACGATGTCATCAACATTGGCTCTGCACCAATCAAGCTGGGTTTACAGCTGGCAATGTCAGTGACACGATGTCATATCAACATTGGCTCTGCACCAATCTAGCTGGGTTTACAGCTGGCAATGTCAGTGACACGATGTCATATCAACATTGGCTCTGCACCAATCAAGCTGGGTTTACAGCTGGCAATGTCAGTGTCACGATGTCATCAACATTGGCTCTGCACCAATCAAGCTGGGTTCACAGCTGGCAATGTCAGTGACACAATGTCATCAACATTGGCTCTGCACCAATCAAGCTGGGTTCACAGCTGGCAATGTCAGTGACACAATGTCATCAACATTGGCTCTGCACAAATCAAGCTCGGTTTACAGCTGGCAATGTCAGTGACACGATGTCATCAACATTGGCTCTGCACCAATCAAGCTGGGTTCACAGCTGGCAATGTCAGTGACACAATGTCATCAACATTGGCTCTGCACCAATCAAGCTGGGTTCACAGCTGGCAATGTCAGTGACACAATGTCATCAACATTGGCTCTGCACCAATCAAGCTCGGTTTACAGCTGGCAATGTCAGTGACACGATGTCATCAACATTGGCTCTGCACCAATCAAGCTAGGTTTACAGCTGGCAATGTCAGTGACACGATGTCATCAACATTGGCTCTGCACCAATCAAGCTGGGTTTACAGCTGGCAATGTCAGTGACACGATGTCATCAACATTGGCTCTGCACCAATCAAGCTGGGTTTACAGCTGGCAATGTCAGTGACACGATGTCATCAACATTGGCTCTGCACCAATCAAGCTGGGTTTACAGCTGGCAATGTCAGTGACACGATGTCATCGACATTGGCTCTGCACCAACCAAGCAGGGTTTACAGCTGGCAATGTCAGTGACACGATGTCATCAACATTGGCTCTGCACCAATCAAGCTGGGTTTACAGCTGGCAATGTCAGTGACACGATGTCATCAACATTGGCTCTGCACCAATCAAGCTGGGTTTACAGCTGGCAATGTCAGTGACAAGATGTCATCAACATTGGCTCTGCACCAATCAAGCTGGGTTTACAGCTGACAATGTCAGTGACACGATGTCATCAACATTGGCTCTGCACCAATCAAGCTGGGTTTACAGCTGACAATGTCAGTGACACGATGTCATCAACATTGGCTCTGAACCAATCAAGCTGGGTTTACAGCTGACAATGTCAGTGACACGATGTCATCAACATTGGCTCTGCACCAATCAAGCTGGGTTACAGCTGGCAATGTCAGTGACACGATGTCATCAACATTGGCTCTGCACCAATCAAGCTGGGTTTACAGCTGGCAATGTCAGTGACACGATGTCATCAACATTGGCTCTGCACCAATCAAGCTGGGTTTACAGCTGGCAATGTCAGTGACACGATGTCATCAACATTGGCTCTGCACCAATCAAGCTGGGTTACAGCTGGCAATGTCAGTGACACGATGTCATCAACATTGGCTCTGCACCAATCAAGCTGGGTTTACAGCTGGCAATGTCAGTGACACGATGTCATCAACATTGGCTCTGCACCAATCAAGCTGGGTTACAGCTGGCAATGTCAGTGACACGATGTCATCAACATTGGCTCTGCACCAATCAAGCTGGGTTTACAGCTGGCAATGTCAGTGACACGATGTCATCAACATTGGCTCTGCACCAATCAAGCTGGGTTACAGCTGGCAATGTCAGTGACACGATGTCATCAACATTGGCTCTGCACCAATCAAGCTGGGTTTACAGCTGGCAATGTCAGTGACACGATGTCATCAACATTGGCTCTGCACCAATCAAGCTGGGTTTACAGCTGGCAATGTCAGTGACACGATGTCATCAACATTGGCTCTGCACCAATCAAGCTGGGTTACAGCTGGCAATGTCAGTGACACAATGTCATCAACATTGGCTCTGCACCAATCAAGCTGGGTTTACAGCTGGCAATGTCAGTGACACGATGTCATCAACATTGGCTCTGCACCGATCAGAGAGTCCATGGCAGAGTCGCGAACATGACGTCATGCACATCCAGAGTCTCTGATTGGTGCAGAGCCAATGTTGATGACATCGTGTCACTGACATTGCCAGCTGTAAACCCAGCTTGATTGGTGCAGAGCCAATGTTGATGACATCGTGTCACTGACATTGTCAGCTGTAAACCCAGCTTGATTGGTTCAGAGCCAATGTTGATGACATCGTGTCACTGACATTGCCGGCTGTAAACCCAGCTTGATTGGTGCAGAGCCAATGTTGATGACATCGTGTCACTGACATTGCCAGCTGTAAACCCAGCTTGATTGGTGCAGAGCCAATGTTGATGACATCGTGTCACTGACATTGCCAGCTGTTAACCCAGCTTGATTGGTGCAGAGCCAATGTTGATGACATCGTGTCACTGACATTGCCAGCTGTTAACCCAGCTTGATTGGTTCAGAGCCAATGTTGATGACATCGTGTCACTGACATTGCCAGCTTTAAACCCAGCTTGATTGGTGCAGAGCCAATGTTGATGGCATCGTGTCACTGACATTGCCAGCTGTAAACCCAGCTTGATTGGTGCAGAGCCAATGTTGATGACATCGTGTCACTGACATTGCCAGCTGTTAACCCAGCTTGATTGGTTCAGAGCCAATGTTGATGACATCGTGTCACTGACATTGCCAGCTGTAAACCCAGCTTGATTGGTGCAGAGCCAATGTTGATGACATCGTGTCACTGACATTGCTAGCTGTAAACCCAGCTTGATTGGTGCAGAGCCAATGTCGATGACATCGTGTCACTGACATTGCCAGCTGTTAACCCAGCTTGATTGGTGCAGAGCCAATGTCGATGACATCGTGTCACTGACATTGCCAGCTGTGAACCCAGCTTGATTGGTGCAGAGCCAATGTCGATGACATCGTGTCACTGACATTGCCAGCTGTAAACCCAGCTTGATTGGTGCAGAGCCAATGTTGATGACATCGTGTCACTGACATTGCCAGCTGTGAACCCAGCTTGATTGGTGCAGAGCCAATGTCGATGACATCGTGTCACTGACATTGCCAGCTGTAAACCCAGCTTGATTGGTGCAGAGCCAATGTTGATGACATCGTGTCACTGACATTGCCAGCTGAAAATCCAGCTTGATTGGTGCAGAGCCGATGTTGATGACATCGTGTCACTGACATGGCCAGCTGAAAACCCAGCTTGATTGGTGCAGAGCCAATGTCGATGACATCGTGTCACTGACATTGCCAGCTGTAAACCCAGCTTGATTGGTGCAGAGCCAATGTCGATGACATCGTGTCACTGACATTGCCAGCTGTGAACCCAGCTTGATTGGTGCAGAGCCAATGTCGATGACATCGTGTCACTGACATTGCCAGCTGTAAACCCAGCTTGATTGGTGCAGAGCCAATGTTGATGACATCGTGTCACTGACATTGCCAGCTGTGAACCCAGCTTGATTGGTGCAGAGCCAATGTCGATGACATCGTGTCACTGACATTGCCAGCTGTAAACCCAGCTTGATTGGTGCAGAGCCAATGTTGATGACATCGTGTCACTGACATTGCCAGCTGAAAATCCAGCTTGATTGGTGCAGAGCCGATGTTGATGACATCGTGTCACTGACATGGCCAGCTGAAAACCCAGCTTGATTGGTGCAGAGCCAATGTCGATGACATCGTGTCACTGACATTGCCAGCTGTAAACCCAGCTTGATTGGTGCAGAGCCAATGTTGATGACATCGTGTCACTGACATTGCCAGCTGAAAATCCAGCTTGATTGGTGCAGAGCCGATGTTGATGACATCGTGTCACTGACATGGCCAGCTGAAAACCCAGCTCTACAGCTTGTGGGCAACATGGGCGACATGGGGAGAAGGAAAATGCCATCATACTTTGTTCGACCACAAATAAGACAACCGACGTCGGCCGATTGTGACGTGATTTCCAAAAATACCTTAAATCGGAATGTTTCTAGACGACTCACCTTCTTTCGTGCTAAAACAATTGACGTCCGTTTCGTTCACCTTTAAGATGACGTCACCAGCCTCAACCTGGAACAGGTGGGAAACAGGAGCTAGAAAAACAGTTACCTAAGCATACAGAAGTTGCCATTTTAGGTACTTTTAGGCACTTTATGAAAATTCCCCCCCGCTGTAAGTTTTGAAATCACAACAAAAAATATAGCATCAGCTATCCAGAAACTCTTTAACAAGCGTTTTCTTCAAAATTGTACGTAAATTTGTAGCGAAGACTAAAAGAATGTTCGTTTTAACTTTAAACCATGCGAAAATCGGCCAAAACCGCAACTGTTTAATTATCTCTTCAAACGTAAAGCAACATAAAATGTAGCATCAAACGGATCGTCAAAAAGCATAGGTCATGCAACAATCAGTTTCAACGCTGTATTTACGGGCTACAATTTAAGAGACATCAGTTCGCCAGTAAGTGGCTTTTTAGACCAAAAGTTGCCGAGTTCTCAAGGCCACATCGTTGAAGTTATCATTTTAATATTTCAGTAAGTTGTAGACGAAAGACGTAAATAAGGGCGAAAATATATTTTTTTACAAAAATATGCCCGTGGAATGCTGGAACATATGCGAAAGTGCAAAGAAATTTTTGGAAAAAGGGCTAAGTTCGCCCTTATTTGCGCATTTTGTCTACAACATAATGAATTATTGAAATGATCACTTTAAAGGTGTGGCCTTGAGATGCTGGCAACTTTCGGTAGGTATGTTTCAAAAATTGTAATCGATCAATTTTTGGCTTCGGTCACCCCAAGTGAAAGAAATAAGACACGAGGACTTGGATCATATAACACTGATTCCATCTACTTAGGAGTGCACCAAGTTTGAATCAACCCTTCAAAAATATTAACAATCGGAAGTGTGCTTGAGTCTTAAGAAGCAGGGACAGACCCCGAAGTCTGCAAGAACGCGGCGTCGACCATCGAAGGCGAAGGTCAACGAAGCCTCGCACCGCCTCGCTGTCTCCAGCCAGTGGGGCACGAGCAGGCGACGCTG
Organism: Nemoura dubitans; assembly: GCA_921293005.1. Lineage (NCBI taxonomy): Eukaryota > Metazoa > Arthropoda > Insecta > Plecoptera > Nemouridae > Nemoura > Nemoura dubitans. The sequence goes on along the minus strand of OV121078.1, from coordinate 13,065,557 downwards.
GCTGTCTCCCAATTCATTAGCACGGTAATTAGTAAATTACCGCGCACAGCGCACGTACGGCCAATCACCATGTAAACAAGCGCCGACGGCTGCTGGCAAGACATCACGGCCCGGACGTGGCTGTCTACTACGTGTCAGGTTCTCTTGTCACCGCTTCGGGATATCGGGCAGGTGCCAAGCCTGTCTTACATGGGATCGGTTGTCCTGATATATATCACAGCATATTTGATGTCATCTATAACGGAAATGTACGGTGGCATTTACACGGTGACAGAAGCACTGCCATCTATCATATCACTATTCACTTGGAAATATTAAAAATTTTTGGAAGGCGCTACTTTGAGAAATGAGATATTTCAACTGCTGAAAGCTGATTGGTTGATTTTTATCACATCTATCACGGAAAAAGAACCGGGCCTAATAGAAAAGATGTCTCGCACAACTTTTATCACATCTATCATGATTGACTGTGATCGGATTCGGATTTTGTCACCAACCTCCGTTGCAATCTGCACGATGACGTTGAGGTACGTGAAAGATTTTATGTTCGATATTACGGAAATCGATCGCAACACGGGCTTTACATTGCAGAATACCGGTTTGCTACAGGACTTCTTAATTTGAGAATTGAGACGAACTCTAGGGACAGTGCGTGGCAACGGGCTGCGAGAAACATTTCTGCAACCACTTTAGCATGGCACGACACGCGAGGATAACAATCACACAGTCTCACACTCGGCCAATGGCTGCCCCTGTATACATGTGCTTTCACAACTCGCCATTCCTGACGTTTGCTACATGGCCATTCCAGGTTATTATAAAACACTCTGGAATGTTCTTAAATTTCTTACGACTCGACATGTCTCCTATGTCCTATCTTTAAGACTAGCATTAGTTTTGAAAAAAAAATCTATTTCAAACTGGAATTTCAATGTCAGATAATAGTCTCACCGGTTTCCTAGTTCTCAGTTTCCCAGTCCCCAAGTTAAGCTTGCATCCCAGTTTGAATGTCTGTTTCAAAACTGCAGTGTTCTAATGTAGCCGGCAAATTCCCTCAGCATCAGCCAACGTTGCACATCAATTGAGGCTGGTCAGTTTCATTCAACAATGCAACCCCGCATTGTATATTATCTATGCTCAAGTAACAACTTATGGCGCAGATATGTTTATACATTCGAGCGCTCTTCGAATCCCTCAAATCCGCGCCTAGTTCGGGGCGAATTCCGACAGAAGTGCAGAGAGTCTAGAGCATGTAAATAACCCCCCCCCCCCCCCCTTGGCGGGGAGAGCGTGGTGGTCCACGAGACCATCGATCCGCTCCAGCTCAAGGCAGGAGAGAGAAGGCCGCGTGGTGACATTAGGTCAAAGGTCACCCGAGAGACGGAGACCGACGATAGTGTGCGGCACGTTTAGAAGGAGAGCGGTGTTTCACTCTCATCGAATCATTGCTGGCGTTAACGGCAAGGCAGCTTCAAGGAGAGTTATGTGTTAAAAACATATGTTTGTTAATCCTAATATGTGAATGTGCATGTGAGTGTGAAATATTAGGTTGGAAATGGAGGGACGCTGTTAATATGTGCTAGCCACCCGGGATTCGAACCCGAGACATCCTGATTGCCGGTCAGGTGCTCTGCCATCTGAGCTATAAGGGCACACAATATCCCGCTTTGCTGGGTGGGATAAGGGGACCTACTGATTGCCGGTCAGGTGCTCTACCATCAGAGCTATCCGGGCACACAATATCCCGCTTTGCTGGGTGGGATAAGGGGACCTACTGATTGCCGGTCAGGTGCTCTACCATCAGAGCTATCCGGGCACACAATATCCCGCTTTGCTGGGTGGGATAAGGGGACCTCCTGATTGCCGGTCAGGTGCTCTACCATCTGAGCTATCTGGGAACACAATCTCCCTCTTCGCTGGGTGGGATAAGGGGACCTCCCGAGGACATGAGGCTGAGCGACCCGTACATGGGACGGGCATCTTCTCAACGTTATGAAAAGACAGACCAATCCGCCCCCGGCCCCAAGGACAGCGATGTCGCTGTCACAAATACCTTAGACCCTTGCAAATGTCCAGCTTTGCTTCCCTTCCACCCATTGCACACTGGTATCTGCCCGAACCAGGAACAACAATGTCCTCTCAAATAATAGGCTGCTTAAATGGGTAATTGATTGTAAAACCCAGCAGCGCACCCTGGCCACAGCTGTCAATGTCAGTGACACGATGTAATCAACATTGGCTCCTGCACCAATCAGAGACTCTGGATGTGCATGACGTCGTGTTCGCCATGGAGTCTCTGATTGGTACAGAGCCAATGATGATGACATCGTGTCACTGACATTGCTAGCTGTAAACCACAATCAGAATAAGTCACGGGGTATTGTTTCAGTAAACAAATGTGCCGTTATCAGATCGAGCGCAGCTGAGAGGCGACGTAAAGACGTGAATCATATCTACGCCAGGAGGCCGTTATTGCCATTCATGCAAAAACATGTAATGGAAAAGCGAATACAGGAAGCTCACTATGTTGATTTGGTCACTTCCTTCCTTGATATCAGCAGTGCGAGAGATAAGGATGTTTCAATCTGATGTTTTAGTCTGGACAGTCAATTTAGCAATAATCATAATTGTGTACATGTAAATTGTAAATCAATGTAAATTAAGACTTGTCTCTAGTCTCACACGTGTCATAATATGTAACCGAAAATGTTATCTTTGTAGAAAAATGGAAATAAATTAATAATTACATTACGATTACAAATTACGATTATTAAGGCTATTGGTCCGGTTGTTGGTGATTATTGCATGACGATTTATATATATATACTTTCAATTGATATTTCGTGATTATAAACTACACAATTAGTTACTAAAAGTGTGAGGATCCCGTTGACCCTGGTTTCGTCGCGATCGGACAAACGGTGTGGCAACAAGTTAGTATCCATTGAGAGGTTAAATTTGAGCGGGAGGCGGCCCGAGTGTACGCTCACACCAATAGTCTTTAGGAGGTATAAATCTGATTTAAGTGGCGACATCGGCCACGAATAAACAGAGTAATTGTCGAAGTTTTCTGCTTCAGCAAAACCAACTCAATCCACTCTGACTCAGCACTCAGCAGGTAGATGCATGCACGGTTTGTAAACGTAATAAACATGCCTCATTATACGAAGACATGCCAAGCAAAAGTGTCGCCCCTGGCGAGCTGGGAGCACAGCACGCGAACTTGGCGACAAGCGAACGTGCTAGGCAGTCAATTGTCCCCTCCCCCCCCCCCCCCACCCCCCCCCAATGTAGGGGCGTGTTCGTCTGGGACCGAAATACACTCGACTTCCTGACAAGACCAGGCACGTGCGTGTGACTGTCTGGCCTGGAAGGGAGCCGAGGGTGGACCCGGTGCCGGCACCAAGGCCTGGCCTGGAAGGGAGCCGAGGGTGGACCCGGTGCCGGCACCAAGGCCTGGCCTGGAAGGGAGCCGAGGGTGGACCCGGTGCCGGCACCAAGGCCTGGCCTGGAAGGGAGCCGAGGGTGGACCCGGTGCCGGCACCAAGGCCTGGCCTGGAAGGGAGCCGAGGGTGGACCCGGTGCCGGCACCAAGGCCTAGCCTGGAAGGGAGCCAAGGGTGGACCCGGTGCCGGCACCAAGGCCTAGCCTGGAAGGGAGCCGAGGGTAGCCCGGTGCCGGCACCAAGGCCTGGCCCGGAAGGGAGCCGAGGGTGGACCCGGTGCCGGCACCAAGGCCTGGCCTGGAAGGGAGCCGAGGGTGGACCCGGTGCCGGCACCAAGGCCTGGCCTGGAAGGGAGCCGAGGGTGGACCCGGTGCCGGCACCAAGGCCTAGCCTGGAAGGGAGCCAAGGGTGGACCCGGTGCCGGCACCAAGGCCTGGCCTGGAAGGGAGCCGAGGGTGGACCCGGTGCTGGCACCAAGGCCTGGTCTGGAAGGGAGCCGAGGGTGGACCCGGTGCCGGCACCAAGGCCTGGCCTGGAAGGGAGCCGAGGGTGGACCCGGTGCCGGCACCAAGGCCTGGCCTGGAAGGGAGCCGAGGGTGGACCCGGTGCCGGCACCAAGGCCTGGCCTGGAAGGGAGCCGAGGGTGGACCCGGTGCCGGCACCAAGGCCTGGCCTGGAAGGGAGCCGAGGGTGGACCCGGTGCCGGCACCAAGGCCTAGCCTGGAAGGGAGCCAAGGGTGGACCCGGTGCCGGCACCAAGGCCTAGCCTGGAAGGGAGCCGAGGGTAGCCCGGTGCCGGCACCAAGGCCTGGCCCGGAAGGGAGCCGAGGGTGGACCCGGTGCCGGCACCAAGGCCTGGCCTGGAAGGGAGCCGAGGGTGGACCCGGTGCCGGCACCAAGGCCTGGCCTGGAAGGGAGCCGAGGGTGGACCCGGTGCCGGCACCAAGGCCTAGCCTGGAAGGGAGCCAAGGGTGGACCCGGTGCCGGCACCAAGGCCTGGCCTGGAAGGGAGCCGAGGGTGGACCCGGTGCTGGCACCAAGGCCTGGTCTGGAAGGGAGCCAAGGGTGGACCCGGTGCCGGGACCAAGGCCTAGCCTGGAAGGGAGCCGAGGGTAGCCCGGTGCCGGCACCAAGGCCTGGCCTGGAAGGGAGCCGAGGGTAGCCCGGTGCCGGCACCAAGGCCTGGCCTGGCAGGGAGCCGAGGGTGGACCCGGTGCCGGCACCAAGGCTTGGGCAATGTCAGTGACACGATGTCATCAACATTGGCTCTGCACCAATCAGAGACTCCATGGCACAGTCGCGAACATGACGTCATGCACATCCAGAGTCTATGATTGGTGTAGAGCCAATGTTGATGACATAATGCAGCTTAAGATTGTTGATGATGATTGCGCGAAGCTTTCTGTGAAATATAAACTGGTATTTGGTATTTGAATACACACTATTTGTTGCCAGAAGTGTGAGGATTCCGTAGACACAGGATTGGTCGCGATCGAAAAATTGTTGTGGCAGCAGGGTTGTATCCGGTACGAAAAAAGTTTAAAGCGGAAAGCGGCCCGAGTATAACCTCACACCGACTTCAACGTCGACTTCAAACAGAGACGAACCCCTATCACCAGTCACTGCCGACAGTGCGAGCTGGACTAGCCGACCTTCACTGCTCATCTCGTGTCGGCGCCGACTTTGGCGGGTGACGTCGTGGTTCCCGCGCCTGCGCCAAACGGGTCGCGATGACGCGGTCTCGTCGCGTGACCTTGGCACACTTCGGACACCCTTGGACCCGCGACGCGCGGTCCGGCACGCAGACGGTCGGACTCTACTTCCTCCTCGAGTGCTGAGATGGCCGGTACACACTGCGCTTTGGAGCCCTCAGGGCTGGGCCCGTCGGAGCCCGAAACGCTCTGAGAGGCCGAGAACGAGACGGATTCGCAATACACACTGCGCGTTGCTAGGCCATGAGTTTTACGGTTACCCATCCACCGCCAAATTTGGCACAGTGTTGCTTAACCTCCGTCTGACACCGAACAAAGCGTCCGCAACACGGGCGCCGTCCCGGGAAGCTGGCGACGCCTTGACACGGAGACGCCGAGAATGTGGAGCGCGACAATCGCTGGCAGCGACGCCGACGCCGACGCCCGTGGAATGCGTCAGGAATGCGGCCGATTCATTCAACGATCCTCACGCTTAGATTCAGCCCTCAGAGCCATTTGTCCGACTCAAGACATGGCTTAGTGAGATTTGAAACTCTTAGATCGTGTCTAGCAGCAGTGGGTCCTCGAGGAAGATGCGAATCCACTATCCTTCTCGACGTGAAATGTAGTGTGGGGCTTCGCACACGCCATGTTGCCTATTGTTAGACACCTACTCACGATGCAAGAAGTGAAGAGCAGAATTCTAACAGAAGAAATGCTAATGAAAAGAGCACGAGGCACAAGTCCCGTTTACGTGGGAGCATCTTTGACTAAAGTCGGCCACAAAAAAGATGCTGTCACAATAAAATGGCTCTTATTATTGTTGTATCGACAAATTATGAGTACAGTTTACCACTGTTTTATGTGATGCTCATACATTATTTACAATATAATTATGATAGTAGGTACACCAAGATAATGTGATATACAGCCTGTTATTTTGACGGCCTAAAAATTATGTGGTAGACTTTTGTCAAAGACACACTCCATGTAAACCAGGCTTGACACATCCGAGACGAAACGAATGCACCAAAGCTGACGCACTGTTAAACTGCTCCAAACGAACAGTTAGCGATAACTGACAACTTGTACTCTCTGGTTTGACCAGGAGGTACCTAGCCCTAAATCTTTAGAAATGCGCAGCTCGCTCGCATGTAATCGACGAATGCACCGAAGCTAACGCACTGTTAAACTGCTCCAAACGAACTGTTAGCGATAACTGACAACTTGTACTCTCTGGTTTGACCAGGATGTACCTAGCCCTAAATCTTTAGAAATGCGCAGCTCGCTCGCATCAAGCTCAAAAGTTTCGTAAACAAATATTTACTTTTCACTCAGCAATTCACATTCGGGTCTAGAAGGCATAACTGTCGGAAGTTTTATAGATGGGCACTAAACTCTTAGCTAGGTCAATAATAATTATGTAGTCCATGATAAGGCCAAGCTCATTCTTGAAGATGTTTACTAAAATTTACTTCTAGGTACAAAGTACTAGGTATCATATAACACCGGTATCACGGCCGAATCAAAACAAGTTCACAACAATAGTTAGGTAGTGCCCTGTAGATACTTCCATGGATCTGTCTGATTCCACTTCATTTATGTAAGGATCCATTTCATATTAAATTAATAATTGACCCTGATCAGATAAACGCAAAACACCATCCCTGAACTCATCGACTCTGAACCAGGAGGCAGTGAAAACAGAAGAGAAACATTCGCCGCTCGACCTGTCAGACGGGAGCATCTCGAATTGCCGTTCTTGGAAACTTGAATCAGCTTGAACCGAAAGGTATAACAAGTAAATAGCTTCAGTGTTCAACTAATTGCATGCCTTTCGTCGTACACTTCAGCACTCTTACATGTCAATATTAAAAGGCACCTACTTGGTATGTAACAAACAATACATTTTTGTGATGTCCCTTTGCAATGCTAGCTCAGATTGCACAGATGTGGTGGTCCATGGGCATGTCCATACCGCCCCCCCCCCCCCCCCCCCCCAAGCACATTTTCAAGGCCACTGAGCTTATCGCTAAGGAATGAGTAAGGTCAGTACCAATGTTGTAAAGCCCCCCGGTCAGTACATTTCGGTCATTTCTCGGAGAGCATGCCGTTCGCTTTCAAATAGAAAAAATAAACTTTGCCTAGATTCATTTCGGTGAGTGCAGTTCAAATAGTCGCAGTAGAGCAGTAAACTGCAGCAATTCCTGGTGTGGAATTTAGAAACGCACAAGTACCTACAACGATGATTTCCCGGTAAGAAGGAGAGTGGATTTGCATCTTCGAAGAGAACCCACTGCTGCTAGACACAAGCTACGGGTTTCTAAACTGTTCATGGAGCCTTTAGTTCGGAGCAGTGGGTCCTCGAGGAAGATGCAAATCTACTCTGCTTCTTGACGTGAAATGGAGGTTAGTTAGTCTCGAATAATTGGCGAATGCAAGCGCTTTATGCACGAGGCGTGCCAAAACGTGAACTGTGGGAATTGTATTTAGGTATCGAAAGTTACAAAAGTTCACATCGAATTTCAGTGTTTCTGACTCATGCTTTCGTGCTTCATGAAACGTTCAGGTGCCAAGACGTTGCTTTAGTGAGTAGGAGCGACGCAGTAGGACGGGACTAGGCGTAGTAATGAATTAACCTTCCCCTCTCCAATATCTTTAGGTATAAAGGTGCCCAATGAACAAAATATCCATGCATATTTACAAGCAAAATGAAACGAAGCGTTGACTCGAACACGTTCGGTAAACAATGAAACAATAACAAAGTCAAGTCGAGGAAGGAGGTGACTGATGAAAGTATAGTTCTCATAATCAATCTCGTTCAGAGCTGGAGTGGGCACACAGCTTGACTCCCTTTCCAAAAATGAGTACCACGGTCCACGCGGCGTAAACAAGACCCGTCACTGTACTTGACCTATTTTGACCAGTGCACACTACACGTAGGTAGACCGAGCGCGGGCCGAAAGCTGCTCAGGGTCACTGATTGTCACGATAGTTATTCAAAACACTCAATTAAAAAGTGCCGCATGGCAGATTAATCCGAGAATCTTGACCACTTCTTCGGGTTTGCTAAGTAAAACAAGTTCATTTCACGCTCGGATTGCTAAGAAATTACAGCAAATGTGCATCAAAGAAATCACGGACATGCACTGAATGTCTGGAATTCCAGCAAAACGCCCCTGTTTTGTAAACTGCGTAGGCAACACCCACGACACGACGAAACCGTCAACAAACCACCAGTCGGTCCCGTTTATCGTTGCGTCGCGTCGAGGGTGAATTCTGACGAGCTGTGAGTTTTGGTACGACTAATCATTGGTGATTAAGCGTAATGCACTTCGACGATGAGGGGGCGAGGCATAATTTCAATTACCGAGCAGGTATACGTTGTTCGTCGGACGAAAATTCTCGCGAGCTGTCATTTTAGATTTCGCGTTCGCTCGGTACGAATTTGGCGAGCACGTAAACAGGAAATTATCAACAGACGCGTTCGGTATCGACTTACGGATACGTGTTGTGTTATTTATAGATTTGTACCAGTTTGTTTTTTTTGTAAAACAACGCGAAATACGAGGTGGAAGCCGTGAAGCCTGGAGAAAAGCATGGTGTGACGGTGTGACTTTTGGAAGAGAGTTTCACACGTTGGTTTGACATTTTGGCTAGCTTACCTCGCCGCTCTCGGCCGCTGGCGAATTCTCTACGATGTCGTAGATGATTGGCGGTAATCCAGCTGTGCCTAGTATCGAGAAACCTAGTCCACTGTCGCCTCTGTTCAAAACTACCTTCAGCTCTTCGGCCATGTTGATCTACCGACTGACTGGAGATGAGCCAAACTTTGCTGCGCGCGCATCACTACACAGAAACGTGCAAAATAAAGCGTCAGCGCTATCTGCTGGTTTTTGTGCGAACTGGATTATCGACTCAACAGTGAGGTTGAATCTAGCCAATCACAAAGTTTACACCAGTTTCGAATTAAATATTTTGCTAATGCAGTTTTTCGAACAATTGATCTTTATGTTACGATGTTTTAGCAGTAATTTTCGTAGTTTTATTATTATAATACGACTTGGTAGCTTCTTAAACAACCCTCGTGCTGAGAATAAAAAGGAGTGGGTTAAAGGAGAAGGTAATATTATGTATTGGTGGACAGCATAATATGGTTACTACATTTTCAAACTCAAAAACCCATACATTTTCTTACGGGTGGGGTTAGGGGGAGGGGGTGAAGCACAGTTCGTAACTAGTTACAACTCTGAAAAAGAAGCATTTAAAAATATATCTACCAAGTGTTTAAAAATTGCGTCAAATTTGATTATTTTGATAGATTATTTTGATGACGTAACATTGATTTATTCCGCATATTTGTGGGTACATGGAAAAAAAGGTATATACCATGGAAAATGATAAATACATGGAAGAACAGTATTTTTATACTGAATTTTTCCTTTTTCTATTGGTTGATGAGCGTAGCGAGCGAAGCGAGCGAAGCGAAATCATCAATTTCACTACTGCTAAAAAAAACACTTGGTGTGTTTGTTTTTTTGTATGTGTGTTTGCGCGCGCTCTACAGGCCAAACGCCTGCTTCGAGTGGCATGAAATTTTCAGGGTGTCTACTTTTGTTCTCAACTTAGACCCCCTGCGTTTTTCAAGAAAATCCTCCACACCCTTCAGTTTCAAAGCAGAAAAAAGAGCAAAATTCGACAATTGGGCATGTTTGGAAAAGTACGGAAATTTATTTAAAAGTGCGTATTTTTTTCAAATGTTCCCAATTTCGATTTGCCTTTAGAAACCATCGAAACCATATCGAAACATCACACAAGATTTTTCCCAATAAAACCCAATAAAAACCCTTGGGCATGAGTTACATCTATGTATTAACATGCAGATTGCTCAATTTGATCTCAAAATGAGCATATTTCCGCTACCCGACAGCTCGGACAGAAACAAAGAAAGGTCAGAATGGTTTACAATTTCAAGTGATCAGTATTTTGGAGAAAGCAATGGTCCGGCCAGTTGCTCCATGATTTTCAAATGCTTTTGCCTCAATCTTTTTATGCGCAAAATACAAACCGCTACGCTCATCTTCAACGCAACACAAATTGCGTTCGCCCTAGTTACAAATAAAGTAGCAAAATTATAAAATAAATTATAAAGCTGTTGTTATATTGGTTGTAAAAATACTGAATAATTATACCTACCTAATGATGAGCTGGATTTTGATATGTCAAGATGAAGACCCAGAAAGCATTGTTGGCAGTGCCCGATTTACGCCTAGGCTGACGAGGCTGTAGCCTAGGCGCGCCGCGTCCGAGGGGGGCGTCAAAAAAGAAGCCGCTATTGTGTAGATATGATTGGACTTGAAGGGACAAAAAATATCTCTGTTAATGTTAGGAAGTAAGTTTTATTGAACTGCAATGTTTGACAACAATAATGGCTAAAGCACTATGGTGGCAACTTCAAGGAAAATACAACCGTCGATTCTAGGCAAATTTGAACAATTCCGGCAATAGTGCGGCTTTGCTGGCACACGACAACAATGCTCTACCCGGCTACACGGCTGCTATACTTTTGTTGAACATCAGTCTTCTCTCGGGAATGTTAGGAAATGTTCATATAAAGATTCTAAGATAGCGTTGAAACATTGGTTTCCAGGTTTTCCTATCGATATTAATTCCCAGTAATGTATTATATAATAGTAAAAAAAATAACGTGGCATAACAAAAAGTCAGTAGCCGCGTTATTGTGTTCGTGGCGTGACCTGATCCTGGACATTGTCAGCAAAATTAGTTCCGTGGACTCTGGTGCCTGATGTCGCGTCTTGACCGAGAGTGTGAAGTGATTTGAAAAGTGCGATTTAATTTTCGACGCTGGCAAGGGTTAATAACCTTCTATGGTAAAACATGTCTGTGAAAAGACTCTCATCAATGGCCAAAATGTCATTTGAGACCGATTCGTTGAATAAGTTAGAAACTAATTACATTACTGAGAGTTTTGCGACAGTGAAATCACGGCGCAAAAACCTGTAGTGCGTTGTCAAGACATCATATCGGCATCGCATTTGTTGGTAACATTTCTTCCATTTCGTAGTTCTTAAAACACAAATTATGCGCTACATTTCGTGGGAGGGGGAGGGGGCCGCCGTAATATAATAGCCTAGGGGAGCCGATGGTATAAATCGGGCACTGATTGTTGGAAAACTTTAGTGTTACCTGGATAGAGCACAGAATACTTGACAAGCCATGGACGGTATAGTACTATACTCTACAACTCAAAATTTTGATAGGAATGGTAGGTACATACTTTCTGCACAGTAGAGCAGACATGCAGTGGCAGCTTTGTCATGGCAAATTTTAGCCATCCATATCTTGGCACCTTTTCCCAAATTGTCTCAATGGCTGGCTGGCCTTGGGGTGGGCGTCGTCGGGGTTTGGACAGGTGAAAGAGAATCCGATTACAGGTAAGTTAAGATTCTGTGCGACGGTCTTGTAATTCATGCCTCTACGGCGTCTTCAATGCTGGTTGCCCTCCAATCCTCTAAAACCACCACTAACTTCAATTTGTAAAAATCCTACAAAGCTGCTAAAATAAAGATAAAACTATAGGCCCCAAACCCGAGCAGTGATCGAAGGAAAATGTCACTTCACTTTTATTTCAAGTTACAAAACAATGGGAAAACAGATCTAGAGTGCAATACCTACAGTTCAAACTGTAAATGTACGAATATCTACGTTATTGGGAAATTGCCCGGCTTTGACAAACTTTTAAAGTCTCAATTATTGAAAGGAAAGCCAAGTTAGAATTTTTCAATGTGTTTCAATTTTGGATCAAGGATTCTTGCTTTGAATAAGGACAAGAATGCAGAGAAAAAAACTCAGGACCACAGCATCGTAATGTGAACGGATACAATATATTATAATAATGATAAATTCGTCTACAGACAGTGCAACTGTGTTGCGATCTACGCTACGTCTAGCTCAGTGTTTTTTGATATCACAGATCAACCTAACTCAAAGAACCCTTCATTCTCTTGCCACTTGGAAGCCTTCACTCAAAAAGTTGGCACCTAATTTATTGTTACGGTATCAACAAACCTCATGTTTACACCTTTCTCTTTGTGAATCACTACAGTACAATTTTATATCAGTTGTTTTCAATACAGCCAGATGGCCTTCAATCATTACATTGGTGGAAAGAGATACATCAAGCCATGGTGATATGAAATACAATTATAAATTATTATACAAGTGATTTCCTTCAAATATTTTGTTAAAATACATTTTGGAAATGAAGGTTAAAAATTATTATAGGTACCTACTCTTGTTTCAGAGTGACTTTTATTTTTACTTATCGAGTGAAGGTTGACAATTGTACAGCTTGACCGCAACAGAACATTTTCATACGGACTAATTTAGGAGAAAAGAAAAGCAACTACCTACACTCCAAGCAAACGTTCTTCCAGCGGTCTTTATTGCCAATAATCGCGGTGTTTCGAGAAAGGAAGGGCTCCTTTATCCTTACACGCTAACCAGCCGGTTAGCTAAACGACTTGTTAAAATGTTTCGCTTGTTTCTGGGACTTGACCTAGTATATTGCCCATCTAGTAAATTACTGACCTTTTATTCTAGGTTGCAGTTTAGGAGTTTGATTAGTAATATCCTTCAACATCATAAAGGGCAAAGTCACACACAAAATAATCTAAAAAATAATCAACTGCCTCAGCGAGAGTACGAAACAAAGCGAAACATTTTAACAGCACGGTACTTAAAACTATCAAACACAAATTTACAATATAATATAATATAATAAAATAATAAAAATTCTTAACGAAACGAAAATAAAACAGTGGAATAGTTGCCTTCACAGCCTACTTAACGATAGATTGCGGTCCCCTAGGGCCAATCGTCGTCCGCCAGTCAAACGGGAGATGGAAACTTGAATCGCGGTCAAGTCCACCCTTGACTCGGAACGATTTTCCGCAGTTTTCCGACGCCAAAGCTGCAGCTCGACGCTGGGGGCCGTAGGGCTCGGGTTTCTCAGAAAAACCGTAGTCACATATCAAGCCTAAATACAGATAGTCCAAGATATGGAGAAATGGCTACTTTAGGCGTGGGCAGGGGGGGGGGGGGGGATAGTGCTATTTATAGCGGCTAGTAAATGAGAAAACAGTCAATAGAGCTTGTTGGCATGACGATTACTTTTCACCTGATGATGAAAGAGACAGAACTGTACTGAGACAAACAGCAGATCAGATGAAACAGTGTTTAACAGCATCATCCTTGATTGTATTCTCATCTACTTTGCTAATAATTGAGGGATATATGGGAAGCTCCCTTGCCACGAGATTTTGCAAGTAGCGAATTCTTACATAAACATGAACCGTCAGTGTAAGCTCCATCTGTCCCAATAGTCTATTGCGACATATACATTAACAGGAATTGAGTTACGCTGCCAAAGGTTTCGTAGCTCCCTTTTTAGCTTCTTCATTCCGAGAAAAGCTGCCTTTGAGCAGCGTCAATCGCAATCATCTCGTCAATCGAAATCGTCTCGTCAATCGAAATCGTCTCGTCAATCGAAATCGTCTCGTCAATCGAAATCGTCTCGTCAATCGAAATCGTCTCGTCAATCGCAATCATCTCGTCAATCGCAATCATCTCGTCAATCGCAATCATCTCGTCAATCGCAATCATCTCGTCAATCGAAATCGTCTCGTCAATCGAAATCGTCTCGTCAATCGAAATCGTCTCATCAATCGAAATCGTCTCGTCAATCGAAATCGTCTCGTCAATCGAAATCGTCTCGTCAATCGCAATCATCTCGTCAGTGCCGGTTTAACTAAAGGTAAGTCAACTTTCTCACAGAATTGTTGTCTAAGCAGAGACATTTTCATAAGAAAACTGTTTCAAATTAAATTAATATCAAGTTCATAAAACCCCCGAGGAAAATAACTTTGTGTCGCATTGAATTATGTAAATTTTCGTTAGCTTTGTTCATTTCTGCTGAGCATTCTATTTCCTCTCAACCATTTCTTGTCTTCTCAGCATTAGCTCTTTGAGATTGTATTCCTTTCTTATTTTAAGCCTCCAACATTAAAAATTTCACATGAACCTAGCAATTTCCAGCACAAATGAACAGAGCCACAGAGCATGACAAATAATTGGAAGCCAGCTTGACAGAGTATTGCCGTCGTATCAGGACACTTGGATTTGATTCTAAATACACAAGTACCTACATCTGTAATTGTGTACTTGAACTGAAACATGGTAATAGTATTGATCAATCATTGTTAGCTTTGAAGTGGCATTACCAACTTTGGTAGGCACTACGTTTCCCAGCTCATTTCAACGATTGTATATGAGTGATTGTGTATATGAGTGAGTGAAAAGTCTTTTTCGATTTTAGCACAATCTTGAAGGGAAATTAAAACAACGATAGCAGCAAGCATGAAAGTAGGATTGTACGAACTTCAATCTGGTATGTACTCAGTGTCCATCGAAATGGAGAAACAGCAATAAGAGAATGACCATTGCTAATCAGGTGGGCATGACTCATGCCAAGTCATGGAATTACTATTATTCGGTATGTCTGTTTCACTCGCTCTGCCCATCATCACTACTATTGGCTCTCTCTCTCCCATGACTTGGCACGGGTCTCACTAACACCTGACTGGCACCAATGTTTCTCAATATGACAAACTATCTGCATAATAAATTTGAGCTGAAAACTAAACTGGCGATTGCAAAATTAACAGCACGATCAATGCTTCTTTCCTCTATGAAACGTGACATTGCTACATTTTCTATAGTATTTTTCACATTAAGAAGGAAAGTAGGTATTGCCCTGTAGTCTCAACACAATGTGCTGTCAATCATTCGATGCTCAGACCATTCAACCTTTTAGCGGAACAATGAGACGGCCTGCGAATTTTGACACCTTTGGCTCTTCTAACAGCAGGGGAGCCTCTGAGGGTGAAACACCGCTCTCCTTCTAAACATGACAAATACTACAGAAGTCTGGGACAAACAGATACACGTTTTGGAGATCATGTCAAGTGTAACTTTGCTGCAAATGGTTCAAATCTAGAAGTGTTCAGTGGCTCTGCTCCCATTGGTTCAAATCTAGTCAAGTGTTCAGTGGCTCTGCTCCCATTGGTTCAAATCTAGTCAAGTGTTCAGTGGCACTGCTCCCATTGGTTCAAATCTAGTCAAGTGTTCAGTGGCTCTGCTGCCATTGGTTCAAATCTAGTCAAGTGTTCAGTGGCTCTGCTCCCATTGGTTCAAATCTAGTCAAGTGTTCAGTGGCTCTGCTCCCATTGGTTCAAATCTAGTCAAGTGTTCAGTGGCTCTGCTGCCATTGGTTTGATTCGGCGAGTTCCAGCTCCAAAGAGTCGCATTCGGCCATGGCTTCGCGCTGTCCGGCTAGCCAATGAGGAGGCTCCGATGCCAGGAGCAAGCTGCCCGATTCGTTGATGCTGTCGAAGTATTCCGAGGAAGAATCGTTGGCCCACGGGACGGAATCCTCGCGCTGGAAATCAGACAAAAACGTTGTAGTTTGGGAAAAGGGTTCTGGCACTGATAAATACTATGACATACTGGGTTTCGAATGCTTAATAAGTCTCACAGTTACGTTTGGAAACATCAGGAAATCAGTGAGACTTTATTTAGCATTCAAAAGCTAGTTTGAAATAGTAGTGTTTGAAAACTAGTGTTTAACAAAGGACAAGCAGACAAGTCTAAGAAATTTAGGTGTTGGCTTTGTCTATTAATGTTGTGCAAACTTACTATCCTACTCCAAATTAATATTTGACTTTGGGAACCTTGTGGTCTGTGAATAACAATTGATATGTGTTTGCTGATGAGGCATTAATAGCAACAGCCCCAAAACCAAATAGCTGGGGTTTCGGATTATGCAAGAGATGATCAAATGAATGAAGTAAGAATCGTTGTGTGGTGAGGTTAGACTTGCTGAAAATTATATCCACAACCATGGAAAACTACTTGAAACAGTTGACAGCTGTTGTGTATCATATTCAGCAAGCATAGGTATAATCACAACACAAAAAGTTTTTTTCTTTATTTGAAAGTCTTACGACCTAGATCCCTAGATTAGTAGAGATATATTTATTTGGGACTATCACTAGTTATAGTTTATCTGTAGCAGAGTGTGGTATAGGAATAGGGGTTTCCCCCTCCTTAATATTCTCTTTCATTCATAACTAATTATGTCAGCCTGCATTACACTCTGCCTCTAGCAAGTTTGGAGTAGGATAAAGTTTCAAATAAAACTAATAAACAAAGTAATTGTAGTACACAGATAGCTTTTGATCAGCTGTTGATTTTGGGTGATTTCTGTCATATTGATATTTATGATACTTTGAGAAACTAGTTACCCAATGTTATTCTTGATACTGACCATTGCAAGGAATAGATAATATAATTCAAGTTGAAATATCAAATTAACATTAGTAATTATTTCCTCACACTAGGCTTTGATAGGTAGTACTGCCAGTATTACAATATTCTAAATATAATCCAGCCTTGTTTGTTATGACATGCCATCATAGCAATTATTTACAGCTCAATAGCCAGTGAAAGCAGGTAAGTTTTTACTAACATTAGCAAGTTTCAATAGTGCCAAAATACAGTAATGTCAAAATCATTAGTTATCTTCCTCAGACATGGCTGATTCTTTTGCATCACTTTTGGATAGACCTTCATACCTAACCCATACCTTGCTTTCGATTTAATCGATTTAATCTCATTGTAATTCGATCAAACCAATTCTAAATTTGAGATTCGGCTTTTTGTAAGGTAGGTAGGTACCTAATGTGTACATATTGCAAAACATTTGGGAAAACAGTAAGGTAGGTACGACTTGAAATTAACATTCAACCCTCAGTTAGCGAAGGCAGAGTTCTCCTCGTTAGAATAATCATGCCTGCGTCCGACGCAGCTAGCTGGCGTCTTCTGCTTGGAACCAAAGATCTGATCAGAGTTAAACAATTTGCAGTGTGATTTAACTTCACAGTTATAGTTGAAAGGGGTCTACAAAAAGCAGTTTCAAATCCCACATTGAAAAATGTTGGCATTTTAACTCAACTTTTCCCTTCAATTGAGACTTTTAACGAACTTAGAAAAGCCAGGAAATTTCCCCAAAAAAATGATATATTCGTACATACAGTTTGAACAACGTATTACAAAACTAAGTGAGATATTATGTTTCCCCATTGTTTTGTAACTTGTACTAGTAACTTATTTCTTCGATCACTGCTATGCTACGGGAAAGGCAACTAGCGTGTCAAACTAGAACGCTGTACGGTGGCATCCCTTTGACTTTGAGCTTGCCAAGCTAGTTGCATGTCCCTACAAGCAATGACCCAAGCTTTTCAAACATCAGAGACAGACAATTTCATATAAAACACATTTTGGTAGTTATCAATCTTTTTTAACAGTTGTTTAGCCAGGTAAATTTGATTGGGTATTGTCAGATGCATGCAGTCACCCTATACATGCCCAAACGTGTTAGTTAGGGTGGGGAAAGCAGAGAAGCATCGAGCACAGAAGAAACGTCACCGGCACCAGGGTCAGATGGAGGAAAGACAGCCGCACCGAGGAAAGGACCAAAGGTTCCATTTCCATTTCAAATTGCTATCTCATCGCTATGACTTATTTGAAAATTAATTTCTCAGGCTATTATTACAAATTCTAAGCTTAGCTGTGAAGGTCTGAACAAGCCCGTTTTACCGATTAATAAGAATGCCTAGGTACTTGCAGTTTGAAAAGGAAAATAGGTCGATCTAGGAGCTTGGTTTCTGAATGCCTTCATGCATCAGCCTTGAAATATCCCCAAAGCTGGTCAGAAACACGGTAGTTGGTAGGTACAGCTTATTAACAAGAAAGATTAGTAAGTGGCCAATATAAAACTCAAAAGTTAAGTTAGCCATTTTTGGGTTTAAGAAATCAAAACAAAGAGCTGGCTCTAAACATATCCCTGCCTTGAAAAAAAAATATATAACTCGAGTACAATATTTGGGCACATTCCAGGGCCAATTTATGATGATGAAGTGGGTACCGAGGTGGAAGAAGTAAGTACCGAACGAGCGTTGATTACTTCTTGCTTTAGAGGCCTTTCACAGTCTTAGTCCGCTTTTCTATATCATCGACCTCGAGCTGATAATGAAATTAGAAGGACAAGTAGGTCTTAGGACGTGTCTCCATAGAAGGTTTCGTGTGGACTTGCGTACTTACACAATGCCCTTATAGCTGGGTTACGGACTTCAAGTACCTATGCAAGTTGAGTATGCAAGACCAATGCCTCATGGTCTTGCATAGGTACTTAAAAGTCCGAATCTCAGCTATAAGGGTGCCGCGTAAGTACGCAAGTCCACAAGAAACCTCCCAGTGAGACATGTCCTAAGCCATCATATGCAAGCGCCCCATGCTTGAATTATGTTCCCTCGTGAGCAGCTTCGTGCACGCCCCATGGAAATTATGTACAAGCGGAAAAGGGAAAGAAGAAAGAGAAGTTCTTACTGGTGAAAGTTTCACATGTTGCCAAAATTATTCTGATAAAAAGCTGCCAGAAATGACTTGAAAGTGGAAATTAAAGAAACTGGTTATTTTGCTATAGCCAAAATCAACCAATGGTGCTCTGTTTTGGCTACATACAGACAAGGCAGTTGAGCTATTCGAATCAGCGAATTGCACACTGGTTTCCCAAATATTTCCATGAATTCATGACCACTAGTCATGTTCAGATGTGATTTAACATATTTTTAAAATTACTAATTGCCAGAATTACAATAATTTTCATCTCTGGGTTATTTATTTATAAGCCCTCAGAAACAGATTAATTCCAAAGCATCCTATTGGCGGTTGCTGGGACAAATAACTAAACTCCTACTTTAATTCTGGCTTAAAGCAGTTTGTGATACCGGCCCAAAATAAACATATGTCTCAACTAGTGAAGCTACGGCCCTGAAATCCACCTGATGACTTTTAGCTACCTAGATACACAAAGCGTTCAAGTTACTCGAATTAGCGGAAAGACAGTGAAGAGAAGACAAAGACCAAATCGCACCGTGACTTTCCAAACCATCCCAGGGGACTTACGATCGCGTCCCGGAAACTCGGGGCCCCCGACGCCGCCGACGGGTTGTTATTTCGGAAATGTTAGGCAGCGGACAGAAACCAAGGGCGCGCTCGGCTCGAAACGAAGCTCCGAACGTCTTTCCGAAGGCTCCAAATTGAAGCTCCAAAGCGAAGCTCCAAACGGCTCGAAACATATTTCCGAGGGCTCGAAAAGGGGCGTCGGTCGTTGGGCTTCGACCGATGGATGGCTGGCTGTCTTTCGGAAGTGGCTCGAGAGGTTACACTCACACACACAGACACAAACGAGGGGGCGAAAACAATACAAGGCACACGCGGTTCGTTTTGGGTACAGATTGCCGGCCACCGATATTCTTTCCAGTTTAACAATGGGATTGTGTGAAGTGAAGGGGCTGCGTCGAAACAATTAAACGGAGAGCTCTTGCGATGAAATATGGTCTCACTTTTACGATAGTTATTTTAGGAAACGTTTAGTTCATGTCTAAAAATATCAACTCTCTCAAACAGTCTAGCAGATAATTAAGCACTAGAGTTGAAGTTATTTCAACTACATTCATGTCATTTTAAATAATCAATCTTACGATTGGGATTGGTTCACTTAATAAACTGACTGTTTGGATTTAGAGGGAGTAAAACTGCCATCTGCTATGACTATTGGTAAAATCTCTCAAATATGTGGCTGATCATAGACAATTTTTCATACTACCTACTGCTTAGAAAATAGCCACATCTAATTTGCTATAGAAAATCCCCTGTATTACCTATTTAAACTATAGAACATTGACTAAGTTCTTAGAGCATTCTTACATGAAACAGCTGCCCATCAAAAATGTTAACTGTCTTATAAATTAGCAACCGTACAAAAACAGGAAAGTTAATAAAAAAAATTGAAGCTGCATAACTTTCATGCCTCGATCATCTAACCCAAACAAATAAGGCAAAAACTACAACTTGCCAAAAGGCTAGCGCCTAAAGTGAGAATACGGTTAGGGTTCATCGCGAAGAGCACCGAATTGACTCGTTTCCACACAGCCACAACACAGGAGCAGCGAATTCAATCGAATCGATCAGTTTCGTTGGTTTGCACTTTAGGGCGAGTTGCCATCAAGACTTGAGCAGAACGTTCTTTCGTCAAAACGTCAATGCAATAATTTTGTTATTGCATCAATATTTTGGGTGGAATGCTTGATCTTGAAATCGATAAATGGTGTTGTTAATACAAACGATGTAGAATATGTATGGGAAGGCAGAAATGTATGTAGTACCTAGGGACTGTGATAGTTATATGCTGTACTGACTTGAGTAATGTAAAAACTAAAAGAATATAGGGATTTCAGAAACCTGAAGTTGATGTCATTGAAAAATCACAACACAGCATGAGGTACCTAGCTTTCTTTGCCAAAAATCCTGCCAATAATACACAATATACAAAATTCAACATTAAAGTTGATGATGGCAGTTTTAAAATATAGACTGGCAATTCATGGACTTGGAAAGAACTGCAACCATAGAGATTAAGCATTAAAAATAGTAATTGTTTAGAAAAAAATTATATACTCGAATATATTACACTATAAATTATATACTGGATATAAAAAATAGGTAATTATTGTAGGGACAATAATTAATGACAGACAGACAGTACCCATTACTGAAACCGAAGTAATTCAACAGAAATCGACTACTACGCTATAAAAACTAATTTGTTTTGCTCAAATCAAAACGGCAATGGACCCAATCGCAAACCACCAAACCCGGCCGCATTTAAAAAACAGACCTCGGCATTCAAGCGTTCATCAACGTCCTAATGGCCCTAGGTCGCGTTATCGGCCCTAGGTGGCGTTATCGGCCACGCCCAACCTCAGCCAGCTGGCCCAAAACGCCAGCCGCGCCGGTCTAACCTTTTCCGCCACCACCGTGGGCCCCTCCTCCTTCCGCCGCCCCTCCTTGCGGTAGCCAATCGAAACGTCTCGCTTCCCCCCTCCGCCGCCCCTCCGCACCGACTCCAGCGACTTCTTCTTGTTCAGCGAATTCGAACTCAGACTTCGATTCGACTGGCCGATCACGCTTCGATTCGAAGGCGGCTGAATCTGCGACCGGTTGGTTAGCGACGGGTTCGAGACGGTTCTCGTCGCGATCGAGCCGGTCCTGTTCGAGACCGGGCCGGTTCTCGTCGGAACGGGCCTGGCGACTCGTTCCGCCGAGCCGTTCCGCGCCGTTCTCGTCAGCGACGGTATGGAACTGGTCAGCGAGTTGTTGAGCGACGTCCTCGAAGCCGTTCCGTTGATCGCCGCGTGTGCCGTTCTCGGAGCCTCGGGAACGGCTCGCGGAACGGTGCGTTCCGTCAGCGAGGGATGCGGATCGCGTTCCGGCGACGCACGCTGAACCGTCTTGTTAATCGGCTCGTTAGTCGCCGATCGGTTGCTAGGCACGGTCTGGTTGTTGACAGAAGTATTGCTCGTCTGGTTGCCAATCGCCTGGTTGGCAAACTGACTGCCAACGGACTGATTAGCGTGGCTAATCGGCTGGTTAGCGGAGGCCGACGGTGGTTTCGGGGCCGAGGACTTGGGGATCTTGGAGGGGCGTCGGCGCGGAGAGGCGGAGTCTGCGTTGCGGTCCAGGACTCGGATCTGGGCGCGGGCGCCTTCGAGCTCGATCTCGCGCTCGGCCAGACTGCAACGACAAACAAACAAACAAACAAACGGGCTTAGAATCCCAACGGTCCGACACTGCGTGGCATTACGGTGGAAAGGTAAACAATCTTTAATGGCCAACTATGTGCCAGTTTTTCAGTGGTCCGTTAAGATTTAACGGTCCATTAGCAAGAAAATTAAGAGCTTTGATTGGACGTTTCTAAGCAAATAACAAGTTATACAGACCATTAGGTATTTTACATGCCACTGAAAAACCAGGTCTTAGAATCCCAACGGTCCGACACTGCGTGGCATTAAGGTCGAAAGGTACCCAATCTTTAATGGCCAACTTTTAGTGACAGTCCCACCAAAAGAGCTACCGAAAGGGGGAGTGGAATTTGGAAGAGAGAAATCAACTCTCCTTCTTAACGTGCAATGGAGTTTAGGTAATATTATGGCTTTAACATATAGCACGAATTATTTTTGTAGGTACTTTCATTAGATTTGATGAATGGTTTAGCAAACAGCAATTTCCAAGGCATTTTCGCCGACCAAGCTGCTTCCTCCGCAAGACCCATCGACATGAAACCTCGTGCGAGTGCAAAGATCGCGGTTAGTTTTCTCACCGGAAGCTGAGCTCGTCGTTGTCATCGGACAATCGCGCGATTCGCGCGCGGAGCTGCGAGTCTCGCGCGGCCAGACGCTGCAGACAAACGGACAAACAACGCCATCAACGGACAGCTTCGGGACGTTTGCTGCATAGGTTTATTGCTTCAGTCGTAATAATTCCTACACTGTGTGGTTCAGTGGAATGTACAGACTAAACAATACATATAATAATACAATAGTCAATAGTTTATAATCTATTCTCGGTTTCACGTCGAGAAGGTGAGTGGATTTGCATCTTCGTCGAGGACCCACCGCCGCTAGACACGAGCTAAGAGTTTCAAAACTCATAAGCCATGTCTTGAGTGGGACAAAAGGCACTAAGGCTCGTGTCTAGCGGCAGTGGGTCCTCGAGGAAGATGCAAATCCACTCTCCTTCTCGACGTGAAATCGAGTTTAGGAACATCGAGAACGCAACGAAACCGCAAACGCACCTGATTTTCGACGCACGTCACCAACAGGTGTCTCTGCAGCTCGACGACGTTGGTCTCTCTCAGCACGGCGGCCATCTTGTCCAGCTCGGGCTTCATGCCCCTGGGCAACTTGCCAGGCCGACTGACCACGCCATCTAGTTGGCCCAGTCGAACTAGCAATCGAGTGGGCGACTGCATTACCGACGCGGGCGAGGCAGGAGACTCCTTTACCGACTGCCGAGTCCACAGCGTTATTGTTCGGGACCGTAGCGCAGACTTTTTCGTCGGGATTTCGGGCGTCGGCGTCTTTGTTGTCGACTCCGATCCAACGGCATCGTCTTTCGTCGCTGCGTCCAAGGTCGTCGCTTGAGAAAACGTCTTCGTTATCGACTCGCACGACTTCGAATGGTTCAAGGTCGCCGTTTCCGTGTCGTCTTCGAGAAGACGGCGTTCGTTTTCCGAGCACCGGGTCGCGTCTGGCGAAACGAGACGGCGCGGAGATTCTTCGATCGATTCCGCAGTCGATTTGGTCGGCGAAGTTCGCCGAGCGGACAGCTTGAAGGTTTCCGATCGAGCGGCCGGCTGTTTTATCGACGGCTTCGGTCGTGGAGGCGACTTCGTTGCCGACCGGGCCACGTCGAACGTGTTCGACCGGATCAACGCTTGCTTCGTCGTCGTTTCGGGCGACTTCGACAGAGAAGTCGGCTGCTTTATCGACCTCGTCAACGAAGTCGGCTCCTTTATCGACCTCGTCAACGAAGTCGGCTCCTTTATCGACCTCGTCAACAAAGTCGGCTGCTTTATCGACCTCGTCAACGAAGTCGGCTGCTTTATCGACCTCGTCAACGAAGTCGGCTCCTTTATCGACCTCGTCAACGAAGTCGGCTCCTTTATCGACCTCGTCAACGAAGTCGGCTGGATTACGGACGGGTCGGACGGTTTCGTCGACCGCGGCACTTGCGCGAACGCGGACGAGTTGACGCTGGCGAACGCCGACGGCGCGACGCCGCCGGCCGCGGGGTTCGAGGTCGTTGCGCGGACGGCGCTCGGAGCGGCCAGCTTCTTGGTCGTTGCCGACGAGACGAACCGGATGTGAAGGTCGTGGATTCGGGAGTTCAGCTCCCCTTTCTGGAGCACCTGGAACATTTCGATTTCTATTTATTGTCCCGATGCAAGTAACATGATAATTTATTACAAACAGTGACCCTGATTTAAAAAAAAAAATTTAATACAAAAATTTAATACTATGACAAGTCTTAATACTTGATAACCTGGATGAGAGGTTTGAGCGTGAATTAATGATGATGGCAACAGTTTCACACTGGGCAGTCGAGCCATCACCGTTGAAGAAGTAACCAGTAGGTACCACTGTGCTACAAACCGTCGCGAAACCAGTGAAACTTCATTTAGCTTTCAAATCCCAGTTTGGAATAGTTTAATTTTGCTTTTCGAAACTAATGCTTTCAAATTATAGTAGGTATCTAGGTATGAAGTTTATCTAAAATTGTCTCGAAGCATTTTTAGCCAGTTTTGAGCCAGTTTTTGAGCTAGTGAGTTTTTAATCATTTTGAAGCCAAAATGTAAGAGCTACTTTTGACTCAAATTTGAGCCAAAATTAAGGTAGATTTGAGCCAGATTGAAACTTGTTCCAAGCTAATTTTGAGCCAATAGCCTAGCCCTAATTAAGCTAATTTTGAAACAGTTTAGAGCCAGCTTTGAGCTATTTCTGACTCTGTATTGAGCCAGAATTAGGATAACTTTGGCCAAGTTTTCGACCAGCCTCCGTCGTATTTCGCGCCCGTTTCGAGCGACTCACCGCGGTGCGAAGTTGCTCCTCGAGCTCGCGCTTTGCACCGGCCAAGGCCGTCACGTCTCGAGCCAGCGTCTCGGCTCGAACGCGCGCCGCCAAAGTCTCCGCCTCCATCTCGCTCATCTGGGAACCGTGCATCAAGTCAGCGGCTTCGAAATCAAGCAGCGGCCGTTTTAAAACGACTTCGACTTCAAACAAGTCTTGCTGGGAACCGTGCCTCAAGTCAGCGGCTTCGAAATCAAGCAGCGGCCGTTTTAAAACGACTTCGACTTCAAACAAGTCTTGCTGGGAACCGTGCCTCAAGTCAGCGGCTTCGAAATCAAGCAGCGGCCGTTTTAAAACGACTTCGACTTCAAACAAGTCTTGCTGGGAACCGTGCCTCAAGTCAGCGGCTTCGAAATCAAGCAGCGGCCGTTTTAAAACGACTTCGACTTCAAACAAGTCTTGCTGGGAACCGTGCCTCAAGTCAGCGGCTTCGAAATCAAGCAGCGGCCGTTTTAAAACGACTTCGACTTCAAACAAGTCTTGCTGGGAACCGTGCGTCAAGTTCGCAGCTTCGAAATCAAGCAGCGGCCGTTTTAAAAGACTTCAACTTCAGACAGCTCGTGCTCAGATCACAAAATTATCATTTTGTGATCCGTGGCTCAGCGGCATAGGCAAAAAATAGTAAAAAGATAGTTTCAATCTGCAAACAGCCTTTTACCGATAACCTGCAATGCAGCATTGTGTCAAAAATAAGTATTTGTGTAAATAAAGGTACATAGGTTTACGTTACACGTAGGTTTACGTATGACATTGGAAAAAAATTAAAATATTAAAATGAGTGGAAATTGTTACTGGTTTAAGCAGATACCAGTATGCGATTGATGGAAGGGAGGCGAAGCTGGAAAAATTTGCACCCGAACCGGGATACGAACCCGGGACCTCCTGCTTGCCTCCCTTCCAATTCGTTCCGGGACCTCCCTTCCAATAATACCACTAACGTACGCAGAGGTAGCATCGTGACGAACCTTATCGAGGAGGTAGTCCCGCTCGAACTTGACCTCCCTGAGCTGCTCCCCCGCAAACACTTTCTCCGCGAACGAGCCGCCTCCTCTCATCGAGCCGCCCGGCTTGAACGCCCTCGGCGGCCCTTCGACGTCCAGGTCCCCTTCCACGCCTTCCACATCGGCGTCCATCGACGCCAGGCCTGCAACACGTCGACGTAAGTTAAGCAAAAATTGCGCTGAGTCAGGCATTGGATGGGTGACCACTGAATGGTTTTGCATGGTAGCATAGTAGAGTCAGGTCACTATTATAGCCAGTAGGTACACATTTAGCCTGTAGCATGCTTTGGAGCCCTCAGGGCTGGGTCCATGGGAGTCATACGTCCATGTGATCGTAAGTTAAGCAACATTGCAATGAGTCGGGCATTGGATGGGTGACCACTGAATGGTTTTGCATGGTAGCATAGTAGAGTCAGGTCACTATTATAGCCAGTAGGTACACATTTAGCTTGTAGTACACTTTGGAGCCCTCAGGGCTGGGTCCATGGGAGTCATACGTCCATGTAATCGTAAGTTAAGCAACATTGCAATGAGTCGGGCATTGGATGGGTGAGCACCGAATGGTTTTGCATGGTAGCATAGTAGAGTCAGGTCACTATTATAGCCAGTAGGTACACATTTAGCCTGTAGCATGCTTTGGAGCCCTCAGGGCTGGGTCCATGGGAGTCATACGTCCATGTAATCGTAAGTTAAGCAACATTGCGCTGAGTCAGGCATTGGATGGGTGACCACTGAATGGTTTTGCATGGTAGCACAGTAGTCAGGTCACTATTATAGCCAGTAGGTACACATTTAGCTTGTAGCATGCTTTGGAGCCCTCAGGGCTGGGTCCATGGGAGTCATACGTCCATGTAATCGTAAGTTAAGCAACATTGCGCTGAGTCGGGCATTGGATGGGTGACCACTGAATGGTTTTGCATGGTAGCATAGTAGAGTCAGGTCACTATTATAGCCAGTAGGTACACATTTAGCTTGTAGTACACTTTGGAGCCCTCAGGGCTGGGTCCATGGGAGTCATACGTCCATGTAATCGTAAGTTAAGCAACATTGCGCTGAGTCAGGCATTGGATGGGTGACCACTGAATGGTTTTGCATGGTAGCACAGTAGTCAGGTCACTATTATAGCCAGTAGGTACACATGTAGCTTGTAGCATGCTTTGGAGCCCTCAGGGCTGGGTCCATGGGAGTCATACGTCCATGTAATCGTAAGTTAAGCAACATTGCGCTGAGTCAGGCATTGGATGGGTGACCACTGAATGGTTTTGCATGGTAGCACAGTAGTCAGGTCACTATTATAGCCAGTAGGTACACATGTAGCTTGTAGCATGCTTTGGAGCCCTCAGGGCTGGGTCCATGGGAGTCATACGTCCATGTAATCGTAAGTTAAGCAACATTGCGCTGAGTCGGGCATTGGATGGGTGACCACTGAATGGTTTTGCATGGTTGAAGCGACTGCATTGTAACAGTAACTGTTCTCAGTACACATTACGCTACTAGCATGCTTTGGAGCTCCCAGGGCTGGGCCCTAAGACTCATGTCTGCTTGTCCTGTTTTAAACATATATTTTTTTTAAATGCTGTTTGGGTGGTTCAATATCCAAGAAAATTTTGAATTAAAGCATTTTGTGAGTGTGCAAATCTACGCCTTCCAGAGAGTTTTAGCCCCAAAGATACCGTGAAAATATGCACTTTTTAAGGAGCTTTTGGAAAATTAAAAATAATATGTTTCACAAGAACGGCATATGCACTTTAACAGGCCGCAGTTGGAGTACCAACGTCGTGGGACAAAGAGACAAAGGAAGCAGGACACGAACCTTCCCCGCCGTCGACGTCCTTCATGTCCTGGAGCTTCTCCTGCAGGACCTCCACCTCGTCCCGGAGTCTCGTGCCTGGAACGGGAGGCAGCGTTACGGCGCTCGCTAGCAAATTCGTAATGCCATTAGCGTGCTTGGATTGATTTCAATTTGGATTATTTACTTTTGAAATTGTTATTATCCTGTGCAAATTTTTATAAACCCACTAAGCTTTTTGGCTTGTCTGTGGGGAAAATTAAAAATATGCAATTGAGAAAGGTATAGATCCTATAAGTACAAACAAAGTAATAAACAATAACAACTTTTTGAACTATCAACAATTATTAGGTAACATCAGATTAACACAAACGCAAACACACGAATAAAACTAGAGCTAGCGTAGACTTTTAAATTGAACGAGTCCAGTATTCCATTGGCTTCAGTACGGAACCAGCATGTTATGGGTCAGCCCTGGGGAGCGATCATGTAACCTTTTTTCATTCGATTTGGCTCGAAATCACTCGATTTCAAATCACTGCCCGTGTTAATACCATAGGGGGGTGATATTGAAAACGAATCGTTTTGAAATCACAAAGTGACATGATCGCTACCCAAGGACCAAGGTTTCGGTACGGGTCCAGTAAGATTTCCTGCCGGACCCGTAGCACTGTAGCACCGTAGCACCAGGGGGCTAACTTTCTGACAACTGCAGGTCACTTACAAAAGAAGTTTAGTCATTCAAGTCGTATATTTGCAAGCGGTTACACTGCACTAGCAATCATCGTCGCTGGCCTTCTACAGTCTTCGAGAACGTTTGGAATAGCGTCAGACACTTTGGCACAAAGTTTACAAAACACGAGCACACGAGCTTGGTTTTGGGAATACGGTTTCGTAACGGATGCAGTGAGCTTTAGAACAGCCACACGGACAGCGATTTCGTAGCTTCCACGTTATGCCGTAAACGGTTCTGATGGATAAAATGAATGTTGTTGCTCGTGTTCTTTTTTCCACGTCGTAGCCGAGAGCGGCAAAGTCAGAGCTACGAAATCGCAGAGCGAGAGCCTCGGTAGGTTTCGAATACGTCCACCGCATCTAGCAAACTTTACCGCCGAAGCCCTCACCTTCGCGTCGAAGCCCTCACTTTGCGTCGAAGCCTCACCGTTCCGTCGAAGCCTCACCGTTCCGCCGAAGCCTCACCGTTCCGCCGAAGCCTCACCTTTGCGCTGAATGACGTCCAGCAGGTTCCACAGTTCGTCCTCGGCCTCGTCGTGGGCCCCCGTCGAGGGCATCGCGGTCGAGGCGGTGGCCGTGACGACGACGTCCTTGCTCTGCTCCTTGCAGCTCGTCTCGGTGCTGAAGCCAGAGTCCTGGACGGCCGACCCGGCCGACAACGTGTCTCCGCTCTTCGGCTGCACTCCCTGGAGGACGTCATGTTGCTTGCTTATTTTACCATTTCAACATATACCTACATGGTTTAGTATGTGTGAAGCAGGTCATTTATTTACAGGCCAGGTCACATTAAAGAACTCGTCAATACTGAAAAATATATGATTTCAGTACTTTTTTTAATGCCTTGGGTCTGACTTGCTTCCAATATTTCCGAGGGAATCTCATGAAAAAGGCGACACCTGCCTGTTCTACGGGAGTGACTCAGGTCCCGACCGACGGGACCCACGGAGTTTTCTCTAGATCCCGACCTCCACATTATTGCGCATGACGTCTGACTTTTCAAGTAGATAGGAGAGTGAAGTAGGCCACAGAATCTTAACCTTGTACGTCTGACATGTCGTTCTTTGATAGACCCGACCCCAACCCAACCCTTAATCAAGAAAAAAAAATATTGCACATTTCAAATGATGACACCGCTCGAATTATATATTTTATATAGTTTTAGCTTTGTTACTAAATTAGCGCATGATGGCATTGATGTGAATCAAGCCCCTACCAATACCTAGTTCAGTGAACAATCTGCGAACAGCTGATGAGTAATGGCGGCCTAAAGAGTTGAGGGTTAGTGAGGTGTATGGAGGTATTTTGAGGCAAATATATTGCATTTGACTAAAAAATGTATGACATTTAAAGCCAACTGGGTTTCTGATTCCGGCTATCAGACATTGAAGTGAGTGCAGGCTCTGTGCCCGATCGTTTGTAGTATGGCTAGGCTCGGCTGACTTGTTGACAGTGAAAGACGGCATTGATGTGAACGAAGCCCCTGAATGAATATCAAGTCCAATCGAGAGCGCACAATTGAGAACAGCAGATAAGTAATGGCGGGCTGTTACTAGTAGGGTCGATGGTTTGATGAGTTGGTAGGGTATTATGTTCCTCGCTAAAAATATTATCAAACAACAATTATATTAAATATATTATTCGAGTTGTGTCACCATTTGAAATGTGCAATCTTTTTCTTGCGCGAAGGGTTGGGACTCGGGAAAAGTCGGTCGGGGTCGGGTCTATCAGAGAACGACATTGCTCCCGGCAGACTGACTAGGTAACAATTCTGGGGCCTACTTCACTCTCGAACTACTTCGGGTGAACTACTTCACCCGAACAAGAACCTGCAAAAATCCAAGTTAGCCGTCATGCGCAATGTGCAGGTCGGGACCTAGAGAAAACGCCGTGGGTCCCGTCGGTCGGGACCTGAGCCAGTCCCCTGTTCGACACTATCAGAAGTCTGGCGGATACGTTTTAAGGGACTTCTTGAGGGAATTAACAATATTCTGTGTACAGTGTGGTTCTCTATATTGGTAAAATGTTTAATTTTGTCACTTTTGTTCCCCAATGTTCCTCAGGTGGTTACAGTTATGGCTTCATCTACCAGGCCATGGCACAAGGTCAATTATAATCCAGGGACCCAATGTTCCTCAGGTGGTTACAGTTATGGCTTCATCTACCAGGCCATGGCATCTACCAGATACCAGATTCATCTACCAGCTACTTTAGTATGGGAGGGAAACATCTGGGTAGATCTTCTATCTGTGATACATGGTAGACTATACCTAACCTAGACAAAACATACAAAGAGTTTTTTAAGTAATGCATAAAACTCGACATACCGATTTGCCTGGAAGGCATATTTGGCTAAAACCCAAGGAAAATTATTAACTTTATAGACGGATAAACCTTCGGTCGATACCACATACCCTTGGGGTAAATCAGTAAGCAGTGTTTGCCGTGTTGACGTAGACCCATCGTACCTTGTCCTTGGCGCCTTTGGGCGACAGCTTCCGGCGGACGCGCACGCCCGGCTCCCAGTCGCGTCGTTGGCCTGGCGTAGGCGACTCGCCCCTCGCCCCGGGCGACCTGCCCGGACTGGCCGGGTCCAGCAAGCCGCCCACGCCCGGCGAGCCGCACAACTTGTGGCGCAGGTGCGGGAACGTGTCCATGACCAGCTCGCGGAACTCCAGCAAGGCGCCCACCTGCAGGTGGAGGGTGGGTCGGTGAGGGAACGTGTCCAGCAAGGCACGCACCTGCAGGTGAGGGTGGGTCAGTGAGGGAACGTGTCCAGCAAGGCACGCACCTGCAGGTGAGGGTGGGTCAGTGAGGGAACGTGTCCAGCAAGGCACGCACCTGCAGGTAGAGGGTGGGTCGGTGAGGGAACGTGTCCAGCAAGGCACGCACCTGCAGGTGGAGGGTGGGTCAGTGAGGGAACGTGTCCAGCAAGGCACGCACCTGCAGGTGGAGGGTGGGTCAGTGAGGGAACGTGTCCAGCAAGGCACGCACCTGCAGGTGGAGGGTGGGTTAGTGCGAGGACGGGGTAGATGTGACATAGGTACAGTCTTTATTTCTTTAACATCAGTTTAATGGTATTTCAGGTGTCAATGGTGTATGAAATATTATAATATGTTCGTAATTAATAAAAAATGTTATGATTCAGTGTTTATATAATTTACAGTGTCGTTATAGTGTACATGAAAGGGGGGACACTTCCTGCAAACAGGAGCCTAATAATACCAAAAATAGTAATCAGAGATTCGGAAATTCTAAGTTCGGAGACTTAAAGTTGAGTGATACTTAAGTTAAGAGATATAACGATATCGAGATTCAAGATTAAGAGATTTAAGAGACTTCAAGAGATTTAAGAGACTTTGATCCTTCAAGGGACAACAATTAAAAACTCAAGTGAAAAGCTGTTGTTAAATGCATCAAGAGTAGTGATGTGAGTTGGTAATATTACCGCGGTAATATTACCGGTAACGGTAATATTACCGCGGTAATATTACCGGTAATATTACCGCCTCTTTGGTAACATTGAAATAACCGGTAACATTCAATTTTTTTCTCAAATGATAATGTCCAAGGCTGATGGCATAAATAATATGTTATTTGAATTTGGCTCCAGACTGATCAGTCTAGTTGATGTATTGGCTACTAGGGTGAACTACTGTCGGTCTCTACAACTATAATAATACTATTCATGCCAGCAGCCAGACATTCCAACCTCAATCTTTGCAAGCAAGTTGCATCACTGCCGTGCTTTCTCCAGCATTAGCTCTAGCTTTAACAGTGTCCAGGATATTATCAACATGGGGAAAGGGAAATCCCCTGCAAGGAATTTCTTTGTGTTTATAATATGAGTAAGTCTATTAAGATAGACTCATTTGATAGAAAATTTGAATATTACCGGTAATATTACCGTTACCGGTAATATTACCGGTAATATTACCGTTACCGGTAATATTACCGGTAATATTACCATTTTCAATGTTACCGGTAATTTTCCATCACTAATCAAGAGTCAAGATTGGCACCATTCACTGGAAAAAAGGGGCCTGAAACATGCAACATTGGCTATACTAAGAGACCTTCGTCAGGAATTCCTATAATACATAGGTAACGTTACCGCATGCTGCATTTCTTATAGCGCGTTCAGTGACTTGGCTCGTAAAAAGGAGCCTAAAACGACATTTGTGGTAACAAAAAAGGATGCCTGGACCGGGATAGGCACGGTGATTACCTCATGCTGCATTTCTTATAGTGCGTTCAGTGAATTAGCTCGTAAAAAGGAGCCTAAAACGACATTTGTGGTAACAAAAAAGGATGCCTGGACCGGGATAGGCACGGTGATTACCTCATGCTGCATTTCTTATAGTGCGTTCAGTGACTTGGCTCGTAAAAAGGAGCCTAAAACGACATTTGTGGTAACAAAAAAGGATGCCTGGACCGGGATAGGCACGGTGATTACCTCATGCTGCATTTCTTATAGTGCGTTCGGTGAATTGGCTCGTAAAAAGGAGCCTAAAACGACATTTGTGGTAACAAAAAAGGATGCCTGGACAGGGATAGCCACGGTGATTACCTCATGCTGCAGTTCTTGTAGCGCCACCAGCGACTTTGCCTGCTCGGTGATCAGGTAGTGGAACGGCGCCGGCGACACGCGGCGGGAGACTTCCATGTGCGGTCCACTGCGGTCCCTAGAGCTGCCGTGCGGTCCGGTGCGGACCGTGCCGAGGCCCGCAGCGCCCGCTGACGTCCCGCTATCGGGCACCTGAGGGACAAGACGCAACTGCATTAGCGGGGTAGCGAATGGCGGTCATCCATCCACAGGCCGACTCGGCACAGTGTTGCTTAACTCTAATCCCTCCTCCTCTGAAAGCTGGCCACGTGCATGGCGGTCATCCATCCACAGGCCGACTCGGCACAGTGTTGCTTAACTCTAATCCCTCCAACCATTCTCCCTCTGAGTGCTGGCCTCGTGCAAGGCGGTCATCCATCCACAGGCCAACTCGGCACAGTGTTGCTTAACTCCAATCCCTCCCTCTCTGAAAGCTGGCCACGAACATGACGGTCACCCATTCACAGGCCGACAAGGCGCAGTGTTGCTTAACTCCAATCCCCGTTTTTTAAAATGCTTACCCATTCAGATGCAAAATCCATGCAGCTCTATTGTTGGTAATGACCGAAGACAAATTCGTAGCCAACAGGCGCAAAGCTTAATTGAACGTCTAAATAGCAAATTATTCGAAGAAATCACTAGATACAGCTATAGTAGCGAATTAAGTCGTGGTTAATTATAAATCGCCTTGATGAGAAACACCGACACGTGACCAATGGCTGAACATACTTCTTACATTATTCTGTGTGTTACCTGTGTAAAGATAACCGTACATTGGTGAACCATCCAGTAATTTCCATGAAAACATCATTTCAGCTTCGTGTTATATCATTCTATGACTGTGGCATAACATAACGAATTACTTATCAATTACGCAACATTTGTATAGTCATGCACTGATAAACGTCAACACATCACCGCATGTTGTGGATGCAGTCCACGGAGTTACACGCCTGGCTATCGCGAGGTCAGCGAGGCACTTTTTTTTTTGTACACCGTGAGGAGAGAAACAACTATGCAATCACTTTGGCATAGGCAAAACGACACCGAGTTTGCATTCTCGGCCGAGGATGGCCTTTTTCTCAATTTAAATCTCCTTCATATCTTTATCGATTCACGAAAAAGCGCAAAAAATAGCAAAATACTCCATTTTTAGAAGCGGTTTCAGCCCTTTAAGACTCAAAAAATGGAAAAACGGGTCAGTTACCGACACAGATTGATTTTGTATCTACAACTTCCTCGCTTACTTCAAAAGTTTATCTCTTACGGTTTAGTAAAAAAGCGCTTACTCGCGAGACTCTGCATTCGCGCTATCTCGCCGCTGCGAGGGAGGTGGTCTGGCCTCTTAAGTTGGAATGATCACCTTAGCCAACGAATATCTCTACCAAACAATTGTTTACTGGTAAACTATTAGCGCAAGCGCGATATAATACCTAGGTGAGCTATTTTGGTGGGGCTGACACTAATATTTTGCCTCTAAACAATTGTTGGTAGATATTCGTTGGCCAAGGTCATCATTCCACCTGAAAATCGTAATTATTTGTCCGATTCATGTTTTTTACGCCATTTCTTGTCCAATTCTGATCGTGCCCACGAGTTTCAATAAATATGTCCCACGTGATATTTATCGTCCATTAAAAGTCCATTATTACCCTTTAATTACTGAACATTGATGTCCAAATTAAAATGAACCACGCGATATCTTTGCACTGTCCGCGTCCGCCGCGTTCCGACCGTCTTGAGCCGGTGCCCACGTGTTCGCATGACCCCAGCCCACGTGACCGGCAGGCGTGACGTCACGAGACGAGCTGGTCGCTCGCACAGGTGGGCGAACAGGTATTCACAGTTAGCGCGCCGAGAATAAAACAACACGCGGCGCCGGGCGCAGACAGGCTTCACTTGGCAGGGAGCGGCCGACGAATCGCATGGACGCCATCTTTTGGCCAATCTCCTGGCTGCCACTAGGCTAAACTTGGGCTAAATATAGGCAACATTTAAGTCATGATAATAATTTTCTCGTATCACATTGTTTTAATTGGCATGAAATGTGAATTCATTTCATTTGGGCGATTAATGGCGTCCGAAACGGGTTCAAGCATGGCCGCTCTCTTCCAAATGAAGACTCTCTGGCCGAGAATAACAGCAGACGGTGAGCGGTGAGCGGTGAGCGGTGAGCGGTGCTAGAGCTGGTCACTGCCGACTGGACGCCGCCTCACGGGTCAATGGATCCGCGCTAGAGTATATTTATAAACTGCGACCGCTACTTAGGGACAATAATGCCATTTTGCCTCGATTGGGACTTTCTTCTGATTACAGTTCTGGTTGAGGTGGAATGATCACCTGGGCCAACGAATATCTACCTAACAATTGTTTACAGGCAAACTATTATAGTGCCAGCCCCACCAAAATAGCTCACCTCCTATACTCCATTTCACGTTAAGAAGGAGAGTGGATTTGCATCTGCCTCGAGGACCCACTACTGCTAGACACGAGCTAAGAGTTTCAAAACTTACAAGCCATGTCATAAGTCGGGCATAAGGCGGTACGGGCAAATTTGAAACTCTTAGCTCATGTCTAGCAGCAGTTGGTCCTCGAAGAAGATGCAAATCCACTCTCCTTCTTAACGTGAAATCGTGTTTAGATAAGTTTGAAAATTTTAAATCCAAGTTAACCTTTTCGTTGGTAATGTCGAAAAATAAATGTTGCCAGACGAAGCAGAAATGAGAAACGTGTCAGCCACAGGCGGGATTGGATTGAATTAAACCTATAGCCGCGGCCGACTCGCGTGTGTGTTCTCGGCCGCGACATGCAGACATGGAAAACTACCGGCGCAAAACCCTGAAACGAGGGGCAAAAACTCGCCCGTCGCCTCCTCGCCCGTCGCCTCCTCGCCCGTCGCCTCCTCGCGCGGTGATAGCCGGCCGGTGACTATCGAGGGACAAGCCCGGGATGATTGTCCTTCTCCCGTCCCGTCATGGAAAGCACTTTAGCTGGCTTTGTTCCCGTGTGAACAAAAATGCAGCCGATTGCAGACTTCTCACATGTTTGCCGTGCATTGTCACGAAAGCGACGTCAGATTACAAAGCTTTGTGAGTCACCCGAAGCAATTAGCATGTGTTACGACAAGCCGATAAAGCAAGCTGTTTCTTATCGACGTCAGTGAAGGACGCGCTGTTGTTTCACGTTGCGTTATCAGGTTCCTTGTTCACACGCCAGGCTGTCTGCTATAGTAATACACTACGTGTGTAGGACGCTTTGGGGCCCTCAGGGCTGGGCCCGTCGGAGCCCGAAACGCTCTGAGAGGCCGAGAACGAGACGGATTCGCAATACACACTGCGCTTTGGAGCCCTCAGGGCTGGGCCCAAATTTCACGAAAGCCAGGTTTGTATTGGCTATTCGCTGCACAAAAACCGTTTTTACAAACGTTCGGTGGACATCGAAAAGCCAACGGTTAATAACTTACTTTCGACGTTGACATCCGCCCAACGTTAAATTAGGTTCTACCCGAACGTTCTATTGCCACTGTACATTCCTGTTAGCCTAAGATTACCACAGCATAGTGGACTTTGAAGTAAAGTATCATTTCACTCTTTTACGATTTGTATGTAAAGAGTATATGGATAATAATTATGATAAATCAAATTATTAATG
The DNA here is from genome assembly GCA_921293005.1 of Nemoura dubitans. Taxonomy (NCBI): domain Eukaryota; kingdom Metazoa; phylum Arthropoda; class Insecta; order Plecoptera; family Nemouridae; genus Nemoura; species Nemoura dubitans. The sequence goes on along the minus strand of OV121078.1, from coordinate 13,028,972 downwards.
GTAATGACAAAAACTTAATCACTTGATTATATGGTGTAGTACTCTATGATATGAGATCCCCAAAAAGTGGCAAACTCAATTAATTAATTCTAGTGTATTTATACAGAAAACATTACTCGGTTCTAGGCGAATGACCGCTCCTTTGCGGGGCGCGAAACCAGAACCGGCCTAGGCATCTTAATTCTCGGTGTCTCCCAGGATGTCCTAAATGTGGTGAAACCCGTTTAAACAGCTGGTTTGACTGCAACTGCATGCGTTGGTAGCATCTTTCACATGCAGTGCCATGGTGCACTTTTAGCCGGACTATAGCGATGTTGAGATGAGATTGCAGATGACGTCATTGTCTAGAAGACAATACACGCCACTACCTTCAGATATAATTAGGTTCAACAAGAGAGGCTTTATTGGGCAGAGAGCGGACATGCCAGAAACTGTTTTGGAGGCCATTAATTGTCCAAACGAAATTAATTCATATTTCATGTTATTAAAACAAAGTGACACGAAAAAATCATAATCATAACTTCGATTTGGCCTTTATGACCCATATTTAGCCCAATTTTAGCCTAGTGCCATTCAGGAGTATGGACAAAAAATGGCGTCAATGCGATTCATTTGCCGCTCTCTGCCAAATACGGTCTATCTAGGTTTAGCCTCCGTAGAACATCAGGCGTTGCATTGTAATAGCAAACAAAGGTAGTACGGGGAAGAATTGTGGACGGGTAATTTCAAGTAAAACCCACGGGCTCTTTGGAGGTCGAATAGGCCGAGTCCGATCTTGGACGAAATAACTAGCGACCTTCAAAGATGCGACGACAGCATCTCATCGAACTCGTGAGGCTTGAAGCATACGGAATTTTACTCAGTTTGAATTAGGGTTAGTATAGTCTTGTCGAAAAGCACCAGGGCAGGTCACAGCTTCCAAAGAACGGCACAACTCGACGAACAGGATTCCTCCACTAATCCATCCTGTCGAGAGGTTGATAAGCAAGGAGAGTGAATTGCTGTTGTATATTAACTTCATTCCCTCCAACCTCTGTCCCTCTGAGAGCCGGCCACTAGTATGATGGGCACCCATCCAATATACGACACAGCGCAGTGTTGCTTAACTTCGGTAATCTAAGAAAACCGCGGTGTTTCCAGCATGTCCCCAGTCCTACCGATGCAATGGTCACATTGGTTCCACATTGTAGTAAATTTCAGCACGGTTTCAAAAAGGAGTAATATATACTTCTAAACTCCATTTCACGTTAAGAAGGAGAGTGGATTTGCATCTTCCTCGAGGACCCACAGCTGCTAGACACGAGCTAAGTGTACCAAACCTCACAAGCCATGTCTTGAGTCGGACAAAAGGCTCTATGGGCAGTTTTAAAACTCTTGGCTCGTGTCTAGCAGCAGTGGGTCCTCGAGGAAGATGCAAATCCACTCTCCTTCTTATATGTGAAATAAGGTTTAGGACATGTTCGACGTGAGTTCTATGAAAAGTACGGGAAAAAATCTAAATCACTAAGATGTTACAAGTATACAACCACAATTATGTCAATACCATCAATGTCGTGTTCCAGACCAATCAATGCATCCCCGTTGCCCCAGCTGACAAGGCGGTCACAAGGTCCATGGACATGTCTCAAATGCCGACACGCACAAGGCGCTGGTTTTCGCGGTTGGTTCGATCCCCGACGTCGACCTCCATTCTCCCATCGAGCCACCGCACACCGACCGGGTCTCGACGCAGTCGTTAGTTCCCAGCCCGGCCGCGGCGCCGACGGCGATCATTCGCGTGCAAAACACAACTGCCGCACCAGACTCTCGACAGATATCTTACATTTTTATTATGGATGGAGTTTTCAAAGAACCGAACAAGAATTTCAACAGCTGTTATGTAAAGTGAGTTGCTTATATTAGCACAGATTGCTGGCACAGATGGCCCATGTCTATGTTAATATTGGCGATGTTATGGTGTGTTAATGTTCTGAGAAGGGGCAGGTCAATCGCTCCACGCCGCAACCATGTTTTGGAAAATGCAACTCTAGAAAACACACTAAAAACTTTTATAATATATGGAGTTTTCAAAGAACCGAACAGGAATTTTAACAGCTGTTATGTAAAGTGAGTTGCTTATATTAGCACAGATTAGCTGGCACAGATGGCCCATGTATATGTTAATATTGGCGATGTTGTGTGTTAATGTTCTGAGAAGGGGCAGGTCAATCGCTCCACGCCGCAACCATGTTTTGGAAAATGCAATTCTAGAAAATACACAAAAAACTTTTATTGATGAGCGTAGCGAGCGAAGCGAGCGAAGCGAAATCGTCAATTTCACTACTGCTAAAAAAAAACACTTGGTGTGTTTGTTTGTTTGTTTGTATGTGTGTTTGCGCGCGCTCTACAGGCCAAACGCCTGCTTCGAGTGGGATGAAATTTTCAGGGTGTCTACTTTTGTTCTCAACTTAGACCCCCTGCGTTTTTCAAGAAAATCCTCCACACCCTTCACTTTCAAAGCAGAAAAACGAGCAAAATTTGACAATTGGGCAAGTTTGGAAAAGTACGGAAAATTATTTAAAAGTGCGTATTTTTTTCAAATGTTCCCAATTCCGATTTGCCTTTAGAAACCATCGAAACCAAATCGAAACATCACACCAGGTTTTTCCCATTAAAAACCAACCCAATAAAACCCAATAAAAACCCTTGGGCATGAGTTACATCTATGTATTTTCATGCACATTGCTCAATGATCTCAAAGTGAGCATATTTCCGCTACCCGACAGCTCGGACAGAAACAAAGAAAGGTCCGAATCGTTTACATTTTCAAGTGATCAGAATTTTTGAGAAAGCATTGGTCCGGCTTGCTGCTCCATGATTTGCATAGGCTTCTTGCCTTAATCTTTTTTTGCGCAATATACAAACCGCTACGCTCATCTTCAACGCAACACAAATTGCGTTCGCTCTAGCATAAGTTAGTTGCTTATTTAGCACAGATTGTTGGCACAGATGGCCCATGTCTATGTTAATATTGGGGCAGGTCAATCGCTCCACGTCGCAACCATGTTTTGAAAAATGCAATTCTAAAAAACACACTACAAATCTTTTAAAAAAAGTCCAAAACTCAAAATAAGTTTTCAGAGTCAGTAAAGAATCATAATCAGAAATAAAGATCACGTATTTACATTTTATCTGAGTGCAAATGAAATGTATAGCCTTCTTGAAAAACAAATGTTTGTGTTATTTTTAATATTGCAGCCCTTCCTGTTCTTATATCTATTTGCTTTTTTTGTGATCGATGTTTATAAAATCGGAATGAAGACACTGAAGAAAAGTGAAAAATGAAATGAAGAAAACTTATCATCTTCATCTATGCGAAATTAACTTCTCAATTTACTGCATTTCTGCACTTTAAGATTCCATTATTAGTCTCCACTACGATTGCATGTCAAGCGCATGTAATTTGACAAAATTTAACTGCATTTGAATCTGCATGCTGCAAAATTACTGCAGTAGAACCCCGATTCCTGACAGTCCTGTAACATCCCCCCCCCCCTTTCAGACTATCTACAGTCCAGCCCGTGAGAGAAGATGCCACAGCAAGGACTGCCCACTTAGTAGGTATTCAGGACGGAAATTTGATTTCAAGCAAAGTCATATCAGTGTAGCAAGCGAGTTAGCGTCACATTTCTAACTTACAAATATGTACTTTCAAATTGAGTAAAAATAATTTTTGTTCTATGATTTTTTTGGCTATAACTAGATTTCGTAACTATGCGAAGTATTCCTTTCCATAGTAACCATACTTTTCATGGTTACGAACGTTAATTAGCCAAACTGATCATAGCACAAAAATTATTTTTACGTTATTTGAAAGCCCTTTATATTACATAGGAGGTGAGCTATTTTGGTGGGGCTGTCACTAATAGTTAGCTTGTAAACAATTGTTTGGTAGATATTCGTTGGACAAGGTGATCATTCCACCTTAAATAAAATAGACTGTAGCTCAGTGCATGGCGAGCCACGTGCATGTGCTGTGCAGGAACGCGATCGACCTGTCGGCCAGCTGCCCCGAGGGTCGATGGGACTAGAGGCGAACACAGGGCCACGGCCTGGCACGGCCTGGCACGGCCTGGCACGGCCTGGCACCGCGACATCGGCATGGGCATGGGCATGGGCATGGGCATGGGCATGGGCAAGGGCATCGGCATGGGCATGGGCATGGGCATGGGCATGGGCATGGGCATGGGCATGGGCATGGGCTAGGGCAAGGGCAAGGGCATGGGCCTGGGCATGGGCATGGGCATGGGCATGGGCATGGGCATGGGCATGGGCATGGGCATGGGCATGGGCATGGGCATGGGCATGGGCATGGGCATGGGCATGGGCATGGGCATGGGCAAGGGCATCGGCATGGGCATGGGCATGGGCATGGGCATGGGCATGGGCATGGGCATGGGCATGGGCATGGGCATGGGCATGGGCATGGGCATGGGCATGGGCATGGGCATGGGCATGGGCATGGGCATGGGCATGGGCATGGGCATGGGCATGGGCATGGGCATGGGCATGGGCATGGGCATGGGCATGGGCATGGGCACGGGGCGCACGCGAACACAGGGCCCGGCAGTGACGGCACCAACGCCCGCAAAGAAGGGGACGTGCATCGTCCGGGGAAACACCGTCTTAAAGGAATGCTCTCACCTTCACACAAGTTGCGCTCAGATTACAGATTTCGCCTTTTTGTAACCAATACAGAAGCAAGTTAAGTTGAAAACAACTGAAGTCCACCAATTGCAATTTTGTCGTATCTCTCCAATTTCAAAATAACATTTCAAAATTGTAATATCGATTCCAAATTTTAATATTGCGAAGTGATCGCTATCAAAAGCCAATACCGAAAGTTTGAAGCGAATCGGTGTTTCAAGAAGGAAATTACGGCCAAAAATTATTCCCAGAGCCCACGATGACGTCATAGAGGGCTCCACATAAATACTGATTGCGGCCTCAAAAAATGCTGACAACATTTTTTGCCTCTGCCATGGGTTATAAAAAATAAAGATCTTCAATCTGAGCTCAGCTTTTCAGGAAATGAGACATGGCCTTTACGGTGGGGGACCATTTGGCCTAAGAATAAGTAACAACACAATAGTTTTTTACAGACAAACTATCAGTGACAGCCCAAAACAAAATAGCCAGTGCACTAGGCAATTTATAAAGCTTTCAAATATGCAGGAATCTATTTTGTGTTACGATAGTCTTGCTGAAAATTTAGAAAAGCCTTTTAAACTTTTTAAATACATTTTTACAGTTATTCTGAATTTTTAGCAAATCTAAACAAAACAAAAATGAGTCATACTTAATTTGAAAGCTTTATAAATTGCACTCCGTAACGGGAAAGGGAGTTTAGTGAGAGGCGTATTTCTCCATAGTTGAAACCGTGCTGAAATTGACCAAAATTCGCTACCCATGTAGTTCTGACTGGAATGCCGTTTCGTTTTGAGATTCAACTATCTATGGGTGAAAATTGCATAGATTACAGAAATTCCCAGCCCTATAACGAAACCATCCGGACAGAAATTTGATTTCATGCCACATCGAATCAGTGTAATTATCGAGTTAGCACCATATTTAAAACATAAAAATTAGCATTTCGCAATAAATAATGAATCGTTGCTCAAACTCCGCACGATATGCAAATAACGGAGTCAATTAAATGCCCATGCAGGGAATGTAGCGAGCTGTTTCACCGACACACAACTGTTGCTTCCTTCCTGTCATCGCACACTGTTTAGCGGCACGAAATCACACTGGCAGCAGGCAACTTTCTACATTCTTTTGTTGCATTATAATAATCATATAATTATGTGGTCGTATCATTACGTTACACCACTAAGAGAGTTGGAACAGACGGTCTATGTCTGTGTTGATGTTGGCTACGCGAAAACTTGAGGGAAGAAAGACCATGGTGATTGTATTCCGGCATTCCCCTCGCCTACAAGCCAAGTAGATGAGAATACAATCAAGGGATGCCGGCACTACTGTTATTACATCTGTTTCACTCGCTCTGCCCATCATCGCTACACAGTTCTCTCTCCCACCACTTGGCATTCCCCTCGCCTACAAGCCAAGTAGATGAGAATACAATCAAGGGATGCCGGCACTACTGTTATTACATCTGTTTCACTCGCTCTGCCCATCGTCGCTACACAGTTCTCTCTCCCACCACTTGGCATTCCCCTCGCCTACAAGCCAAGTAGATGAGAATACAATCAAGGGATGCCGGCACTACTGTTATTACATCTGTTTCACCCGCTCTGCCCATCGTCGCTACACAGTTCTCTCTCCCACCACTTGGCATTCCCCTCGCCTACAAGCCAAGTAGATGAGAATACAATCAAGGGATGCCGGCACTACTGTTATCACATCTGTTCCACTCGCTCTGCCAATCATCGCTACACAGTTCTCTCTCTCCCCCTAGGATATCAGTGTAAAACCAATGTTTTTCCCCAGTAGCCACTGCCCCATCCGGTGGACTGTCTGCGTAGACAATCTGTGCCCACACGCAAATCACATCAAGACGCATGACGATGGGTAGGGATCGCTTAGAAACCTTCTCAGTGACGAAAAGACATTGTGTAACTGTCAATTACAACAGCGTCGATTTGAATGGAAATTTCTATTACATGAACAGAAGAAATTTTGCGTCAATGCAATTTTAGTGTTCTTGCGATTGGCAATGTATTTTTTCCTAACAAATTGATATTATGAGAGTGTGGATTTCGACATCAAAGTTCTAAGCGATATGATAATTGAGAACAATGGACGACTACAGTTCCAGAGGCACTCACAATAATTGTCATAAGAAAAGCATTGCGATTTTCCCCCATGCTTGAGTGATCGACCCTGGGACTGTATTCGGCCAATGGGTGGACTTTTTGCTTCGCGACAAAAACACGGCCAAACAGTATTGAAAAGGAAAGCCGTGTTATACAGCTCCAATAATGCAGCCATAGGTATGTACGATCAGGAGAGTATTGCAGTGAAAATTGCGACAATTAAAATCAACTACCGGAAAGCGTCCGATTGATCAAGCGAGTAAAAAATGTATCCGAGGGAAATGATTACCTATGAGAAACATGAATGAATTAATTAGACAGAGATCGGACACCGGATGTAAAGAAGTCCAAAGCTATAGGTGCGCACGGATCAACGTCACGTTCAAACCATTGGGATTTGGGCGGAATGTCATGGGATCAACGCATTGGGATTTGGGCGGAATGTCATGGGATCAATGCATTGGTATTTGGGCGGAATGTCATGGGATCAACGCATTGGGATTTGGGCGGAATGTCATGGGATCAACGCATTGGGATTTGGGCGGAATGTCATGGGATCAACGCATGGACACAAAACATGACTGCTCTTGACGGCTCAATGTTTTGAATTCATTGAACACGGTGGCACAGCCTTCCAAAAGTGTTGTCTCGAGAAGGCAGTGACACACCCTTCGTTCTCTTGGAAGGAAACTTGAACAATAAGAACACGTCCTAAATGAGAAAACGTTGAATTCGATTTCGAGTTCAGGCTTAAATTCAATGATTCGTTTAATTAAATTTTGGGTTAGCCGGTTCAATGTATTGAATTCATTGAATTGAAACATTGTACCGGGTAAACCAAGCTCAAGACAGTTATAAAAAATGTGTTCAAGTAACATAATCACAGACAAAGTATACTATAACACGAAACTTAACTTAACATGGGGAAGTCAAATCGAACATTTCGCCCTTCCCGTTCAGACCCAGGACTCTTGTAATAATTTCTCGCGTGACCGCTCCACGGTCGCACTCGGCTTCCGGGAAACTCGTCACGAGCGTGCCCGAGCTTTCCCGAGCTTTCCCGAGACGGCTCCGTGTGACCCTGAGCCGAGGAAAGCCTCGGTGGCAATCGATACTTGGAGGAATGCGACGGTCGCCGCTTTAAGGTCGTTCAACGCATTGCGTTGCAATATATATTGATTTACGAAATATTTTTATAGACAAACTACACTTTTCTATGGCCAAAAAGCATCAAACTCTTGCCATGCCCTAGGGCTGGGCTTTTCAGATTCCAAAGCGCAGTGTGTATTGCGAATCCGTCTCGTTCTCGGCCTCTCAGAGCGTTTCGGGCTCAGACTGGCCCAGCCCTGAGGGCTCCAAAGCGCAGTGTGTATTGCGAATCCGTCTCGTTCTCGGCCTCTCAGAGCGTTTCGGGCTCCGACGGGCCCAGCCCTGAGGGCCCCAAAGCGTGCTACAAAGTCAGCTAGCACCATATAGGTAATTTGCCAGGCTTTTAAAGAAAGTAAGATTTAACTTGCTGAACATTATCCACAACCTTGATATCACTTTAAAAACACTCTTCATCGACAGCTGAAGATAATTTTCAGTGAGCATAATACAAGAAATGGATTGCTGGTAAGTTACCTTAAAATGTAATGCATATAGCAAGCAAAAGCTTCCAATAACGGTTCCAATTTCAATTACGATTCCGGTTCCGATTCCGTGAGAAAAACCGGTTCATTCGGATTTCGTTTCCGGTTCCGGTCTGCTGAAAGCATTTCAATTTCCAACTTCACTGCCGCTTGATTGGTGCCGAATGTAACGATCCATAAGCATGGCGTAGCAATCAAATCCCCCGGGGGCCCCGACATCGCATATTTCCACGTGTGGCCGGGCGCTCTGACGAGGTGGTACCGGCCATGTAAGGGGGTCCGCCCGCCGCGCGAACCGAGCGACGCCCGGACCCGACCTTGCACGGAATAGATAATGATGGGACAGTGAATCGATCGCCGACACAAGTCGAGGCGGATGCCGGGCGTGGAATGTGCATGCCATAGACAAAACCTTTTGTTGGCACTAGCGTGTGTAGACTCCGTTTCACGTTGAGAAGGAGAGTGGATTTGCAACTTCCTCAAGGACCCCAAGCTGCTATAGACACGAGCTAACAGTTTCAAAACCCACAAGCCATGTCTTGAGCCGGACAAAAGGCTCTATGGGCAGTTTTCAAACTCTTAACTCATTTCAAGCAACAAAAGATGCGAATCGAGGAAAATGCAAATCCACTTCCTTTCTTGAGGTGAAATGGACTTTAGATACAGTACGCAACTACGATGCTCGTCAATTATTTTTCTCATATAACATTTACAAAAAGACATACCTACTTTGAGAGTTACATACTTTCAGAAGGACAGTCTTTCAGAAGGGTGCAGTGGTTGGAAGGTAGTGTAGCTGGAAAAACGTGCAACCGGGTCGGGATTCGAGCCCGGTACCCAGTTGTGTTTCAATTAACTAGGGCGAACGCAATTTGTTTTGCGTTGAAGATGAGCGTAGCGGTTTGTATTTTGCGCATTAAAAGATTGAGGCAAAAGCATTTGAAAATCATGGAGCAACTAGCCGGACCATTGCTTTCTCAAAAATTCTGATCACTTGAAAATGTAAACGATTCTGACCTTTCTTTGTTTCTGTCCGAGCTGTCGGATAGCGGAAATATGCTCATTTTTAGATCATTGAGCATTGTGCATGTTAATTAGATGTAACTCATGCCCAAGGGTTTTTATTGGGTTTTATTGGGTTGGTTTTTATTGGGAAAAATCTGGTGTGATGTTTCGATTTGGTTTCGATGGTTTCTAAAGGCAAATCGAAATTGGGAACATTAAAAAAAATACGCACTTTTAAATAAATTTCCGTACTTTTCCAAACTTGCCCAATTGTCGAATTTTGCTCTTTTTTCTGCTTTGAAAGTGAAGGGTGTGAGGATTTTCTTGAAAAACGCAGGGGGTCTAAGTTGAGAACAAAAGTAGACACCCTGAAAATGTCATACCACTCGCAGCAGGCGTTTGGCCTGTAGAGCGCGCGCAAACACACATACAAAAAAACAAACAAACAAACAAACAAACACACACCAAGTGTTTTTTTAGCAGTAGTGAAATTGATGATTTCGCTTCGCTCGCTTCGCTCGCTACGCTCATCAATTATTTGGATGCTTACTCCAGGAGGATCATTAGGTCATACTTTATTTCGGTCTCACATCCAGGATTAATCCAAGATTAGCTCAATGTTGGTGCATACGGCCGTCAGTTAACATTAGGTCATACTTTATTTCGGTCTCACATCCAGGATTAATCCAAGATTAGCTCAATGTTGGTGCATACGGCCGTCAGTTAACATTAGGTCATACTTTATTTCGGTCTCACATCCAGGATTAATCCAAGATTAGCTCAATGTTGGTGCATACGGCCGTCAGTTAACATTAGGTCATACTTTATTTCGGTCTCACATCCAGGATTAATCCAAGATTAGCTCAATGTTGGTGCATACGGCCGTCAGTTAACATTAGGTCATACTTTATTTCGGTCTCACATCCAGGATTAATCCAAGATTAGCTCAATGTTGGTGCATACGGCCGTCAGTTAACATTAGGTCATACTTTATTTCGGTCTCACATCCAGGATTAATCCAAGATTAGCTCAATGTTGGTGCATACGGCCGTCAGTTAACATTAGGTCATACTTTATTTCGGTCTCACATCCAGGATTAATCCAAGATTAGCTCAATGTTGGTGCATACGGCCGTCAGTTAACATTAGGTCATACTTTATTTCGGTCTCACATCCAGGATTAATCCAAGATTAGCTCAATGTTGGTGCATACGGCCGTCAGTTAACATTAGGTCATACTTTATTTCGGTCTCACATCCAGGATTAATCCAAGATTAGCTCAATGTTGGTGCATACGGCCGTCAGTTAACATTAGGTCATACTTTATTTCGGTCTCACATCCAGGATTAATCCAAGATTAGCTCAATGTTGGTGCATACGGCCGTCAGTTAACATTAGGTCATACTTTATTTCGGTCTCACATCCAGGATTAATCCAAGATTAGCTCAATGTTGGTGCATACGGCCGTCAGTTAACATTAGGTCATACTTTATTTCGGTCTCACATCCAGGATTAATCCAAGATTAGCTCAATGTTGGTGCATACGGCCGTCAGTTAACATTAGGTCATACTTTATTTCGGTCTCACATCCAGGATTAATCCAAGATTAGCTCAATGTTGGTGCATACGGCCGTCAGTTAACATTAGGTCATACTTTATTTCGGTCTCACATCCAGGATTAATCCAAGATTAGCTCAATGTTGGTGCATACGGCCGTCAGTTAACATTAGGTCATACTTTATTTCGGTCTCACATCCAGGATTAATCCAAGATTAGCTCAATGTTGGTGCATACGGCCGTCAGTTAACATTAGGTCATACTTTATTTCGGTCTCACATCCAGGATTAATCCAAGATTAGCTCAATGTTGGTGCATACGGCCGTCAGTTAACATTAGGTCATACTTTATTTCGGTCTCACATCCAGGATTAATCCAAGATTAGCTCAATGTTGGTGCATACGGCCGTCAGTTAACATTAGGTCATACTTTATTTCGGTCTCACATCCAGGATTAATCCAAGATTAGCTCAATGTTGGTGCATACGGCCGTCAGTTAACATTAGGTCATACTTTATTTCGGTCTCACATCCAGGATTAATCCAAGATTAGCTCAATGTTGGTGCATACGGCCGTCAGTTAACATTAGGTCATACTTTATTTCGGTCTCACATCCAGGATTAATCCAAGATTAGCTCAATGTTGGTGCATACGGCCGTCAGTTAACATTAGGTCATACTTTATTTCGGTCTCACATCCAGGATTAATCCAAGATTAGCTCAATGTTGGTGCATACGGCCGTCAGTTAACATTAGGTCATACTTTATTTCGGTCTCACATCCAGGATTAATCCAAGATTAGCTCAATGTTGGTGCATACGGCCGTCAGTTAACATTAGGTCATACTTTATTTCGGTCTCACATCCAGGATTAATCCAAGATTAGCTCAATGTTGGTGCATACGGCCGTCAGTTAACATTAGGTCATACTTTATTTCGGTCTCACATCCAGGATTAATCCAAGATTAGCTCAATGTTGGTGCATACGGCCGTCAGTTAACATTAGGTCATACTTTATTTCGGTCTCACATCCAGGATTAATCCAAGATTAGCTCAATGTTGGTGCATACGGCCGTCAGTTAACATTAGGTCATACTTTATTTCGGTCTCACATCCAGGATTAATCCAAGATTAGCTCAATGTTGGTGCATACGGCCGTCAGTTAACATTAGGTCATACTTTATTTCGGTCTCACATCCAGGATTAATCCAAGATTAGCTCCATGTTGGTGCATACGGCCGTCAGTTAACATTAGGTCATACTTTATTTCGGTCTCACATCCAGGATTAATCCAAGATTAGCTCAATGTTGGTGCATACGGCCGTCAGTTAACATTAGGTCATACTTTATTTCGGTCTCACATCCAGGATTAATCCAAGATTAGCTCAATGTTGGTGCATACGGCCGTCAGTTAACATTAGGTCATACTTTATTTCGGTCTCACATCCAGGATTAATCCAAGATTAGCTCAATGTTGGTGCATACGGCCGTCAGTTAACATTAGGTCATACTTTATTTCGGTCTCACATCCAGGATTAATCCAAGATTAGCTCAATGTTGGTGCATACGGCCGTCAGTTAACATTAGGTCATACTTTATTTCGGTCTCACATCCAGGATTAATCCAAGATTAGCTCAATGTTGGTGCATACGGCCGTCAGTTAACATTAGGTCATACTTTATTTCGGTCTCACATCCAGGATTAATCCAAGATTAGCTCAATGTTGGTGCATACGGCCGTCAGTTAACATTAGGTCATACTTTATTTCGGTCTCACATCCAGGATTAATCCAAGATTAGCTCAATGTTGGTGCATACGGCCGTCAGTTAACATTAGGTCATACTTTATTTCGGTCTCACATCCAGGATTAATCCAAGATTAGCTCAATGTTGGTGCATACGGCCGTCAGTTAACATTAGGTCATACTTTATTTCGGTCTCACATCCAGGATTAATCCAAGATTAGCTCAATGTTGGTGCATACGGCCGTCAGTTAACATTAGGTCATACTTTATTTCGGTCTCACATCCAGGATTAATCCAAGATTAGCTCAATGTTGGTGCATACGGCCGTCAGTTAACATTAGGTCATACTTTATTTCGGTCTCACATCCAGGATTAATCCAAGATTAGCTCAATGTTGGTGCATACGGCCGTCAGTTATTTAGCTGACACTGGCGTCAAAAGACGCGACATTTTCGCAAGATACGATGCACGCAATTCTCATAGGGAAATAATATTTATTCTCGATGTATGTAATTGACAAAATCCTTGTCTTGTCAAAGACACATATCTAGGAATGTATTTTCAAACACTTAGCGTCGACCACTAGATGTATCAATTGCACAGGCATCTTGCGAAAACGTGAAGATAAGTGAAGGTTGCATTGCAAAACTCGTGATATGAGTACAAGGGAGCCGCGAAAATTCGTTCCCTTGTTAAGGGAGTCGTGATTCAATAAGTTTGAGAGCCGCTGGTTTTTAGACCAGTCCCGACTCCCGAGTCCACCAGGCACGAACCAAGGGCGCCGAGACGCCAGCCAATCGGGCCACTGGCCTCTGAGCGTCTAGGACTGGCGTGACGTCATCGCGCCTCCAGCTCGGCACGGGCCCGATCGAGGATCGAAGCCAGTGGGTCAGACAGGCGAACAGCTGACTGGCGACTGCCACCGAAGGCACGGCCACCGAGATATCTGATTGCCAGCTGCGACAATCTACAATCGACTACCGACAACCGAGATATAGGGAGGTGACATTCAGAGGTCTTACATGCTCATTTAGTTTCAACAAATCGATAATACCCAGATATTCTACCATACCCAGCTATGGCTACGGCACAGGTACAAAGCTACCCAGACATTCTACCATACCTAGCTATGGCTACGGCACAGGTACAAGGCTACCCATACATTCTACCACACCTAGCTATGGCTACGGCACAGGTAAAAGGCTACCCAGACATTCTACCATACCAAGCTATGGCTACGTCACAGATATAAGGTAACCCAGACATTCTACCATACCTAGCTATGGCTACGGCACAGGTACAAGGCTACCCAGACATTCTACCATACCTAGCTATGGCTACGGCACAGGTACAAGGCTACCCATACATTCTACCACACCTAGCTATGGCTACGGCACAGGTAAAAGGCTACCCAGACATTCTACCATACTTAGCTATGGCTACGTCACAGATATAAGGTAACCCAGACATTCTACCATACCTAGCTAAAGCTACGGCAAAAATGTAATGCTGGTAATTTCGCCAGCAATCACTGGGGAGCGTTGGCAACCTATTTTCACATCATCTACAAGGCCAAGGCACAAGGTCAATTATAATCAAGGGACCCAATGTTCCTCAGGTGGATACAGTTATGGCATCATTTACCAGGCCATGGCACAAGGCTAATTTATTAAAGGGACCCAATGTTGCACAGGTCGTTACAGTTACCTTGGTTACAGGTGATATAACAACAAACAGTGGCTCCATCCCTTGAATGCCAGCGAAACTATTAATGCGGGCGGAGGGCTTTCGTGTAGCTGCTTTAGTACGGGAGTGGAACATCTTGATATAAAACGACACGGGGTTTCATTCTTGGTTGCACAGAACAGGACTTGTACAGAAGCCACAGATCACCACCCGCGCATGCTCTTAGTATGAACAAAGATTTGCACAGAAAATCCAGATTTAACAATTTTTGCATTAAGTTGGTCGATCCCCTCCAGAGAACAGTTTCAGTAAGTCGCCTCCTTTCGGAATGAGACACATCACGTGCAAGATTCACAGGTACCTAGACCTACAAGCAGTACACATTTTTACAAGTTTGGTCGAACAATTATGATCAAGGTGACCAAAATCGCAAAATTATCAATTTTTTTAATATCTCGAAACAGTCCAAAAGTGGCCGAGTTTTTACGGCCACACCGTTAAAGTTATCATTCCAATATTCGAGTATGTTATTAGTAAAATACAAACAAATGGGTGCAAGTATTCTTTGCACTTCCGTATACCTGCATGGCTCTAAAATGGGTCAACGTTTCGGGATGGTTCTAGTATTCCAGGGGAAATTTTTCGAAAAAAGGACCATGCCCATGACCACGTAATTTTACGTCTTTTGCCTACAGCATACTGAAATATTAAAATGATAACGTCAACCATGTGTGGCCTTGAAGACTCGGCATTTTTTTGGTGTGAAAGCCACATGTGGACAACTGCTCTGTAACCTTCAGTGCTAAATCATTTTTGAGAAGTGGTAATTTTACCGTAAAATTACCGGCAACAGTTATATATATTTCCGCGGTACCTAACGCTGTACCGACTCACACCTCTACAAAGGACAAACACCATGGTAACGCCATGGTAAAGTCCCACGACAGCACCCAACGAAGGCCGTCCTTTGTGCCTCTGGGCCTTTGTGCCTCTGGGCCTTTGTGCCTTTGTGCCTTTGTGCCTCTGTGCCTTTGTGCCTTTGTGCCTCTGGGCCTTTGTGCCTTTGTGCCGATAGAGCATTCCACATCACCAGTGTATGCACTTGGCATGGCCAGGAGGGTTCGCTAGGATATTTATAGAAAATCAAGAGTTAACCATTTTTGCTTACAGCTCAATCCAGAGTTAAAAGTAGCAGTTAAGTTTCTAAGGGCTAGACGCTTAACCCGCAGTTAGACAATATTGTAATACCATGGCCATAAATAAATTTTAGAAAGTGTATTAAACTCCTTTACACGTAAAGAATGCGAGTAGATTTGTATCTTTCTCGAGGACCCACTGTTGCTAGACACAAGCTAAGAGTTTCAAAACTGCTTCTATAGCCTTGTCATGCTCAAGATACAAGTTTTATTGAAACTCTTAGCTCTTGTCTAGCAGCGGTGGGTCCTCGAGGAAGATGCAAATCCACTCTCTTTATTAACGTGAAATGGAGTTTGGGTACTGTAAAACCGCTCAGCAATGTACTGGAAACAGTGGGATATTCCTGCAGTGACATTCGCATCTCTACAAACACGAACACGATGGCAAAGTCCCACGAACGAAGCAAATTGCGCCCGTCCATCGCGATCACGTGACATATCACGTGATCACGGAGGCCGCCCTTTGTGCCGATGGACCGAGATGACGTCATCGCGACGTCCGACAGCGCCTGAAGCGGAACGACCGGACACTAGCACACAGACTCTCGCCGGACGAGCGACAATGATCACTTCCGGTCGACGAGAAACAAAACTGCACTCACTTTAGCGTAGGCTTCGTGGCTGACAGCAAACGCTTTTGAGCCCATAGGGCTGGACCGGTCGGATTCTAAAGCCATATGCATGGCGGTTACCCATCCACTGGCCGACTCGGCGCAGTGTTGCTTAACTCCAATCCCTCCAACCTCACTCCCTCTGAGAGCTGGCCACGTGCATGGTGGTCACCCATCCACTGGCCGACTCGGCGCAGTGTTGCTTAACTCCAATCCCTCCAACCTCACTCCCTCTGAGAGCTGGCCACGTGCATGGTGGTCACCCATCCACTGGCCGACTCGGCGCAGTGTTGCTTAACTCCAATCCCTCCAGCCTCTCTCCCTCCGAGAGCTGGCCACGTGCATGGCGGTCACCCATCCAACGCCCGACTCGGCGCAATGTTCCTTAACTTCAGTGCTCTCGAATAACTTGTCTTTCCAATACTAATAGTACCTACCTACTAAAACAAAACCGCACATTTTCCAATATTATTAACGGCAAGGGCAAAAAAAACATCCTCGCGACGTCAGAGCGACCACACCACGTTTCGCTCGCCGCTAACCGCGCTGTTGATGCTCTCGACGGAAGCCGGGGAACACATGCATTGGTTAGTTGCCAAGCGACCCGCGTCAAGCTCTGATAAGTCGCAGCATGGAGCGCCGAGCGGTGAGCGACTGCTAACTGTTACCACGCCGGCTGGTCGCTTCTGAGTAGAGCCTTCGATGACCAGTGTTGGGTGCGAGGCAGGGCCCGAGAAACCAATCTACGATCGATTTCATCATTGGGAATACACGAATCAGACTGCTACTTTGGCAGAAGCCAGCCCGAAATGCTTGGCACAGCAAACCAAGGTCACAAGAGGGGAACAAGAGGGGCACAAGAGGGGGAAGGTAACCCTTGGCTTACGAATAACTACAAAATATGTTTCTACAAACAAACTGCCAATGACAGACCACAACAAAATAGCTAGTGCTCTAGGCAATTTATAAGGCTTTCGAAAAGTATTTGTAAATTTGTGTTTTTGCTGATTTGCAGAAAATTCAGAATAACTGCAAAAAATCTATTTTCTTCCGTTGAGAAGGTGGGTTCTTCAGAATTGCCTAGAGCACTAGCTACTTTGTTTTGGGCTGTCACTGATTGTTTGTCTGTAGAAAAATATTTTCTTGTTATTCGTAGGCCAAGTGGTTAATATCAATCTTGAATTAATTTTCACAGGAAGCAACCTCGCCACTTGCCAGCGCCCTCTGAATGGATTTGTTTCGATTTGCTCGTATGGCAAAAATGTATCTAGGTGGCTTTGACCTTGAGCGAGATTCAATTCAAGTATTTTTCTTGGCAGTATTTATTCTGGAAACATTTCCACCCAGAAGGCCCTGGTTGTGTGCTCGGATAGAAATTCAATGTGTGCTGTCGATGGCTGCCATGCCTTGTCACAACACTTGCTTTCCACCCAGAAGGCCCTGGTTGTGTGCTCGGATAGAAATTCAATGTGCGCTGTCGATGGCTGCCATGCCTTGTCACAACACTTGCTTTCCACCCAGAAGGCCCATGGTTGTGTGCTCGGATAGAAATTCAATGTGTGCTGTCGATGGCTGCCCTGCCTTGTCACAACACTTGATTTCCACCCAGAAGGCCCTGGTTGTGTGCTCGGATAGAAATCCAATGTGTGCTGTCGATGGCTGCCATGCCTTGTCACAACACTTGCTTTCCACCCAGAAGGCCCTGGTTGTGTGCTCGGATAGAAATTCAATGTGTGCTGTCGATGGCTGCCATGCCTTGTCAAAACACTTGCTTTCCACCCAGAAGGTCCTGGTTGTGTGCTGGGATAGAAATTCAATGTGTGCTGTCGATGGCTGCCATGCCTTGTCACAACTCTTGCTTTCCACCCAGAAGGCCCTGGTTGTGTGCTCGGATAGAAATCCAATGTGTGCTGTCGATGGCTGCCATGCCTTGACACAACACTTGCTTTCCACCCAGAAGGCCCTGGTTGTGTGCTCGGATAGAAATGCAATGTGTGCTGTCGATGGCTGCCATGCCTTGACACAACACTTGCTTTCGCGGTCACGGGCAGGGAAAACGGTGCACCTTGTATATGCAGGCCATCATTTTGACCCCCCATGCTGGGCCCGTATCTATTCATTTACATTGCGCATGACTGTGACGTCAGCTGTTTAGTAACGCATTCCGCCTGACGAAAGCACCGCGTTATTGCAATGGGGGGGTTTACCTGCTGAGGTACGAGTCAACGACTGCAATTAATCTGGTTATTAGAGTAGCTAGCCAGAGGTGGTATGTACACCTTTAACGAGTCGTGATATTTTGTTCAACGCGGTCATAAGCATTTCCTGTCCAAAACGAAATGCAAGTCTGCAGTTAGCCCGGTTTCGGATAGGAACTTGTCGATGGAAGAAATTCGCACTTCACACAATTACTTGTCCGCGTGAGGGACTAGTTGGTTGCCAACAGCAGAGTCGTTTTAAAATCAGTCAGATCTCCTGAATGCACATGCACTTGAATTGGTGCCATGACGGGGAGGAACAACGCTACAGACCAAACGGCTGCTCCGATTTTGATAAAATTTTCGTAACTCCTACAATGTTCTCGACTCAAACCCACTGCGTTTGTTCAGAAAATTCGATCGGATAGTTTTTGATCCAATCAAAATTTACGAAAATGTTCGAATGTTTCGAAAAGTTGCAAACATAAAAGCACCAATATTTGCAGAAACTTTGCACGAAACTTTGCAAAGACATAAAGCAAGCTGAAATAAAGCGTCTCTGAAAGTTTTGGGCCTGCACGACTAAGTGCTCGTTTATTCGGATTATTCCCTAAAATCATGACCTAGACCAATACTGAAAAAGAGAATCTAAGACACGCCAAACCGCCAACATGGCGGCTGGAGCTCAGTTTGCTACGGAATCCAACACGTCGAAAAAGGAAAATGGACGACTACAGTTCCAGAGTCAATTCACTTGTGGGCAAATAGTTGCCACAAGAATAGCATTGAATTTATGTGGGCAAATAATTGCCGTAAGAATAGCATTGAATTTATGTGGGCAAATAATTGCCATAAGAATAGCATTGCATTTATGTGGTCGAATAATTGCCATACGAATAGCATTGCATTTATGAGGGCAAATAATTGCCATAAGAATAGCATTGCATTTATGTGGGCAAATAATTGCCATAAGAATAGCATTGCATTTATGTGGGCAAATAATTGCCACAAGAATAGCATTGCCTTTATGTGGTCAAATAATTGCCACTAGAAGCATTGCATTTATGTGGTCAAATAATTGCCACAAGAATAGCATTGCATTTATGTGGGCAAATAATTGCCATAAGAAAAGCACTGCGTTTATGTGGGCAAATAATTGCCATACGAATAGCATTGCATTTATGAGGGCAAATAATTGCCATACGAATAGCATTGCATTTATGAGGGCAAATAATTGCCATAAGAATAGCATTGCATTTATGTGGGCAAATAATTGCCATAAGAATAGCATTGCATTTATGTGGGCAAATAATTGCCACTAGAAGCATTGCATTTATGTGGTCAAATAATTGCCACTAGAAGCATTGCATTTATGTGGTCAAATAATTGCCACAAGAATAGCATTGCATTTATGTGGGCAAATAATTGCCATAAGAATAGCATTGCATTTATGTGGGCAAATAATTGCCATAAGAAAAGCACTGCGTTTATGTGGGCAAATAATTGCCATAAGAATAGCATTGCCTTTATGTGGGCAAATAATTGCCACTAGAAGCATTGCATTAATGTGGTCAAATAATTGCCACAAGAATAGCGTTGCATTTGTGTGGGAAAATCAGTGATTGACTCTGGAACTGTAGTCGTCCACTGGACCAGGATAAAACTCTACAAGCTGAGGCGACATCCAGTAGGCTGTTCTCCCCCTTCACTACAGACCGCCTCGTAACGTCATCAAGCCGAGCGTGACGTCACGGATGAATGACATCGCCGTGCCGCCCATGACGTCACTTCCGTCCCTCGACACTGAATGGATTTACTATGCACCCTCGACGAATCGCAAAGCATGCCTTTAATTGTACACCCAATCTAGCTATTCTGGGAAAAGGGGGCTAGTTCCGCCATTCGCCCCAACTCAAATTATTCCACATTATACTGAAATGCAGCTCATTCTATTTTATTTTTCGTTTTTTAAGAATATCGGTGTTTTACTCTCAAAGAGGCTTCACTGCTGTAACGTTTAGGAGAGCGGTGTTTCACTCTAAAAGAGGCTCCACTGTTGTTACGTTTAGAAGGAGAGCGGTGTTTCACTCTCAAAGAGGCTCCCCTGCTGTTACGTTTAGAAGGAGATCGGTGTTTCACTCGCAAAGAGGCTCCTCTGCTGTTACGTTTAGTAGGCGAGCGGTGTTTCACTCTAAAAGAGGCTCCCCTGCTGTTACGTTTAGAAGGAGAGCAGTTTTCCCCCCCTCAAAGAGGTTCCCCTGCTGTTATGTTTAGAAGGAGAGCGGTGTTTCACTCTCAAAGAGGCTCCCCTGCTGTTACGTTTAGAAGGAGAGCAGTGTTTCACTCTCAAAGAGGCTCCCCTGCTGTTACGTTTAGAAGGCAAGCGGTGTTTCACTCTCAAAGAGGCTCCTCTGCTGTTACGTTTAGAAGGCAAGCGGTGTTTCACTCTCAAAGAGGATACCCTTATGTTAGAAGAGCCAAAGGTGTCAACATTCGCAGGCAGTCTCATTATTCCGCTAAAGAGTTCAATGGTCTGAGCATCGAATGTTTGAAAGCCCAATGTCCATTGAGTCTACGCAACAATACTTCCATCTCAACGTGAAAAATACTGTAGCTAAATCTGTAACGCGATGCATCTCTGCAATTGCAGTGTGTCATTGCGTCTTGCTGGCGACTCGGCCGCGGTCAGTGTTTGGTTTCCCACCGGGCCGCCTTGAGCGCTGCAAGTGACAACACGCCGACCAATCAGCGCTTGCCGATATCACAAGTTTGATTGCATCACGGCCCCTGAGGTGACACGTGCGTGAGTGACTCGATGTATCGGTTTCAAGCCAGCCGTGCTGCAGTGACAGTTTACATTTGACATTGAGGCCTCAGCGCGGGCAGTCCATGCCTCTACACTGCTTCACATCATTCGTAACGCCCCGTTTACATGGGACAGCATTTGTGACCAAAGATCTATGCCTTTAAAGTAACATGGCACTTATTAATGCTGTATTGACTAATTTTATACAGTTTATCACTGTTTTATGTTAAAAATGTATTTGTTATTTATCACAAAAATATAATAATACACCAACATAACATTCAATGTAGCCGTTATTTTCACGGCATAAAAATGCAGTGGCAGATTTTTGTCAAAAATGTTCCAATGGAAACCCGAGGCTTCGGCTGTTTAAAATCTATTTTTTTATTTTTTTATTTACACATAAGACATTACATGTGATTTTTCTCTATATCGTCGTTTGAATTAGCCTAAAGAGCCTGATGGCTTGTGCTAGGCTACACATTTAAATAGGTACAAGTTGATATTTTAAGGACGAATATAGCATGAACATCATTTCTTAGCCGGAAGAATGAGCAGTAGGTGAGAGTAGTTTGGTGAATTCATATTAGTCAGCTGATAGAGTAATCTTGTCAAATCATATTCATTTTACAGAAAGTTTTAGTCAATAACTTATTGAAGAACCACGCAACGTTCCTTACCTATTAAAGACAAATCTAGGTTAAAGCATTCACATTGTGTGTGTGTGTGTGTCATGATTTGATTGGCTGGCCGTAAGGAATTAAGTTACCAGTATGATCTGTTAAATTAGCGCAGTAATTGATAAAATAAATCAAGTTTACTGTTTAAGTATATTGTAAATCGACCAAATTGTTGCCAAAGTTAAGCAACACTGCGCCGAGTCAGACATTGGATGGGACCCACAAGATTCAAACGCTGCTTCTTGATACCTGATGTCATTTGAGATGCACCTTTAGCTAAGCATAAAGCGAACAGGAACCCTCTAGGCAAGTGAAACTAGGCACTTAAAACACGACCGTTTTAGGACACAAGCATTCCTCGTTGTTGACTTCACGCCATCGCTTTAGTCGAGATCACGTACCTAAACTCGGGTGTGAGAGCATTACTGAAGGTGCAGCACGGGCAACTGATGCAAGCACGTGATCGCAATGCCAGTCATCAAGTCGTCATTTAACTGTGCGAAACGCGTCAGCACAGATACAAGGTCACCCAGACATTCTACCATACCTAGCTATGGCTACGTCACAGACACAAGGTTACCCAGACATTCTACCATACCTAGCTATGGCTACGTCACAGACATAAGGTTACCCAGACATTCTACCATGCCTAGCTATGGCTATGTCACAGACAGAAGGTCACCCAGACATTCTACCATACCTAGCTATGGCTACGTCACAGACATAAGGTTACCCAGACATTCTACCATGCCTAGCTATGGCTATGTCACAGACAGAAGGTCACCCTGACATTCTACCATACCTAGCTATGGCAATGTCACAGACACAAGGTCACACAGACATTCTACCATACCTAGCTATGGCTACATCACAGACACAAGGTTACCCAGACATTCTACCTTACCTAGTTATGGCTTCATCACAGACACAAGGTTACCCAGACATTCTACCTTACCTAGCTATGGCTATGTCACAGACACAAGGTCACCCAGACATTCTACCATACCTAGCTATGGCTACGTCACAGACACAAGGTCACCCAGACATTCTACCATACCTAGCTATGGCTACATCACAGACACAAGGTTACCCAGACATTCTACCATACCTAGCTATGGACACGGAAAAATGTCATGCTAGTAACTTTGCCGGCAATCGCTGGGGTGCGTTGGCAACCTGTTTTAACATCATCTACCAGGCCATGGCACAAGGTCAATAATAATAATCAAGCTCCATCCCTTGACATCCGGCGAAACTATTATTGCGGCCGGAGGGCTTTAACATAGCTGCTTTAGTATGGGAGTGGAAAATCTGGGTAACCTTCTGTCTGTGACGTCAGGTAATCACACTAATCGTGGATCTAGTGACGTCAGTGTCACATTTGCGGCAATGCTCGTTTTATTGTCGGCTTTACATGAATTATGTTCGTAGTCGTACTGTGATTGTGTTTTCCTAATCGGATTCAGAACAACATTTCGAAACCCGATTCAAAAGATTTGACACGCTGAGCTCTGATTTGTGACATGGAACAGTTTAAAATGGGATAGTATGTTATTTTAAAAGCAGTGGAACTATCCGACCCTTTGTGCAGGTATGAGAAGAATCTAGGCAAATAGGCAAGCCTCGTCATCACACGAGATTGGTTCTAGCTTTATTTAAAAATCTGTTTTATTTTGGCCCATCACCGTGGTATAAGGATAACTATACACTTAAACCATGGGCTTTCACTGATAGTTTATTGTCTGAAAAAGTTATTTTGTAGGCAAAGGGGTTCCCACATCTTAATCTTACACGCAATGGCTAGGTAATTAGATACAACGACGCACATTTATGATGCCTTTTACATAATAATAAGATTGCTTTTGTACTTCAATATAATAAAAGAAGAATGATGTCATGCCGATTGCATTACGCGGCAAGACAGCCGTTGGCCATTAAGTCCAAAGTGCGTGGATCTGAGAGGTTGCGTGCGGGGTGCGTGCAGCGAGTTTCGCGCGGTCAGGTTGGCGAACATGACGCCCAGGGGTGCCAATGCACCGCTATCTCGACTCGGTCACCTCCTGGCGAAACACACTTCGCGATTCGCTAAACTCCATTTCACTTTGAGAAGGAGAATGGATTTGCATCTTCCTCGAGGACCCACTGCTGCTAGACACGAGCTATAAGTTTTAAAACTGCCCACTGAGCCTTTTGTCCGACTCAAGACATGGCTTGTGGGATTTGAGACTCTTAGCTCGTGTCTAGCAGCAGTGGGTCCTCGAGGAAGATGCAAATCCGCTCTCCTTCTTGACGTGAAATGGAGTTTAGATGCATGTGTGCGTGTCATATCTTCTTCGCTAGTTTTCAAACTAACAAAACTATTTCTCAACGTCTACATAAAATACATCAGCTACATAAAAGTCTCACTTATTTCCCAACGTTTCTTAACATATACCTTTGCAAGACATTAAGTACCTACTTCCTCGAGGGTGATAGCTCGTCTGCATAATGTAATTAACTGGATAAAGATTGACATAGATGCTTCGTATTCGTACCTCGTCCTTATGTACCTATCTATAGTTCGTTCACGAATTACTGGTCAAAACCTCTTCAGCACTTCGGACAATGTCATTGTTAACACAGATATGTATCTTGACATGTGTCAAGAATTTGCACCAACTCTACCCATAGCACAGCTCTATGTTGCCAATTTTCGGGGAAACCCCTTCATTGCCGATTTTCAGATCGGTAAGCACACAAGGT
The DNA here is from genome assembly GCA_921293005.1 of Nemoura dubitans. NCBI lineage: Eukaryota > Metazoa > Arthropoda > Insecta > Plecoptera > Nemouridae > Nemoura > Nemoura dubitans. The sequence continues at coordinate 13,004,302 of OV121078.1, read as the reverse complement.
GACGAAAGTGACAACGCAGCTATTTGCAAGGAGATCCGTCAGTTGTCACTCTCGAAGAGAACACAATGGAGCTTAGCAGAGCTTACAAGGGTCGGCACGGGTCTTCCTAGCCCAAAATCTCAAGTGGTTTTGACCAGTATGATTCGCGAATGGACTATACCAAGGTGCATGACTCGAGCCAAGTCAAAATTCCGTCAAAAACTCAGGTGAACTAAGCAGTGTCGCACTGGCCAGGGGTGCGATTGTGCAACTTTTTTTCGTTCGATTTGGCTCGAAATCAGTCGATTTCAAATCACTGCCCGTGTTAAACCATAGGCGGTGATATTGAAAACGAATGGTTTTGAAACAACGAAGTTATCGCTTCCCAGGGCGGCTAGGCGGCGATTTTGCCGCCGGGGCCCCGAGCTTTTGACCCGCGGGGGCCCCGAGCTTGTTGTCCCGCGGGGCCCCCATGGCACAGGCGCTAACCGTTTTTTATGTGGCGGGGGCCCCAGCGGCCGGTCCTCGCCGCCGGGGCCCTTGGGTATAGCCAGTCCAACACTGGAACTAAGTGGACTCACTTGGAGCGGAGACACGCAGCGTGGCACGATGAGAGCCGTGCCGCACAACGGCACTAAGTGCTCGTGCGCGATTTGAGCACTTCCAAGTCGAGGCGAGGCGACTGACCATTTGCATGCAATTACCGCGACGTCGAAAGCGGAAACGGTTTGGTGTTATCTAGACGAGGTATCTTCGCGTAAAGAAGGCCACGTCGAGGAGTTACACTCGAGGCACGTGAAAAGGAGCCGATGAAACCCGAACCGAGGGAACCGCACCGATTGAACGGCCCCAAGTAGCAGAAAAACAGTTCTGTATTGGGAAAAACTTTCGGTGGACGTCGAAAAGCTAACGGGGGATAACTTGCGTTCAACGTAGACGTTCGCCCAACGTTCGATTAGGTTCCACCCGAACGTTGAACGCAAGTTGGCTTTGCGACGTCCACCGAACGTTCGTGATAAACGGGTTTTCTATTCTGTCTACGGACGTATGGACGACTCAAGTTCCAGAGGCAATCGCTTATGTGGGAAAATAATTGCCATAAGAAAGCATTGCGTTTAGTGCATTGAGTGATTCGAATTGAGAGATCGACTCTGGAACTGTGGGCGTCCATTGGTTCTGCATCAAGGACGCAACAAAGGTCTCTTGAAGATGACGATCTGTGCCGATCGTCGCTAAAGCCCTTTTTAGGGGCGTCAATCTCTTCAAATCAGAGTAAACCGAGAAAAAAAAACTTACCAAACGTGTCTTCAATACTACATTACATAATTTACCGATTGCCTATCGTAATTTAGCTAAATAATAACGAATTTTGCACAGGATCACTAGTTCGTACAAGGTAAGGCATCAAGTCCTTCAATTACACTCGCATAAACGAACAGTATAAGCCAGTAAATTTGCAGACGAACATAATCCATCTATATAAGTAATATTGGCAAGAACTGAGAATAGGTACCACTAGAAGCATCTTGCTAAATACCCACAATTCAATCCAATGGTACCATATCAAATGGACACTTGTGAGGAGGTACAATGCAAGTTAAGTAGTAAGGTACCTACCTAGATCTAAATAGCACATGTATGTCCTTTTCCACCAAGTTACAATGTTTCTTCAATTATATTCAACCTGTAACATTAGGTATCGCTGAGAATAAATTGGTCTCGTGTACTTGTCGAGTTTCAAACAGTCAATTTAAACGTTTTAAGCGACGGATGCGACACGCACATTCAAACTGCCACGCGGCCAAAGTACAATGAAACGTCGACCACCCTAAGGCTAACTATAGTCGGAGCCAGCCGGAGATGACGAGTTAGCTAGCAGTCAACGCGAACAGGTCGTTCGGGCAGCGGGTATTCGATTCTCAAAACAAGTATGCCAATCTCCATTCGCATGTCAGTCCCGGAATCGGCACCGAACCCTCGGCCTTTTGGCTGCGTGCTGGGACCTAGATGTTTGAGCCGGGCACAAAGGGGGGACATTGGTCTTCTCAGGCTGGGTTCCATTCGCATGTCAGTCCTGGAATCAGCACCGAACCCTCGGCCTTCTGGCTGCGTGCTGGGACCGATATGTTTGAGCCGGGCACAAAGGGGGGACATTGGTCTTCTCAGGCTGGGCTCCATTCGCATGTCAGTCCCGGAATCGGCACCGAACCCTCGGCCTTTTGGCTGCGTGCTGGGACCTAGATGTTTGAGCCGGGCACAAAGGGGGGACATTGGTCTTCTCAGGCTGGGTTCCATTCGCATGTCAGTCCTGGAATCAGCACCGAACCCTCGGCCTTCTGGCTGCGTGCTGGGACCGAGATGTTTGAGCCGGGCACAAAGGGGGGACATTGGTCTTCTCAGGCTGGGTTCCATTCGCATGTCAGTCCTGGAATCAGCACCGAACCCTCGGCATTTCGCCTGCGTGCTGGGACCGAGATGTTTGAGCCGGGCACAAAGGGGGGGGGGGACATTGGTCTTCTCTGCTTACAACCGACTATAGGTGCTCGTTAATTAGCAGTTAGAGCAATTGCCTTGAATAGATAGACCCGAGGTAATTTGTGTGATAATAACCATTCATTAGCCGCGACAGACCTCACTGCTCGGGATATCAAAGTCAGGGAGGTCATGCGGGCTCCGAGAATCAAATATGCAATCACTTTAGATTAGCTCGGGTGTGCATTCTTGACTAAAACTGGCTGGAAATTGACGACCACAGTTTCAGAGTCTGTCGTCTGTCACTTATGTGGGCAAATAATTGCCATGGGAAAAGCGTTGCAATAATTTGCCCACATGAGTAATTGGCTCAGGAATGTAGTTGTCCTTTGCCAGAGCTAACCTACGATGACGGGCAAGGGTCGTCAGAATCAGAAATACATTTTTAGCTCATAGCTTTCGAAAGAATGGTATATATTAACAGTGAGTGAAGCTTTACTACCAAGTACCAAACCTCTTTTGCGAACAGAGCTGGGCATGAGAATATGATGGTCACCTATCCAAGTCTGACTCGGCGCGTTGTTGCTTAACTTTGGTGAATTTAGCGAGTCAATCCGACCCATGATAAGCCAAAGAGTCCATGATACCGCAGGACCTTTCTCAGGATGTTCTAGCTGGACGCGTGAGACAAAGTTACTAGGTACTCATGGCTTTAGCTTGACCCTTGTCCATCCAAAGGTCATTCAATAAATAATAATCCACAAACAAGCAAAGGCATTGTGAATTCTCTGCTTGGCAGATAGAATCTAAAAACTTGGCTAGAAAACGACCAGCGTTTTACTTTATGCTCGAATACTTTTGATACATCTGAGTGAAAGCTCATCTAAACCTCGATAGTCGGTGCCTTTAACGCAGTTTCGCAAAACCCTATCATCTAGCTCGGTTTAACCACAACAGTACTACACTTTTTATATCAATTTCACTAGATTTTCATCATCAAACTAAAAAGGCGTTGCTTAGAAAATCAAAGTAATAAACACTGTGATGACATAGATTATTATTATCGTGTTTTAATAGGTTGATAACCTACTCATTCATTGTTCTTTTCCGTTAGCTCTAGGTGGGTAGATAGCACCTTGGGTAATCCGACCGTTTCTATTGAAACGTATCAAAGTGAATGTCTCGAGGTATGAGTCACAAGCACCAGAAAAAACGTGGAATAACGAGTAGGCAGACAGACAGGTGTAGATTTTGCGTAAAAATGACCTTCGAATGCAAACAGAGACAAAATCTTGTCTCCCAGCTATTTTCATAATCTATTGTACGTTCCAGCCAAAGAATCATTTACCGCTAACAGGTCGTTTGGGCATGCCTAGGTAGTAATCATCTCTTTTATGAATCGTGCTCATTTTCATTCGCATGTCAGTCCTGGAATCAGCACAGAACAGAACCCTTGGCCTTTTGACTGCGTGCAGGGACCGAGATGTTCTGAGGTACCACGGGCCTTGATTGTTATTCTCAGGTTGGATTGGACTATAGCGACCATCACCACGAAATGTTACTATCCAAAAGCTTGGCCTCGAATGCACAGGCAGCTCACAAAAAACGTGCCGTTTAATGACAACTTCTTGGCCAGTCATTTGAAACGTTGAAAGCAGACCGCAGCGTAGTGCCGATCGGCAATCGGTGCAATAACCTATGTGACGGTGGCACACAGTACCTACGGGTGACTATCGATTTAAAGTGGAGCTACTGTTCTAGTAGGAACAACTTACCAAGTACAAAAAGGGAGCGCAAGGTACGAAAATCCCTTCGTTCATCGTAGTTAATCCAGTTTACGAACGCCATTGAAGTCGTAAAATCTTCGAAATCATGATGACGGTAATCCAAAATCAGACATTCACACTAAAACACACGACACCACACTGCATTTTATAGGTAATTTATAATTTGCACATTTTCGCTGCTTTGCCAAACGCCGTCACACTTCCGCCAGCGATTACACTTTTCACGATAAAAACACACATTACGTTCACTGAATAACGATGATTTTTCGTAACAAAAAGAAATAGATCAATTTTTTATGACTAACAAAAACTCGTCGAGGAAATGGTAGATATAAGCACATAGAAAACACACGGGCACGGCCTACTTTTGGCGAAACACGTAAATTTCGAACAGAATTCAAACTAAAACGACGTAAATTCGTTACTAGAATCGCTAACCACTCACTCTTGACTTGCTTTTGGTGACTTTTGCAGGCTACACTGTGTAAGTACGAGCAAATCTGCGTTAATTGTCGCTCTAGTGAAGGTTAGCACGTCCGCCTAGTGCTGAAATCGCTCCGTGACTCACTATTTTGTCGTCGACGGCCTGTCAGACAGTGCCTACTGGAACTGGAGTTGCCGACATCGGCCGCGTCACAATACCACTAGCGCCATCTAGTAGTCAGCAATGCAACTGAAACGACTTGCGTGGCGCCAAAATAAAAGTTCGTAACTAAATGCAGCAATAAGAAGATATTATTATGTATCATTTCCAGCTAGCAAAATGAATGATATGCTGCCGATTATTATCCGCAATTCATATTTTGACTTTTATTATGATAATTGATAACGGATAGTTTGATGAAATTAAAACCATCTTTCGTGGAAACAGTCGGTAAATTCTATTCTGTGCACCCAAAAGAATGGGGATTTCTGGACTGAAATGAATAAAATACGGTGTAATAATTCTCCTCGTTTGCACCCACTGGACTGGTTGTAAATTCATCGGGTGAACGATCGACAGCTGATACGCATGCGTGAGTCCCAGACTTGCTCGACTCGGCGTGACGTCATAATGCGTGACGCGAACACGCGAATCGTCCGTTAGGTTAATCACTCGTTAATGAATCCATCTAACTACACTAGGATTGACTGGAGTTTAACTAACGCACAGCCACGAATTGGAGCTGTTTTACTTTAGCCGATTTCTCCAACGTCGAGCAAAATCCATGGTTTCAATCAGGTTAGAAGGACTTATTTCATATCCTGGGCCGGGATTCACTAAAGGAGATACTGTGGATTCCTCCGGAGTTTTGATAGAACCCTTAAAGGTTTACCCCATTTCTTATTCACAATGAGCAGGGGATTTGTCAGTGTCAATCTCCCAAAATCTGGAACTCACCTCGTATACTTTTATCACTAATTTTTCTTGAAAACAAACCGCAGCATTTTATACCAAATACCGATAGAAAAGTTTGTGTTGGCTGATTATGTAAGTAATTGCATTTTAATTTGAAAGTGGAAGCTAAAATTTGGCAATTTGAAGTTAGGTTAGGTCTAATGTAGGCAATATTGAATTCCTAGAAAGCTGACAGCTGAGTTGTCAACTGTATTTTTATTTCGAATTGAGTTCCAAAATTGAAGAATTCTGACTGGTCAATTTCAGTTTACCTCCCTTCCAATTACCTCTTTTGAAAGTTCCTTTTGATAATACGGATAATTGGGGGAATATTTTTGGTGGTTTTGCAGGGAGAAAGAAACCTTCTTTTTGGCCGAAACGCCCATTTCAAAATCCCTTCTTTGTGAAGCCAGGCACTGACATGCGGTGCTCAGATTAAAGATTTTTACTTTTTGTAACCGATGGCAGAGGCAAAAAAAAAATTGAAGGTTTTTTAAGGGCCGCAAAGAGCATTCATGTGGAGCCCTCTTTGACGTCATCGTGGGCTCAGGGAATAGTTTTTTTACTGTAATTACCTTCCCGAAGCAGCGATTCGCTTCAAACTTTCGGTATTGACTTTTGACAGCGATCACTTCGCAATAAAGAAATATTGAATCGATGTAAAAAATTTAAAAATTTATTTTGAAATAGGAAAGATTAGACAAAACGGCAATTGGTGGACTAAAATTTATTTAAATTTATCTATTTTTGTATTGGTTATTAAAAGGCAAAATCTTTAATCCGATCAATTGATTACGCGAGGAAAACGAGACAAATATACAAGTTGCCGCTGTTTTTATAACTCAAATTAATACGACGTGATGTAAATATATATGAGAGTTATACTTGGCTCTATACTTATTTGAATTGCATGCACAGTTTAAAAGTGAAACCGCCAACGTTAAAATGTTGAAAACTTAGGAAAGTCCTAATTTGGTGAAGTCGGCCGTAAGAAATGCAATAATATCTAACTGTACTCCCGCTGGTGCAACATCGTGAAATGCATCGCGTGCATGCACATAGCGATGCAGTTAGGTGCATCGTTGCATCCGGTGTGTGTGTGTGTGTGTGTGTGTGTGTGTGTGTGTGTGTGTGTGTGTGTGTGTGTGTGTGTGTGTGTGTGTGTGTGTGTGTGTGTTTTTTTTTTTTTTTTTTTTTTTTTTTTAAGAAACGATACGGAAAGATTCCAAAAATTCTCTCGGGACTTTTCTCCACAATTTTTTCGATTTCTGTGAGTTTGGAATGGACTTGAAGTGTAAAGAAGTGTGTGAAATTTTAACATTAAGAAGGGTTTCAGAAAGAAACATACGGGGTTTGTGCCCTCGCACGAGAGGACACTTACCAATATACAGTGGTGACTAAATTTTCTTCCAGTGGGGGCTACATGTAGTTTCCTACATGTTTAGCGTGACTTCTCCGTCACCCACGGAGCATAGCGCGCCACCAACGCACCAAATCTTTTTAAAAGAAGCAATGTCCCCTCGGCCAAGATGCCACGCGTATTCCTTGAGAATACGGGCCTTTAAGCGAGCTCCTAGGACAATATCGTATGCTGCTGGAGGTTTGTGTTCTTTGAAGAATGCAGTCAACACCCGATATACCGTGCTTTTGGCGAGGGTGACGATAAAATTTGCGATTGCCAGCTTTGGCTCGCTGCTAGTCGCACCTGACCTCACCCCAGCAAAGATGTCTCGGAAAAGGAGACGACGGCCCCCCAAGAGTCGACTGACCATGGAGGCAACCATGTGCCACATGGCCGCAGCTCGACGACACTCTACCACCATGTGCCATGCCGAGCCGACTACCTTGCACCAGGGGCAAAGGGGCGACTGTAATTTCCGGGCATGGCACAAGAAAATGGGATCCGCCAGGCGGTTTTTGGCGAAACGCCATCCTACCTCAGCGTCGAAACCAAGCGTCGGGGAGCGACTTAAACGGCTCCAGGCGACTTTGTCACCAGACCAGTGGCCTGGTAGCGGGCCTTTCACGCCGAAGAAAGAGGCCGTGATGTCCCACTGCAAGGATTTTCGTTTTTGTGTCGTGTCGAGAGCCTTTTGGGTTTGATCCCCGGCACAGAGGTAGACAAGAGTTGGCGGCCATGGTTCAGGACCAGCTGTATCTAGAATTCCACGGAAGCGTAGGCGGCAGAACGCCTTTACTCGATTGAAGTTCATCGAAAGCGCAGTGCGGTGTCGTGCTGGCAGATCGTTGAAACCAACTATATCCTTCAGCTCTTTCCAATGGCCGCCGTCAAGGAGGTTGCCAATCAAACTACATCCGAGCCGTCCCCATGATGGGTCGAACGGGTTGGTTGCAGTCGGGATCAGGGACGATAGGATGAGAGGTACATTCTGTAGGCCCTGTGCAGTGGCCGCATACCGCTCGGGTTTCACGGATAGAGCGTTCCATGCTAGCAGTACAGCTCGCAGGAAGTCCGTCATCCCTCGTCCCGTGCGTCGGACAATGTCGGGGCAGAAGAGCGCTTGCCAGCCGAGTACTAGTCCACGAGAAGGGCGTAGGAAATGACGCGTCATGACATGGCCTGGGTGGTCTTCGACAGCTGTTACATAGCGGTACGCAAAGCAGACTCGAAAGAAGTCTACTTTTGACTGAAGGTGCACTAAGCCTTGGCCTCCTAAATAGATTGGGGTGCACAAGTCGCGCAGGCGAGTCCAGTGACGGCGCCCAGCCCACACGAAATCAACGAGAATACTTTGTACTCTGCTGAGGAAGGATGCTGGGGGTTGGACCACTTGTAGCGTGTACCACAGCCGTGGTGCAACGAATTGGTTTACAATCAGGACGCGTCCCCGGAGCGACATGGCGGAAGCTCTGTGTCGCCAGGCGTCTGTGACGCGTCTCACCGTGTCTTCCAAGCTTTTAAAGCCTTGGCTGGAGACCTCTGGGTTATTTCCAAGCATCAGGCCCAGAACCTTAAGCCCCTTAGGCGTCCAGGAAAAACCAAGAGGGTGGTCGGATCGTTCCTTCCAGTTTCCGGCCCACAGACCGCGTGATTTTTTGGAGTTAAGTATGCCTCCCGATTGACTTGAGTAGCAAGTGTAAGCTGCTTGCAGCTTATCAAAATCGGCGTCGTCGGAAATGAATAGTGAGACGTCGTCTGCGTAGGCCGACACCACTAAGCGGCGCTCCTCTGGGCCTGGAAGCCTGAGACCGAGCATCGTCCGGCGGGCCAGTCTTAAGAAGGGCTCGATTGAAATCGAGAAGAGAGGTCCGGATAGAGGGCACCCTTGTCTTATGCCTCTCTCAAAGGCGAATGGGGCCGTGAGGCGCGAGCCAACGCGGACAAAACACGTGGCATTTTTGTACAATGTTCTAAGATGGTTACAAAACACTTCCCCGAAACCGAAACTTTTTAGACAGTAAAAAAGGTAGCCGTGGTCGACTCTGTCGAAAGCGCCTTGTTGGTCGAGAGAGACAAGGGCGAGGGGCTGGTTTTCCTTGTTTACATACTCTAATATGTCCCGGTGTAGGTGGAGGTTGTCGTATATCGTCCTGCCTGGAACGCAATACGCCTGATCAGGATGGATAATGTGACTCATGACATTTTTTAGTCGGGTAGAGAGTGCTCGCGCCAGAATTTTGTAATCTGTTGTGAGCAACGAAATCGGCCTCCAGTTTTTTATGTCGAGTCTATCTCCTGATTTTGGTAGCAAAGTCAGGACTGACTTTTGAGCCGATTTTGGAAGCTGGCCATTTTCCATTGAATGTCCAAAAACTTCCCAGTATGGTGTAGAGAGTTCGGCCCAGAACGCTAGGTAGAACTCTGCTGTTAATCCATCGATCCCTGGTGCTTTTCCCTTGTTAAGCTCTCCGAGGGCGGTCGCCAACTCTTTGGGCGTGAAGGGTGTGTCGAGTTGTTCACGGTCAACTTGGGAAAGTGAGGGTAACGACTCGTACAAAGGAGAGTCGGGGTCCAGCACGGTGGCATCACCTGAGAACACTTTAACAAAATGGTCCCTTGCAGCTGAACAGAGGGAGGGTCCATCAGACACGATTTTTCCGTTATGACGAAGACGGGAGATCGGGCTGAAAGCAGCAGCTATGTCGCGGGCCATGACGGAACCGGCGGGTCTGTCTGTGGCCAAGAGGTGGTCTTGGTGAGCCGCCACCAATGTGGCCTCACTGCGCTGTGAAAAGGCATCTTTTGCATCAGCGTTTGCACGGGAGAGATCTGCCAGGTGTTTTTTGTCAAACGAGCAGCTAGATATGATTTCCTCAACTTTTCCCTCGAGGTGGATAAATTCAGCGTCCAGACGCTGTTTTTGTGCGCGAGAGAAAAGCTCCGTTACTTCTTGAATATCGGCTTTAATGGCGTCCCACCAGTCTTCCAGCGAACCATATGCGTTTTTGGAGTTTTCGTCATATGTGGTTAACAGATTCCGGATGCATATTGAAAATTCTGGATCGCTTAGAAGTGAATTTTTGAAACGCCAATACGGGGGTCTGCTTTTTGGCGTAAATGTTTTTAATTTGATGATGAGAGCAAGATGGTCTGAGAAGGCTGGCACTATTTGGACGTTGGACACTCTGCAAGCGATGTTGGGAGTTGCATAGCACCTGTCCAGTCGAGATCCAGAAAAAGCTGGAGCGTTCCCTATAAAAGTGAAGCCTGGCTCCGTTGGTCGAAAGTCTCGCCAGATATCATCCAGATTTCCCTCCATTACTAAATTCCTAAGCCTCTGAGCAACTCGAGGTTGTCTCTCTGGGCCGCCATTTGACCGATCGACATTGGGGTTCAGCGTGACATTAAAGTCGCCGCCCACAAGGAACTGCCTGTCACAAATATCACTTTCTCCGTGTACTTCGTCTATTCGGTCACTCAAACTGTCCAAGATTTTAAGCGCCAAATCGCCTTGGTGCGGGACGTAGATGCAAAATACACGAAAAGTGCTGTCCGAGTTTTGATTACCGAGCACCACCTCCTGAAGGTAGCCTGGGACTAAGATTTTTTGTGATCGTATAACGAGGCGAGAGGCCTTCTTTATGCCGATCATGGTGCCTGAGCAGACGCCTATAGGTGGATTGAATAAAAATTCATAGGCCATGTAAGCATGCGGGAAAGGTGATTTCGAACAATTGCTTTCCTGAATGAGGACCACATCAGGGAGATGGCGATCTAGAAAGCTACTTAGTTGGACCCACTTGTAACTACTCTTAACGCTCTTGGCGTTGAGAGTCACTACGCTTTGCATTAATCTAGGAATTGTGATGACATACTCTCGCACGACGTGGATCGTGCAAGGGAGACATTGTCCTCTCCTTCTTTTTCCCTAGACATAACTTTTCTAAGGTTAGCAATAAGCCTTCTCACTCTTTCCCTAATTGCCCGCTCGGATACCAGCTTGGGCTGCATCGCCTCTAACATATCAAGCAAACCGTGGACATTTCCAGTATATTTGTGGGCAACTGTGAGGGGATTACTGTTTCCCTTGACTTCCTGCAGGAAATCAAGGAAATCATTCGGTGAGATAATATTGTCAGCCTCACGACTCTCAAGCAGCTCTCTCGCCTCGAGCGGGAGGACGAGTGGTGCTATTTTTTGTCGTTTTGCTTTTTGCCTTCCCTTTTCTATTTCGGGATTGCTACTCTGTCTGTCGTGTTCTGGTATGTTCTTCTGGTGTAGGTTCTTCTGGTGTAGGTTCTTCTGATGTTCTTCACTTTTTTCAAGAATGTCAGTATCCATGTCGATAATGGCTGACTGATCCTTAAGAGCAGTGTCAGATGTCGATGTGTCAGAATCTTCTACCTGTTCTATGGTGACTACCGATTGGCTTGATGAGGGAGCTGTTTTTCTTTTGTTGTTCGCTGGCTCTATGGTGTCTCCACTGCCCGGCGGATCAACACAACTCTGGTGCTCTGGGGGTGGGGGGGCCTTGCATTGCTTGGCAACGTGACCAGTTTGGCGGCACTTGAAGCATTTTAAGTCATCGAATGACAGAAAGACTCGATATCGATCACCATCATAGTCAACCAAAATTGACTCCGGTAGTTGGCAGCCATTCTCTGCCACAACAAAGACCTGTCTCCTGAAGCTTAGAACAGAACTAAGCTCAGGGTCCTTTCCCCCCACGTTTACAAAACTCATCGGAGAAACGATCTTTACGGCCGAGCTCAGATAGTTTTCCAAGACAGTGTGTGGTATGATAGGGCAAACATTTGATAGAACTAATCTGCTTGCCTTGGTAACAAGCCGCCGTGCTGGCAGGAATTCGTTGCCTACTTCTACTCCTCCATGGTTCGACATGAAGGTGTCGACCAGTTCTTTAGTGCTCAGATAAATGGCCACCCGGCCGAGCGATAGCCTGGACCCAAACCAAATGTTTTTGGCGCCGACTTTTTCTGCCACAGCGTGGAGGTACTGGTGGATGGATATCGTGTCCACTGATTGTAACAGAAACGCGTGTTCTTTTGTCGGAAATAACGTACTTGACTCTTTGGATACCGGTTTTTTGGCTGTCGCCCTTATAGTTGACGTGTTTTCATTTGTGCTGGAGGCACTTGCTAAAACCTCGGCCATAGTTTTTTGGGCCGGGAAGGTGGTAAAAAGTTTTGGAACTGGAAGTTCTTGCGACTCAGTGCTGAGTTTTAGAGACTCTGCGGACTGGGAAGTGCGCCTGTCTAGATTTGCTTTGACTGGCAGCACGGTGAGTTTACTGTGAATTTCTGTGTTGTCCGTTTTTGGTGGTCGAACATGTGGTGGTTGTTTTGCCAAAGGGCTGACATCTTTGACAGTTGTATTTTTTACATTTGGGATACGCGTCGTGGACTCTTTGGTATGCGGCATGTTTTTAGAATGAGAGAGAGACGGTGATTAACAAAGAGCACTTAGCTAGAGCGACCCAGCTAATTACTCTACGTGTACCTGACCCTCCCGGGCCGGGCGATCGCTTGGGTAGAACCCTGCCAGAGCCAGCAAATCGAACGATGGTTACTCTAGAAATCTGTATAATTATACAGAGAAAAAGTTTAAAACACCGAAAAACAGGAGAAAAAATGAACCGGCGTGAAAAACAACATGTGGAAATTGAAGATTGTCAGACCGGTAATGGGATGAGATAACAAAATACTGTGAAAACGTCACAGAAACGCTTTGAACGATACCGGTAGCGGGAGCCGAAGTGAAGCACGTCCGACTCCGACGAGATCCAGTGTGTGTGTGTGTGTGTGTGTGTGTGTGTGTGTGTGTGTGTGTGTGTGTGTGTGTGTGTGTGTGTGTGTGTGTGTGTGTGTGTGTGTGTGTGTGTGTGTGTGTGTGTGTGTGTGTGTGTGTGTGTGTGTGTGTGTGTGTGTGTGTTTTTTTTTTTTTTTTTTTTTTTTTTCTCGGAGTTCAACGCTATCCTTCAGCAGATAAGAAAGGATGTAAGCATATAGGGTATCTATTTTTCCATTGTGTGTGTGTGTGTGTGTGTGTGTGTGTGTGTGTGTGTGTGTGTGTGTGTGTGTGTGTGTGTGTGTGTTTTTTTTTTTTTTTTTTTTTTTTAATAAACGATACGGAAAGATAACAATTTTCTTTGGGGACTGTGCTCCACACAAATGTTATTTACAATGTATTTCTGACGGTGAGTCATTAGAAGTGGAAAGTAGAAAGAAATTAAAGAAAAATAAATCAATGGAAGAGAGGGTTTCGAGAGAAGCATAACGGGTTAGTGCCATCAAGAGGATGGCACTTTCCAATATCCATCCCGCTTTGCGGGCGATCTACCTCATTCCCCTAGCAGCTTAAAACATGAAAGTGATGCCTTCAGGACTACATCCACATAAAGCTTCTCTTACGCACCAAGTGTCGACAAAAATGCTAATATCACCTCTCCCCGCGTGCCAAGCAAAATCCTTCAGAATTCTAGCCTTGAGACGGGCTTTCAATACAGCCTCGTAAGCAGCCGGGGTTTGGTGGTCTTTGAAATAACAGGTTAACAGCCTGTAAACAGTACTCTTGGCCAATGTGAGAAGAAAATTTGCCAGAACGGTTTCCTGGCCATTTCCGGAGCGTGCTGTTTGGAACCCAACTTGTATGTCTCTCAGGAGTACTCGCTGATCTTTTAGTAGAACTGCGAATAGACTATTCAGAAATCTCCACATGGCCGTGGCTTTTCTGCACTCGACAATCAAATGCCACGCGGTTCCATCCACATGGCACCAGGGACACAGACGGGAACGAATTTTCCGGGCGTGACACAAAAAAATTGTGTCTGCTAAGCGGTTCTTCGCAAAGCGCCAAGCCACTTCGGCATCTAGCCCGAAGGTTGGGGCTCGCCACATTGCCGACCAAAGTACAACATCGTCAGACCAATGGCCCTGTAGGGGGCCATTGACGCTAAAATGATCAGCTACTATGTCCCTTTGAAGGAGTTTTCTTTGGTTTAGCATGTCAAAAGAGACACGTTTTGCATCACTTGGGCTAAAGTAGGTTAGCGGTGGCGGCCATGGTTCGGGTCCTTCCGTCTGAACTACATCACGAAATCTCAGCTGACAGAAAGCCTTGATTCGGTTGTAGTTAGAGAGTAACGCACTTTTGTGCTTATCTTCGAGCTCTACAAAGCCCGCTACCTCGACGAGATTTTTCCACTCTTTTCCTGACAATAAATCGCCGATGGTGTTGCAATTTATCAAGTGCCAATATGGAATGAAAATCGACGAATTTGCGGGTATGAGAGAGGACATGATGAGTGGTATGTTCCTGAGCCCTTGCACTGTGATGGCGAGAGTCTCAGGTTTTACATTGAGTGTGCCCCATGCCCGCATGACAGAGCTATGAAAGGAAGTCAAACCTCGACCAGTAGGACGAAGAAGGCTGGGGCAGAACAGAACTTGCCAGCCAAGGTTTGTTCGGTTTGGAGAGCCTATGAAGTGCCTAGTTAGTAGATGTCCTGGATGTTCACAGTCGGAGCATAAATAGCGATAGGCGAAGCAAATGCGGAAGAAAGTTACCCTCGACTGCAGATGGACCAAGCCGAGACCGCCCAGAAAGATCGGTACGCATAGGTCACGGGACTTCGTCCAGTGCCGTCGGCCTGCCCATACAAAGTCCACAAGGAGACTCTGAAATCTGGCGAGCAAGGCCGCTTCTACAGAGATAACTTGGAGGGTGTACCAAAGTCTTGGAGCGATGAACTGATTTACGGCCAGCACTCGCCCTCGAAGGGACATTGCTGAAGCTCGGTGCCGCCAAACATTAAGCGCTCGCTTGAAAGCGCTTTCGAGGCGGGTGATGTTTTGTGCTGTGGCCTCCTGACTGTTACCAAACATGAGGCCCAGGATTTTGAGACCCTCTGATGTCCAGGTAAAACCTAGTGGGGTATCGAGTCTTCCTTTCCAACTTCCAGCCCAAAGGCCTCTCGATTTTTGGACGTTTAGCGTGCCACCTGATTGGCCTGAGTATGATGTGTACGCTGCGTGGAAAATATCAAAATCATCCTCCTCAGAGATGAATATTGATATGTCATCTGCGTAGGCCGATACCACCAGTCTACGCTCCGTGATTCCGGGGAGGGTCATGCCGGTTAGTTTCCGGCGACACAAGTTTAGAAATGGCTCTATAGTTAGCGAAAAGAGCGGCCCAGAAAGCGGACATCCCTGCCTTATGCCTCTTTCGAAGGGAAACGGAGCTGTTAGGCTCGTGCCAACTCGAACAAAGCACGTAGCTTTTCTGTACATCGTTCGGAGGTTAGCGCAAAAGCCTTCTCCGAAACCGTACACACTCAAGAGATGAAACAGGTAAGCATGATCGACCCTGTCGAAGGCTGCTTGTTGGTCTAAAGAGAGGAGCGCGAGAGGAAAGTTTTCTCTGTTTACATACTCTATTAAGTCTCTGTGCAAATGCAGGCTATCATATATAGTTCTTCCGGGAACGCAGTAGCCCTGGTCAGGATGAACTAAAGAGGATAGTACTTTTTTAAGACGGGTTGCGATGGCTCGTGCCAGGATTTTGTAATCTGTGGTAAGGAGGGATATTGGTCTCCAGTTTTTTATTTCAAGACGGTCGCCTGACTTTGGTAGAAGAGTTAGTACGGATTTTTGGGCCGTGACAGGGAGCCTTCCCGTCTCCATGGCAGAGCTGAAAACCTCGTGGAAATTGCCTTCGAGCTGTCTCCAGAAATGCTGGTAGAACTCTGGGGTAAGACCGTCTATCCCAGGGGATTTTCCTTTGTTTAGCTCGAACAGGGCTGTCTTTAGTTCGTGGCGAGATAGTGGTGCTTCGAGGTTGTCACGATCTGCCTTTGAAATAATAGGCAAGGACTCGAACAAGGGTGAGTCCGGGTCGAGGGTTTTTGGGTCTCCACAGTAGATGTTGACGAAATGTCTCCTGGCAGCTTTACAGAGCGACGGGCCATCAGACACTATTTGATCATCGAGCCTTAAGTGGGTGAGGGGCTTAAAAGCTGCGTTGACATCTTTGGCCAGGACTGAGCTGGCCGGTCTGTCAGTTGCCAATAAGTGTTCGTGGTGTGCTGCTGTGAGAACTGATTCGCTCTTTCGTGTGAAAGCATCTTTCATTTCTGCGTTTGCCTTGGTCAGGTCTGCAAGCTGGTGGTTCCCAAGGCAAGGAGCTGAGACAATGTCGTTGACTCTGCTCTCTAGTGCCCGGAAGACAGCATCCAAATGTTGTTTTCGAGACGTTGTGAATTTTATGGTGATGTCCTGAACTTCACTTTTGAGCGCATCCCACCACTCTCCAGGTGTCGAGTACGCTGATCTTATTTGTGGTTCACCATAGGAGGCAATTAGTTCACCGGCACATTCCACAAATTCTGGATCTTTTAGCAGCGTGTTGTCAAATCTCCAGTAAGGGGGTTTTGTTTTGAGTAACTCAGTCTTGAGCCGGATATTCACTGCTAGATGGTCTGAAAAGGTTGGCAAAACCCGAATACCAGCCAACCGGCTAGCCACTCCAGGCGATACATAGAATCGATCTAATCGGGAGCCGGAGAAATGTGGAGCATTGCCCACGAAGGTGAAACCAGGCGCCTGTGGATGAAAATCGCGCCATACATCCGTCAAGTTATGTGAGTCCACCATTCGTTTTAGCTTTTCGGCCACACGCGGGTAGCGCTCGGGACCGCCACTTGATCTGTCCAAAAGGGGGTTGAGTGTTGTGTTGTAGTCGCCTCCAATAACAAAGTGAAGATCGCTGCTATTCCCTGTATAGTTGGCTTCCTGTAGTAGAGTATTGAGGGCATCCAATACCACATGAGTTGCCTCGCACTGATGCGGTATATAGATCGAAACTACTCTGAAGGAGAGTGGAGTGTTTTTTACATCCAGTACCGCTTCTTGGAGGTATCCAGGCACAAGGATGGCATGGGAACGGAGCTCTAATGGGGAAGAGTTCCGTATGGCTATGATTGTGCCGGAGCAGGCGTTGACCGGGGGATTGAATAAGTAAGTATATGGTGACGTCGTGAGAGGAAATGGAGATTTGGTGGTATTGCTTTCTTGTAAAAGGATTACATCTGGTGGTTGTCGTTCAAGAAAACTGTGAAGCTGAGTCCACTTGAAGGCCATTTTTATACTACGCACGTTTAAACTTGTGATTGAGACTTCTCTAGCCATGTTATATGATTTTCGAGTGACATGTGGACAGGCTCTCCATTGACGTGGCGCTGGTCAAGGAGATGTTTTCTTCGTCTGCTTCTTCGTCGGTAGCAGGGTGTTTCTTAAGGTTTGCGATAAGCCTTTTTACTCGTTCCCTCAAAGCGCGCTCGCTCTTGAGAGTAGGTTGTATTGTCTCAAGCATGTCAACTAGACCTGGGACGTTGTCGGTGAAACTTCTCGCGACTCTGACCGGGTGGTCATTCCCTCTTGCCTCCCGAAGAAAGTCCAGGAAATCTTCGGTTGTGATGACGTTGCCGACGATATTTTCCTCAAGTGCCTCTGTTGCTTCGGACGGTAGTGTGACCTCTCGACCCGGAGATATGTTTCTGTTTTGTTTATCTTTCCTTCGACGTTTTGGTTTTCTTACCTCCTCATCTTCTGTGGGAGGAACAGTGCTAGTTTTTTCTCTGTTTGTTTCGGCATTTTCTAGGGCTTCTGTTAGACTTGTTGCCATGTTTATGTTGGTTTCGGCGGTGAGGTTGGCATCTTCCTCTGTGACGATGTCTGAGAGGCTTGACGAGGATGGATGTTCTTTCCTCTTGTTAATGTTGGTGTTCGTTGGTTCGTTCTCGTCCTGCTGGTTGGTATCCTCGGAGGGAACTTCTGTGTTTTCTTCGGCATCTTCGGTCGTCTTGTTGTTGTTGTTGTTGTTATTTTTGTTGCTGTTGCTACAATTTCTGGCAATGTGACCTCGATTCTTGCATTTAAAACAGCGAAGATCGTCAAAGGATAAGAATATCCGATATCGATCCCCATCATGTTCCACCAGCAGAGACTCAGGGAGCACATATGACTCTTCAATGATCACAAAGATTTGTCGTCTAAAACTGTATATGACGCTCAACTCTGGGTCTTTGCCACCTACATTGACAAAGGACATTGGTGATACTATTTTCATTGCTGTGCGTAGTACTTCTTCAATGGTGCTGTGTGGAATTGTCGGGCAAACGTTCGATAACACTAGCCTGTTCGCCTTTGTGATCATTCGGCGCGCAGGTAGAAATTGGTCGTCTATCGTTATGCCAGCGTGATTGATCATGAACTCGTCCACCAGTTTTATGGTTGACAGATATATTGCTACCCGACCTAGCGAAAGCCTTGACCCAAACCAGATGTTTTTGGCATCAACTATGTTGGCGACTGCGCGTAGGTATTGATGAATGGTTACACCATCAATTGACTGGATTAGGAAAGCGTGTTCCTTGGTGGGGAACATATGCGAATGAGGCGACGACTGCTGCCTTGGTGTTTGTTCTTTTTGGTTCGCTTTTTTTGATGTTGTGTGGTTCGATGTTTGAGCCGACCCGCTATTCGATGTTGATGTTTGGGCTAGAGCTTCAGCCATTGTTTTTTGTGACGGAAACGCCGTGAAGAGGGGTGGGGGCTTTGGAGTGATTTGCGCATTAGGTGTTTCCAAGGAGGTGTTTGTTTCAGTGGTGATGGATTCAGTTGATTTGGAGAGGCGTCGGTCGAGGTTTGCATGGACAGGTAAAGATGTCAGAGGACTGATCATTGGAATTTCTTTTTGTATATTCGGTGGGCGTATGGAAGGTACTTTTTTCCCTTTGTTGACAAGTGGAGGAAATTCAGTTCGATTTTTACTCATTTTAATAGCCTATAATTAACTGTGTATCTATCAAAACAAACGAGCCCAAAACGCAGTGATTGCGGCTAATGGTTGAAAACTTAATTGCGCAAAAGCAATTAAGAACTACCTGACCCTCCCGGGCCAGCCGACTGATGTAGCGATCGACGCTCCACTGCCTGGCTAAACGCTGTTATAGACCAGAGATGATGAAACTCTGCGTCAAAACAGAGAGTTTTATGCAAAAAGCGGCACAAAACCCCCAGAAACAGAACGAGAAATATCCACAAAGCGTCAACGATACCGATCTGCAGGTGGAGTCACCGAAGAACGAACCGCCGCGGCGCCTCAGAACGGCTGCACGGGACCGGTATCGGGAGCGAAACGAAAGCACGTCCGACTCCGACGAGATCCAGTGTGTGTGTGTGTGTGTGTGTGTGTGTGTGTGTGTGTGTGTGTGTGTGTGGTGATTAATTGTCGATTAATTGTCGCAATTGCTGGACTGCAACGGTCAATTTGTAATTGAAATTTTTTGTTACGCGTGTTTTAATAATCGAGCTACAGGCCTAACTTGCTTTGCACGTCATAAGAGAGTCAGGTTATAATAATATACAAGTAGTCAAGTAGTCCAAGTCCATTTTCGTAGTTATCGAGATTTTCTCACAGGCACCAATTGACAAAATTTGTGTTTAATGTTTCCAAAACAATCAATCGCCTTCAAATATAACTACACTCTGCATTTCACGTAAAGAAGGCGAGTGAATTTGCATCTTACTCGAGGACCCACTGCTGCTAGACACAAGCGTAGAGTTTAGAAACTGCAAATATAGAGCCTTTTGTCCGGCTCAAGACATGGCTTGTGAGTTTTGAAACTCTCAGCTCGTGTCTGGCAGCAGTGGGTCCTCGAGGATGATGCAAATCGAGTTTAGTTGTGGAATGTTTATTGAAAGCTTATATAGAAAAGTCCTACGGTTTGCCCAAAGTTTTGTTTAATTTGTTCTTGAGTTTCTTTATTTCAATTGGGTCAGATCGCGACTCGGGGATAGGCAAACACAGAGCAGACCAATGCAATGTATTATGTCCAGTACACTGTACAGTGTCTCCAAAAGGCCAACCACTTGGAATATATACAACTATAGATGAAATTTTGATCCTGTTAACAATAAATGCTGAAAAAAATAAGAACGATCCCAGGCAGATCCAATCTCGCGCACCAGCCAAAGTTTTGTTTTACAGAAATAACAAATATTTTGTTCATAAAGAAGAAATAATATTTGGAAAACGGAAAATTAAGTAACCTGAATGTGGCAAACATCACCCCAGATTTTCAATCAGGCGATCTCTCAGTCAGCAATTATAGTTGTATTTCTGCTCAACTGCTTCCAATTTTAATTAAACTGCATCAATTACCGAGTCAAGGACAAATACAGCTGCCTAATTGTTGTTTCCTGTTTGCAATTTAAAGTCGCTATAGAAACGTGAAATGCGTTTCACCAAATTTTCTGGAAATTAAGCTAAATACAAAATTCCTTGTGATTTAAAATTTCAGGGTTAGGATGATTATTTGACACAACCAGCCCAAAGGTGAGAAAACTGTGAACATAACCAAATTTATTAAACGTATGCCTGTTTGTCCTCTTTGGAACTATTTTGAATAAAACCATTCCAGACTGGGATTTGAATGCACAATAAAATCTCACTGGTTTCCCGACTTTTCATAACATATTACTAGTTACTATATATACGTCAGAAAATCAGTTGGACTTTATTTAGCATTTAAATCCCAGTCTGGAATGGTTGTTACTCAAAACTGTTAACCTAATTATAGAAGTATAGGAACCTATAAATCCAATGGTATAGGCATGGTATCACCACAGCACAGATGAGCCTTTACATGGATAGTAAATACCAGCAATATTTAACGAAAACTTTTCCCGCATCTGAATTATAGTTTGCCACATATTCACAACCACAAGCCAACTAGATGAGAATACAATCAAGGGATGCCGGCACTACTGTTATCACATCTGTTTCACTCGCTCTGCCCATCATCGCTACACAGTTCTCTCTCCCACGACTTGGCATTCCCCTCGCCTACAAGCCAAGTAGATGAGAATACAATCAAGGGATGCCGGCACTAATGTTATTACATCTGTTTCACTCGCTCTGCCCATCGTCGCTACACAGTTCTCTCTCCCATGACTTGGCATTCCCTCGCCTACAAGCCAAGTAGATGAGAATACAATCAAGGGATGCCGGCACTACTGTTATTACATCTGTTTCACTCGCTCTGCCCATCGTCGCTACACAGTTCTCTCTCCCATGACTTGGCATTCCCTCGCCTACAAGCCAAGTAGATGAGAATACAATCAAGGGATGACGGCTCTACTGTTATTACATCTGTTTCACTCGCTCTGCCCATCGTCGCTACACAGTTCTCTCTCCCATGACTTGGCATTCCCCTCGCCTACAAGCCAAGTAGATGAGAAAACAATCAAGGGATGCCGGCACTAATGTTATTACATCTGTTTCACTCGCTCTGCCCATCATCGCTATACAGTTCTCTCTCCCATGACTTGGCATTCCCCTCGCCTATACAAGCCAAGTGTAGATGAGAATACAAAAAAGGGATGCCGGCACTACTGTTATTACATCTGTTTCACTACTGTTTTTACATCTGTTTCACTCACTCTACGCGTCTCCTCCCTCTACCAACCCTTCCAGTTGAACATCTAATTCCCACATCCGGAAGGGTTAGTCAAATAAGAAATCATTGTTAATGACCAGTTTTTAAACCAGCGAAAATTGGGACAAAGAGAGGCTCCGTTTAGATTTTTTTGGCTTATGTAACGTCACTTCCACCTCCCACCGACAGATGGCGTTGCTGTCAGAGCGCATCGACCGTCTGGTGGCGCGTTACGGCCGATCCGAGAACTACGTGTCCCGTCTTCGAGCCCCGGTGTCGGCACCGTGCACGGACACAGACGTTAGATGTCTCTGCCCGCCACCACTGCCCAAGGTTATAGCCAACACACATCACAATTTGGAGCCCTTAGGGCCGGGCCCGTTGGATTCCAAAGCGCTGTGTGTATTGCGAATCCGTCTCGTTCTCGGCCTCTCAGAGCGTTTCGGGCTCCGACGGGCCCAGCCCTGAGGGCTCCAAAGCGCAGTGTGTATTGCGAATCCGTCTCGTTCTCGGCCTCTCAGAGCGTTTCGGGCTCCGACGGGCCCAGCCCTAAGGGCTCCAAAGCGTGCTTCTAGCGTTAGCTAGACTGTTATCTTGTTATGCATAAATTAAACAACATTTGACCCCTTCCCGCCTTATGCTGTCTAAGATCCCCGAGCCGCAATGCATCTGCGGACAGTGCCGAACGCAGCCGAGCGCGGCCAAGAATAGCTGCTGCGCGCGCACGCTCCCGTCGCAAACAAGATGGCCGCCGTGCGCGCCACGGCCACTTCTGGGAGTCGAGTGTCCCCCAGGGAAGGCGAGTCTAAGGGTCTTCCGGTCGACGGGGCCGCGGCCGAGAGCGTGAGTTGACACGTAGGAGGTCTAGTCTGAGCCTGAGGAGTTCTTGTCTGAACTTAGGAGGTGAAGTTTCATTTTAGGAGTTCAAGTTTGAAATAAGGAGGTTTCGTTTAATGAAACTCGCTGCCGGCACTAAGGTTTACTCCTGACGAAAGCACCAAGGCATAACATCCCTTACGCAGGATTCCTCCACTAATTCATGCTGTCGAGAGGTTGATAAGCAAGGAGAGTGAAGCTGATGTTACTGTAACTTCCATCCCTCCAACCTCTCTCCCGACTTGAGCTGGCCATGAGTATGATGGTCACCCAACCAATAACTGACTTAGCGAAGTGATGCTGAACTTCGGTGATCTCACAAAATCAATGCCCCAATTCCGATTCATTTCATCATTCCCAAGATCAAGCAGTCTACCAATCAGCTGTCGCCCTCGGCCTTGTTCGCCGTGCGCCGAGTCTAGCCGAAGATGCCCGAGCACGCAGCCGAGTCGCCACAAGGCTCGGATCGAATCCCGAAGATGCCCGAAGTCCCGAGCCGAGTGCCTGTGCGATCGGGAACCACGGAAGAATAGGAGGAACGAAGGTGAGCCGCCATATTAAAGATGTATATGTAAGCTAATAGACACGTCCAGGTAAGAGGAGCGACCCTAAAGCTGGGTTAAAGGTTACTGTTAAGAAGCCAGACTACCGCGCTCGCAGCTGCTCCCAGCTGCTCCCAGCTGCGAGATAGCGCTAATGCAGAGACTCACGAGTAAACGCTTTTTTACTAAACCGTAAGAGATAAAATATTGAAGTAAGCGAGGACTTTGTAGTTAAAGAATCAATCTGTGTCGGTAACGGGGCCGTTTTTTTTATTTTTCGGGTCTAAAAGGGCTGAAACCGCTTCTATAAATGTTGTATTTGGCTATTTTTTTGTAATTTTCCGTGAATCGATAGAGAGATGAAGGAGACTAAAATTACTAAAACGGCTCCGTTACCGACACAGATTGATTCTTTAACTACAAAGTCCTCGCTTACTTCAATATTTTATCTCTTACGGTGTAGTAAAAAACCGTTTACTCGTGAGACTCAGCATTCGCGCTATCTCGCAGCTGCTAGCAGCTGGGAGCGAGGTAGTCAAGCCTCTTAAGTTTGTGTTCTCGCCGGCAGGAGGTGGAGTGACCCGTTCGACCCAGTGTCCGTCAATCTGCTCGCACCGGGAGTCCACCTACGCCAGCCGACAGAGAACGAGGTGCGCCTCGCCGAGGAACAGAGCGAGACAGAGGTCTCCGTGCAGACAGGTAAGGATATCCGTCAATGCCACTGAGGTCCGGGTACACAAAGATCCACAATGATCTTCAAAGATCCACAATGATCTTCAAAGATCCACAATGATCTTCAAAGATCCACAATGATCCACAAAGATCCACAAAGATCCACCATGGTCCACAAAGATCCACAATGATCTTCAAAGATCCACAATGATCTTCAAAGATCCACCATGGTCCCCAAAGATCCACAAAGAGCCAACAACACATATCAAGGGGAACTGTCAATGCCAACAATCCCCGGGTACACAAAGGTCCACAAAGATCCACGAATTACATACCTGAGGTAATCCGCTTACCGTGGCTAAACGGTTCGTCCTATCAAAGAGCCAAATTAAATCAACATAGAGGAAGGATAAGTGACCATGCTCAAATTATTTGAGTTTTATCTGAAGAGAAGTTTGTCTAGGTGCTAGGGGTCGAAGAAAGCGCTACGGGTTTTTTTCTTACGGGAGTTGGCTTGCTAAGCAGCTAGGCCGAAAATCTTGGAAACTTCCGTACGGATGGCCGCATGGACTCAAGACATTTTTTTTATGTCAAAAGGCCATTATAAAATCTTCCAAATCGATGAAAAAAAGGTAAAATTCAAGAGGTAAAGACGCCTTTAGGATATGTCTAGCGTCACATCAGTGCTTGCGTCTCGCTAAGCTTTTGTCCTCCTCCTCTGCAGCGCTCTCTGTCCTCGCTGCCCGATGCGCAGTACACGCGCCAAACGCGTCGCTCGCCGCGCAGACTGCGTCGCTGCGCGTCCCGACCGCGAGGCGTCGAGTGCGCATGCGTGCCCCCCACCTGGTGTCGGACGTGCGCGCGCAGCGAGCTCGAACGCATGTCAGTAGAACCATTGAATTGTAGAACTAGAGCGTCTTTATTGAGCAAAGAGCGGCCAATGAATCGCATGGAAGCCATTTTTTGTCCAAACTCCTGGCTGGCACCGGGCAACTATAGGAAAAACTGGGCTAGATATAGGCTAAATATAGGCTAAATATAAAATAAATATATGTTAAATATAGGTTAACTATTGGTTAAATGTTGGCTAAATATTGGCTAAAAATCGGCCAAATATCGGCTTGAAGGCAGAATTTAAGTTATGACAATGATTATTTCGTGTTACTTAGTATAATCGCCAAGAAATATGAATTCATTTCATTTGGACGATTAAGGGCGTCCAAAACGGTTTCAAGCATGGGCGCTCTGTGCCAAATAAAACTTCTCAAAGTAGAACATTGTGTCAGCCTATCTGTCCACTGCTATAGACTAACAGTGTTACACGAAATCCCCCCCCCCCCCCCCCCCCAATATTCGTGGCGTTCCCCTCTCCTAAGGGCTAAATTAGTTTCGCCGGCAGTCAAGGGATGGAGCCACGGTTTGTAATCCACCTGTAACCAAGGTAACTGTAACCACCTGAGGAACGTTGGGTCCCTTGATTATAATTGACCTTGTGCCATGGCCTGGTAGATGATGTTAAAACAGGTTGCCAACGCACCCCAGCGATTGCCGGCGAAATTACTAGCATCAAATTTTTGCCGTAGCAATAGCTATAGATAGGTGTGGTAGAATGTCTGGGTAACCTTAATGTCTCTCTCTTGTTTGGTCTCCGTAACCATGGCAACGCCAATTTTTCAAATCAATTCTGTGCGAAAACGTGTGCGCGATTGGAAAACCATGTTTAATTTAATATGATAACATCTAGGTAAGTCAGAACTAACGTTGTTTTTGTGTCTTTAGAGAGTAGAGCGACACTTAAATGGAAAAAATTTGCAAAAAAAGAGCCAAAAACGTCACCCTCAGAATTTTGACATGCCGTTATGTTAAAGGCGAGTTCGGTGACCCCATGGTTTTTCTTTTGCTGAGAATGTTCAGCAGAGAATTATCTTTCAAGTATATAGAAATTTGTTAAAATTCTATGGTTATATTTGGAGCTATATCATGGGTTAAATGCCGGTGTTGACATGATTTCCTAAGTCACCCAGGTAAGGTTTAGTTTTCAATCCCTGAAATCTCTGTTATTAGGCCGGTGACCCCCCCCCCCCCTCCACAATATTATTGCACCGCTGGAAGCGGCGTTACATTTCTAACTGAAACCTACTAATTTTGAGATTTTTTCATGAACTTTGAGTTTGAGTGGGAGACTTTAAAGTTGAAATCTGTGTTAACAGTTTGTCGAGCGTCCCCAAGCATTGCTTTCCTTCCTCGAGACCGAGCTCCAGCGAAGATGCCGACAGCTGGAGCAAGGTCAAGCGACGCCAGCGCTGCCACGCGGATTGTATCGCAAGCTCGACACCGCCATGTTTGTCGGACGCTGCCAGGATCGGACTCATGAAGGCGCTGGCTTACAGGCCGAACACTGCCGAGAGGTCACGGACTTGTCCGACCAAGTGTCGGGTCACTTTCTGTCATTGATGAGTTTTGGAATGAGATTTCGCAATTAATAAATCAAAATTATCGCAGTGTTGAATGTTTTTCTGTGTTTTTTTGTATGGTCTTATTTTTCAACTCGACCTTTATCCAACACTTTCTAGATAATAGACATCTAAAGTTTGGTTTACTGCTAGCAATGTCAGTGACACGATGACATCAACATTGGCTCTGAACCAATCACGGCAGAGTCGCGAACGTGACGTCATGCATATCCAGAGTCTCTGATTGGTGCAGAGCAATGTTGATGACATCGTTTCACTTACCATGCTGGTGTAAACCCAGCTTTGTCCGTCTCATAATATGATACATTTGTAAAATATATTCGAAACAAATTCCTGCAACTGATTACTTATTTAGGACAGGAGGCATTCCGATTGTCATAAGTTCTTAATTTGTGATTGATGAAAACCACGAAAGCAACTTGTAAATTTTTTAGCAGATTTTCGTTTGCTTTACAATTTTAAACCCACCAAATTTATCGCCACTGCATTCTCTAATTTGGCTGAATTATTAAGCAGGCCATGGAATAACAAGCAGCCTCTTCCGTGCTGTCATCCAGATATTAGAGTAGAAATTCACGTTTTCGGACCAAATTTAAAATTCTTTGTGAAAAGAAATCAACAATCCAACTAGAAACTTCAAAAAACTCACATAGTTTTATCTATCAACATCAGAACAACATTAAAAACCGCCGGTGAGTTCGACGAACTGTAGATTTTAGAAGTTATATTGTCAAATGTCATCAAGACAAAGTCCGTAAACCGGTTCCGCAGCGTCAGGCTCCTGTTCCCGAGCTTGAAATGAACGGCAACTGTGACTAACAATGTCCGACGACGCCGACAAGGAAGTCGCCGACAAGGAAGCGCAAACCGACTTCACATTCAACAGCGACGACACAAACTCCACTGTCGACTTCCAGCTGCGACATCGGGGCGCACGGCCCCCTCAAGATGGCGCCACCACGAGTGCACCCGAGGAGGTACCACCGGAACCGGTCGAACCGGAACCGGAACCGGTCGAACCGGAACCGGAACCGGTCGAACCCGAACCGGTCGAACCGGAACCGGAAACGGTGGTCGAAGAACAGGAAGCTTTTGGTGACGAAGGGAGTGGTGCCTTGGACGTAGAAGGAACAGGTAGCGCTATGTTTATTTGACTAATATTAGCTAAATTTAAAAAAATAACTTATTTTAAACTTGATTTTAAGCTTCAGCCCTTCGGAAAGTTACTAGTCCAGGTGAAAATAACGCTGTGAAAACACAGGAAAACAGCTAGACTCGTTTTAGCTTTCAATTTCTGATTAAAATTGTTTTTTATAAAAATGAGTCAATGTAGGTATCGTATGCAGTTGGCTATTATGAAACAGATTGCTATGAACATCGTTAACTTCTTCTCTTGTTATTTGAGCATGTTCGTTGGCAGCGATGAAGAACTTAGTATCACTTTTACAGGAAACCAGCAAGTTCAGGCCTCATAGGAATCAAACCTGTGTGCCCACTGAATTGAAACAGAAACCTCGAATTCAAATCTATATAACTGAAATGTTGCCCGAAGTTAATGCATGTCAGGTGCTCTACCATACCCGAGCTATTAACGCATTCTTGCATTATCCATCTTTGGTAAAAAGTTGAAATAAAGGGATCTCCGAAGGAGAAAGGAATAATATGTTTATATATCCCAAATATATTTAGGTACCTATTCTATATCATGTTTGTCATACCACAGATATAAGGTTACCCAGATTTTTCACTGTAGTAGTAGCAATCTACGCGAAAGCTCTCCGACCGTAAGGTGACTGTAACCACCTGTGGAACATTGGGTCCCTTGATTACATTGATTTTGAGTCATGGCCTGGTAGATGAAGCAATAACATTGAGTCCATTTATTATAATTGACCTTGTGCCATGGTCTGGTAGATGATGTTAAAACAGGTTGCCAACGCGCCCCAGCGATTGCCGGCGAAATTACTATCATCATATTTTTGCCATAGCCATAGCTAGGTATGGTGGAATCTCCGGGTAACTATATAATTGTGATAAAATCAATGTGTTTCTAAAGGTGTTCAGTGACTTGACTGAGCACCAAAACTTGAGAGCGACACTCTTTTTTGGGAAATACTTTGACAAGTTTTTTCTCCCTCAGGAACCACACCGGAAGGCCAGGAAGATGGAGAGCCCGAGAGTGAACCTGTGCCCGTTGAAGAGAACGAGGTCGAAGAAGCTGAAGTGGAAGGCGTGGAGGCGGGAGACCAAGACGAAGAATTCGTACGCGAAGAGGAAGGAGCGGTGGCTGGTGTCGACGAAGCGGAGTCGGAAGCCGACGAAGTCATGCTGGAAGTCGACGAAGCAAAGTCGGAAGTCGACGAAGTCCAGTCAGAAGTTGACGAAGTTCAGTCAGAAGTTGACGAAGTCAAACCGAAAGTCGATGAAGACAAGTCAGACGAGTACTTGGATGCTCGTGACACGTTTGAAGACGAGGCGGAAGTTGAAATGCGCAGCACGGGGTTCGAAGCAGACGAGTCGACGACTGGAGAAGCGGAAGTGGAGGGGGAGGGGGAGAATTGCAACGAAAAGGAGACGCAGACGGTGTTCGGGTGAGTCACGGACTCCTGGTTTAAAAGACCAAAGAATTGGGGACTTGCAAATAGATCAGTAATTTCTATAAAATCCCAACCATTTGCACCAATTGCAATGGTAATGTTTGTTTTTTTATATTTTTTTAGATCTTATCCCCTGGATTCAAATTGTATTGCGAGTGAATTTTAATATCCCACTCCTAGGCACCAATTTTAATGGATACATTTTTTTAAATCTCATCCTTATCATCAAAGTGATTTTAAGATCGCAGCTCGTTTTATACGCCAGCTTGGGCCACAGTGTCCAAGTCAAAGTTATACATCCGGTAAAAAAATAACTGTTTCACACTGGGATTTGAATTCTAAATAAAGTATCACTGGTTTTCCGACATAGTTTCTAGACAAAGTAGACACGAGTCGTAAAGCCATATCCCACCAGGATTGCAACCTGCCGATCCATGGCCCTCTAAATGGTTTTGTTCCATTGGTGGCGATAGTAAATGTGCGGCAAGAAGGCCTAGGAACAGCAGGTTGCCGCCCTAGTGGAATATGGGCTTAAGAAACCTAATAGCAGCCGGTTCGTTTGCCACGCCCCCAAAGCTACGACCTCGACGCCTCGCTGACGATAGTGACCGAAGAGCTGCGCACCAAACCCCCGCACGAAGTCGAAGAGAGCCCGGCCGATGACCTGCCACTTCCCGGGGAAGACGAGCTGCCACCTCCCGGGGAAGACGAGCCGCTCGAGCCGGTCGAAGCCAAGACGCCACCGCCCGTCGTGCTCAAACTGCACCTGGTGGTCGAGACCGGCACGGAGCGCATACCGCTTGACCTCGAGATCACCATCGACAATCTGGGCGCGACGGAGTCGACGCCTTCGGAGGAGGGTGAGGCCAAGTAGCAATACAAGACGTAAAATCAATACAACCGTTTTTACAAACGTTCGGTGGACGTCGGAAAGCTAATGGGGGATAACTTGCGCTCTACGTTCGGCTAGGACCTAATCGGACGTTTGGCGGATGTCAACGATGAACGCAAGTTATCCCCCGGTAGCTTTTGGACGACCACCGAACGATCGTATACTAACGTTCCTATAACTTTTTTGTGCAACTTGGGAGAGTTTGAGCAGATGTTGTTTCAGAATTTGTCCATGTTACTGTTAGTCCGTCTCAGGTTCTCATGTCAGCGTCTCTGGCCATTGGGCAGGTGCTATGACGTTGTAGAATACCGGTTTGATGTGACATCCAAGCCTGAGACGTACTGTATACTGAGGATAGATTGGAGGGAAGCTATTGGCACAGACACACTATTAGTGACAGCCTAGGACAAAATAGCTAACGCGTTAGGTAAATTGCCAGTCTTTCTTATCAAATCGGGATCCTTTAGTGATCAGATAAGGAATGATACAATTTGTATCCACAACTGTCAAAAAGCTTTTTTAAAATTTTTTCTAAGGTTGAGGACAATTTACAGCAAGCCACATCATAACACAAAATTGTTTCTCACTTAACATGAAAGTTATTTAATTGTGGGGGTTCACTAAAAACTTGTGTGTATAGAAAAATATTTAATAGCTATTCCTATGAAAAAGAATTCCCCCTTCCCAAAGAAATCAAACGGACCATAACGCAGGGCTTACAGCTGGCAATGTCAGTGACACGATGTCATCAACATTGGCTCTGCACCAATCAAGCTGGGTTTACAGCTGGCCATGTCAGTGATACGATGTCATCAACATTGGCTCTGCACCAATCAAGCTGGGTTTACAGCTGGCAATGTCAGTGACACGATGTCATCAACATTGGCTCTGCACCAATCAAGCTGGGTTTACAGCTGGCAATGTCAGTGACAGGATGTCATCAACATTGGCTCTGCACCAATCAAGCTGGGTTTACAGCTGGCAATGTCAGTGACACGATGTCTTCAACATTGGCTCTGCACCAATCAAGCTGGGTTTACAGCTGGCAATATCAGTGACACGATGTCTTCAACATTGGCTCTGCACCAATCAAGCTGGGTTTACAGCTGGCAATGTCAGTGACACGATGTCATCAACATTGGCTCTGCACCAATCAAGCTGGGTTTACAGCTGGCCATGTCAGTGACACGATGTCATCAACATTGGCTCTGCACCAATCAAGCTGGGTTTACAGCTGGCAATGTCAGTGACACGATGTCATCAACATTGGCTCTGCACCAATCAAGCTGGGTTTACAGCTGGCAATGTCAGTGACACGATGTCATCAACATTGGCTCTGCACCAATCAAGCTGGGTTTACAGCTGGCCATGTCAGTGACACGATGTCATCAACATTGGCTCTGCACCAATCAAGCTGGGTTTACAGCTGGCAATGTCAGTGACACGATGTCATCAACATTGGCTCTGCACCAATCAAGCTGGGTTTACAGCTGGCAATGTCAGTGACACGATGTCATCAACATTGGCTCTGCACCAATCAAGCTGGGTTTACAGCTGGCAATATCAGTGACACGATGTCTTCAACATTGGCTCTGCACCAATCAAGCTGGGTTTACAGCTGGCAATGTCAGTGGCACGATGTCATCAACTTTGGCTCTACACCAATCAAGCTGGGTTTACAGCTGGCAATGTCATTGATACGATGTCATCAACATTGGCTCTGCACCAATCAAGCTGGGTTTACAGCTGGCAATGTCAGTGGCACGATGTCATCAACATTGGCTCTACACCAATCAAGCTGGGTTTACAGCTGGCAATGTCATTGATACGATGTCATCAACATTGGCTCTGCACCAATCAAGCTGGGTTTACAGCTGGCAATGTCAGTGACACGATGTCATCAACATTGGCTCTGCACCAATCAAGCTGGGTTTACAGCTGGCAATGTCAGTGACACGATGTCTTCAACATTGGCTCTGCACCAATCAAGCTGGGTTTACAGCTGGCAATGTCAGTGACACGATGTCTTCAACATTGGCTCTGCACCAATCAAGCTGGGTTTACAGCTGGCAATGTCAGTGACACGATGTCTTTAACATTGGCTCTGCACCAATCAAGCTGGGTTTACAGCTGGCAATGTCAGTGGCACGATGTCATCAACATTGGCTCTACACCAATCAAGCTGGGTTTACAGCTGGCAATGTCATTGATACGATGTCATCAACATTGGCTCTGCACCAATCAAGCTGGGTTTACAGCTGGCAATGTCAGTGACACGATGTCATCAACATTGGCTCTGCACCAATCAAGCTGGGTTTACAGCTGGCAATGTCAGTGACACGATGTCATCAACATTGGCTCTGCACCAATCAGAGACTCCATGGCAGAGTCGCGAACATGTCGTCCTGCACATCCAGCGTCTCTGATTGGTGCAGAGCCAATGTTGATGACATCGTGTCACTGACATTGCCAGCTGTAAGCCCGGCTTTAGACTGCATCGCCGCGTATGTTCTGCATCGCAGCCATCGTCGCGCCAGATATCGCCGACGAGCAACCGACCCGCGACTCTGAAATGCAGACCGCTCTGAGCTTCCACGACACCGAACAGAACCGGCTGGACGCGGAACCCGTCGAGGCGGAACCTCCGGGCTCGTCTGCGACGCCCGTGGCACCCGCAAATATCAACAACATCGACGACTACAACTTCCTGGGCCAGTTGGACACCTCGTCGATAGCCAGCGATCTGTCCAGAGATGTGTTCACCTCGGACTTGATGACCGACGAGGACCTGATGGTGGAGCCCGACTTGCTGCCTGACCAGTGAGTAAACATGGAGTCAAGTCCTGACGGGATAACTTAATGGTTGTGGTTTTGTCTGATTTTCGAATTGGCCCAGTCTCGATTGTTAATTTTTGAAGAGTTGCTTCAAACTTGGTATACTATCATTCGAATATTTCAGTATGTTATACACAAAGGACGTAAAATAAGGGCGAACATGACCCTTTCCTCGAAACATTTATCCTGGAATGCTAGAACATACATACTGAAACTCTTCATTATTTACCCTTTTTAGAGCCACTGTACACAGAAGTTCAAAGAAAAAAATGCGGAAAATTGCCATATTCGCCCTTTTTTACGTCTTTTGTCTGAAACATTCTGAAATATTGGATTGATAACTTCCACGATGTGGCCTTGAGATGTCGGCAACTTTTGGTCTGACTGACACTCTCTGGCGAACTGATCTGTCCTTTTAAGACGGACCTTCACTTGTCTACAAATATTAACGTAACTTTTTGAAATACAAATACACGTGTTGTTAAAGGCTGCTGGATGGCTCATACTATATTTTTATGTTGTGTTTTGAAAATTTGTAGCGGAGGGAATTTTAAAAAAGTGCCTAAAATAACACTTTTCCCACTGTAATCCGTCACCAGATAAGTGCAGGCTCTGTTCATGTCCTGTTCATGCCCTATTCATGTCCCTCCCACTGTGCCCGACAGATACGTGCAGGCCCTGATCCTGTTCATGTCCTGTTCATGCCCTATTCATGTCCCTTTCACTGTCGCCCGAGATACATGCATACCCTGATCCTGCCCTGTCCTGTTCATGTTCTCTTCATGTCCCGTTGATGTCCTGTTGATGTCCTGTTAATGTTCTCTTCATGTCCCGTTGATGTCCTGTTGATGTCCTGTTAATGTCCCGTTGATGTCCTGTTAATGTCCTGTTAATGTCCTGTTGATGTCCTGTTGATGTCCTGTTGATGTTCCCCGACAGATACGTGCAGGCGTTGCTGCCCCTCAGTGACACAGACGTCACCTCGTTCTGCGGCGTGGACACGGAGTTCCCTGACGTGGCCATCAGTCGCGGGCCCAGCTTCACCAAGATCTCGTCCACCCTGCAAGTCGTAGGCGAGTACCCGAGGAGCCACTGATTTGCCTTTAGGGGCTGGACTTTTGAAGAATACGAATCAATAAAGGCCCATTTACAACCAAATTAGCCTTTAACATAGCATTAATAGGCTAGACTAGCTCGCTGCCAGATGCGAGCAGCTGTGAGATAGCGCGAAAGCAGTCTTACGGGTATGCGATATTTTACTAAACCGTAAGAGATAAACTATTGAAGTAAGCGAGGAAGTTGTAGATAAAGAATCGATCTGTGTCGGTAACGGACCCTTTTTATCAATTTTAATCTCCCTCATCTCTTTATCGATTCACGAAAAAGCGCAAAAAAGAGCAAAATACAACATTTTTAGAAGCGGTTTCAGCCCTTTTGACCCAAAAAATGGAAAACGGGTCCGTTACCGACACAGATTGATTCTTTATCTACAACTTCAAAGCTTAATTCAATAGTTTATCTCTTACGGTTGAGTTAAAAAGCACATACTCGTGAGACTCTATATTCGCGCTATCTCGTAGCAGCTCGCAGCTGGCAGCGAGGTAGTCTGTCACCTTAACTTAGAAATAAGCATAACATTTGCCAAATGGGTTTCCATAAGACTAGTTACAACAAATGTAAGAACTCTACGTGTGTTACCTAGAGTAGACATAACTCAGACATACAGTTTGAATGGGCCAAACTTTCTGTTATTGGATTCTCCAAAACGAAGTGGAGAACCAATCGCGTTCATTTGGTTGACCTGTGGAATGAGTGCAACCCATATTTAAAAAAAAAAGGTTTGTTTTATAATGTTTATTCTTTCACGATCTGATCGGCTTGGCCTTTTGACAAATTTTGCCCTTATTGCAAAGTTCATGTTATGTTAACGGCTATGTTGGTTGTAGATGAGCTTTTAGTATTTTATCTGTAAACAAATCTGTAGAGAAGGTGGTATGTTAAGATCAATGACCCCTTCCCCATAAACCCCGTAACCCCCCGATGAAAGCAACCTTTGCCCGCCCTCCCAAGGCCCGGCCACCGTCCACTGGGGCCTGGTCCTCCAGCCCGTCGAGGGCGTCTCGACCAAGAGCAGTCACAACGGCTCGATATCGGGGGTCTCGATGATCTCCACCATCCACCAGCTGCGACACGAGAACGCCGTCTCCCATCTGGACCGCATCGACATCAGCAACGCCGGCTCGCATTCGACCGCCTCGTCGTTCTTCTCGGTCAACGGGGACCCCCTGGCCGAGGAGATCTATGCTGTCAGGACGAGGGTCATCTTTCAGGTGCGTCCGGGGGTTGACATTTCGATTGGTCTTGAGTTTGTAGGAAAGATTGTGAGGTCTTATTTTTTGCAATTAAATTCGCCCTCATTTCAAACTTGAGCATCAACGAAGATATCCATGAAAACTTGTTGAAATATGTACAGGCAATAGAAATAATGGTGATTTATATTTAATTTAAATGTTAACACCATGAGACCAACAGGAGCTAGTTGACAGGTCTCCAAACTCGGCTAAAAGCCGGTCGATTATACTGTGCTACTTTTGCTACATTTTTGTTAGATCTCGCGCCGCTTTGAACCTTCCCAGTAGCCAGCCCGAAGCAGGGGCGTAAGAACTATTTTTTTTCGTGGAGGGGGAGTCAGGCATCCATACAAATTCGGGGGTTTGGGGCGCAGCCCGAAAAAAATGACAGCTTGTCCGAAGCTGTCCCGTACGTGTTCGGACGGCTCTCAGGCGAATAAGTGTCGGATGCTGCTCGAACTCAACCGAATAAGTCCAAATCTGCCTGGGACTGGTTCGGTCGACGCAAGCGAAAAAACTTAAAAGCAAGGGACTCCATGTTCCACAGGTGGTTACAGTTATGGCCTTATCTACAAGGCCATGGCACAAGGTCAATTATAATCAAGGGACCCAATGTTCCTCAGGTGGTTACAATCATGGCTTCATTTCGTCTACCAGGCCATGGCACAAGGTCAATTATAATCAAGGGACCCAATGTTCCTCAGGTGGTAAAGGCCATATTCCACTAGGGTTGCAACCTGCCGATCCATGGCCCTCTAAATGGTTTTGTTCCATTGGTGGTGACAGTACATTTGCGGTAAGAAGGCCTAGGATCAGCAGGTTGCAACCCTAGTGGAATATGGCCTTTACAGTCATGGCTTCATTTCATCTACCAGGCCATGGCACAAAGTCAATTATAATCAAGGGACCCAATTTTCCTCAGGTGGTTACAATTATGGCTTCATCTACCAGGCCATGGCACAAGGTCAATTATAATCAAGGGACCCAATGTTCCACAGATGTTACAGGTGATCTAACAACAAATAGTGGCTCCATCCCTTGACTGCCGGCGAAACTATTATTGCGGGCGGAGGGCTTTCGCGTAGCTGCTTTAGTATGGGAGTGGAACATCTGGGTAACCACATATCTGTGCCGTAGCTTTAAAATAAGACATCGTCAAGAACGCTAAGGAGACTTGGTTCCGAATCCCACCACCAGATCCGCAGCGCGGTCGACGAGCAGCGTTCGACCGACGGCCGCTTCCACGGCGCCCCGCCCATCAGTCTGCACCTGGAGACGCCGACGAATGCCGAGATGCCGACCAAGCCGTCCATGCACGTCGCCACCGTGGAGCTGGCGGAGGACGACGCCTCCCCGGCGCACGTCACCTACCAGGACGACGCCGCCGAGCGGCGGACGTCGTTGTTGCCCGGCGGCCAGATCGAGTTCAGTGTGGACGTGGAGGAGTTGCCGACTCGGCTGCTGGCGCAGGTACACATGCATCCCGTACTCCATTTCACGTCGAGAAGGTGAGTGGATTTGCATCTTGCTCGACGACCCGTGCTGCTAGACACGAGCTTAGAGTTTCAAAACTGCCCATAGAGCCTTTTGTCCAGCTCAAGACATGGCTTGTGAGTTTTTAAACTCGTAGCTCGTGTGCGTACTGCGCGGCCACAGAGAGATTATGTGCTTTGTGATAATTGTGTTATTGGGACATGCTGCGACAAAATGAAATCCAAGGCTTAATACGAAGCTAGCTGGGCCTTGAAGGCAGCCGAAGGTGAACCCGGTGCCTCATGTTCTTGACTGCTGGTGAACATATTTGAACGACCAAGGTTATTTTCAAGCATATCTTTAAGCGTTTCAGAAAATGTATTAGGTGGGGCCCAGACCACCCCTTGCCCCACCCCAGCTAAGTTCACCCACCCCTTGCCCCACCCCCAGCCAAGTCCGCCCACCCCCTGCCCTGCCCCCAGCCAAGTCCGCCCACCCCCTGCCCCGCCCCCAGCCAAGTCCGCCCACCCCCTGCCCCGCCCCCAGCTAAGTCCGCCCACCCCCTGCCCCGCCCCCAGCTCAACGGCGAGATGGTGGCCGAGCCCCTCGACGTCCGCGACGGCATCGACCGCGTGATGCGACTGGACCAGCTCGAGGTGACGGCGAGGGTGGTCAGCGAGCCCGTCGAGCGCAAGGGCGTGCTGAAGAGGGAGGAGTCGCCGTTGAAGAGCGGTCGCGTCAACGCATTGAAGTGCACGGTCAGCACGGCGCCGGGGGGAGCGTGCTACTCGCAGGCGCTGGAACCTAGTGGTAGGCGTCAAGCTTGCTTGTCTCGGATAGTATATAGTCTTTGCTATGCTATAAGGCAGCCCGAACTCTTTCGGGTGCTTTTTGTATTTGTTAACGTTTAGAAGGAGAGCTGTGTTTCACACTCAAATAGGCTCTCCTGCTGTTACGTTTAGAAGGAGAGCTGTGTTTCACTCTAAAAGAGGCGCCCCTGCTGTTACGTTTAGAAGGAGAGTGGTGTTTTTCTCACAAAGAGGCTCCTCTGCTGTTACGATTAGAAGGAGAGCGGTGTTTCACTCTCAAATAGGCTCTCCTGCTGTTACGTTTAGAAGGAGAGCGGTGTTTCACTCTCAAAGAGGCTCCCCTGCTGTTACGTTTAGAAGGAGAGCGGTGTTTTACTCTCAAAGAGGCTCTCCTGCTGTTACGTTTAGAAGGAGAGCGGTGTTTCACTCTCAAAGAGGCTCCCCTGCTGTTA
Source organism: Nemoura dubitans (assembly GCA_921293005.1). Lineage (NCBI taxonomy): Eukaryota > Metazoa > Arthropoda > Insecta > Plecoptera > Nemouridae > Nemoura > Nemoura dubitans. The sequence continues at coordinate 12,966,790 of OV121078.1, read as the reverse complement.
CGTTTAGAAGAAGAGTGGTGTTTTACTCTCAAAGAGGCTCCCCTGCCGTTACGTTTAGAAGGCGATGGAGCCCAGTGGTAAAAGTCAATGTAGCTAGCCCCAGATTGTTATATTTTTTCCAGCTTGCCCTTTCAAGTCTTGCTTTGCTCTTCGCCCAAGCTTAGCCCAAGCTTAGCCCAAGCTTAGCCCAGGGTTCGCTTGAAACTGAATCTGGCATTGTGATTGGCTGAAAGCGACGCGATGCCTACAGTCGTGTTAGCCTAACCTTACCACAGCCTAGTGGACTCTGATGTATGGTACTCTACGATGTGAGATCCCCAAAACTTGGCAAACTCAAATTAATTCTTCGTGAATCCCAGCCTTCGCTTCGCTTAGCAATAAACCTGGCATAAGGTCTTGACCAAGTTTGGTCTTGGTGTTTCAAGTGTGTGTTCAACTGTTTTCCTTGGTTTACCAACGTTATGTTACCAAGTATTTTTTTCCATGCTACTCGGTCCGCACTTGTTCCCAAGTTTCGCAAATATATTTTTACCAAATGATTGAAGCCGTTTTGACCGCTCGCCGCCAGGTTCGCCGCTGCTGTTCTACCTGCCAGTGGCGGGCGGGCCGGTGCGCGCGACGCTTGTCGTCGTGCCGCAGCCAGAGCCGGAAGAGGGGTCGGGCGAGGTGGAGGAGGTGGAGGAGGAGGTGGGCGTGGTCGTGGCGGAGGACAAAGACTCGCAGGCGGCGGTGTTTATCGGCGAGCTGATCGACCAGATACTGGACGAGGTAGGACGCCCGGGGGCCAATTCTCGTACATTCGCTAAAACTCCTTATTCCCGTGGTAAACTTAAACCGGCGCTAAACCCAAGGTATAACTTTGCGCCTGTGTCAATTCTCGACGCAGAGTTAGCGAGGACTAGCGCTACCACCGTGGTAAATGTAATGGACCAATCAGGAAGCTCTATTTCAAGCATACCGCTTGGCAACCGTTCAAATGCATTGCCGCCTTCAGTACCAAATGACGAAGCAATTTTAGGTTAAGGAAGACGATCAAAGTTTACATACCAATCATTAATCAATCCAGCACTCGCCCACAACAAGTGAATCGATAACAACATATTAAAACTAATAAACCATATCCTACAATACTTCAAAACATCTAAATGCTATTCCAAAGAGAAGAAAACGTCAAAATCCAACTCACTAAAACTGCTTAGACCTGCCCCCGAGCTGGTTTAGCTGGTTTTAAATTTGCACCCGTGGGTTAGTGAAAATTAGCGTTCGAGAATTTACATTTGGTTTAGATCTCCTTAGATCTCGCTAATTCTTCTAAAACTTCTTCGAGAATTGGCCCCCTGAAGTTGAAGGTTTGATGCGTTTCAATCGACAAGGCATCCGTAATTATGTCGCAAATTCTAACCGTTCACCGTTATCAGTTCTGCCTAGCGATTTTGTAACTTTTACGTTATGCCGTTATCGGTTCTGATGGATAAAATCCTTATTGGTGTCCATGTTTGTTATTTTTTTTACTTTAAAACCGAGAACGGCTAAATCAGAGTTACGTAATCGCATTGCCGGGGACACTTCCCTTTACGGCGATTTCGTAACTCTGACCAATGGGGATTTAATCCATCAGAACCGATAACGGCATAACGTAAAAGCACAGATATATGGCTACCCAGACATTCTACCATACCTAGCATATAAGCTACGCCAAAATCGGTATGCTATTAGTATGGCTGGAAATCGATGTGGTGCGTTGGCAGCCTGTTTTAACATCATCTACCAGGCCATGGCACAAGGTTACTTATAATCTAGGGACCCAATGTCCCTCAGGTGGTTACAGTATTGGCTTTATCTACCAGGCCATGGCACAAGGTCAATTATAATCAAGGGACCCAATGTTCCTCAGGTGGTTACAGTTACCTGGTTACAGGTGAAATAACAAACATCCCTTGACTGCCGGCGAAATTATTATTGCGGGCTTTCCTCGTCGCTGTTTTAGTATGGGAGTGGAATATCTGGGTAACCCTTCTATCTGTGGTAAAAGTTACAAAATAGCTAGACTGGACCCATCCAGCCGTGAGTTTTCTTCGTCGCGAGAATCCTTGTTTTCGATCCCACTTAATCGCCCATTGTGTAGAGCAATGACAGAATAGTCTTGAATTACTAGTTAATACAAGTGTAGTACTAGGCATAGACTTAAGTACTAGGTGTAGACTAAAGTATGCACAGCAGACTAAGGTGCCTAATCCCTTGTGTCCGTCCAGGCTGGTCAAATCGCCCACACCCCACCCTCCCACCCGGCGTCCTTGATCGACGCGGACAAGTCCCTCGACGTGTCGGGGTTGCCGCCCCAGAGGGTGGGCGTCGACGGCGACCGCTGCAGAGACCGCGCCTACGAGATGATCGTGACCGCCCTCGAGGCCTACGAACAAGGTGGGCTCTCCACAGTCGTGTTAGCCTAAGATTACCACAGCCTGGTGGACTTCGAAGTTAAGTATCATTTCACTCTTTTACGATTTGTAAAGAGTGAAATGGTATTTGTAATGATAAATAATTTTTTTAATGGTAATGACAAAAACGTATCATATGATTCTATGGTATGGTACTCTATGATATGAGATCCCCAAAAAGTGGCAAACGCAAATTAATTATATAGTGTAGCACAAAACCATTGTGCGGACGTCGTCGTATGGGTAACGTTAGGACTACATGCGTTCAACATTGACATCCGCCAAACGTTCGATTAGGTTCCACCCGAACGTTGAACGTAAGTTAGCTTTACGTCGTCCGCCGAACGTTCGTGAACCCTCAGTTGGAAATGTTTTTCTTTTAACCGTTGTAAAAGATAAGATAAGCAGACAATGAGTAGTGGGAATTTAATACTTAATCAAGTTATATTCAAGGTTCGAAAGAACATCGCATCTAAGCTTCACTCTCCGCGTGGGTCGCCATTTGCCTATCCCTGTGCTCAACCGTTCGCTTGTCGGTTCCGCGTCCCCCCGCCAGGCATCGCCCCGCTCACCGACGCTCTGCTCGAGATCTCGCGCAAGACCAAGGAGCTCGGTCTGGCCGCCGACGACGGCGAGATGCCGTACGCGTCGACCGAGTCGCTCGTCTCGCTCCACCACTGTCCTTGTCTCGACCCGGTCGGCACGCCACTGCCCAAGGTACGCACTTGATACATTGATTTCGCTGGATTTTGCATTGATAACACCAGAACTATAGTCCAACCTCTCTCACTTTGAGAGCTGGTCACGTGCATGGCGGTCAACCATCCAACGCCCGGCTCGGAGCAGTGTTGCTTAACTCCAATCCATCCAGTCTCTTTCCTTTTGGGAGCTGGCCACGTGCATGGCGTTGGCGGTCACCCAGCCACTGGCCGACTCGGCGCAGTGTTGCTTAACTCCAATCCCTCCAACCTCTCATACTTTGAAAGCTGACCAAGTGCATGGCGGTCACCCATCCAATGCCCGATTCGGCGCAGTGTTGCTTAACGCCAATCCAGCCAGCCTCTCACCCTTTGAAAGCTGACCAAGTGCATGGCGGTCACCCAACCAACGCCCGATTCGGCGCAGTGTTGCTTAACGCCAATCCAGCCAGCCTCTCACCCTTTGAGAGCTGGCCACGAGCATATCCCGCAACGGAGAGGTAATACTCTAACGCCACTGCGCCTTTTATGCACGCAGGGTTACCACACGATGCGCGGCTTGACGCAGCGCAGTGGCGACTCGCCTCGTCAACACCCGGGGGCTGGGGGGCGACGCCCCATCGGCAATCACGCTCGGCATCAGGGCTCGGGCACCTTCTGCTATCGACAGGCAAGTTACGGGGAGGCTCTGTTGACCTGGCTTTCGAAAGATGGTTTACAATCAACTCAGCAGTAAGAATTAGCAGTTGCAGAAATGCTTGAGGCATACAAATACGTAAGCTTGACTTTAATATATACGTTCACACTATAAGCAACATATAATGTCAACGCTAAACTTCATTTCACGTTAAGTACGAGTACGGATTTTGCAACTCCCTCGAGGACCAACTGCTGCTAGAGACGAGCTATGAGTTTCAAAGCTGCCATAAGACCCCTTTGTTCGACTCAAGACATGGCTTGTGAGTTTCGAAACTCATAGCTCGTGTCTTGCAGCAGTGTGTCCTCGGGTAAAATGCAAATCCACTATATGCACGTCCAGCCCTAAGTGCTCCAAAGCGCAGTGTGTATTGGCTAAAACACGAGATCGGCATGTCCCGTTCGCTGCAGGAGGGCGCTGGCTACGGGCCTCCCGCGCTGGGCGGCTTCCGGTTCGGCCACCAGTTCGCCAACTTGTCGCGGTCTAGTGACATGTGGCCGGGCCGCAAGGACAGCTCCGACGAGTGCGACCTCTGCAGACCGCGGTGCTCGCTGCCGCCAATGTCGCCACTGCCATCGAGGAAACAGGTCAGACCACTGCGAGTCTAAGCCCCCTAGGTCAGGCCAATTACGAGTCTAGACTCCCTAGACCAGACCACTGTGGGCTGAGGCCCCAAAGGTCGGACCATTTAGGTCCCCTCACTTTGTCATAAAGGTAGCGTCAACTGGGTCTGCTTTGCACATAGGGGTCACTTTGCCTGCTGTGCAAATAATGTATATAAGGCCCTCTCAAATCAGTGTGCATGTCAACTGGGTCTGCTTTGCACATAGGGGACACTTTGCCTGCTGTGCAAATAATGTATATAAGGCCCTCTCAAATCAGTGTGCATGTCAACTGGGTCTGCTTTGCCTGTAGGGGGTCACTTTGCTTGCTGTGCAAATAGTGTTTAAAATGCCAGGCTCTCAAATCAGTGTGCTTGTCAACTGGGTCTGCTTTGACTGTAGCGGGTCACATTGCCTGATGTGCAAATAGTGTTTAAAATGCCAGGCTCTCAAATCAGTGTGCATGTCAACTGGGTCTGCTTTGCCTATAGAGGGTCACTTTGTCTGCTGTGCAAATAGTGTTTAAAATGCCCTCTCATGTCATTGTTCGTGTACTTCTCCAAACTCGGAGATCCAAATGAAACAAATGTTATAGATTATGGGGATTGGGAAGGATTTTTAAAATTTTTTTTACAGTCTGTTGTAAGCTCAGATATTCCCATTAGCCAATGTATAGACCCATTTGGTAGGTAAACATACATTAGGCCAGTCACGTGAATGACACACTTAGGCACCTTAATGGCTCCATCCATCCATTTCTTGTCGGTCCTTGTCCCCGATTGGTTGGTCACGGTTTAGGCTCCTCATGCGCAGCGGAACCCATCGATTGGCTTGAGCTGTATACCATATTGTGTTGACGATTCGGTCGGCTGACCAATTGGTAAACAGTCAATACGAGCCAAAGTGCAGTTTTAGCTCATGGTTTGTTTGGTTTGTTGAAGGTTTGTTGGTTTGCAGCCAACTGAATGGCTATTACTCATACTAGCCGTTCACAATCCATATTTAATTGGGGATAAATAACAATTAAGTGCGCAAAACTTTATTTTACACATGGATAATAATGCTCTTCAAGATAATTACGTGGCATGTTAGTGAATTTTACAACAATTTAGTCAGCGAATGTTACAGTACAATGGTTTGCGTCATTTGTTGGTTGTAGGTTTAAATGAACTGAATCGTTATACTCGTCGTTTGGAATCATAAATCGTTCGCAAAATAAGAAATTCAAGCTGTTAGTGCAATGCATTCCAAGAATATTTTACGACCAAAGTAGAGATGTTGACAATCATGCGGTCAACTTGGTAACAATGCAACGTTGGATGTTTCAACCGTTACCTGTTGGCAATTTTGATTCGAGACCTTCAATAAAACTCAAAAGCATTTCAAAGAAAGTGACTCAAAAGAATGGCCATATTTAAAGACAGATTATGATGCAATTATTGTATTTTTGCATTTTGTAATCTAAGATTTAGTCACCCAGATTTTTCGCTCAAATGTAAACGCGACTACGTCAAAACTTGCCAAGCTTTGTGAAAATCCTCACCCCTGCCAGCATCCACCAATACTAGCTGCAACGATTGGACCGACTGTATGTTAGGGTTTAAACTGTTCAGCCGAACGATAGGTACCTATTTGAATATTTCAGGGGAGCATCGTCACAACACAAACCTCCAGCCAAGATGATTTCTAAGGATCTGTTTTACAAATGCCTCAGCCTTGAGTTAGTGCCGCGATTTCAGGGCAGCCGTTAAGTTAATGGTCTTTTAGCAAGGAAATTAAAGGCTCTGATTAGACGTTGAGAAGCAAATAACAAGTTAACAGACCGTTAGATATTTAACGAGCCACTGGAAAAGCGGGTCTTAAAGTAGGAGTTAAGTTATTTGTCATATAGCAACCGCCAATCTAGGATGCAGTGGAATTCATCTCTGAGGGCATATACGCTTAACCCAAAGTTGATCAATATTGTATAATACCGGCAATATATTAGTAATTAAATAGATACAGGAACTAATTGCACCTGACCGGAAATCAGAAGGTCCCGGGTTCACATCCCGGTCTGGTCAAAACATTTTTCCGGCTTTGCTCCCATTGCAATAAAAAAAAAAAAAAAGTAAAATTTATTTTCTGAAAAAGGTGGCTCCAACTTCACCAACAAAAAGCGGTTCCCTGCTCTCGACACCGGCGGCGTCGGGTTCGGCCTCCGTGGAACCGGATTCGGAACCGGAACCGCTCCAAGAACCGGAACCGCTCCAAGAACCGGAGGAAGAGATGGCCAGCTCGAATCTCGAAGAGGATTAAACATAGCGTGCCAGGAACCGTTTTCTTTCTGGAGATAATGAGCCTTGTTTCGAAATACCAACTCGTCTGTACACAATATTGGTATGTACGCACAGTTGAGCAGGAGGTATGTCGACGAAATACAATATTATTACTGTGCCCGTTTTGTTCTTGGTTTGTTGAATAGAATCCGCCTCCACTTTCCTTGATGGAACGACACACGTCACTTTCATTTAGATTGGAAGCGGAATTTCGTTTACAACATCAATGGGTGGATGTGCGTGTATTAATTACATATAGGTACCTACTTGTAAGTACTCATATACCTCTACACATTGCATGTTCTAAGGAGACTAGGCTTCCCTTTCTTTCCCACTGCCACCATCATGGAGGAGACACTGTTAAGCTAAAATTAATTTGAGTTCGTATCATAGAGATCATGTACAATACACTCTAGACGTCCAGCTCTGTGCTAGGCATGTTGCAACAAAGGCAATTGCTTCACGGGGCAAAATCCATCAGTTGAAACATATGGCCCTTGGTTGTCATCCATTTCCAAACGCCAAATTTAGCAATGCATTTCTAAATGGATCGATTTATTTCTACGTTCATATTTTGTGGGTACAATTTGAATACTCTAGGCTTAAATCAAGCTGGAAATCAACCAAATTTGTGCTAAAAGTCAAAAGAAACAAAACCTATATATATTTTAGACGGCTGAGCTCCCAACCCTACTTTACTACATAAAGTGTACACAAATTTGTGATGTTGCATCAAAAGCATAATTTTTCACACCCTGCATTTCGGACAAACTGTGTGGCCAAAAGTCAATATCCAGTCTGTGGTAAATTCTGCGCGGGAAGCGTCCCGAGGATACGCTCAATTAATAATGCGACGTAACAGGGTTGTTATAGAATGCTTAAAAATACTAGATGAGAGATTATTTTCGAGATTTGCAAACACACAATTTGTTGCCAAAGGTTTGAGGATTCCGTTGACATGGGTTTCGTTACGATCGGACAAAAGGTGTGGCCACAAGTTGGTATCCATTAGGAGGTAAAATTTGAGCGGGAAGCTGCTCGAGTATACGCTCACACCAATAGTCTTATATAAAGAATTGGGTAAGTTTAAGGAATAAAGCTAAAACACATATTCAGCATGGTTAAACACCAATAGCTAACACCAATAGTCTTAAGTTCCGAAAGTAAGCAGAGTGCCATGAGAAGCTACAAGCGGCAGAAAGCGTCATGTCTAGGCATCCTAATGAGCACACGTGCTCGTACGATCTGCGAGGAAGAACGGCGATGATTTCTTTGCAAAAATGAAGCAATTTTAGAAACCGTTCCGCGGCGAAGGCATCTCGTTGTTACCGTCGTCGCCGTGGTTACGCCTGACAGCTGCCGAGGAGAAAATGCACGCGCCTGCAGTGCACTGCGCAAGTCTAAAGAACGCCGTGATAAGCTCGTATCGAATACTTTCGGTTCGTGCCGACAACATTTTAAATAACTTAATTTTAGGTTATACAAAATTCGGTGTAATTAGTTTGTTTTGACGTTGATAAGCAATTATAGGTAGCTCGTTAGGTCTTCGAAAATAAAATGAATGTTTGATTAGGACATCACATGCTGGCTTTAAATTCATACTCGGCTCTCTTCCAGGCCAGGCTAGCTTCATCATCAGCCTGTCATTCACCGACAGCCAAGAGACCAGTGCCACAGGGACAGCGCCAACACAATGTGTCAAAGGGACAAGGCTAAGCGGTGGCCACGTGCACCGCGGTCACCCATCCAACGACCGACTCGGCGCAGTTTTGCTTAACTACAATCCCTCCACTCTCTCTCCCTCCGAGAGCTGGCCACGTACACCGCGGTCACCCATCCACCGGCCGACTCGGCGCAGTGTTGCTTAACTACAATCCCTCCAACCACTCTCCCTCCGAGAGCTGGTCACGTGCACCGCGGTCACCCATCCAACGACCGACTCGGCGCAGTGTTGCTTAACTACAATCCCTCCAACCACTCTCTCTCTGAGAGCTGGCCACGTGTATGGTGGTCCCCTTCCAACGTCCGACTCAACGCAGTGTTGCTTAACTACAATCCCTCCAGCCTCTCTCCCTCAGAGAGCTGGCCACGTGCATGGCGGTCACCCATCCAACGACCGACTCGGCGCAGTGTTGCTTAACTACAATCCCTCCAACCACTCTCTCTCTGAGAGCTGGCCACGTGTATGGTGGTCACCCTTCCAACGTCCGACTCAACGCAGTGTTGCTTAACTACAATCCCTCCAAGTACTCTCCCTCCGAGAGCTGGTCACGTGCACCGCGGTCACCCATCCAACGACCGACTCGGCGCAGTGTTGCTTAACTACAATCCCTCCAACCACTCTCCCTCCGAGAGCTGGCCACGTGTATGGTGGTCCCCTTCCAACGACCGACTCGGCGCAGTGTTGCTTAACTACAATCCCTCCAACCACTCTCTCTCTGAGAGCTGGCCACGTGTATGGTGGTCACCCTTCCAACGTCCGACTCAACGCAGTGTTGCTTAGCTTGGGTGATCCCAGAGAAAAGTTTATTTTGTCGTTTTGGTGCCTTACTGCCTGTTGTAATGGGCAGATGATGATTTGTGTACATATTATTATCTTTATCGTCTAATAATTTAATATCGTAGCAACTTTCGCTGATTCCTGGCCGGTCACGGTCACGTGGTGTTTTTGATGCTGTCGCGGGGTGGAGCGGTGGAGGGGGGCACGGCGACCCGGATACTTCGCACCAGGCGAGAGACAAATCTGCCATCACTTTAGAATAGGGCATCAAGAGCCGCCGAGGTGTAATTCGCATCAGAGTGCTTTTACTTTCAGATAATTCTATTATCCAACAAATGACCACAAATTTACAGGCTCAGATACAGATGTTTTGATTTGTAGAGACAATTTTAAATATTTGTACTTTGATTTTAAACATTCCACCATTGGACGCTAATGGGGTTAATAATGCAGTTATGAAATTTTGGAGAATCATATTTCATTTATGTTTTTGCATCGAATCCCATATTTTAGATTCGATTAAAAATGTCGAGGAAAGTCCCCTAATGTGCGGGAGTGGCAAACTTAAATATCAAAGAGAGTCTCCTACCGAGCATGAGTGGGCAGCTGGCCGATCCCAACGCAACTGCGTGTATGTTTGTCATTCTTGCTATGAAGGCATATTATAATCACTCTGTTGCCAACCCAAAAATAAAATTGTTGCGCCTTTGATCACTTTGGCGTACAACATGCCTGTATGTTTTTATCCAGAGACACGGTCCTATGTTCTGCAGAGGAAAAAGACACTACTTTGCAACTCTCGATATCCATGGCTGTTAATGTGTCAAATACTTATAGGTATATTGCAATTTCAAAGTTAAATTTTTTTTAAATTGAAACCGATATATTAGAGAAATTGTCCATTATTAACCTGCACTGGCTGTAACTTAAATAACCTTTGTATGGGTAAAGGCACAGACCTAGAGCCGGTTTTACAATCAATGTCTAGTAGACCGTGTGACCTTGGAGAAAACAAACCTAGCTGGCAGTGAACACTTAGACAGAGCCTAAGACAGACAAACAGACCTTAGACAGAGCAAAAAAATGTCCGATTCAGTAACTCACATAGTTGCCGCAGAGCGCTGTAGTGTCGTCGTCGCAGGAATTGGGTGCGTGAAGTCAGCGTCATAATCCACTGCGATGACTGCCGTCACTCAGTCAAAACTCGCTTCACAAACTTCGTGGCACAATTTCGGAACGAACACTTTTCCCCGAAATCTTGAAGGATTTTCGTGGCACAAATTGCTTTAGTGTAACACACTTTGCACTGCACAATTTACCCAGTTTTGAAAACGTTGCTTCCGAAATTGTAGAAAAGCTGTCAAAAATCGATAATAAAACACTGCAAATGAAATACCAATATGGCTCAGCAAACTAGTAAAATGGCGCAGCCCTTATTTAAGTTCTTGCTCGTAAGATTTGAAAATCGAACAGAAAAACCTTAAAAACACATACACACACAATTTTTTCCTCAATATGCTACTTATATTTGTGGAACAGAAATATATTTCCGCTCTCTAATAAATTTCCGAGCATTTGACGCGAAATCCACGTGACGTTTTCACGTTCCACCAATCCGATCGATTATCAATCGATTATCGATTATCAATCGACTATCGACGCGTTTTCACCGGCAATCGTCGGTTGTTTTTTCCATTTCCTTCACCGAGGCCGTGGTTCGTCGACCGTCAGATGTCAGACGTCAGCCGCTGAAAAACACGCGACGGATGCGTCTTTCTTGTGCACCTTGGAAGACTTTCTTCCGGAAGTTGGTCACTGCACACTGGGTTCTATTCGCAGCAGCGCGACGGGAAATTGTCGATAATTTCAAATCACCGAAAATCACTGTGAACGTTCACGGTGCCAATGTGATGTTGATCGTTAAAATCACTTTACCGAACTCATGAGAAAGCTCGATTATTTATTTGCCGTCTATTAAGGCCCCTTAATTTCAGAAAAACATTTTATTTGGACATTATTAGAAAAAAAAACATTCGATGCACTTATGGAATTTAGTGGTTCTGAAGTAAAAATGTATTAAAAACAAAACGCTTTTATGATTGAAAGAGTAATATATTATATAAACAATTTGGCATTCACTTTTTTTAAACACAGCACTGTACGTTGATCATGCGTAGGAACCGATTTAAATTTTGAAAGTGACAATAAATTATTCTGTCACTAGACGCACAAAATTTAAAATAACGAACAAAATAAACATAATCCATCTTGGTGTGAAATGTCACTGGGTTTTCTGTGGCAGATAGAGAGATAAATTCGATTCACTTTCAATTCATCTGTGTTCTACGCCGCCAAAAAGTACGCTAAATAATTAGAATTCAATTCGTATTTCAATTTTAAATACAACTAACTCGGTTGGCACCACGTCACAGTTTAAAAACCCCGAAAACATACTTCACCCAACGTCCATATCGTTTTCGGGAGACAACAGTCACTGACAGCTAGAGAGAGATAGATTCCATTCACTTTCAAATCCAACGTCAATTCACGAAAAATATAAGAATTGAATTCGTCAAAAATGACTTTCAATTTGAAAGTCGACAAACTCAATTGATACCTTTACACAATATTTCCACATCCCGAATGCAAACTCAACAAAATGTCCATAATATCGTCTCTGCAAATCAACTGTCACTCGCTTTTAATTGAACTTCATTCCTCGTCGCAATTAAACACAAAAATACTAATAATTCAATTCTTGGAACATTATTTCACTTTTAAACACGACAAATTGAATGAACACCATCGCACATTTTCAAAAATTCGAACAAACTGAACCAAAACGTCCACAATATCGTAGTCGCGTTGCAGCGGTCACCGGCGCACGGCCTACTGAGTGCCGATTCTGACAGCTGCAGACTGCCGAGTCAGCTGACTTTCCCGCCGGCCGTGCGTCGGTAAAGCGCGCGCCGACTAGTCGACCAACCGTGACCACGTGCCCCACTTGGTTGCCATGGGTGACGGTAAACACGGACCAGTGAATGCTGTCGTGGATGGCCATGTTGGCGAGTGTATTTGCAAGCGTACGCCACTGTTTTCACAACACCCTTCGACCCCAACCCGAGTGGCGTGGCTACCCGATGGTGCAGCCAGTTCGGTCGCACCAGGGCCCAGGGGCCGTAACTAGCGCGGCCATTTGGAGCGGCTACCAAACGGCTAATTAACCCGGCTGGCGGTGTTATATAACCCGGACCTAGAGCGGCCATTTCAACAATGGTCAGTTTGTTGATTTCGTAACACCACTAGCAACCAGTATTACGGTGGTGCTACGACGATAGCATTATCTAGAAGGCATACTGCTTTTTAAACAATCATCATTGTGCAGTGAGGTCAAATCAACCAATCTCATGGCACGTTACTAAAGTCAGAGTCGATGTGCCCCGGCTATATAACCCGGCCGTAATACTGCCGCTCTAGGTCGGGGTTAGTGCTTGGTGCTATGGTGGTGATAATTAGCCAGGGTAGACTACAAGTGGCCGAGCTAGGTAAGGCCCCTGAGCTTTTTCAAATCAGGATCCAAGAGCATTGGCCAGAAGGCCGTGAAAAGGTGAATCGGAGGGTGAATCTCACGTCCATACAATCACAGACATTACATACGTCATACATATGGTCATTACTGGTCAAAACCACTTGAGATTTTGGGGTAGGAAGACGCGTGCCGACCCTTGTAAGCTCTGCTAAGCTCCATTGTGTTCTCTTCGAGAGTGACAACTGACGGATCTCCTTGCCAATAGCTGCGTTGTCACTTTCGTCCCTCTTGTGTGTTTACCTATACCTGAAGATCGGCAATGAAGGGGGTTCCCCGAAAATTGGCAACACAGGGCTGAGAAAGGGACAGAGTTGTTGAAAATTCTTGACACATGTCAAGATAAATAAAGCTGCGTTCACAATGGCTTTGTCCGAAGCCCCTAAGTGGTTTTGACCAGTAATTCGTGAACGAACTATAACAATCGACGAATTTTGACACAATATTTGGCAGCAAGGCCCAGTGGATATCAATGCGTTTTGGACATTTTTGCAAAATAACCTATTCCCTAAAACCTACTTCTTTCGTACCAGACCATTCAAAAGGAAAATGTATACTGTCCCCAGTTAACGTTACCAATGGCCAATTATTTGGACCATAAGCAAAATTAATAATAAGGGTAAGATGCTGATGAACTAATAGTGATTTTGAGGCCACGGTTAAACGTGTTTCTAATGCTCATCGTCAAAACCAGCCAATTATCGGAGAATCCTTGTAAGGAAGGGGGAATCCTTGGCAATTGCCGATGATGATCTTGCGGGATCGGGTCCACCCTCGACTGCCTTCAAGGCTAGGCAAGCTTCGTCTTCTTCAATAGCAGTCAAGGCAATGCGGCACCGGGTCCACCCTCGGCTGCCTTCAAGGCTAGGCAAGCTTCGTCTTCTACAATAGCAGTCAAGGCCATGCGGCACCGGGTCCACCGTAGGCTGCCTTCAAGGCTAGGCAAGCTTCGTCTTCTTCAATAGCAGTCAAGGCCATGCGGCACCGGGTCCACCGTAGGCTGCCTTCAAGGCTAGGCAAGCTTCGTCTTCTTCAATAGCAGTCAAGGCCATGCGGCACCGGGTCCACCGTAGGCTGCCTTCAAGGCTAGGCAAGCTTCGTCTTCTTCAATAGCAGTCAAGGCCTAGCGGCACCGGGTCCACCGTAGGCTGCCTTCAAGGCTAGGCAAGCTTCGTCTTCTTCAATAGCAGTCAAGGCCTAGCGGCACCGGGTCCACCCTAGGCTGCCTTCAAGGCTAGGCAAGCTTCATCTTCTTCAATAGCAGTCAAGGCCATGCGGCACCGGGTCCACCGTAGGCTGCCTTCAAGGCTAGGCAAGCTTCGTCTTCTTCAATAGCAGTCAAGGCCATGCGGCACCGGGTCTACCCTAGGCTGCCTTCAAGGCTAGGCAAGCTTCGTCTTCTACTATAGCAGTCAAGGCCATGCGGCACCGGGTCCACCCTAGGCTGCCTTCAAGGCTAGGCAAGCTTCGTCGTCTTCAATAGCAGCCAAGGCCATGCGGCACCGGGTCCACCCTCGGCTGCCTTCAAGGCTAGGCAAGCTTCGTCTTATTCAATAGCAGTCAAGGCCATGCGGCACCGGGTCCACCCTAGGCGGCCTTCAAGACTAGGCAAGCTTCGTCTTCTTCAATAGCAGTCAAGGCCATGCGGCACCGGGTCCACCCTAGGCGGCCTTCAAGACTAGGCAAGCTTCGTCTTCTTCAATAGCAGTCAAGGCCATGCGGCACCGCCAGGGGTGAAGGTGGGTGGAGAGGGGGGAGGATGGGGGGTCAAATAACCCCCCCCCCCCAAACATCGGCCTGAACCCCCCTTACTGGGGGGGTCAGGCCAGTTTACTCCCTCCGGGTCACGTCACTGGATTGTGCCTGTGATTGAAGTTTTCACGAAACCTTTTATTTAATATGATAGGAAATTTGAAACCAGGATTCCCTATTCTATAAACCATGGTTTATTTTGCCGAAATTTCCATTAGCATGTCTTGGCATGCAGTAATTATTGCTGGATACAAAATATTGTGCTAAATAGTTTCTAGAATTTCTATAGAAATTCTAGAAACCTTTAAATTGTTACCTGCGGCGCCAAATGTGTCGTCAATTGGTGGTAAAATTACTAAAATACATCTTTATTCATAGGAATTAAAAATCTTTGCTGAACTCATAAAATGTGCAGTTCTGACCAACCCATTCTCAAGCCCCTAAATGACCGCAAACGCGTTGATTTGCTTTAATGAAAACCTTGAACTCAAAAATTTTTTGGGGCTGAACCCCCAATTTTTATCAATGTCTGACTGACCCCCCGACGAAAAAAAATAGTTCCTACGCCCCTGGGCACCGGGACCACCCTCGGCTGCCTTCAATGCTAGGCCAGCTTTGTCTTCAGCCTTGAATTTATTGTGTCACTGAAACAGATTGACTCTGAGACAGTGCAACAAATATTTGGGAAAGTTATTTAAGTTACTGTTATTGTGGCATTATTATCTTAAATTTTCGGTACCCTGAATTTCGGTGTTTTTAGATTTTAAAAATAACGTTTTCATGATTTTTTACGCTTTTCACGGGTTTGAAGGCATGGCGATTTTAATTGGCCTCGGTTTTTTGAAATTGAAATTCAATTTTACACGATTGATACATATTACAAAACTTTGCAGCTTGCGAATTTTTTCCCGAGTGGAAATCAATAAATTTCTCAATTCCCGCTTAAGACTACTTGACTTTTCGACCAGTATCAAGGTTTTGGCTGCCAAAACAAAGATCACATTCAAATTTTATTACAATCTGAGAAGCCGTTTGGTCTGTAGGCGCAAACACAACGAAAAGCACACACAATTTTTTTGAAGGTGCTGAAATTGAAGATTTCGCTCGTTACGTGCATCAATGAAATAGCGCATAACACCAATTTAAAAATCTATGATGGATTGCTAGCCCTCCCTTCCCGCTCTCCCGTCTCTCTCCCGTCGCTCCCGAATTGGCAGCTCGCAATGGCGTCATGCCAAGTCGCATGCAACAGGCAACTTATCAATCGCACCGCATCCTGTTTTCGCTAATACCCGACATAGAGAGGCGCCATTGGACAGAGAGCGGCCAGACTTGAAACTGTTTGGACGCCATTAATTGTCCAAAAGAAATTAATTCATATTTTCATGCCGATTAAACAATGTGACCCGAGAAAATCATTAACGTAACTTTAATTTGGTATTTTTATCATATTATATTTAGCCTATATTTCACCCAATTTAGCCAATAGTTTCCAAGTGAGAGCAAGGAGTTTGGACACAAAATGGCGTCCATGCGATTCGCTGGCCGCTCCCAGTGAAATAAAGCCTCTCTATTATGACGACAAACCAAACTAGAGTAAGCAAAGCCACAACTAGGTAAAGGTTATCTCGAATATAGAATCCAACTGCAGAGGATGTCACAAAAATGCATTTAAGCGTCGATTGCACCGATGCATCTGTGTCATTGCCTCAGTTCTTGTCGAATCTCGGCGCTTGGTTTACCTCGGCGCATTCGTTGGAGTCTCCAGTGAAATGGGGTCCTTTGTCGTTGTTGTGTTCCTGGCTGCGACGATGGCGATTGCTATGGAAGCGAAGTATGTAGGTTGCAGTAACAAAACAACACGAGAAATGCAGAAGGAACAAGGTAATTAATTAAGGGACGAGGCTAGGTATGGTGATCTTGAACGATACCGTTTGTTTGTTTGCATGTATTACTGAAAACTGATAAGTTTGGTAATTTAAAGATAAGCCATTACGGCTGTGATAAGTCAATAAAACAAAAATAAAGATTATCATTTCAAAGTTGAGCTCCAGAGTTTTTAATTAACTTTTAGGTACTCCATATAACAAGAAGGAGAGTGGATTTGCATCTTCCTCGAGGACCCACTGCTGCTAGACT